>JAPXFY010000025.1:23507158-23549658 GCA_030674185.1 Monoplex corrugatus | reverse complement strand
ACGAGGGGCTGACTCAGTGGTCATTGTTGTCCATTCTACAACGAGGAAACAGTGTCCACAGATGAAGTAGGCCCATGACTCACAACAATGCGCCACTGATACTGGGGGAGTCCAAACAGCGTGAAGAGTTCCGTCTTCTCTGGACAAGTGTGTGTGTGTGTGAGTGTGTGTGTGTGTGTGTGTGTGAGTGTGTGTGTGTGTGTGTGTGTGTGTGTGTGTGTGTGTGTGTGTGTAAGTGTGCTTATAAATGTATGTGTGTGTGTGTGTGTGTGCATACGTGCATGTGTGAGTGTGTGTGTGTGTGTGTGTGTGTGTGTGTGTGTGTGTGTGTGTGTGTGTGTGTGTGTGTGTGTGTGCCTTTCTGAAGTCTTGGTCAAAAAACAAACAAAACAAAACAAAAAATAGAGAGAGAGAGAGACTGAGAAAGAGAGAATACTTGGAACAGTGTGTGTGCGTGACAGAGAAGATGACGTCTTGGGTCAGGGTCATTCACCGAACAGGCTTGTGTGTGTGTGTGTGTGTGTGTGTGTGTGTGTGTGTGTGTGTGTGTGTGTGTGTGTGTGTGTGTGTGTGTGTGTGTGTGTGTGTGTGTGTGTTTGAAAACAAAACTTTGAAAGACAAAGATATCTGTGTGAATGAGTAAAGACAGACAGAACGTGTGTACACATGAGTGTATAGCCCTCGGTCGGATAGATGTATCCGCTACTGGTAACCTGGAACCCAGTACTACCTGTCACAGGGTCGAATTGCTGGCGACTAAACCAGCAACCCCACCAGTCCTCTCAGGAGGAGGGTGGCTAGAAACCCTGGTGGAAATAAATTAGATCCATCAAAGGGCGCCAGCTCTGGAGAGCTACCCGCGGCCATCTAGCTAAGGGAGTAAACCCTGACAGTAAATCCGGTGTGGGGCCCCTAAGGCGGTTGGATGGCAAACTTTGTCACTTTCCGGCAGCTCCTGCGGCCGCGTTGGCACCAAAACGTAACAGCCCTGCTGTTCCTTTGGATCTGTCAGCGAGGTGGAGAGGGGGGACAAGTTGCATGGGCAACAGCCTGTCTTCTATATTACACTGCCCAGGCTTACATCCGTCCATTCATCCACAAACACTCTGCACCTACGACCTGGAGAGGACACTCCAGCCTCGCTACTAACACTAGTGTCGGCACAACACGGGAAGCAACAGATACCGGTGATAAGTCATTGCTCAACTGGCGTAGAGCTTGACGCCAGGGTTGCTTTTGACAGTGGGAGAGACCTTCGTGTCTTACTGGACAGCTACCGCCCACCTAAGCTGGGCAGCCCCCAGCCAGTTAGGTGCTGTCCCGCCACGACCTGCCTTCTTCATTGGGTGCATGAAGATTAGGATTACCGCACCAAAACAAAAAGAAAAATTCAAATTCAAGAAACGGATCAGGAAAAGGATCAGCAGTGAAACTGGGCTGTTGGAATGTCCGAACAATGATGCCTGGGCTCTCCCAAGATCTGCAAGACATCAGTAGGCCTCCTTCGGTCATGACTGACCATGGACAAAGTACATCCGTTCTAATGTCTAGATGGGCTGTCTGCTTGGTCCAAGCAGCGTCGCCTGTGACTGTACAGACCAATGCGAGAGAGGCAGTCTCTGTCGCAGCGGTCGCATGTGTATGCTGATGCTGGTCTGTTGGCTGTCATCCCTTTTCTGCGAACTCGCTTTTCTGCTGCAGCAGCTGACTGTTTGTCCTCACCAATCCGCAGCTGTTTCTTGAGAGTAGTTCTCCAGCTGTTGCGGTCGTCTGCGAGGTCCTCCCAGGATTCAGTGTTGATCTCAAGCGCCTTCATGTCACGCTTGCAAACGTCTTTGTATCTCAGCTGTGGGTGGCCAATGTTTCTCTGCCCTCTGGCAAGCTCACCATAAAGGATGTCTTTTGGGATGCGACCATCTTCCATGCGGCGAACGTGGCCCAACCAGCGCAGCCGACGCTGTCTCAGCATGGTATGCATGGTTGGGAGGCCAGCGCAGGTTAGGACTTCGGTGTTGGTCACCTTGTCTTGCCAGGAAATGCCAAGTATGCGCCGTAGGCTTCTCAGGTGGAAGGTATTGAGCCTTTTCTCCTGATGAGCATGCGTGGTCCACGCCTAGCTGCCATACAGCAAGGTGCTGAGGACACAGGCGTTGTATACAGCCATCTTTGTCTTTGTGGTCAGCTTGGGATTTGTCCACACCCTTTGTGTGAGGCGGGCTAGTGTTGTGGCTGCCTTCCCGATCCTCTTGTCGACCTCTGTGTCAAGGGAGAGATTATCGGTGATGGTGGACCCAAGATATGTGAATTGATGGATGGCTTCAAGCTCGTAGTCATCAATGGTGATGGCTGGTGGAGATGGCGTGTCTTGGCCCAGGACGTTTGTCTTCTTAAGACTGATGGTCAGACCAAAATCTTTGCAGGCCTGGGAGAAGCGGTCCATTAGTGACTGCCAGTCCCGCTGAGTATGGGTCACAACTGCGGCATCGTCGGAAAATAGCATGTCTCTGATGAGGGCTTCACGGACCTTTGTCCTTGCTCTGAGGCGGGCGAGGTTGAAGAGCCTGCCATCTGATCTGGTCCGCAGGTGGATCCCTTCTTGCGCTGTGCTGAACGCATGCCTCAGGAGGAGAGCGAAGAAGATTCCAAAGAGGGTTGGGGCCAGGACGCAGCCTTGTTTCCTACATCAGCGACGCCAGAAAAACCGCCGTCATAAACAGCGAACTAAAGAGGCTCAATGTGGACATTGCCACTCTGCAGGAAACACGGCTGGCTGACTCAGGAACACTAAAGGAAAGGGACTACACCTTCTTCTGGCAAGGAAAGAGTTCTGATGCCCCAAGAGAGCACGGAGTAGGCTTTGCAGTAAGGAACAGCCTGCTGAACATGATTGAACCAGGCAGCGGCGGTTCAGAACGACTCTTGACTCTCCGCCTCAACACCACCGAAGGCTATGTCACTCTCATCAGCGTTTATGCCCCAACTCTGTCCGCCTCTCCAGACACCAACGATGAGTTCTACGAAAATCTTGCATCAACCATAAGGAACATCCCCAGGACAGAACAACTTGTTCTCCTGGGCGACTTCAATGCCAGAGTGGGTGCAGACAATGACTCATGGCCCTTCTGCCTCGGTTCCTTTGGAGTGGGGAAAATGAATGAGAATGGACAGCGACTGCTTGAGTTTTGCGCCTGCCATGAACTGTGCATCGCCAACTCCTTCTTCAAGATGAAGCCTCAGCACAAAGTCTCCTGGAGGCATCCCCGCTCAAAACATTGGCACCAACTGGATTTGATCCTAGTAAGACGTGCCGCTATCAAAAACGTTCTCCACACTCGCTCTTATCACAGCGCAGACTGCGACACAGACCACTCTCTGGTATGTTGCAAGATCAGGCTACAACCAAAGAAGTTCCACTGCTCAAAGAAACAAGGGAACCCTCGCATTGACGTCAGCAAGATGTCTCAGCCAGATCTTGTAGAACAGTTCGCAGAGGCCTTTCAGAGAGAATACGATGCATTGCAGCCCAGAGACTCTGCCACTGAGAGATGGGAAACGCTACGAGACACCATGCACCGCATTGCTATGGCCACCTTTGGGAAGAAAACTGTGAAGTCCCACGACTGGTTTGAGGCCAAATCATCAGAGATGACTCCCACTGTTGAGGCCAAGCATGCCACACTCACCAAGTATAAGCGGTCACCCAGTGAGAAGAACCTGCAAATCCTCAGGGCTGCCAGAAGTAAGGTTCAGCTTAACGCCAGGCGCTGCGCAAACGAGTACTGGACAGAGCTCAGCGAAGAGATACAGAGTGCTGCTGAAAGAGGCAACATCCGAGGAATGTATAATGGCATCAAGAAGGCACTGGGACCAACACAGAGCAAGATCGCCCCCCTCAAATCCTCCACTGGGGAAGTAATCAGCAATCCTAGCCAACAGATGGAAAGATGGGCGGAACACTACTCCGACCTCTACTCCACACAGAACATGGTGTCCCCCTTAGCCCTCGATGCCATCAAGTGCATGCCGGTAATGGAAGAACTTGACGCAGAGCCAACTGCGGACGAACTCAGCAAGGCCATTGATAGCCTGGCATCAGGGAAGGCACCTGGCAACGATGGAATTCCCCCAGACCTCATCAAGCACTGCAAGACTTCTCTTCTGCACCCTTCGCACGCAGTTCTCTGTCAGTGTTGGAATGAGGGAGCTGTACCACAGGACATGAGGGACGTCAAGATCGTCATCCTGTACAAAAACAAGGGCGAAAGGAGCGACTGCAACAACTACAGAGGTATCTCGCTCCTCAGCATTGTTGGCAAAGTCTATGCTCGGGTCCTCCTAATCCGCCTGCAGAAACTGGCTGAACGCGTCTACCCGGAATCACAGTGTGGTTTTCGAGCAGAGAGATCCACGGTAGACATGGTCTTCTCCCTTCGCCAAATCCAGGAGAAGTGCAGAGAGCAGCGGATGCCCCTGTATGTGGCATTCATTGACCTCACCAAGGCCTTTGACCTGGTCAGCAGAGATGGCCTTTTCAGGGCTCTCCGAAAAATCGGCTGCCCCCCCAAACTGCACAGCTTAATTGAGTCCTTCCACTCAAACATGAAAGGGATGGTGCAGTTCAACGGAAACCTCTCCAAGCCCTTCGACGTACGCAGCAGTCTGAAACAAGGCTGCGTCCTGGCCCCAACCCTCTTTGGAATCTTCTTTGCTCTCCTCCTGAGGCATGCGTTCAGCACAGCACAAGAAGGGATCCACCTGCGGACCAGATCAGATGGCAGGCTCTTCAACCTCGCCCGCCTCAGAGCAAGGACAAAGGTCCGTGAAGCCCTCATCAGAGACATGCTATTTGCCGACGATGCCGCAGTTGTGATCCATACTCAGCGGGACTGGCAGTCACTAATGGACCGCTTCTCCCAGGCCTGCAAAGATTTTGGTCTGACCATCAGTCTTAAGAAGACAAACGTCCTGGGCCAAGACACGCCATCTCCACCAGCCATCACCATTGATGACTACGAGCTTGAAGCCATCCATCAATTCACATATCTTGGGTCCACCATCACCGATAACCTCTCCCTTGACACAGAGGTCGACAAGAGGATCGGGAAGGCAGCCACAACACTAGCCCGCCTCACACAAAGGGTGTGGACAAATCCCAAGCTGATCACAAAGACAAAGATGGCTGTATACGTCTGTGTCCTCAGCACCTTGCTGTATGGCAGCGAGGCGTGGACCACGCATGCTCATCAGGAGAAAAGGCTCAATACCTTCCACCTGAGAAGCCTACGGCGCATACTTGGCATTTCCTGGCAAGACAAGATGACCAACACCGAAGTCCTAACCTGCGCTGGCCTCCCAACCATGCATACCATGCTGAGACAGAGTCGGCTGCGCTGGTTGGGCCACGTTCGCCACATGGAAGATTGTCGCATCCCAAAAGACATCCTTTATGGTGAGCTTGCCTCAGGGCAGAGAAACACTGGCCGCCCACAGCTGAGATACAAAGACGTTTGCAAGCGTGACATGAAGGCGCTTGAGATCAACACTGAATCCTGGGAGGACCTCACAGACGACCGCAACAGCTGGAGAACTACTCTCAAGAAACAGCTGCGGATTGGTGAGGACAAACAGTCAGCTGCTGCAGCAGAAAAGCGAGTTCGCAGAAAAAGGATGACAGCCAACAGACCAGCATCAGTATACACATGCGACCGCTGCGACAGAGACTGCCTCACTCGCATTGGTCTGTACAGTCACAGGCGACGCTGCTTGGACCAAGCAGACAGCCCATCTAGACATTAGAACGGATGTACTTTGTCCATGGTCAGTCATGACCGAAGGAGGCATACTACTACTACTACTACTAAGCCCTTTGCTCAGTTGGCTAGAATGCCATGCTCATGATGCAGGAGTTGCAAGTTCGATCCTCTGGCGGGCACATTTTTTTTTAATCCAAAAGCTAGGTATGACCTCAGGACCTGGCCAACTCATGGGTGTATGTGCAGGCTTAATGTTTGTGCCATGACTGTTTTGGATCTTTTTCCTCAGATGGCACTAGCGGCGTCAGAGCGCAGAGATGTCATCATGAGATTCGAAACTGAAGCTGAAACTGAAAATTAGTGTATACGTAAATTATGCTCTTGCATAAATATATAGGCCTACATGCATGCATGAATGTGTGATGTACGAGAGATTCTATCCATGAGAAAGAAAAGGACGCACAGAGAAAGAGAAACAGACAATAACACATGAGAAACACTTATTTCAAGTGTGAAATTTTAGGCAATGTACAGAATTTTGTTCTTGGCTTTTATCTTAATAGCATCTGACTCATTCTCTGGCTTTCTCTCCGTGTGCTGCAGTTATCCTTTCAGTCCCTTCACTGTTGTATTAAGATGCTTTTTTTTTCCTTCCTTTTACAAGTTATGACTGTCCATTTTGACATCAGCTTTACCTCTCACATTCATATTTTTCCACTCATTTGACCATAATATGTACCATTCTGTGAATACATACATACATACATAGACAGATAGATAGATAGATAGACAGATAGATAGATATAGATAGATATAGATAGATAAGATAGATAGATATAGATATCCCTCAAGACGCTCAAGTAGTGTACATAGTTTGTTAATTTCTAACATCTGTATTCCAACATTTCAACCCTAGTTCTACTCAGGTTAAAACAATTATATGGCATGACCACTTTCATGCTGTAGACTACATTTGCCTCCCCTGTTTCTTTCTTACCAGTATACACATCTGCCATTTTCTCCTGCTCAGTGCCACATTTGGGAAGCTGTTTACTGTTTGGGTAATTTTTTCTTTAGGTGTTGCGCATTTATACTTTGTAGCCTTTTGTATACGCTTGACAGAGGTCAGTTGACCAAACATTTTACTGTCTTGTTTTGTTATATTAAATACACATTCTATTTTTCTGCTTTTATGGTTTCACTGAAAAAAAATCGTTTCTCAATTTTCAATCGAACTGTCTAATGTTCCTTGGAAGCTGTCCACAAAGTGACAGAATCAAATAACAGAAATGATGAGTTTTGTCCTTTTATTAATAAAAGGAAAGATGCCAAGAGTGAAAGAAAAGAGCAAAGAAACAACAAATAGGAAATTGTTCACAGTTACATTGTTTTTAGCCCAGTTTACAGCTAAAGCCACATCTGGATAACACCACATTATCAAAAACTCACAAATTTAATTAAAAAGGCAACACTTAACTACTAGGCACATGACTACCCGTTCAAGTCAAATCATTCCTGCAAGTTTTATCATAGAAGACGTAATCTATTGATATCCTGTTCTCTCCCAGTCTTACTGTTATTGCCCATTTAAAGTCCAGCCGACTGCATAGAGCCATATTAGGGCTACTGCTCACACTTGAAATTGCTTATGAGGTTATACAGGTATAGAGACTGGAATGTTTGTAATGATAATATAACAGTTATGGGTGAGTTGGAACATGCGAAGAATGGACAATTAATGTGTGTGTGTGTGTGTGTGAGAGAGAGAGAGAGTGTGTGTGTGTGTGTGTGAGAGAGAGAGAGAGAGAAATTGTGTGTGTGTGTGTGCATGTGTGTGTGTGTGTGTGATTGATCATGAATGTGCATGTGTGTGAGTGTGTATGTATGTTAGTATATATATAGGAGGGTATGTGAATGAGTAGGTGTAATAGTGTGTATGCATGTTTTCTCTCTCTCTCTCTCACACATGCAAAGACATACACACATCTCTTCTGCCATATTCTCATATTCAACAAAGAAACAACTGTTTACAATACTGTTAATTACATGTATTCCATAAAAATTCTAAATTCGTCCAATCGTTTCCCTATGAAAACCAACAATCTAATAACTCTGCAGCAAATTAATCCTCCATTCTTCATATACATGCACAAAAAAGACATCAGCTCTCTCTACCAAAACCACACACACACACACACACACAAAATACACACACACACACACATACACACAAACACACACACAAACATCTATGCACACAGAGTTATACAAACACATATACACACAAGCATATTCAAACACACATATATTTATGTTCACTCAGACACTCAAATGCACACAATCTCACACACAACCAACACACACACGCACACATACATTTACACTTGCTCACATAATCACACACACACTAACACACACATACACACACACACATACATTTACACAACCACACACACACACACACACACACACACACACACACACACACACACACACACACACACACACACACACACACACACACACACACAAAACAACAGCTCTGTCCACTATAGTCATCGACGTCGATGTGGCACAGGTCGGACAAAGTCTGGATTGTAGCGAGAGTTATATCCCCTGGACCTGTCTCGGTCGGCATCACTGATATGCTCATCACCACCAGTCTCTGTGGCCGTTTCTCCCCGTGCTCGTGCCATCACGGCCTCTATCTTCTGCTTCTCCAACATTTCACGTCGCAGTCTTTCCGCACGCAGCTGTTCCATGGTCTTGCTTGGTTTGGACTGGCCGGCAGTGGAGGATGAGGGGGACGACTTGGTGCTGCTTGATGGGACATGGACATCTGTTCTGGAAGACTGCTTGCTTTTTGAATGGTGCCCCGACTTCTGTGGGAACATTGTGTCTATGTCATTATCATCATTGTCTTCGTCACTGACATCATCAGTGTCATCATCATTGACACCATCACTGTCATTATCAACATCACCACTGTCATCATCGACACAGCCATCATCATCGCTGACATCATCAATCACTGCTTTTGCTTATTCATTTGAATAGTACCCTTTTGCTTTGGAACACCGTCATCAACATTATCATTACTGTCACCATCAATATCATCATCACTATCATCATCATCACTGGCCTAGTGGTTAACCCTTTGACTCCCTCACCCTATCCACCAGCATTCTGCATTGTCAGCAATGACAGCAAAGCAAAAACTTAACCCCTTCACTCCCTCACCCTATCCACTAGTTTCCTGCAGGAAGCTGGGGGATAGGGTAATGGAATGAAAGAGTTGAGTTTTTGCAGCTGGCAGACAGGATGTGGGAGTGAAAGTGTCAAGTTTCTGTAGCTGGCAGATACAATGCATGAAAAAGTGTTAAGTTTCTGCAACTGGCAGACAGGACGCGGGAGTGAAAGTGTTAAAATGCCAGCCACGGATGTGAAAGTCCTGGGCTTCGTCATTTGTCAGTCTTCTTCCTCCTTCCTCCCCCCACCCCAACTACACCTTGATCGATGGTCTGGGTGCTAGTCTTTTAGAGGGGACAACAGACTGTGGTCGTGTGTGCACCATATACTGAAGTGTATTGGTACAGCAAAGAACCTCTGGCAACAACAATGCTTGTCCCTGGCACACGATACAGAAAGCTCTACCATAATGGGCAAACTGAAATACTATACACAACAGGAGCCAAGTAGGCCTACTTTCTTTCCGAGAGCTTATACACTATCCAAGGAACTAAAACTCAAACTGAAAGCGCTCTTCTGGAATTGTTCTAGTGTGGCGAATCCCTTGTAAAAAAATTCTTAACTTGAAACTAAGTTGTGTGTGTGTGTGTGTGTGTGTGTGTGTGTGTGTGCGTGCGTGCGTGCGTGCGTTGCGTGCGTGCGTGCGTGCGTGTGTGTCTGTGTGTGTGTGTCTGTGTGTGTGTGTGTGTCTGTGTGTGTGTGTCTGTGTGTGTGTGTCTGTGTGTGTCTGCGTATGTATGTAAGGAGACACAACAGATGTACTACATTTGGGGGAAAAAAGGAACACCAACAGACCTGTGCGCCTCGTTGTCTATCTTTTTGCCACTTGTCCATGTGTCTCTTCATCTCCCTCAGAGGGTCCATGGACTCCTTCAGCTTTTTGTCTCGGTCCTCTCTGCAACATCACAACACCATGACTTGGTCCTTTCTTTTGACAATGTAATACCACCCCAAACAACACACACCATCAACACCCATGTCTGTACCTACTATTATCATGACACTACCCCAACAACATACACCATCAACACCAATGTCTGTTTCTACTATTACCATGATACTACCCCAACAACATACATCATCAACACCATTATCTGTCTCTACTATTACCATGATACTACCCCAACAACATACACCATCAACACCCATGTCTGTCTCTACTATTATCATGATACTACCCCAACAACATACTGGTGATACATCATCAACACCCATGTCTGTCTCTACTATTACCATGATACTACCCCAACAACATACATCATCAACACCCATGTCTGTCTCTACTATTACCATGATACTACCCCAACAACATACATCATCAACACCCATGTCTGTTTCTACTATTACCATGATTCTACCCCAACAACATACACCATCAACAGCCATGTCTGTCTCTACTATTACCATGATACTACCCCAACAACATACATCATCAACACCCATGTGTGTCTCTACTATTACCATGATACTACCCCAACAACATACATCATCAACACCCATGTGTGTCTCTACTATTACCATGATACTACCCCAACAACATACACCATCAACACCCATGTCTGTCTCTACTATTACCATGATACTACCCCAACAACATACATCATCAACACCCATGTGTGTCTCTACTATTACCATGATACTACCCCAACAACATACATCATCAACACCCATGTGTGTCTCTACTATTACCATGATACTACCCCAACAACATACACCGTCAACACCCATGTCTGTCTCTACTATTACCATGATACTACCCCAACAACATACACCATCTACACCCATGTCTGTACCTACTATTACCATGATACTACCCCAACAACATACACCGTCAACACCCATGTCTGTCTCTACTATTACCATGATACTACCCAACAACATACATCATCAACACCCATGTCTGTCTCTACTATTACCATGATACTACCCCAACAACATACACCATCAACACCCATGTCTGTCTCTACTATTACCATGATACTACCCCAACAACATACACCATCAACACCCATGTCTGTCTCTACTATTACCATGATACTACCCCAACAACATACACCGTCAATACCCATGTCTGTTTCTACTATTACCATGATACTACCCCAACAACATACACCGTCAACACCCCTGTCTGTTTCTACTATTACCATGATACTACCCCAACAACATACACCATCAACACCCATGTCTGTCTCTACTATTATCAATGTACTACCCCAACAACATACACCGTCAACACCCATGTCTGTCTCTACTATTACCATATTACCCCAACAACACTATACATCATCAACACCATTATCTGTCTCTACTATTACCATGATACTACCCCAACAACATACACCATCAACACCCATGTCTGTCTCTACTATTACCATGATACTACCCCAACAACATACATCATCAACACCCATGTGTGTCTCTACTATTACCATGATACTACCCCAACAACATACATCATCAACACCCATGTCTGTACCTACTATTACCATGATACTACCCCAACAACATACACCGTCAACACCCAGGTCTGTTTCTACTATTACCATGATACTACCCCAACAACATACATCATCAACACCATTATCTGTCTCTACTATTACCATGATACTACCCCAACAACATACATCATCAACACCCATGTCTGTCTCTACTATTACCATGATACTACCCCAACAACATACACCATCAACACCCATGTCTGTCTCTACTATTACCATGATACTACCCCAACAACATACATCATCAACACCCATGTGTGTCTCTACTATTACCATGATACTACCCCAACAACATACATCATCAACACCCATGTCTGTACCTACTATTATCATGACACTACCCCAACAACATACACCATCAACACCAATGTCTGTTTCTACTATTACCATGATACTACCCCAACAACATACATCATCAACACCATTATCTGTCTCTACTATTACCATGATACTACCCCAACAACATACACCATCAACACCATGTCTGTCTCTACTATTATCATGATACTACCCCAACAACATACTGGTGATACATCATCAACACCCATGTCTGTCTCTACTATTACCATGATACTACCCCAACAACATACATCATCAACACCCATGTCTGTCTCTACTATTACCATGATACTACCCCAACAACATACATCATCAACACCCATGTCTGTTTCTACTATTACCATGATTCTACCCCAACAACATACACCATCAACAGCCATGTCTGTCTCTACTATTACCATGATACTACCCCAACAACATACATCATCAACACCCATGTGTGTCTCTACTATTACCATGATACTACCCCAACAACATACATCATCAACACCCATGTGTGTCTCTACTATTACCATGATACTACCCCAACAACATACACCATCAACACCCATGTCTGTCTCTACTATTACCATGATACTACCCCAACAACATACATCATCAACACCCATGTGTGTCTCTACTATTACCATGATACTACCCCAACAACATACATCATCAACACCCATGTGTGTCTCTACTATTACCATGATACTACCCCAACAACATACACCGTCAACACCCATGTCTGTCTCTACTATTACCATGATACTACCCAACAACATACACCATCAACACCCATGTCTGTCTCTACTATTACCATGATACTACCCCAACAACATACACCGTCAACACCCATGTCTGTCTCTACTATTACCATGATACTACCCCAACAACATACACCTCAACACCCATGTCTGTTCTACTATTACCATGATACTACCCAACAACATACACCATCAACACCCATGTCTGTCTCTACTATACCATGTACACCCCAACAACATACACCATCAACACCCATGTCTGTCTCTACTATTACCATATACTACCCCAACAACATACATCTCAACACCATTTGTTTCTACTATTACCATGATACTACCCCAACAACATACACCTCAACACCCATGTCTGTCTCTACTATTACCATGATACTACCCCAACAACATACATCATCAACACCCATGTCTGTCTCTACTATTACATGTACTACCCCAACAACATACACTCAACACCATGTCTGTCCTACTATTACCATATTACCCCAACAACATACACTCAACACCCATTCTGTCTCTACTATTACCATGATACTACCCCAACAACATACACATCAACACCATTCTGTCTCTACTATTACCATGATACTACCCCAACAACATACATCACAACACCATTCTGTCTCTACTATTACATGATACTACCCCAACACATACACATCAACACCATGTTGTCCTACTATTCATGATACTACCCCAACAACATACACCATCAACACCAGTCTGTTCTACTATTACATGATACTACCCAACAACATACACATCAACACCATTCTGTCTCTACTATTACCATGATACTACCCCAACAACATACACCATCAACACCCATGTCTGTCCTACTATTACCATGTACTACCCCAACAACATACACCATCAACACCATGTTGTCTCTACTATTATCAATGTACTACCCAACAACATACATCATCAACACCCATGTCTGTCTCTACTATTACATGATACTACCCCAACAACATACACCATCAACACCATGTCTGTCTCTACTATTACCATGATACTACCCAACAACATACACATCAACACCCATGTCTGTCACTACTATTATCATGTACTACCCCAACAACATACACCATCAACACCCATGTCTGTCTCTATATTACTGTACTACCCAACAACATACATCATCAACACCATTTGTCTTACTATTACCATGATACTACCCCAACAACATACATCATCAACACCATGTCTGTCTCTACTATTACATGATACTACCCCAACAACATACATCATCAACACCATTCTGTCCTACTATTACCATGTACTACCCAAAACATACACCATCAACACCATGTCTGTCTCTACTATTACCATGATACTACCCCAACAACATACATCATCAACACCATTTGTCTCTACTATTACATGTACTACCCACAAACATACATCATCAACACCCATTCTGTCTCTACTTACCATGATACTACCCCAACAACATACACATCAACACCATTCTGTCTCTACTATTACCATGATACTACCCCAACAACATACACCATCAAACCCATGTCTGTCCTACTATTACATACTACCCAACAACATACATCATCAACACCATGTTGTCTTACTATTACCATGTACTACCCCAACAACATACACCATCAACACCCATGTCTGTCTCTACATTACATGTACTACCCAACAACATACACCATCACACCCATGTCTGTCTCTACTATTACATGTACTACCCCAACAATACACATCAACACCCATGTCTGTCCTACTATTACATGTACTACCCCAACAACATACATCATCAACACCCATGTCTGTCTTACTATACCATGATACTACCCCAACAACATACACTCAACACCATGTCTGTACTACTATACAATGTACTACCCCAACAACATACACCTCAACACCCATGTCTGTCTCTACTATTACATGTACTACCCCAACAACATACACTCAACACCCATGTCTGTCTCTACTATTACCATGATACTACCCCAACAACATACACTCAACACCCATGTCTGTCTCTACTATACCATGATACTACCCCAACAACATACATCATCAACACCCTGTCTTCTTACTATACATGATACTACCCCAACAACATACATCATCAACACCATTCTTCCTATATACCATGATACACCCAACAACAAACATCAAACACATTCTGTCCTACTATACCATGAATACCCACAAATACAATCACACAATGTCTGTTTACTATTACATGATACTACCCAACAACATAATCATCAACACCATTTGTCTCTACTATCACATGATACTACCCCACAACATACACATCAACACCATGCTGTCCATATCAAACTACACAACTGAAATCAACTCCCAGTCTGCTGCAATACATTACTACCAAACATACAACACAGTATGTCTTATATTACATATACCCAACAAATACTCACACCCATTGTCTCACTATACCATGATCCCCAACCATACCAAAAGCCTGTGTCTCTAATTACATAACTACCCAACAACAACACATAACACCTGCTGTCTTACTATTACCATGATATACCCCAAAACAACATACACATCAACACCCATGTTGTCTCTACTATTACCATGATACTACCCCAACAACATACACCATCAACACCATGTCTGTCCTACTATTACCATGATACTACCCCAACAACATACACTCAACACCCGTTGTTCTACTATTACCATGATACTACCCCAACAACATACTCATCAACACCATTTTGTCTCTACTATTACCATGATATACCCCAACAAAAACATCATCAACACCCATGTCTGTCTCTACTATTACCATGATACTACCCAACAACATACACCATCAACCCATGTCTGTCTATATTACCATAACTACACCAACAACAACATTCGTCCAAACCATGTCTGCCTTACACCAACATGATACTACCCAACAACTACAACAACCCAATGTCTGTCTCTACTATTACCATGACATACTACCCAACAACATACATCATCAACACTATTATCTGTCTCTACTATCCTACCATGATACTACCCCAACAACATACATCATCAACACCATTATCTGTCTCTACTATTACCATGATACTACCCAACAACATACACCTCAACACCATGTCTGTCTCTACTATTACCATGATACTACCCAAAACATACATAACATCATCAACACCCATGTTGTCTCTACTATTACCATGATACTACCCCAACAACATACCCATCAACACCATGTCTGTCTCTATACATTACCATGATACTACCCCAACAACATACACCATCAACACCATGTCTGTTCTACTATTACCATGATACTACCCCAACAACTATACACATCAACACCATGTCTGTCTCTACTATTACCATGATACTACCCCAACAACATACATCATCAACACCCATGTGTCTGTCTTCTACTATTACCATGATACTACCCCAACAACATACATCATCAACACCCATGTCTGTCTCTACTATTACCAATGTACTACCCCAACAACATACACCATCAACACCCATGTCTGTCTCTACTATTATCAATGTACTACCCCAACAACATACATCATCAACACCCATGTCTGTCTCTACTATTACCATGATACTACCCCAACAACATACATCATCAACACCCATGTCTGTCTGTACTATACCATGATACTACCCCAACAACATACATCATCAACACTATTATCTGTCTCTACTATCACCATGATACTACCTGATACTACCCCAACAACATACATCATCAACACCATTATCTGTCTCTACTATTACCATGATACTACCCCAACAACATACACCGTCAACACCCATGTCTGTCTCTACTATTACCATGATACTACCCCAACAACATACACCGTCAACACCCATGTCTGTCTCTACTATTACCATGATACTACCCCAACAACATACATCATCAACACCCATGTCTGTCTCTACTATCACCATGATACTACCCCAACAACATACATCATCAACACCACTCCTTCACAATATCAAAAGAACAGCAACGGAGATCGGGCTCCATCTCAATGTGAACAAAACAGTTTATCTGCCTGAATCAAGACGCATCAGAAGGTACGAGAAGTCTCAATGGAGATGCGATAAAACAAGTTCAAGACTTTAAATACCTTGGCAGCTACATTGACTCCACAGAACAAGACGCCAATACCAGACTCGAAAATGCCTGGGGCGCTCTAAATCAACTGGACAAAATCTGGAAATCCAATCTACCAGACAACCTGAAAAGGAACTTCTTCCGAGCAGCAGTAGAGTCCGTTCTCACACATGGCTCAATCTCTTGGACCCTAACAACGACATTGGAGAAGAAGACTGATGGAGCATACACACGAATGCTATGTGCAGCCCTGAACAAATCCTGGAGAGAACATCCAAAAAACAAAGAGTTATATGGTAAGATCCCACCAATCAGTAAATCAATACGTCAACAAAGACTGCGTTTTGCAGGACACTGCTGGTGTAGCAAAGAAGAACTGGTAGCAGATGTTCTACTATGGAGACCCAGTCACTCAAAGACCAGGATGTCCAAAGAAGACCTTCATCGACCAACTGATCGATGATATGGGCTGTCAGTATGATGAACTACCTACTGCAATGTCTGACAGAGGGGGATGGAGGAAACGTGTCATGGATAGCCGAGCAAGCTCGACACTGAAATGAACTGAACTGAACTCATATGTAAAAAAAATATCATTGCCTATAAACAGCAGTCACCTTTTCTTCTCTGTTTCAGCGTGACTTTTCTTGGGCTTCGATTTCTGTAAATACCATGGCTTGTCATCTGAAAAATAAACAGTCACATAAACAAATGAATGCATAGATGAATACATGTTATGGCTTGTCATCTGAAAAATTAAAAAAAATAAAAATGAATACCATGGCTTCACTCAGATAAATGAATGCATTGATAAATGAACATTACAACAGCAAAACAGAGAATACAATTTATACAAACAATTGTCATCATGAAAATTAATAGATGAATAATAGTGAAAATACCGTCCATCTTCACAGCACAGAGTTGTTCTCTCTCTCTCTCTCTCTCTCTCTCTCTCTCTCTCTCTCTCCTCTCTCTCTCTCTCTCTCTCTCTCTCTCTCACTCACACACACACACACACACACACAACACACACACACACACACACACACACACACACAAATTATTATTTTTTTACCATCTCTCCTTATATCTCTTTCAAACAACAACAAATACTGTTTCTCTTTGACCTCCTTAATGTTTCTCTTTTATTTCCTAAATGCTGTTTCTCTCTGAACTTAAGACTGTTTCTCTTTGACCTCCTAATTGCTGTTTCTCTTTGACCGTAATAGTTTCTCTTTTACCTTAATACTGTTTCTCTTTGACCTCCTTAATGCTGTTTCTTTTTTACCTTAATGCTGTTTCACTTTGACCTCCTTACCACACTGTTCCCCTTTGAAGTCCTTGATGCTGTTTCTCTTTTACTTCCTAAATGCCGTTTCTCTTTGACCTTAACACTGCTTCTCTTTTACCTCCTTAATATTCTGTTTCTCTTTGATCTTAATACTGTTTCTCTTTGACCTCATTAATGATGTTTCTCTTTAACCTTAATACTGTTTCTTTTTGACATCTTAATGCTGTTTTTTTTGACCTTAATACTGTTTCTCTTTGACCTTAATACTGCTTCTCTTTGACCTTAACACTGCTTCTCTTTGACCACCTTTATCGTAGTTTATGCTGTTTTTCTTTTTTCTCTTCGACCTCCGTAACATACTGTTTCCCTTTGACCTCCTTAATGCTGGGTTTTTTGTTGTTGTTGTTAACCTTAATGCTGTTTCTCTCTGACCTTAATGATGTTTCTCTCTAACTTTAATGCTGTTTCCCTTTGATCTCCTTACTGCTGTTTCTCCTTGACCTTAATATTATTTCTCTTTGGCCTCCTTAACATACTGTTTTTATTTAACCTCCTTACTGCTGTTTCTCTCTGACCTCCTTAATGCTGTTTGTTTTGTTTTTTTCATTAATGCTGTTTCTCTTTTACATCACTACTGTTTCTCTTAGACTTCCTTAATCATTAATGCTGTTTCTTTGATCTTAACACTTTCTATCTGACCTCCTCATTCATCGTGTCTTCCACCACTGATTTACTGACAAATTTATTTTTCTTTTCTTTCTTTTTCCTTCCCCCAAGCCAACATGTATTTCTTAAGTAACTAATTCATTTTTGTACATTTGTTTATGTCACACTGGTTCTTAAAAGACATTTATATTTAATGACCAATGCATATGACCACATACATATTTACATAGATACATAAATCATTCTATATACCCATACAAGACATAGATGCTTGATGAAAGCATATGGTTGTCACAAAGCATACAATTGTCAGAAACTACACACACAGTTCTATATCAAACAATCCCTAGTATATTAACAGATGAACAAGGATTCAATGAAACAAAGGGACCATATCTCACAGGGGATCACTCCTCCTGAATAACTTCAATAGCACATGCGACATATACATAAACTGATGTTAATGTATACTACATGCACACACATATACACATGCACGCACACACACATGCCCGTGTGCACACACACAAGCATACACACACACACACACACACACACACACACACACACACACACACACACACACACACACACACACACACACACTGGACCTACTTTGGGACTCAATGGCACTTTGCCCAAGGTAAGTGAGGAGACCAATATTTTTCTCCCATTTCTCTTTCTCTGCTGCTCTCTCTGCCTCATGTTCCTTGTTGGTTCCCTCCCCACGCAACTGTGGACACATCAACAATCATGTGTGAGACTGTGGACTGTCAGCCACTTCTACCCACAGACATTACAACTACCTGATCAAAAATTTAACCCTTTGACTCCCGCACTCTGTCCATCTGTTAACCATAAACTGATATAGTGATAATATGATATTGTCAAGTTTTATATAAAAAGACGAAAAATAGGACTTCGGGGTAGGAGAGTTCCAGGGAAACAGCTGTGAAATGAGAAATGGAATACAGTGATGAATTGGTAGAGAGAGCGGTACTCAAGGCGGCAGATCGAATGAGGTCTGGAAGAGCACACGATCAGAGGGATGGAAAGCATGACAGAGAGACATGCACGCGGGCCAGGAATGCCAAGTAAATTGTATGTATAACTTTTCACCATCAGCGTCCTGCATTGCCAATCCGCACTCTGTCTGCCAGCATCCTGCATTGCCACCATGCTAGCAAAGCAAAACCTTAACCCTTTGATTTCCTCATGCTATCCACCAAATAGGGCGAGGGAATCACAGGGTTAAGTTTTTGTGGTTGGTGGATAGGGTGCAGAGTCAAAGCGTTATACAGCTATGGACACATCAACACCCATGTGTGACTTCAGACCATCAGTAGCTCCATAAATCACAGACACTTTATCATCAAGACTTTAAACAGTGTCAGGGAGGGGATGTTTTTGTTCCTCTTGGCCGTGAGCCAGCTCTACCCACTGAAATGTTCGGGTTTAGACTTTATACAATGCCAGGGAGAACTTTACAGGTTATTTTTAAATGTTCCAACTTTACTTGGATGCATGTAAGCACACTGTTTTACCCATACCATACAGCTGGTAGGTTGCTACACCATCTACACATTTTGTCTTCCATGGGCACGCATGCTGGATGTTTTCACATTTTAAAAAGCCTCCGAGCACTAATTTGACTTTTACAAACATGCTTGATGTTCTAGGTGTCGCCAACAGGTCTGCACACATGCTGATCTAGAAGATTGGAAAATTCTCCACACTTTATACTCAGGACAGGAGCTACCCAGACAGGATCGAACCCCAGATCTTTTGACTGACAGTTTGACATCTTATCCACTTGACCACTGCACCTGTCAGCTGCTCTAAAAGTGTCAACTCTCTGGCACTCCACAAACTCGGAAGAGCAAACTTTATGGTATCGCTCACATCACTTCTTTTCACATTATACATGCATATATATTTTACAATGGCAGGAACAGACCAACAACATCTGGACTGACTGGAGACACAGCATCATCAGCTTCACCACAAAATAACCATAATCATGATACTAACAAGGGTGACACTTTGAAAATTTGAAAAAACTGAAAATCAGGCTGGGGTCCAGGGGCCGCCTTTGATATGAACACTTTACATCTGGAAAAAGTCACTTTACCACTCAAAAGGAAACTACAAACTATTCACAACGGAATTTCCGTCTGGGGTCTTGCCGAGAAAACGGATTTCCGTCACCCAGACGGAAGAGCGGCACCCATATATACTAATGACTGCTTGTACTGCCCTTCATCTTGCAAGAGCCCTACACGCATCACAAAAGCATAAGAAGCAGAGGCAGGCATGTTTCAAGCAAATACATGTCAACCCCTACCACTATGATGAAAAAGACCAGTCATGTTACATGCAATGTTACTGGTAACCTATTCCCTAGAAGCTGTGTGTCCTGGCACAGGTCAGGAGTCACTTAACTAATAAACCAATGCCTCTTAGGAAGAATCGATCCCCATTGCTTCTTCCTGACTGGCTCAGAAATATATATGTCAACCATCTATCAGTATCAGCATATGCATATTTTATACTATTGTACTGTCATGTTTAATTTACATTAATTTTCAAATATCATTCCAAACTTTGGGATTTTTCTTCTGAGTGCTGCTAGTGAAAAAGTTAAAGTACTGACCAACACAGCTTGTTAATGGGCCACTGGACTTTTTGCCTGCCCAGTATGTCATAATGGCTGATGTGACGCGTCTAGTATGTTGGCTATGACTGTATGCTTGTCACGTCTCGCTTTCAGCCTGCACCACTGGCTAGCACTGCTGCTTACAGCTATGCAAAAAGAAGAGCAGTGTGCATTGAAGGACGTTAAAGACAGTGAAGAACAATGGACAAGTTGAGAAACTCGATAAATCATTAATTTTTAAATGAAGTTTGTGTAGAAATCCCTCGAGTTAAAGGAAAAGCAAAAAAGAACTGGATAACAAAAGAAACTTTAGGCTTGACGGAAGAACGGAGAAGGGCAAAGGGAAAAGAGGAGGAATACAAAAAGAAAAATAAGGAAATCAGGAATATGTGTAATGAAGCTAAGGAAGCTTGGCTAGAAACAAAGTGCAACGAAACAGAAGACCAACACATGACAGATCCTAGGTTTATGTACAGAAACACTGAAGAAATTGCCCACAGGAAAAAGACATGCACATCAACTGGTTGTTTAAAATCTAAAGATGGTATGATTATCATGGAAAAAGGCAAAATATTAGATAGATGGAGAGAGTACATTAAAGACCTTTTTGACAATGACAGAAAGGAAGTACACATCACAAGAAAGAATGTTGACGGACCACCCACAATGAAAGATACGTCAGAGAAGTGTTGGAAAAGATGAAACCAGTGAAAGCCCCAGGACCAGAAAACATTACTACAGAAATGAAATAGACTCTAGATGAATTTGGTATTGAAAGAATATTAGTCCTCCTACATGAAATTTATGACACCCGAAAAATCCCTAAAGAGATGTCAAAATTAATTTTCACTCACTTCAAAAAACAAAACAAAAAACAACAAAAAACAAAAAAAAACAACAACAAAAAACCAGGGCCTATAAAATGCAAACTCCATTGTACAATCAGCTTGATGAGTCATGTAACAAAGATCCTATTAAGAATAACTGTGATGAGGACAAGGAACAGATTCAAAAGAGAAATAGAAGAACAATGTGGGTTTGTCAAAGGGAAAAGAACTATGATTCATATGAATGCCATATACATCCTAAGAACTCTCATAGAAAGATCAATTGAGTTGAATACGGATAAAGGAAATTTTCCTTCTAAAATTACGTTTAATCTAACATACTTACCGTGGCTCACAAATGCAATAAGCGGCAGCGATTTGCCATTGCTGCCTCATAAACAATAAAGTCCGAAGGGACCATAACTCTGAGAGTATCCATGTCTTGCGCATGCGCATGTGCCCTTCCTCTTTTCGAGGAAACCAAGACCCTGACTGTGAACGGAAGGAACCAGGAAGGCGGGGAGGACGGGAGGGACTCTGCGTGAGCCACGGTAAGTATGTTAGATTAAACGTAATTTTAGAAGGAAAATTTCCTTTTAATTATACATACTATACCGTGGCTCACAAATGCAGAATAGCACTACCCGGAAGGAGGGCTTACCTGGTTAATGCCTGGAGGAATGAGACAAGTCAGGGCGTTCAGCAGAGATGGGGTGTTGAGCCACCACAGCGGAAGCGATACCCCTAGATCCATCGTCGCGCAGATGATATACATCGCGCCGGTAGGATGGAATGAACGTGCCCAGAGAACGCCAATGCGTGGTGTCCAGGACACTCAGGGGGCTGGCCCAGAGTGAACGCCAGTGACAAGGCCCATGCTCCAATCTCATGGGGCCTCAGGGAGAAAACAGCCGAATCTGAGCCCGGCCTGGCATACGCATCCTTGATGACTGTTCACAGCCATCGAGAGGGGGATGCGTGGAAAGAATCTAAGAATAGTAAGGAATAATTATTCAGAACAAACAGCAGTAATGAGAGTAGAAACTGATATAAGCTCTTTCCAAAAAATCAAAAGAGGGGTTAGACAGGGATGTGTTCTGTCACCAGATTTGTTTTCACTTTATAGTGAAACCATCATGAGAAACCTGGAATAAAAGTAGGAGGAAAAATGATAAACAATCTTTATTATGCAGATGACACCGTTCTAACCGCAGAAAATGAAAAAGATCTTCAAAATCTTGTGAACATAATAGAAACAGAAGCAGAAAGAAAGGGCTGGAGCTAAATAGTAAGAAGACTGAAGTCATGATAATCAGTAAAAAAAACAATAAATACCCTCAAGCAAAAAATAACCGCAAATGGTACCACACTGAGACAAGTTGATATGTTTAAATATCTGGGAACAATCATCTCACCAGATGGCAGACACACATTAGAAATAACAGGCAGAATCGGCCAGGCAAAAACAGCATCCAAGAAAATGAAAAGCGTTCTTACTAACAAACGCCTATCAATTAACATCAGGAAGAGAGTTCTTCAGTGTTATATAGAACCGATATTGTTGTACAGATGTAAAGCATGGACAGTCAACACGCAAAGTCAAAACAAGATTGCGGCAGCTGAAATGTGGTTCTAAGAAGAATGTTAAACGAGTTCCATGGACAGCAAAGAAAACAAACAAGACAGTCTTGAGGAAGGCAGACACAAAAAGGACATCAATGAAGAAGATTAGGAAAAGACAAGAAACATTTATATGACATTTTATGAGGCAAAAGAAATTAGAGCACCTGGTCACAACAGGAAAGCTGGAGGGAAAAAGAGCACAAGGTAGACCCTGGGAGAAAATATTGGACAGACTTGCGCAGTGGATGAAGACAAGTGTGAAAGCTGTACTTGCAGCAACAAAGGATAGATTCATATAGTGGGCCATGATCGCCAACACCATGCGGAAGGGCACATGATGATGATGATTGGTAAAACACATGAGCCATGCATGCATTATGAACATGGCACTCTAACAAACTCACAGAATGGGCCACTGAACTTAAGCCTGTTGAGCCATGCACTATCAACACGGTACTCTCACCAAATGAGTGAATGGGCCAACTAAACTGTGGCCCTCCCAAGGTTAAAACACACGTCATGCATCATTAACACATTGCTTTAACCAATGCAGTTAATGGGCCACTCACCTTTTGCCTGCCCAAAGGTAAAATACACAAGGCATGCATTAGGAACATGGTACTCTAACAAGAGTGAGTGGGCCATTAAATTGTGCCCGACAAGTCATGTACTATGAACATGGTACTCTAACCAACTGATTGATTGGGCCACTAAACTGTGGCTTGTCATGTATTATTAACTCAGTACCCCAACCTGTGCAGTTAATGGGCAAAGAAAAAAAGAAAAGAAAAAAAACTGTGGCCATCTCAAGGGTAAAACCAATGACCCTATGTCATAACCACAACGTTCTGACTGACTCTGTTCATGGCCAAAAATAACTAAAAGGAAAGAAAAACGTTCACTGCGGGTCTTCATGAAGATCCCAGTTTCCATTCTGCCTAGGTACCGCCCAACCTGGTGGGTAAAAGTGGAGATTTTTCTAATTTCCTATGTCAACACATGTGGAGATCTGTTAGTGTCTAAATCCCTTTCACGTGTATACACAAAACATCAAACATACAGATTAAAGATCCTGTGAGTCATGTCAATATCTGGTGACCTACGGAAACATGAACACATCCAGCTTGCACACCCACTAAAGACAGAATTTTCCGACTGTGCAGACACATACTGCTTGCACAGTGTGGAAAATCAATGCACATGCATGCATGGAACATTGAAAAACAATAAAGAATAAGCAATACTAGCCCCAAGAAAAGTCAGTTGAAGTGTCTACCACCTTGCTCTCCTTTGACCTCAGGATTAAGGGAAAACTCTACCCTTTTCCTTTTCCTATACGTAAATATCAATGCACATCCCTGTCACCTCTAAGACTGACCCCGGCTTCGATGTCCTTGAAGAAGTTGATGTGCCCTCCCTGGTTCAGCGTGATGTCGGCCGATGATCTCACCACCTTCCTGTCTGGCTCCGATGATGGTTCTAGGGCCTGGCTATGGGAGGAGCTGGAAGCCTCAATCTGATGGTGATGACGTTTTTTGCTTTTTTCTCGTAACAATTCTGTCCTGGCCTCCTGCTCCTGCATATTCAACATGATTGACCAATCTTTATTTTCCCACAGTAAACACAGTAATACAACACTGACTTACTGATCTTTACGTTTACATTCAACATGACTGACCAGTCCTTACTTTCCTACAGTAAACAATGATACAACAATGACTCAATAAGATTAACTGATCTCTACTGTCCAAAAATAAACATAATGATACAACAATGACTGACTGGTCTTTACTTTTACATTCAACATGATCAACTGATCTCTACTAAGCACCACTAAACACAATAATATATTAATGACTGATTAACGTTTATTTACCAACACTTAAACACAATAATGACTGATCTTTACTTTCAAACAGTAAAAGTTTACTCGCCAATACTAAACACAATAATGACTGATCTTTACTTTCAAACAGTAAAAGTTAACTTACCAACACTAAACACAATGATGTATCATTGACTGATCTTTACTTTCAATCAGTAAAAGTTTACTTACCAACACTAAACACAATGATATATCAATTATTGACTGATCTTTACTTTCAAACAATAAAAGTCTGTTTACTAACACTAAACACAATGACTGACTAACTTTTACTTACACCAAACACAATGATATATCACTGACTGATCTTCACTTTCAAACAAAAAAAGCACAATGAGAGAACAATGACTGACTGATCTCCACATCAAAAATAGAATGACCACACACTGACAGTGTAAATAGAATAAAACTTTAAAAGATTGATTTTGAATAATTTAACAATTTCCGCTTGTATTAAAGTTTAATTTCTTGACAGGTTCTACTGACATGATTTTATGACTGGTTCTACTGACATGACTTTATGACTGGTTCCACTGACTTTATGACTGGTTCTACTGACATGATTTTATGACTGGTTCTACTGACATGATTTTATGACTGGTTCTACTGACATGATTTTATGACTGGTTCTACTGACATGATTTTATGACTGGTTCTACTGACATGACTTTATGACTGGTTCTACTGACATGACTTTATGACTAGTTTTATTGACATGACTTTATGACTGGTTCTATTAACATGACTTTATGACTAGTTCTACTGACATGACTTTATGACAGGTTCTACTGACATGACTTTATGACTAGTTCTACTGACATGACTTTATGACTGGTTCTACTGACATGATTTTATGACTGGTTCTACTGACATGATTTTATGACTAGTTCTACTGACATGACTTTATGACTGGTTCTACTGACATGACTTTAGTTTATGACTGGTTCTACTGACATGACTTTAACTGGTTCTATTGACCTAACTTTTATTTGACTAGGTTTTTTTTCTCTATATAAGTTATAACAGATCAAAACCTGTCTTCTTTAGATGATAGCACACAGTTTATCCAGACAATCCAAATACACGGTAAGTTCAAACTGATGCCATCACCAACCTGCAACAGCAGTCAGGAGGACCAAACAGTTGAATACTTAGTTTAACTCTTTGACTCCTGCACCCTGTCCACCAGCATCCTGCATTGTCAACCATGCTAGCAAAACAAAAACTTTACCCTTCGACTTTTTCACATTATCCAACAGCTTCCTGCAGGAGACTGGTGGACAGGGTGAGGGAATCAAAGAGTTGAGTTTCTGCAGTTGGTGGACAGGATGCAGGAGTCAAATGGCTAGACAGGTTAAATAACACAAGACAGGTTAAATAACACAAACTAGTTAAAGATTTTCAAAACACTGAATTAAAACCACCAAAGTGATCGGAGCATTAAGGTGGGCACCAAATGGACTGGTTTTTATACTGCAGACTGAGACTGACTTCGAGACATCAGAGCTCAAGCCCCTGTCTCTTTTATAAGAGCGTGCTTGCTAACACATGTGAAAGGAAGATCCCTTGATATCATGTGTCATCGTCATGTGGACTATGGAGGCAGCCTGCATGAGTGCCCTGATGTACCAAAGAACACAATACTTACCGCTAGAGCCACACGTCTTTGTCGTTCTTTCTCTTCCTCTGCAGCTTTTTCTTCATCTCGACGTACTCGCTCGATGTTCTTTTTCGTCCGAACATGCCAACTGCAAACAGCAGAAAACAACTCTATTAACCCTTTTTGTACCTGATCTTCTCTCTATTAACCCTCTGACAGCTGCCCTTCTACCATTACTCCTTTTTACAGCTGCTCTTCTGTCTGTTATTAGTGTTAACCCTTTTAGTTTTACAGCTGCTCTTAAGACCTACAGCAAATCCTGTGACCTTATCCCCAGAGTCTGTTACACTCAAGGGATTTTTGCTGTGTTTGGAACCTAAAAATGCAGGGAGTATGAGTAAGGTAATGGTCCCACATAGCTCACACACAAGAAAACCAAGAAATGTGCAGCACATGTTAGGGCCTATTGCAGGCAAGCAGGTGTTACTGTTAAACTTCTAAAAATATATTTGTGTATCTCTTTTCTATTCAAATACTTCTGGCACCAACTAAAGTATCTTCCTTACTTACTACTACTACTAATAATAATAATTACAATATTTTATATAGCGCAAAATCTTGATAAAATCAATTCTAAGCGCTGAAACAGACACACACGCACGCACACACACACACACACACAAAACACACACCTCACACACACACACACACACACACACACACACACACACACACACACACACACACACACACACACACACAATGCACACGGCTATAAATGGGGAGAAAGAATAAAAGCAATGGAAAATTATATTAGTTTATAAATACTGCCCTACCTAACTCAATGTTATGGTTTCTGGACTTCACCCACTGCATTATTACATGGTTCAAGTGGGTGTGACTTGCTGTCTTCAGTTATTTATGGTACTTTGTCTCATAATAAGTGAAGACTCAGTAGGCTACTCTGGCTGCAAAAAGCAGAAAGTGATGTCTGCTAGAAACAAAGTCATATCGCAATGCATAAAATTATTACAAAAAACAGAACCACATGCACCTGTCAAGATGGCTGGCTGTCCAAGCAACAAAGTGACCACTTGTTACAGGAGCTCCTTTTTCATTCCACTGGCTATTTCCAATTCCAGAGTAAACAATGTTCAGCAATGTAGTTGTCTAATCACTACATCAGTTCATATGGAATTTGTTCAGAGTGCAGAGATTGCCATCTTGGGAAACTGATTCTCATTGACACTGAGTGAAACTGAAATTAGTAGGCCTATATTGTGAAATTAAATTCATACATGTACAGGCTTGGAGAAGATTAAAAATTTTCACTAGCCAGCCGGGCTAGTGGATTTTAAGATCTACTAGCCTGCAGATATTTTCACTAACCCGACATGTTGTCCCGATAAATAGTAAAATTCTCTTTATGATGATGACCAAAAATATTCAGCAGAATAAGCCACTGTTACAACAAAGGTGGTTAAACTTTCTTCTGGAGACTTTAATCAGGGTGGGGTGAGGTGAACAGTGGGAGATCTAGTGATAACACGAAGATGTAAAAGGCAGATGATTATCTCAAAGTTAGAAAGAGTTCTTTAGTTGAACATATGTTTATGATAATTATCTTTTTGCTTATATAGCCAAAGTTTATTTTTGTCCAACTGGTAGTGGTAGTTTATTATGTTTTGCAAATTACTTCGTTATCCTGCACTATTTTTCCCCTTTCATAAGTATATTACTTACTTTTAAAGCGTGAGTGTGTGTGACTGTGAGGGAGAGAAAGATACATGGTATGAAACCATTGAGAGAGAGAGAGTATACATAATGTGCGTGTAAGTTGTAAAACACACGTAATGCAAGAAGTGAAAAATTATGGCATTGGTGAGACTTGGTATGTTCATAAAGCAACTCTAGCAAAACAATTAGCAGTTATATACTCAAAGACGGTTAGTTTGCAGCTTTTTAAAGAAAATCATTTTATTTCCATTGGATTACCAGCTACAACTTATCTGTTGGGTAGGTCTCTAGTGGTAAGCACTGAACTATGGATCTGTTGGCTTTTGTTGACTGGTTGATGTTTGTGTGTCTGTTTCTTTTTGGTTTCTTTTTTTTCTTTTGGTTTTTAAAGTTTACTTGGTTTTTGTGGTTTCAATTCTTTCTATTTGTTGTTGTTTTATAAGTATTATCACTAATTATGTCTCTTTCATGTGTGTGTGTGTGTGTGTGTGTGTGTGTGTGTGTGTGTGTGTGTGTGTGTGTGCGCGCGTGTGTGTGTGCGTGTGCATGTGTGTGTGTGTGTGCGTGTGTGTGTGTGTGTGTATGAGAATGTGTGCGTGTGCGTGTGCGTGTGTGTATGAGAATGTGTGTGTGTGTGTGTGTGTGTGTGTGTGTGTGTGTGTGTGTGTGTGTGTGTGTGTGTGTGTGTGTGTATGCATTTTCTTGACTTCAGCAGTTCAGTGTGAAGGGAAAACACTTTGAAAATATTTAATCCACCCTAACTAAACTTTATGTCTTGAGAGACAAGTGAAGATGATGCAAGAAAAATCGCCAAGTAACGTCTATGCCTTCTAAATTAGTTTCTTTGATGTATCATCTTAACAAGTGATGCATCAAATTTGCTCTTGTCTCTCAAATTTCCTAGCCAATAGCACACACATTCTCTTCCCCTCCCCATCGCTTGATCTGGAAGTCATACGTTGTAGGGCCTATTATTTTCTCTGGTTTCTGTAATTCATCAGAAGCTTCTAATCATTGGACAAAAACTAACAGATCAGGCGAAAAGTCCTTGATCTGTAAACACTTGGTTGTATCGCACCGACACCCTTCACTGACACTACAGGCCTACCAGAAGCAAGAGTTGGCTTTCCCTAGAAAGCCTCATTTTCATGCGAACGTGCTATCATTGCAGACGAAATCAATTGACAAATCAGAAAATTTGAAAAATCAAAATACATTATAATTGCAGGGGTCAGAATTGTCACTCGCCCAGGGGACTAGTAGTTTTTGATTTTGACTCACCCGACAGGTTTTTTACAAGCCTCAGGCAACCGGGCGAGTGGATTTCGCCAGCCCTGATGTAGGCCTATATGCTAGGTAAAAACTAACAAAATGAACCAACAAAAGAAGGGATGTGTAGATCCAACTCATCATCATCTGACTCTCAGACCCCCTGTTGGAAGATTGTTATGAAGAGTTAATTGATTGTTGTATATTATTATTTGACACTGTTAATTCATTGTTCTGAATTATTAATTGTAATTATTCCCCTTCTTACATTCAAACTTCTACTACCCCTCCCCATCCCCACCCATTCTTTTTTTGTTTTGTTTTTGTCTATTTCCTTTCTTTTTCCCCTTTGTGTGTGTGTGTGTGTGTGTGTGTGTCACTGTGTGTGTGTGTCTAAAATCACTATTGTGAACAGACATTAAATAACACATTCCTTCCTTCATCATCATCATCGTAACGTGACATGTGCCATGGCATTTGCGATCAGGGCCAGGCTCTCCACAAATCTATTTTTTGTTGCTGCAAGTATATCTTCTATACCATCTGTCCTCATCCACTCTGCAAAACTGTATAATAATAGTAGGCCTAAGTAATATTTTCTCCCTAGGTCTACCAGGTGCTTTTTCCCTCATGGCCAATAAATAAATAAAGGCTGAACGGCCTAGCCTATTACTGTATTATTAAATATTTATATTACATGTTGATACTTATAACTTTAAAGACTTAGGCCTAAGACTAAGTAAGTAGATTCTGAATTCTTGGTTACTCGAATTGAGTAGGCTAATTCTAATTTCTAAATCAAGCCTCAGTCTGTTGTAACGTAGTGCAGACGAAACAGGTTAACAAAAAATACTGATATATCCCGTTCGTGTTCACAACAGTGTACTCGCAATAGTACCTTTTCTTTGGAAGAATATTCATTCTGAGCTTGAATGGATCGGTACTGTGCAGTTCTTATGACTGGGTCGTAGAAACGAGCACTGAAGGTTGGCCTATTGCTCTTGTGTTGCTGTTTTTTAAAACTTAAGCTAACCAGAAAAAAGGCCGTTTGAGAAATACACCGTTTACGGTCTTTGTCTCGTTGCTCTGTGTGTGTGTGTGTGTGTGTGTGTGTGTGTGTTTATAACTTATAAATCATAGCGGTAGAGAGTCGGTGCTTGTCAAAGCTAGATCTCTCTCTCTCTCTTCTCTCTCTCTCTCTCTCTGCATTTGAAATGTTTGTATAACTCATCGTTGCGTTGTGGGTTTGCTTGATATTGTGAGTGTATGGATGCTAAACTATTCACGCACAAAAACACGTCTACTCAGTCAGGTTAGGTTGGAGGGAAGCTTATTATTGACTAGAGTAAAACCGAATGAGGATACAACCAAATGCGAATAAGCCGAATGCCACATCCCCCTTTCTCAAACTGAAATGGACATTTCATGTTCTTGAAATTGTAAATAGACGGGTCTATGTATTTTTAAAGTCTTTTCTATTTTGATGGCAACTAGTTAAATTTATTCCTTTACTTATAGTCTTTTACTGGGGAGGGCACAATGTTCGCAGATAGTCTAAAGGTTCAGTCTATCTGGCTTTTTGATGACACGACCTCCTCTGGTGGTTAGGACTGGTGATGGCCCTGGCTGGATTCTTTGGCTGGTGGTGGAAACAGGATCGGGACGAGGACAGGGTTGCATGGACATTGGAGTAGTATCAGGCTGGTCAGGGTCATGGATGTTCTTTGGAATGAGGCTGGATGTATCTCTGGGGACAGGATAAGGGAACTGGGGTCGTGGATCTCTGGGGATCAGGAAACGCGAGTTCCTCCTCTGCTTCCCCTGGGGTGTGGCCACTTCATATGACCAGTGTCCCAGAGGCTGGATAATGGTCCCTGGGCTTCCCTGTGGCTTCACCCAGACAGGCTGTCCAGGCAGCAGTGTTGGCAATGTTGCTGCCCGATGAGCCTTGTCGAAGTGCATTTTCATTTTTCTTTTCTGCTCCCTGTCCTTGGCCATGAAGGTGGGGTTAGGGCAGTGGGACTGCAAGGATGGCACTGTTGTCCGGATCCGTCGTCCCATAAGGAGTTCTGCTGGGCTGCTACCGTGTTGGAGAGGTGTGGCACGGTAGCTCAACAATGCGAGGTATGGGTCCTCTGCTTTATGAAGCAGGGCCTTGACTGTCTGGACTGCTCGTTCAGCTTCACCGTTGGCCTGGGGGTAGTATGGGCTGCTAGTAGTGTGGAGAAACCCATACTTTTCAGCAAAGACAGTAAACTGTTGGCTGGTAAACTGCGACCCATTGTCAGATTTGACAACCTCAGGTATTCCATGCCTGCAGAATATGCTTTTGCAGTGGTTGATGATGGTCTCGGCCCTTGTGTTCTTAAGGTGTGCCAGTTCAATGTACCTAGAATAATAGTCAACTACCACTAGGTACATCTCCTTCTTCAGCTCCATTAGATCCATGCCAACCTTTTGCCATGGGTAGTCTGGAGTTTGTGTGGGTATGAGTGGTTCTGGAGGATTACGTCTCTCCGTGACACAGACTGGGCATCGTTGTACAATGGCTTCAATCTGTGTGGAAAGCCCTGGCCACCACACACACTGTCTTGCCAGTACGCGGCATTTCACAATGCCTTGATGTCCGGTGTGCAGCTTCTGCAGAATGTCCTGTCTCAGTGATGCAGGTACCAAAAGACTGGTGCCACAGAGAAGGAGATCCTGATGGAGGCTGATGTTGTGTCGCTCTGCCCAGTATGGCTTGAGGTCATTGTCTGTGCATGTCTGTGGCCATCCATTTTGGGCAAACTGCATCAGCTTGAGGCAAACTTGATCTTTTTTTAGTTCCTGCCGCATCTGATCCAGTCTTTTGTCCGTGGCTGGAAAGTTGGAAATGACCTGGTCAATCATGGACTTGGTGTCATCTTCCAGTCTCTTGTCTTCATCTGGTGTTGAGATTGGTGCCCAGGACAGTGTGTCGGCAGTCACCAGGTTCTTGCCCCAGGTGTACTCAATTTCGAAAGCGTAGCGCATGAGGCGCATCCTGAATCTCAGGATACGAGGGGACAGTTCATCCAGATTCTTTGTCTTCAATAAAGAGAGAAGAGGTCGATGGTCTGTCTCAATAGTGAGGTCTTTCAGGCCGGTGATAAATTCAGAAAATCTCTCACACGCCCAGGTGACTCCTAAGGCCTCTTTTTCTGCCTGTGCATATCGTTGCTCAGTTGGAGTCAGTGACCCTGACGTGTAGAACACTGGCCTGAAGGTACCATCGTCCTGCTGCTGAAGGAGTACAGCTCCCAGACCATAGGATGACGCATCTGAAGACAGTCTTGTCTTGCGATGCGGACTGTAGTGGGCCAGCACTGGTGCTGTGGTAAGCTGCCTCTTGATTTGTAGGAAGGCTTCCTCTTGAGGAGTTTCCCAGGTCCACTCAGATCCCTTTTTTGAGGAGTTCTCGTAGAGCTCTAGTGTGATCTGCCAGACTGGGCCCTGCAAACTTGGCAACATGATTTATCATGCCTAACAAACGTCGAAGTTCAGTGATGTTTGTTGGCCTTGGAAAGTTTGAGATTGCTGCCACTTTCTCTGGGTCGATGGTGATGCCTTCTGCAGAGACGATGTGTCCAAGGAATTTGACCGTTGACCGAGAAAACTCACATTTCTCTGGATTTAGGGTCAGTCCTGCTTCGGTCAGCTTCTTCATCACCTTATGGAGCCTGTCATCATGTTCTTGTTGGCTGGATCCATGGATGAGAAGGTCGTCCATGTCACAGATGACTCCCGGAATGCCAGCCAGCAAATGACTCATGGTCCTTTGAAATATTTCTGGCCCTGAGCTGATGCCAAAGGGCAGGCGAGTGTAGCAGAATCTTTCAAATGGGGTGATAAAGGTTGTCAACTGTTCTGACTCTGGGTGCAGCGGTAGCTGGTGGAAGCCACTGTTGCAGTCAAGTTTTGTAAAGACCCTTGCTCCCGACAGCTGCGCAAGTAGTTGGTCTGTCTGAGGTTGTGGAAAATTCTCACGCTTGACAGCTTCATTTAGCTTTGTGAAGTCAATGCAGAGCCGTATTTTTCCATTAGGCTTTGGCACCACCACAATTGGGGCACACCAGTCCGTAGGAATGGACACTGGGCGAATGACACCCAACTCCTGAAACCTGTCCAGCTCCTCCTTCACTTTTCCATGAAGTGGCAGGGCTAGTCGGCGGGGAACAGTGACAGCAAATGGAGTTTTATCCTTCTTTAGTTGGATTTTATAGAAAAATCCCTCTAGCTTGCCAAGATCTGCAAAGAGCGTGGGGAATTCTTTGCGAAAGGGGGCCTCTTTGACGCTGACTTCATGAATTTGCTCAAGCAAGCAAAGAGCAGAAATGGCAGGGCGTCCTAATAAAGGCTCCTCAAGATCCTTGATGACATAGATGTCTTGATTGGCAGTCCTCCCTCTGCAGGATATCTCTGCTGAGAACTTGCCCAAGACCATAATTGGTGTTCGGCCTGGCCCGAAGAGTTTTCTCTTAGCCTTCTGAAGTGGTAGTTTAGAGGATGGGATGAGCTTAGATGGAATAACAGTGACATCAGCACCAGTGTCGGGCTTGAACTCGTGTGTCTGTAAGTCATCTATCTTGACAGGCACTCTCCATGGATCACTGACTTCTCCAATCACTGAACCCAGGAAGGCATCATCTTCTTCTTCTGCAAGGTGAACACTTGCTGTAGACCTGCACATGGCTGCAAAGTGTCCTAACTTTGAGCATTTCCGACATTTTGCTCCTTTTGCTGGGCAAACGTCTCTGTTGTGAGCGTCTCGTCCACAGCGGAGGCAAGTCTTGGATGCTTCTTTGTCCTTGCGACCAAATCGTAGTTGTTGTTGACGACTAGAGTGCTGATGTGTTGTCTGTTTCTTTGACCCTTGGGGTCTGCGTTCATGGACACGGTTGATTCTGTCTCCAGTCATGGACTGCATCTGGGACTGCGCTGTCTCATGTGCACGGCAGATTTGCACCGCTTTCTGAAGGTTGAGGTCCTTCTCTTCCAGTAGCTTTCTTCGGACCATGTCATCCTTAACACCGATCACCACTCGGTCCCTAATCATGCGCTCTTCATCTTTAAAATTACAAGATTTTGCTGCTTGTCTCAGGGCGGCGACATAGGCATCTATGCCCTCACCTGTCTCCTGGGATCTCTGGTGAAATTTGTAGGACTCATACACTTCACTTGTGGCTCCTATACAGAATTCTTCAAATTTTCTAATGATGGTATCAATGTCTGTCTTTTGTTCACCTTCAGCAAAAGGAAGACCATCAAAAACTTCATGAGCGTCCTCTCCTATGCAGGCAAGAAAGACAGCACTCTGATATGGTTTCTCCTCCTTGTCAAGCCTTGAAGCAACAGAGTAATTAAGCCACTGATGCTTGAATCTCTTCCAACCGCTCTCCAAGTGTCCATGGATGTCTAGTTTGGAAGGCACTGGGATGTTGGCAGTGAAGTGTTTCTGTGGTTGGGCCATAATTATCCCTATACTAGAAACAGGCACCTAACAAACCAGTGTTCAAACTGTGAAAATTCAAATAATCTGGCACTTCAGCAATGAACTAAACAACAAAACTGAGTAGGCCTAATGTACGAAAATATAAACAGTTGTCTCTCCCAAATGACTGCAAGGCACTGTCTAAACACAGAAAGTGAAGTACAATACTACAAGCGTCCATGAAACTGGAAGGACACAACAGAAGTATCTCACAATAAAAAACGCGGGAAAAATCTTCTTCGTCTGATGCAGCGTTCACAGATCAATAGCGTAGTGATCTTAATCAATAGATGCATTGTCGACAACTGTCACTTTCTGACACCATGTTGCGTTGTGGGTTTGCTTGATATTGTGAGTGTATGGATGCTAAACTATTCACGCACAAAAACACGTCTACTCAGTCAGGTTAGGTTGGAGGGAAGCTTATTATTATGAAATGATTCAATTTCTGTACACTTTTCTTTCTTATGTGCACTATTTATTATTGTCACTATTACTTTTTTCTGACCACTTAAAATAAAATGTTATTTTTTGACTGTTTATACTGCGTAGGTGTGAGTGTCCAACTGTCTATGCTGTGTACGACCAGGCAAAACGCCACCTTCACACACACTTTCGTTATTGTTGTTGTTGCATGCAAAGTGCAACAAATATGTTCTGACATGGACTGCAAGCAGTGTGATATAAATGAATTATTGCTGCTGCTGCTACTGCTGCTGCTGCTGCTACTGTCGTTTGGCTGGTTGTTTGATTGTGTTATATTATGAAAACTGACATCACAGTGAATGCGATTTTGTCCTACTGATTTGTAGGGTGCTCGGCACAAAATATTTGTGTGTGTGTGTGTGTGTGTGTGTGTGTGTGTGTGTGTGTGTGTGTGTGTGTGTGTGTGTGTGTGTGTGTGTGTGTGTGTGTGTGTGTGTGTGTGTGTGTTGGTAGTGGTGATGGTGGTGGTGGTGGTGGTGGTGGTGGTGTGTGTGTGTGTGTGTGTGTGTGTGTGTGTGTGTGTGTGTGTGTGTGTGTTGACGGTGGTGGTGGTAGTGGTGATGCTCTCAGTTGTGTTTGTGTCATGAAAACAGTAATAGACTAGAACCATCTGGAACGGGAAGCAGCACATTCAAACTTTTACTTATTTATTTATTTATTTTATCTGCAAGGCTGGAACCCACGCAGTGACCTAAAGGCGGGAGTTCTACCGCTATGCCAGCCAAGCTTACGCATTTTTGTAGAGGTTGGTGTAAACAGACAATTTTGGTGTAGCAGACGACGCAGTGCAAACCTTCCGGTTAGCTCTGGCATCAACATGCAAAGCGGTAGTAGGCAGACGGTGTGAGCGGCACCAGAACATTACAGGAATACTGTGATCACAAACGGTAAGAGTTTTTTATTTATGAGCTTTATGTGGGGTTTTATGTGATTAAAAAGCTCAGTAATTTCCTCACCCTAGACTCAAGACTGTTTTTCTCAGAAGAGATTCTGTCCGAAGGCTTCCGTATTATATGATAATCAAGTCTCCGTATGGACGACGTTCCGTATGCCATATCGGCATATGGTCAAATGGTGTTACTTATAATTTACAAACTGCCAGTCTGCCAAAGCGAAAAAGTCATTGACTCGCAACTTTTGTCATAATCCCTCTCTCTCTCTCTCTCTCTCTCTCCCCCCCCCCCCCCTTTCAGTTTCTCACTCTCTCTTCCTCGCATTCTCTCTCAGTATTCAGTTATTCTTGATGAACTGACTTATAGTCAGTAACACATACTGCATTGATTATGTTCATGGTTGAAGCTCATTAATGTATGATTCCAGTAACTCACCCCCCCTGTATATGTGTGTCACAGTGTGTTTGCATGAGTATCAGTATGTGTGTGTGTGTGTGTGTGTGTGTGTGTGTGTGTGTGTGTGTGTGTGTGTGTGTGTGTGTTTCCCCATCACATGGCAACTATGACATTAGTTCGTATGGAATTCATTCTAAATGGCGGAGATGTCATCTTGAGGAACTGAAACTGATTGTGTGTGCGTATGTGTGTGTGTGTGGAGGGGGGCATGCATGTGCCCATGAGTGTGTGTGTGTGTGTGTGTGTGTGTGTGTGTGTGTGTGTGTGTGTGTGTGTGTGTGTGTGAAAGACTGTATTTAATCAGTTCGTTTGCAGAGTTTTTGTCCTTATATATTTTTGGTGGAATGGTGTTACTACGACTTATTTATGATTTTATGCTATGTCTTGTATTTATGTCTGTAACCATGTATATACTGCATTAATATATGGGACATGGCAATGTTCACTCTCTTTCCTTCCCTCCACCCCCCCCCCCCTTGCCCCTGCAATATTTTCTTTTTCCTATGTAATGTGCAGCAAGCATGCTTTGGAATAGACTGTGTTATACACAAATCAGTGTGTTTTTACCATTTTCTTACCTACATCTCTCTTCCTCATTCTCTCAAATTACACCAGGTGCTGTTGCTCTTTGCTTTCCTTGTGTACTGTATAGTATTATTGACTCTGTGCTGTATCGTGTATTATTGATTTATTGATGTCGTTCTTTTTCACTATTTTCGGTCATGGACAGATATTAGATCAGCACTGGCAAGTTTGTAAAATGGCTTTATAGCTAGTAACTTCTACCACTTGAAAATGAAGTATCGTTGTCTTTGTTATTTTCATTGCCTCTCTGTCTTTATAACTGTGTCATTGTTGTCTTTACTGTTGGAAAATATGATACAGATCTCGTCCTAAATCAGTCTATTGCTCTGTCTGTCTGTTTGTCAGTCTGTCTGCCTGCCTGTCTGTCTGTCTGTCTGTCTGGTTCTCTCTCTCTCTGTCTGTCTGTCTGTCTGTCTCTCTCTCTCTCTCTGTTTCTCTCTCTCCACTGTAAAATACAGATTAGTCAATCAGTCAGTCTGTTGGGAAAAAGGTCTTATTCTTGATGCTTTCATGCAGTTATAGTTTATGTGTATTATTAAATATTATTATATATATATAGTATAGACCCTGCATGACATGCATGGGTGAGGACTGGATGTACAAAAGCCGAAAAGGCATTATTCTGCTTTTGATAATACCCTGGAAAACAAAACTTGTTCTTTTTTCTTTTGCTATTGGTGTGTATGTGTTTGTCTCTCATTGTTGTTTGAAACAGTTTGAAAAATGGTTTTATGGAGAATGATTTTAGCAGATAAATTGTATGGTGGGAAAATAAAGTACCTTCCTGCTTTATTTGCCATGATAGCGAATTGATAAACTTAACCCTTTTTACTCTCTCACCCTATCCATCAGCCTCTTCATAATCAGACATGACAGCAAAGCAGAAACTTAACTCTTTGACTCCCGATGCATATCCACCAACTGCGAAAACTTAACCTTTGATTCCCTCACCCTGTCCTCCAGCTTCCTGCATGAAGCTGGTGAATAGGGTGAGGGAGTCAAAGGATTAAGTTTTTGCTTTGCGAGCATGGTTGACAATGCAGGATGCTGATGGATACTCGCTCACCCTATCCACCAACTTCCTGCACTATCAGATGTGATAGCAAGGCAAAAACGTAACTCTTTCCCTCGCTTACCCTGTCCACCAGATTTCTACATTATCACAGTATCAGCAATGATAACAAAGTGAAAATGTAATCGTTTGACTCTCACCTTATCCACTAGCTTTCTTCATGATAAGATGAACAAGTGAAAAGATGTAACTTCTTTGCAGCTGGTGGATAGGTGTCAAAGGGTTAAAGAGTTACCTGTGGTACAGATTCCAGGTGTGATGCATCCAGCTGTGTAGAATCCAGTTACAGGCATAAGTGTGCATGCACGTACACACACACACATATGCACACACGCACACACACATGCAAGCACACACACACACACACACACACACACACACACACACACACACACACACACACACACACACACACACACACACATACACATACGCAAACTCACACACACACGCACACACACACACACACACACACACACGCACGCACGCACGCACGCACAAACTCAAGCGCACACGTACACACACACACACACACACACACACACACACACACACACACACACACACACACACCACACCCCACCACACACACACACACACACACACACACACACACACACACACACACACACACACAGTGTGTGTGTGTGTGTTTGGTTCAGGCTGTCATATGATCCTGTTTAAAAACATCTAAATTCTAAAAATGGGACGAAAGTTGGAGGCAGCTGGGTTTAATCTGAAGGATAAAATCAATAGTGCGGGGTAAGTTTTGCTCTGGACAATTTGTCATGGCTTTCCCTTAGGATTACACCCACCATAGACATGGATACGGGAGATCAGCAACTAGTTCTGTCACACCACAGACATGTATGGGGGAGATTAACAACTAGTTCTGTCATACCACAGACATGGATAGGGGAGGTAGCAACTAGTTCTGTCACACCACAGACATGGATAGGGGAGATTAGCAACTAGTTCTCTCACACCACAGACATGGACAGGGGATATTAGGAACTAGTTCTGTCACACCACAGACATGGATAGGGGAGATTAGCAACTAGTTCCTTCATACCACAGACATGGATAGGGGAGATCAGCAACTAGTTCTGTCACACCACAGACATGAATAGGGGAGATTAACAACTAGTTCTGTCACACAACAGACATAGGGGAGAAACAACCAGTTCTGTCACACTACAGACAAGGATAGGGGAGATTAACAACTAGTTCTGTCACACCACAGACATGAATAGGGGAGATTGGCAAGAAGTTCTGTCACACCACAGACATGAATAGGGGAGATTGGCAACTAGTTCTGTCACACTACAGACAAGGATAGGAGATATTAACAAGTAGTTCTGTCACACCACAGACATGGATAGGGGAGAATAACAACTACTTCTGTCACACCACAGACAAGGATAGGGGAGATTAACAACTAGTTCCTTCATACCACAGACATGGATAGGGGAGATCAGCAACTAGTTCTGTCACACCACAGACATGAATAGGGGAGATTAACAATTAGTTCTGTCACACCACAGACATGGACAGGGGAGAATACGTCGTAACAACTACTTCTGTCACACCACAGACATGGATAGGGGAGATTAACAACTAGTTCTGTCACACCACAGACATGGATAGGGGAGATTAACAACTAGTTCTGTCACACCACAGACATGGATAGGGGAGATTAACAACTAGTTCTGTCACACCACAGACATGGATAGGGGAGAATAACAACTACTTCTGTCACACCACAGACATGAATAGGGGAGATTAACAACTAGTTCTGTCATACCACAGACATGGATAGGGGAGAATAACAACTACTTCTGTCATACCACAGACATGGATAGGGGAGATTAACAACTAGTTCTGTCACACCACAGACATGGATAGGGGAGATTAACAACTAGTTCTGTCACACCACAGACATGGATAGGGAATATTAGCAACTAGTTCTGTCACACCACAGACATGAATAGGGGAGATTAACAACTTAACTAGTTCTGTCACACCACAGACATGAATAGGGGAGAATAACAACTACTTCTGTCACACCACAGACATGGATAGGAGAGACTAGCAGATAGTTGTGTCATACTACAGACATGGACAGGGGAGATTAGGAACTAGTTCTGTCACAGCATAGACATGGATCGGGAGACAGGCAAATTGAAGATCTTGCATGCACCTTTTACATGTTCAGGCAAGTAATGTATAAAATTTGTAAACAGAACTGGCTTGAGTAGGATCTTGTGGGCTATCATTGGGAACTAGTTCCTCATGTGAACATGAATATCCAATCTTTTCATGCTGTGTTTTGTTTTCTGTAATGTTATTTATCTATTAAAGTAATTTTCCATTTATACCATAGGCTGCAAGTTTTATCAGTAACCTTTCGTGTGGAAAGAAATCAAGAGCTTTTTCAAAGACTAGGTATGTAATGTCTCTTGTATCACCAGAGTCCCCATTTTACAGTATATTGTAGATAAGTTGCTGGACAAAAGGTATAAGGGAATGTGTTGCATCCAACTGCCAGTAGTCTTACCTTTATGGTAAATCTGACTAAATTGTCACCCAAGTATAGATTCCCCCCTGTGGGGGGTGCTGGGGGTTCTTTCAGTATACATAGCATCCCCTCTTTCTGGAAGTTCGGTGTTAAAAATTACTCTTTTTTTCTAATCTCTTTGTTTCTGCCTTTCTTCGTTTCTTTCTGTCATCACTTCCATTCTCTTTTTCTGCCTTGCTGGTCCATTCACTTGTATATTTTCCATAAAGACTTACATGATTTCTGCCTTTATTAGGAATGATAATTGGATACGTACATATTAACTGTGTTTTTAGCTATAAAGCAATGTGAACTGCTTAGTGGCGGTTTTAGATACTATAGGTCAATTTTTACGTATGTTTTTGTGTACTTTGTTATGTTTAGGCATTTGTATTCAGTTTTTTTTCAATACCCCTAGTAGTAAATTGGATGGAATGACCAACGCCAGGGGCATATCCTTAGATTATTTGCCTGAATGCGGTGGTGTTGTAGTTAATTTTCTTTTCCAGGTTCTTTTTGTCCAGGGGTTTCGATATGTTAAGATGTGTGTATTTTGTTTGAGGTGGTTATGGCCCTGACATTTCTCCAAATGGTCAGCTGAGCTCTAACAATTAATAGTAATAAAAAGAAAACCTGGAAAAGAAAATTAACTACAATGCTACTGCATTCACGCAAATAATCTAATG
>JAPXFY010000025.1:23464658-23494658 GCA_030674185.1 Monoplex corrugatus | reverse complement strand
CCTGTCTGACTCCTCTTTTGATGTTTTGAAAAGAGCTTATATTGTTTTCTATTCTCATTGCAGCTGTTTGTTCCCAGTACATATTCCTGATTATTCGTAGATCTTTTCCATCGACATTGAGTCTCTCCAGTTGGTTGATCAATTCTTCATGTCGTACCCGATCGAAAGCCTTGGTATAGTCAACAAAGCATAAATACAAATCCTTATTCATCTCAACTGACCTCTCTATGATAGTTCTTAGGATGTATATGGCATTAATAGTTCCTTTCCTCTCCACAAATCCACACTGTTCTTCTGCTATTTCTCTTTTGATTCTATTCCTTGTCCTCATCATGATTATTCTTAACAGGATTTTTGTTACATGACTCATCAAACTGATTGTGTGATGGAGATCGCATTCTATAGCCCCTGTCTTCTTTGGAAGTGCAATGATATGTCAAAATCAATTTTCATTGCACTTCCAAAGAGGGGTAGTGTATGTATGTGTATTTATGTGTTTGATGGGGGGGGGGGGGGTAGTATATATGTGTATGTACTCGTATGTCTGTGTGCATACATGTGTATGTGTGTATGCGTGCGCGCGCGCGTGTGTGTGTGTGAGCGTGTTTGTGTGTGTGGTGTGTGTGTGGTTGCTTGCTTGTTTATATGTGCTTATATTTCACTTCTGTAGATCAAAGATAGAACATAGAAAAAGACATCTAGGCGATATGGATGATAACTTGTCTTAGAAAGTGAGAATCGATTCTACGTTGGTTTGTCTACAGATGGGTTGATGAATCTGTGGAGTGTTAGTACAGTGCAGTCATACTCTTTTCTTTCTTTTCTTTTTTAATGTTTGACATAGAAAACATGTTTGATAGAATCCTAGACCTTTCCAATGTATAGGGCTTATGTGCAAGTATAGGGTCTGATCATTGTTGGATCAGGTGTTTTCCAGCCCACACATCCCGACTAACAACTCCTCTCCAGGAGCTTTGGCTAGTGCATTCCTGGAACATATGTAAATTCTTTACAAGAAGGGCCAGGGAAGAAGAGCGCAAACCAGATCTGTTACCTGTATTTCATCACCGGCATCGGTGGTCAGCCAGCGCGCATATCCAGGCAAAAAACAATTCATTCAGCTTGATATTTCATGTACATTCTTCAGTCCTGATTACCAAGGTAGTTAAATGGACTAGACTTGACAGTGAAAATTGATGCCCCTGGTAGGGTTACCTATGTCGGACAGGTCAAGGGGGAGGGATGAGTCGGAGCGTGGTTCCACCCTCATCTCCATTTTGATCGTTTCCATCTTTCTCGTTTAGAAACGTAATCATGTGTAGTGAATTAAAAACTTATTTTCTTTAGTGCACATTAGATGGAAATAGGACTGTTTACCGAAATGATGAAATGACTGCAAATAATTTGTTGAAGGTGCAAAAAAATGTGTCGCCGTGTACTGTAAAAGCAGACGAAACCAAAAGTAGGTCAAGATAGGGAGGCCACATTGTACAAAGGAATTTTCAAAAAGTGCGTTTATAACCTAATCATGACCTTTTACTTTTCATTGTGTAAACATTTGTAATCTTCCGAGGCAGTATGTTCAAACTTAATTTTTAGATTTCGTAGATATCGTTGTGTGTGCTGTTTTCAACAACATAAGGCATAAACAGATACTGTCTTGAGCAACTGAAATTGAAACCAAAACTACAACGTGCATTGACACACTGTCAGTTCAGTCACACAGCCTTGTTCAAGTGCAGGTAGACATCTCGTAATGCTGTTATTACATTTTACCTGTCAAAGGAAAATAGAACTATGCATTGCGTTGGGCACACTTATGTTGCAGACGGATATTGAAATTGACTGGAACCCACGTTCATCAGAAGAATACACCTGTTATGGAGAAACGATCACACAGGTAAGATGGAAATCATGTAGTGAATAAAGTTTGTGATACGGGTAAGGTGGGAGTCAGTGTAGTGAATAAAGTTTGTGACTCAGGTAAGGTGTGAGTCATGTGGTGAATAAAGCTTCTGACAGAGATAAGGAAGGAGTCACGTTGTGAATAAAGCTTGTGACACAGGTAAGATGGGACTCATGTAGTGAATACAGTTTATGACACTGTTAAGATAGGAGTCATGTTGTGAATAAAGTTTGTGACACAGGTAAGGTAAGAGTCATGTTGTGAAGATAGAAGTCATGTGGTGAAGAGAGAAGTCATGTGGTGAAGATATGAGTCATGTGGTGAAGATAGAAGTCATGTGATGAAGATAGGAGTCATGTCGTAAAAATAGGAGTCATGCTATGGAGATAGGAGTCATGTGGTGAAGAGAGAAGTCATGTGGTGAAGATAGGAGTCATGTTGTGAAGATAGAAGTCACGTGGTGAAGACTGGTGTCATGTTGTAAAGGTAGGAGTCATGTTGTGAAGATAGAAGTCATGTTGTGAAGGTAGGAGTCATGTTGTGAAGATAGAAGTCATGTTGTGAAGGTAGGAGTCATGTTGTGAAGATAGAAGTCATGTTGTGAAGGTAGGAGTCATGTGGTGAAGATAGGAGTCATGTGGTGAAGATAGAAGTCATGTGGTGAAGATAGGAGTCATGTGATAAGATAGGAGTCATGTGGTGAAGATAGGTGTAATGTGATGAAGAGAAGAGTCATGTGATGAAGATAGGAGTCATGTGATGAAGATGGGAGTCATGTGGTGAAAATAGGTGTAATGTGATGAAGATACTTAGATAGGAGTCATGTGGTGATGATAGGTGTAATGTGATGAAGATAAGTGTCATGTGGTGAAGATAGGAGTAATGTGGTGAAGATAGGAGTCATGTGGTGAAGATAGGAGTCATGTGGTGAAGATAGGAGTCATGTGGTGAAGATAGGTGTAATGTGATGAAGAGAAGAGTCATGTGGTGAAGGTAGGTGTAATGTGATGAAGAGAGGAGTCATGTGGTGATGAGAGGAGTCGTGTGGTGATGATAGGAGTCATGTGGTGAAGATAGGTGTAATGTGATGAGAGGAGTCATGTGATGAGAGGAGTCATGTGGTATGATAGGAGTCATGTGGTGAAGATAGGTGTAATGTGATGAAGAGAGGAGTCATGTGGTGATGAGAGGAGTCATGTGGTGATGAGAGGAGTCATGTGGTGAAGATAGGTGTGATGAGAGGAGTCATGTGGTGATGAGAGGAGTCATGTGGTATGATAGGAGTCATGTGGTGAAGATAGGAGTCATGTGGGAAAGAAATGAGTCGTGTGGTGAAGATAGGAGTCATGTGGTGAAGACAGGAGTCATGTGGTGAAGATAGGTGTAATGTGATGAAGAGAGGAGTCATGTGGTGAAGATAGGAGTCATGTGGTGAAGATAGGTGTAATGTGATGAAGAGAGGAGTCATGTGGTGATGAGAGGAGTCATGTGGTGATGATAGGAGTCATGTGGTAAAGATAGGTGTAATGTGATGAAGATAGATGCCTCCAGGAATAGTAATGTGTCCCACTAGGAGGCCACACTAAGCAATAATGACTAGTATGTTTACTCATACGTCAGATCTGTGAGAGGTACAATGCATGGACACCCCCTCCCCACCCCCTTCCCCTTTGCTTGAAGAAATGACTGTCGATTGGCATCAGGAGCTTCGGAGGTGAGTGTCCCATGAGTGGTGAGGCAGTGGTGCTCTGGGTCCCATCCACACCCTCATGGTGTTTCTTGTTAACTTATCATCATCTCATGCATCAAGACCTGGCACCTTATAAATATTGTTATTAATTATTATCATTACTAAATGATATTATTTATGTTCATATGAATTGATACGAAACATAAAATTGTGTGAGGTGCCATGGCTAGGTGAAATGATTGTCATGTGTATCACCATGTTTATGGAGTCTGTGTGTGTCTGTGTGCATGTGTGTGTTTGCGTGTGTGTGTGTGTGTGCACCTATTTGCACACACGCATGTGTGTGTGAGTGTGTGTGTGTGTGTGCGTGCGTGCGTGTGTGTGTGTGTGTGTGTGTGTGTGTGTGTGTGTGTGTGTGTGTGTGTGTGTGTGTGTGTGTGTGTGTGTTTCAGAATAAATGGGAAAAGCCTACCCTCTCCTGTGAAAGACAGACCAAAATGGTGGGTGACGTTTTACATTTGACTTGCTTTACAAACCTGAACGTTTTAATTCACACACACCATACACCAGCTTCCTGCATTATGAACTGTGACAGCAAAGAAATTTAACGCCTTCACCCCTCACCCTATCCATTAGCTTCCTGCATGATCAGCCGTGGTAGCAAAGCAAGAACTTAACCCTTTCACTGCCTCATCTTGTCCACCAGCTTCCTGCATTATCACCATGACAGCAAAACAGAATCTGAACCCTTTCACCCCATACCCTATCCACTAGCTTCCTGCATAATTAGCCATGATAGGAAAGCAAGAACTTAACCCTTTCACTGCCTCACCCTGTCCACCAGCTTTCAGCAGGGATTTGATGGATCGGGTGAGAGAGAAGAGGGTTCATTTTTAGGGTGAAGTTTTTCCAGCTGGTGAATAAGATCAGGGTAGTCAAAGTGATGTTTTTCCAGCTGGTGGGTCGGGTCAGGGGTCAGGTGGATAGGGTCAGAGGGTGAAGTTTTTCCAGTTGGTGGATAGGGTCAGGGGGTCAAAGGGTAAAGTTTTTCCAGCTGATGGATAGGGTCAGGGGGTCAAAGGGTGAAGTTTTTTCAGCTGGTGGATAGAGTCAGGGGGTTTAAGGGTGAATGACACAATAATATGTATGCATTCTTTTTTTTTTTTTTGGTTACTGATACAAAGGTGTGATATGGGCATATGTGTGTGCAGGTGTATGTACTTAACATACATACATGGTATTACTGTTCAATTACATTTGAATACAGGTGTATGTGTGTGTGTGTGCGTGCATTCAGATATGCACACATATTGTTCAGTTAGATTTGAACACAGGTGTGTGTATGAATGTGTGTGTAAGTGTGTGTGTGTGTGTTTACAACGATGCATGCCTATTGTGCTTTTTTTTAGAATTGAACACAGGTATGTAAGTGTGTGTGTGCAAAAATGCATGTACATTGTACATGTAGAGTTGAGCAAAATGCGTGCATGTGTGTGTATTGTGTGTAAGTGTGTGTGTGTACAAAAATAAACACATATCGTTCATGTAATGTTAAACACAGATGTGTGCTTGTGTGTCTAAATAAATGTATGTTCATGTACAAGTATACAGAAGTGCACTCATACTGTTTACTTAGATATGAACACAGGTGTTTATTTTCAGGGGATACACGTGTGTTACTCCACGACTATCAACTATACTGACGTCCCACCTACAAGGTGACTCTCGTTCATAAATATCTTGGTCAGATTGATGTCCCATGGACAGAATAATGTTCTATAGACAGAACGATGCCCCTTAATAATGACATTAATATGGCTCCAAATCTTATCATTTAGTCAAAGTAAAGCGCCACATCTCATCATTCACTAAAATATTCACTCGCAATGACAAATGAACAATAATATAAAAGACTGACACAACCAGGAGGAGGAGGACAAGAGAAGAGTAGGACAAAAGGGTAGGTGTAGAGAGGGGGAAATCATTGCTGAATATAAAAGGTGTCTCCAAGTTAAACTTCAAGGAAGACAGAGTGTGTGACTATTGAATAGATGGGAGAAGGTTGTTCCAGTTGTATGGACTAAGCACGGAACACGAGCAGCGACCAACTGTGGTAAACTGTATCGAGGAGTTTGTAACAAGTATCAGATGCAGAACGAAGATGCCAAGCAGGGGTGTACATTTGGAGGTGGTCACAAATATAAATAGAGGCAGTACCATTTATACACTTGAAGCATAATGTATTGCTTTTGTATGAAATTGTTTGAGTAACAGGCAACCATGGAGAAAGTGAAGTAAAGGGGTGATTTGATCATAGTGAAGTAAAGGGGTGATTTGATTATGTCTCATTTTACAATGGGCATGACGGGATAGATTGATGACCATTGGACATATGAATGTCCTTTCAACAGAATGATGCTCCACGGAGAAATCTGTGGAAGCATTACTTTGTCATATTTCGTGATTTATACCTGTATTCATCCATGTGCACCACATTATGCACACCACATCAGTGGCTTTGTCCCCATACCAGTCAGAATTCTGTGGCTCCTCTTGCCCTTCATAAAATGAGGCATGATCATGTCACTTCTTTGCTTCACTTTCACAGCTGGCTGTCCATTTCTTAAAGGATTTCATACAAAATGAACACATCATGCTACAAGCGTATCAAGGGTATTGCACCTATTTATCTCTGTGACCACCTCCTAATTTACAACCCTGCCTGACCTCTCCATTCTGCTTCTGATATTAGTTGTCTACAAATTCCTCGATACAAATGTACCACAGTCGATCGCCGCTCTATTTCTGTGACTGGTCCTTACAACTGGAACGATCTTCCCCAGTCTATTTGAAAAGTCACAAACTCTTGTCTTCCTTCAAGTCTAGCTTGGAGACATACCATTTTGCCTAGCAGTGATTCCCCCTGTTCATTCTTTTGCCCCATTGCCCTCCTGTTCTGCCTCTCGTGATTGCATGTGCTTTGTGCCCTGGGGTTTTGGTCATTGTTGGGTGATTGCTTTGATGAATGATGAGAATGCGTGCTTTGGTTTGATTCTAGTAGCAAGATTTGGTGCCTAATAAATGTTATCATTATCATCATCATCATCATCATCATTATTATATTATTATTGTTGTTGTTGTTGTTATTATTATTATTATTGTTATTGTTATAACCCATACAGCAAGTAGAACTTCAAGTCTTTGCCAGCACCTGGAGCCTATGCACTGATCTGCAGCTTATGCCATGAGCATTTCAGATCTTATCCGTCACAAGGCGTCTGTAGCATATAGGTGTATAATGAATTTATTCCTAGCATCAGAGGCACCATCTTCAGAAACTGAAGCAGAAACTAGCTGTTTTCTTGGAGCCCTATACTCTGAAATTCATGTCTTGGGTGTAGTCCCAGCCTGCAACATCACTTGTTTGCTACCTGTAGTAATGCTCTAATCATTTTGTCTACATTTGAATTGTAAGATTTATGTAAAATGACTAACGTTATCTTGTGCACATATTAGTGAATTTTCATGATGTGTTGTGCAGTGTGTAAAATAATTGACATACCATCTTATGCACTGTGTAAAAGAATTATGATGATGTGTTGTACATATACGTTGTGTTAAAAGAAATATACCATCTTGTGTAGAGTGTGAAATGATTATCATGATTTGTTGTGCTATAGCGCGAATATCATGTGTTTTTATTGTATAAAATGATTAGTACACTGGCTTGTGCTGTGTGTAAAATACTTACTTTCATGTGTTGTGCTGTATCAGTGGGTCTCATCGCCCTAACTGGGCGAAATATGGGGAGTACACCTACGTACCACCACAGCGCTGGCTTCATAACCTGGAGGTGAGACTTCCTGCATACCTGTTTACACAAACCACTCTGTGACAAATAACACACCTGTTTACACCTACCACACTGTGACACACAGCACACCTGTTTACACATACCTGTCTGTGACACACTGCAACCTATTTACACTTCCGATGTCTCATTAAGGTCACAATGACCTTGAGAAGTGCAAAATGTGGATTTTCTGGTGAGAAGTTAAAACTTTAAAGAAGTTTTTTACCAATAATTTCAGATTGTGCACTTTGAGCTTTTGAGTAGTCATTGTGCATTCATAAGCAGTTTAGCTGTCCTACATAAATTGTCATACTGTGTGCCATTTCATACATAAATTGTATCATGTTGTCAGCAAGTTCATACATAAATTGTGTCATGTTGCTTGCAAGTTTATAAATAAATTGTGGTGTGTTGTTTGCAAGTTCATACATGGATTGTGTTCTGTTGTGTGCAAGTTTATACATAAATTGTATTTTGTAGTGTGCTAGTTCATGCAATATTTGTCATATTGTGTGCAAGTTTATACATGAATGTATTGTGTGCAAGTATTGTGTGCAGGTTTATACATAAATTAACATATTGTGTCCCAGTTCATACATAAATTGTATCAGGTTGTCAGCAAGTTCATACATAAATTGTGTCATGTTGCTTGCAAGTTTGCAAAGATGGCTGTATACACAACGCCTGTGTCCTCAGCACCTTGCTGTATGGCAGCAAGGCGTGAACCACGCATGCTCATCAGGAGAAAAGGCTCAATACCTTCCACCTGAGAAGCCTACGGCGCATTCTTGGCATTTCCTGGCAAGACAAGGTGACCAACACCGAAGTCCTAACCTGCGCTGGCCTCCCAACCATGCATACCATGCTGAGACAGCGTCGGCTGCGCTGGTTGGGCCACGTTCGCCGCATGGAAGATGGTCGCATCCCAAAAGACATCCTTTATGGTGAGCTTGCCACAGGGCAGAGAAACATTGGCCGCCCACAGCTGAGATACAAAGACGTTTGCAAGCGTGACATGAAGGCGCTTGAGATCAACACTGAGTCCTGGGAGGACCTCGCAGACGACCGCAACAGCTGGAGAACTACTCTCAAGAAACAGCTGCGGATTGGTGAGGACAAACTGTCAGCTGCTGCAGCAGAAAAGCGAGTTCGCAGAAAAGGGATGACAGCCAACAGACCAGCATCAGCATACACATGCGACCACTGCGACAGAGACTGCCTCTCTCGCATTGGTCTGTACAGTCACAGGCGACGCTGCTTGGACCAAGCAGACAGCCCATCTAGACATTAGAACGGATGTACTTTGTCCATGGTCAGTCATGACCGAAGGAGGCCTACTGATACTGTTTGCAAGTTTATAAATAAATTGTGGTGTGTTGTTTGCAAGTTCATACATGGATTGTGTTCTGTTGTGTGCAAGTTTATACATAAATTGTATTTTGTAGTGTGCTAGTTCATGCAATATTTGTCATATTGTGTGCAAGTTTATACATGAATGGTGTCATGTTGTGTGCAAGTTCATACATAAGTTTGTCATATGATAACCTGTATATGAACAGAATTGTCCATGTCTTGTTCATCAGCACGGAGCCATCGTGATGCTGTACCACCCATGTGCCAACCCCTCACAGGTCAACCTCCTGCGTAACATCCTGACACACTGCTTACGCAAACACATCATCACCCCCTCCAAGCTGTTGGCACGGGACACGCCCTTTGCTCTCTTGTCCTGGGGCTGTAAACTGATCATGAGTGACGTGGATGTGACTGAGGCGCGAAGCTTTATTGAGGTGAGTCCTTCGATGCTTCTATCTTGCTGAGGTCAGCCCCTCAATGTTCCTGTCCTGTTGAGTTCCATGATGCTCTTGTCTTGTTGAGGTCAGTGCTCATGTCTTGCTGAGGTCAGTCCCTCATTGGTCCATTCTTGTTGAGGTCAGTTACTCAATGGTCTTGTCTTGTTGAGTCCCACAGTGTTCCTGTCTTATTGAAATCAGTCCCTCAATGCTCCTGTCTTGTTGAGATATATCCCTCAATTCTCCTATTGTCGAGGTAAGTCCTTCAGTGCTTTGTCAATTCCTCAATGGTCTTGTCTTGTTGCGTCCCACAGTGTTCCTGTCTTGTAAAGCTCAATCCCTCAATGCTCCTGTCTAGTTGAGATAAGTCCCTCACTGGTCATTTCTTGTTCAGGTCAGTCCCACAATGGTCTTGTCTTGTTGAGTCCCACAGTGTTCCTGTCTTGCTGAGGTCAGTCCCACAATGCTCCTGTCTTGTTGAGGTAAGTCACTCAATTCTCCTATTGTTGAGATCAGTTCCACAGTACTCCTATCTTGTTGAAGTCAGTCGCTCAATGCTCCCGTCTTGTTGAGTCAATCCCTTACTGGTCCTTTCTTGTTGAGGTCAGTTCTTCAGTGATCTTGTCTTGTTGAGTCCCACAATGTTCCCGTCTTGCTGAGGTCAGCTCAGCTGAGCTCTTGCTGACATGACTGAACGATCTTTTAGGTGCACATTTGATATTCTTTTTTTTTTTTTCACCCTTGCTCAGAAAGTTCTTTTCTTTGAAATGTAGACATCGCAATATCAAAACATGCAACAATGATTCAATGTTCAATGTACCATTACTTACATGGAATGAATATTATATAGGTGAGTAGTTTGAAGTTTGAAAAATTGGAATGGGTGATTTTTTTATTTACATATGTACATATAGTGATAGAGATCAATTTTGTTTATCATGGCACAGACACAACGTTCTTCGCACATTTGATATTCTGTATGTGTATGCACATGAACGGGGTTTAGGCACTAAGAAGCCTGTACACACAATGACCTGTGAAATTGGACAAACCTCTACCTTTACCCACCACGCACAGTTGAACCCAGGACTTTCCCATTGGAAGTCCAGGTTTACCCACTTGGCTATCGTGCCTGTCAGACTATTTTCAGATTGTTTAAAATTGTGACATGTTTACAAAGGGATGGTTGTGTGTGTGTGTGTGTGTGTGTGTGTGTGTGTGTGTGTGTGTGTGTGTGTGTGTGTGTGTGTGTGTGTGTGTGTGTTTGTGTGTGTGTGTTTGTGTGTATGTGTGTGTGTTATGTGTGTGCGCATGCATGCGTGCGTGCGTGTGTGGTGTGTGTGTGTTTATGTGTGAATGTGACACAGACTCACGCCAAAAAGGACGGACCGGAGGGAGAATTGTCCAAGGATGGTCGCTATAATCAGTCTTTGGTCGTCCCTGCACAGGAGGTCTCCGACATCAGTGACTCCATCATCTGTCCTCCTCGTCTGCAGCAGTGGCAGGTAATTAGTCTGTGTGTGTGTGTCTGTGTGTGTGTGTGTCTGTGTGTGTGTGTCTGTGTATGTGTGTGTGTGTCTGTGCATGTGTGTTTGTGTGTGAGTGTGTGTTGTGTGTCTGTTGTGTGTGTGTTTGTGTGTGGTGTGTGTGTTGTTTGTTTGTGTGTGTGTGTTTGTGCCCATGTGTGTGTGTGCGTGTGTGTTTGTGTTATGTGTGTTTGTGTTATGTGTGTGTGTTGTGTGTGTGTTGTGTGTGTGTTATGTGTGTGTGTTATGTGTTTGTGTGTGTGTGTTTGTGTGTGTATGTGTGTTATGTGTGTAAGCGTGTGTGTTTGTGCCCAAATGTGTGTGTGTGTGTGTGTGTGTGTGTGTGTGTGTGTGTGTGTGTGTGTGTGAAATGAGAGTGGAGGTGGGTGGCGATGGGGTGTTTGTGGTGTGTAAGGGCAGGGGGAAGGGGTAACATAGAGGTATAAGGGGGCTGTGATGTTTGCGTATGTGGGAGGATGGGGGTAGAGGGTAGAGCACTTACAGTAAGGTATGTATAGATTCTGAGCTGTTGTGGAATTATGAGAAACTAATCTATTTATAATTGTGGGGACTGCTGTGGGATTGTTATGATTAGTGCATGTGTGTGTATGTATGTGTATATGTATGTGTGTGTGTGTATGTATGTGTATATGTATGTGTGTGTGTGTATGTATGTGTGTGTGTATGTGTGTGTGTGCATGTGTTGTGTGTGTTGTGTGTGTGTTTGTGTGTGTATGTGCATGCGTGTATGTGTGTTATGAGTGTATGTATGTGTGTGTGTGTGTATGCATGTGTGTGTGTGTGTGTGTGTGTGTGTGTGTTTGTGTGTGTGTGTGTTGTTTGTCAGTTTGTGATATTACATTTGAATTCAAGTTGTGAAATATAATTCTTGTTAGGATTTTTAATCATTCGACCCTTGCATTTTAACAATGTTAAACATATTTATTAAGCTTCATTCATGTTTGTTTTATTTTGTTTTGTTTTTGATTATGTATGATTTTGATATATGGGTACATTTGGTTTGTTTTTGTCATTCTTGTTGTTAGTGTTGATGCTTTCTTGTTGGTTGTTGTTGTTATTGTTGTTGATTGTTGTTCTTCTTCTTGTTGTTTGTGTTCTTATTGTTTCTTGTTGATTGTTGTTCTTGTTCTTTTTGTTTTTTGTTGTGTTGTTGCTGTTGTTTTCTTTTTGTTGTTGTAATTGTTGATTCTTGATGTTGTTTTGTTGGCGTTGTTTTTTTTGTTTGTTTGTTTTTTTTTTGCATTGGTTTTGTTGTTGTTGTTGTTGTTGCTGTTTGTTATGTAAATGTTGTTATTTTTGTTTTATTCTGTTGTTCTTGTTGTAGTTGTTGTTTTCTTCTTGTTGTTATTGTTTTTTATGGTCAATTCATGATGAGTTGTATCTTGATTTATCTGATTTTTGTACCAATGTACATGTTGACAATAATATTACCTCTGTGTTGATAATAATGTTGTCTGCATGTTCACCATAATGTTACCTCTTTATTAACAATAAAGTTACATACATGTTGACAATCATGTACCTCATCATAGGCCCATCAGCTCTGCTACTTAACCCTTTGACTCATGCACCCGGTCCACCAGCATCCTGCATTGTCAACCATGCTAGCAAAGCGAAAACTTAACCCTTTGACTCCCTAACCCTATCCACCAGCTTCCTGCAGGAAACTGGTGGATAGAGTGAGGGAGTCAAAGGGTTAAGTTTTGGCAGCTGGTGGATAGGGTGTGGAAGTCACAGGGTTAAAGCACCATGCTGATAACGCAAGGTTGTTGGATTCAATCCTTAAGCAGGCCACAGTTTCAGTTTGTCAAGTTGACGTCTCCTCGCTCGGAACGAATTCCATATGCACTAACGTCACAGGTGACATGTGTATGGTGATCATGGCACATGCCTTAAGCCTGCACATAAATCCATGAGCTGGCCAGGTCCTGAAGCCCTACCTAGCCTATGTTTTACCTAGTCTATATTTTATACTGGTATTTTATCAGCCTGTCTTTGGAATAATCTTGATTGGATGTAAATGACATGTGTATCTGTGTATCTTATCTTCAGAAATAAAAGGACAGATGGAGGCAGACACAAGAAGATCATTTGTAAGGAAGATTAGGAAATGACAGGCAACATTTATAGGCCATTTTATGAGGAAAGGGAATTAGAGCATCTGGTCACAACAGGAAAGCTGGAGGGAAAGAGAGCACCAGGTAGACCCAAGGAAAAAATATTGGACAGACTTGCAGAGTGGCTGAGGACAGAGAGGGTGGAAGATGTGCTTGCAGCAACAAGGGACAGATACATATAGAGGGCTATGATTGCCAGCGCCATGTGGCAGGGCACTTGATGATGAGATAAGTGAGTAAGTAAGTAAGTAAGTAAGTAAGTAAGTAAGTAAGTAAGTAAGTAAGTAAATAAGTGAAAAAGAAGTAAGTAAGTAGGTGAATAAATAGATACAAAATAAAGGGGGCCACAGTTTTTAGAAGACTGGTCAGTTCTTTTGTTTCAGCTGTGGACTCCAGATCTGATGTCTTGAGCTCAATCCCATCCTACAGAACAACAACTGATTTGTTCTCTGCCCATCTTAATGCTCCAATCATTCTGGTGGTGCCAGTGTTTCAGAGGTCACATTCCCTTCCCCCATTTCACGACCTTGCTGGTGCATAGCGTTTTGCGCAGGCTGGCTGGGTCTTCCAGAAAATTGCTGACACATTTGTGGTGGAGTGCATATGGAATTGCGCGAGCGTGATGAATCCTTCTTGAACAAACTCCCGTCTCCTTGACAAATACTCGAGTCATTTAGTCACCAAACAATCTTTCCACCTGCCCCACAGTCTTTGTCAGACCCCGCAGCTGATTGGGTGGCTGTCCACTGTCCATGCCAGATGAAGGGTGATCGTGTGTCTTCTTCTTCTATTGAGGCTTAAAGTCCTACCACGCATAGTGTATGCAAGGACTAGGGTGATTGTGTGATGTGAGAATCCGTTTATTGAGTTTGTTGGAGTTTGTTCAAGAGGGGTTCATTGTACTCAGACAATTTCCACATGTGTTTCATCCACAATCTTCCAGAAAAGGTCTCATCCTTGGGCCTTCAAGCGAAAACTTAACCCTTTGACTCCCTCACCCTATCCACCAGCTTCCTGCGCTGGCAAGGTCTTAAATTGGAAAGGGGAGTGGGACCAGTGACTCACTGACATCACCAGAATGTTTTGAGCCTTAAGATGGGGATGGGGAGTGAACAAACAATGTCTGTGTTGTGGGATGGGACTTGTCTTGAGACAGAAGATCTTGAGTCCAGGGCTCTGTCAAACAGAATTCACCAGCCGACAAGTTTACAGATGGCAGGGGCTTCAGACTGGAATCAGGAACATTTTACTGTGCAGATTTCAGCAGTGCTGATGGTCAGTCTGCATTCCTTAATCTCCTTGTTGTTTGGTGCTTTTTCTTCAGGAATCACTACCCCCACAGTCAAGGCTGGACACTGCAGGTGGGGACTACACTGGTTACCAAGTCAACCAGTTACCTGGTGATGACCGCCCTTCCCTGTCTGTACTGTCCTCCATCCTCCAGCAGTCTCAGACACGACGCCGACAGTTGGACCAGCAGACGGCATTTCTGCGGCGTGACATTCAACGCCTGAATCAAAGCTTTCGTCAACTGATGCCACAGTAGATGTCTGAGTTAACCTTTTGCCAACTGAATTAACCTTTGACCAACCGCTGCCATAGTAGCTGTCTGAATTTACACATTTTGCCAACTGATGCCACGGTAGATGTCTGAATTAACCTTTCGCTGTCTGGTGTCACAGTAGATGTCTGAATTAATCTTTTGCTCCCTGGTGTCACAGTGGATGTCTGAATTAACCTTTTGCTGCCTGCTGTCACAGTAGATTTTTGAATTAACCTTTTGCCACCTGGTGCCACAGTGGATGTCTGAATTAACCTTTTGTTGACTGGTGCCACAGTCAAGGTCTGAATTAACCTTTTGCTGTCTGGTGCCACAGTGGATATCTGAATTAACCTTTAGCTGTCTGGTGCCACAGTCAATGTCTGAATTAACCTTTTGCTGTCTGGTGCCGCCGTAGATTTCTGAATTAACCTTTCGTTGACTAGTGCCAAAGTAAATGTCTGAATTAACCTTTCACGGACTGATTGCACAATACATGTGTGAATTTACATTTTTGTTTCATCTCTCTCCCATATCTGAAAGCTGGAAAGGGTTAACAATGACGGTAGTTCTGGCTGAGTGGTCTAGACTGTGAACTGGAGAGGACCACTGGCTTCTGAATTACAAAGGTGGAGGTTCGATTCTCTGAATGGAATTGGGTATTATACACAGTGGTGGTTGGAGTCTCAGGGGAGCCTGATTTTATTTTACAGTTGGTGATTACTTTTTCTTAGTCAGGGAATATCCAGTCTACCCCCCCCCCCCCCCCCCTGACCATGTGTGTTGTTTATAATTTTAGGAGTCCAAAATATACAAACTAGATGTCAAGCCATTTTAACTGTTTCCCTTTACATACAAAGTTTCTTACAAAATTTCCAGATTTTAGTACTTCCCTAAGTCACTGTGGCTTTTAAGAAGCGTTTATTTGAAATAACAATTGACATTAAGTGAGGACAATGGTAGACTGCAATAACAGTAAAAACAGATTTCAGATATTGTCAGAAGTTCTGGAGAAAGGGCTCAAAAAACGTGCCGGTTTTAGGAACTTTTCTTTTGTGGATCCTTGTGACCTTGACTTTGGCGCTTTACTTTCCAGACTCATTGAGACTTATGGGTTTTTTGTTTTATTTCGTTCATTCTTTGATGACAGTGACAGATGATCACACAACTGACACTGGTGTTGATAAAGACCTGGACAGACAGTGACAGACAGACAGACACTCAACTAACACTGGTGATAATGAAAACCCATATGGACGGTGAGACACGGACACCGTGAGTACTTATTGACTGTAACCAGGATCATTTCATTGAATAAGTATGGCAGGCTTTGGGTCTCACTCTGCATGACTACGACATTTTTAATACTGCCTTAAATACAGAGGTTATAATACCATACTTAACCGTTTTATGATTGTCATAATTACAGGTTCTGTAAGGCCGCAGTTAATGATTTTATAACTCATAAATAAAGATTTGGTAATACCACAGTTAACCATTTTAAACTGCTATAAAAGAAAGATTTGTAATACTACAGTTAATCATTTTATGACTGCTATAAATAAATGTTTGTAATACCACAATTAACCATTTTATGACTGCTATAAATAAATGTTTGTACTACCACAATTAACCATTTTAATACTGCAATAAATACAGGTTTATAATAAACACAACCGTTTTATGACTGCTATAAATACAGGTTTATAGTACCACAGTTAACCATTTTATGACTGCTATAAATACATGTTTATAATACCACAGTTAACCATTTTATGACTACTATAAATACAGGTTTGTAATACCACAGTTAACCATTTTATGACTGTTACAAATACAGGTTTATGATAACTCAGTTAATCATTTTATGACTGCTATGAATACAGGTTTATAATAACACAGTTAACCATTTTATGACTGCTATAAATACAGGTTTATAATAACTCAGTTAACCATTTTATGACTGCTATAAATACAGGTTTATAATACCATTGTTAACCATTTTATGACTGCTATGAATACAGGTTTGTAATACCACAGTTAACCATTTTATGACTGCTATAAATACAGGTTTGTAATTCCACAGTTAACCATATCTTTACTGCCATGAATATAGATTTTATTATACCTCAGTTAATTGTTTTATGATGGCCATTCCGTTGTTGATAAGTTTCTCTAGTGCCAGTGCTAAATTTAAACGACTCCAAATCCTAACCAGAGAAGCTTGGGAAGGTGTGTGTGTTGTGTGTGTGTGTGTGTAACCAGAGAAGCTTGGGAAGGTGTGTGTGTGTTGTGTGTGTGTGTGTGTGTGTGTGGTGTGTGTGTGTGTGTGTGTGTGTGTGTGTGTGTGTGTCTCCAATACTGATACTTGACTTTCTCTCCTTTTATCATAGCAACTCCAGTTGTCATGCAGAAGTGTGTACATTCCATAATGCTGATGCATGAATGCAGTGATATATATATGTATATGTATGTAACTTTTTAGCACTGTAACTTAGTTTGTATATATATACATATATATATATATATATATATATATATATATATATATATATATATATATATATATATATATATATGTATATATATATATATATATATAGATATAGATAGTGTACTTAATTTTCTTTTCTGGGTTTGGTTTTGTCATGGCTATGAGCAGTTGGCTGGGCTTTCAACATTAATGATAATAGTAATGAAAATAATAACGACAATTTGTATTTTGAAACTGTTTTCATTCCAACTGGTTGTCTTCTGCTACTGGAAGAAGCATTTCTTTTCTGATTGATAACATAGATACCTGGAGTTTTTCAATGAGCTTTCGTGTTTTTATATGTAGGCCTACAAGTGAGTGATCTAGGCTTAGTAGTATACTGTGCATTTTATTATATTTTACACAGCACAGCCAGTGTCATTATCATAATATGCATTTTAATATGTAATATACACAACACAAGCTAGTGTTATTAGTCTACTGTATCTTTGATTATGTATTATATAGACATGTTAATACACTTTACACAACACAGCCAATCTCATCCCCCATGAGGATACTGGGATCTCTTTCAGTATAAATAGTATTCCCATCTTCTGGAAATTCTGTGATTGAAATTTCCTCTTTTCTGTCACTGTCTTTGTTTCTGTCTTGATTCTTTGCTTTCTTTTGTCTTTTTCTGTCACTTTCTGCCTGCCTGGTCCATTTACCTGTATGTGTTCAGTGAAGCCTTACCTACTTTCTATTAGGACTAATAACAGGGTACATGTATTAACTGCATTTTAACTCTGAGGAATGTAAACTGCTCAGTGGCAATTTTTTGTACTGTTAATCAGTTTTTAATGTATGTTTTTGTGTATTTAATTGTGCATTTGTATTCAGGTTTTTTTTTAATCCCCCTGTACTTAATTGTGTGTTTGTATTCAGATTGTATTTTTTTTAATCCCTCAGGTGGTAAATTCAGAGAAATAGTGAAAGTCAAGGGCATAATTGTCATTATTTGCATGAATGCAATGATTGTGTTAATTTTTGTTTGAAGGTTTTCTCTCTTCCGGAGTTATTTATTATTGTGTTTAGATGTGTGTGTTTTGTGTGAGTTGGTTATAGCTCTGGTATGGCTGTGAACAGTCGGCTGGGTTTTAAATACCAGAAATTATTATTTATTATTATATAGTGATGATGATGGTGATGATGATAACGATGATGGTGATGATGAAGGAGATTATGATTATGAAGATAATAATAATAATGACAACAATGATGATGATAACAGCCTAATCTCATGATTATGATATACATTTGAATATATTATACACAACACACCTAATCTTATTACTATAATATACATTTCAATACAGTTTATGCTGTTAATGTGCACAAATGTCGCTGGACCTTATGTTAGTTTGATATAAGGGTATTGTACAGAGCTAGTGGCACTTGTATACCATTGGATTGGCTTGGATTGTGTCCCTTCCCATAACAGATTTACTGTGAACAATTGGAAAGGACAACACCTGATTGTGGGTGCAGCACCCACTGGGTATCCCTCCCCCTGCCCCTTCTTTTGTTTTTGGGTTTTTTTTTTTCTGTTTTTTTTAATTTACTTCCCTTTGGTTTAAAAGATAGGGACATTATTTCGTATAGACAGAAGAGAAATGTTGGTATATTTGTGTGTGCCTGTGTATGAAACCATGTGGACCAGATGTTGTCAGGTCTTTATCTGTGGATCTTGACCACCGTATGTGGAGTCAAAGCTATGGACGATGGAGAAGTTTGGTAAGCTTAAGTTTGGATGAAAGATGTTTCCCCTGATGCTTTTGGCAGTAATCGTCAGAAATTGTCTTTCTCGTTTACTTGGAATGATAAGCACAACCAGAATTACTTGAAGAATTACCCACTCAACACACACACACACACACACACACACACACACACACACACACACACACACAAATGGATGTGAGAAAAAATCAAATATACAAAGGTACGTTATAGCTTTGAATACTTGGAATGGTAAGCACAACCAAACTATGAGAAAAATTACACACAAAAACGACAAATGGATGTTAGAAAAAATCAGAGATACAAAGGTACATGAAAGCTTTGAAACTTTCCTCGCTGATAGAAAAAATCAAATATACAAAGGTACATTAAAGCTTTGAAACTTTCCTCACTGATAAAAAAAAAATTTAATGACACAAAATATAAATGAAAAAACTTAGCTAGTGAATTTTATCCATTTTTAACAGATTTTGAACAACATGACCCTAGCTATGCTTTACATAAAGCTTATGTCAGCTTATCCTGGGAACACAATTTTAATGCATAGTATCATTTTGCAGTCGTATGGGTCCGGTAACATTGATTTAGAATCAATTCTGTGCCATGAAAAAAATCGCTATTGGGAATGATATGAAATATAGTAGATAGATTGAAACAGGAGGTTGTTGTATTGCACACTTTTTGATTGATAATGGATCATTCCTAACACATAATAAATTCTATAGAAAATATGAAATAAATGTAAATTCCCTCATCTTTAACGGGTGTATACAGTCTACTAAGATATAGAAGACAAAGCTTAGCATACCAAATGAAAGTACATGTGATATCCCTGTTGCACTGAAAGCTGTTTTACTCTGTACAGAATGGAAAACAGTTATACTATGAATACAACAGTTGATCCACTTCCAAAATCTTGTTCTAAGTGGTCAGAATAATTGGGAACTGATGTTCCATGGGGAAAAAGTATTCATGAATATTCATAAAATACAAGAAGCTAAACTGGAATGTGTACAAATACATATTGTACATAGATTTATTGTAGCAAATATCATATTGAAAGAAAAGGGTATTTATAAAGAACTATTGCTGCAGCTTTCCTTTGGAAATGATTATATTAATCAGATAATATTGAAAGAAAAGGGTATTTATAAAGAACTATTGCTGCAGCTTTTCTTTGGAAATGATTATATTAATCAGATATTTTGGAAATGTTACATGTGAAATAATTTTGGGAAAGATTAGAAGACTTCTTGAAATCAGAATGTATAATCTGTGCAAATATAAGATTGTCTCAAAAATGTTATTATTCAGTGTTGAAAAAATATGCACACAGATTCAGTATTTGATTTTATCAACTTTCTGGAAAACTATACATGTATAAATGCAAATTTGAAAAGGCTGTACCAGATATAATCTGTTTTAAACAATATCTTACCACAAAATATCACTTTGAAGAATATAATGCAAAACCAGTGTGGTTCTTGCACATCTTTAAAATGAAATGGCTCTCATATTTACCATTAATAACAACAAAAGCTTAATACTGTTTATTTAATTTGAAGTACACATTTTAAGGTACATAATGAAATATGATAGTGAATTTGATTTCTTAACATCTAGCCGTGTTTACTTTTCTTTGTTCGTTTATTTTTTAGTGTGTAAGTGCATTTTCTTTATCTTATGTATGTTATGTATATATGTATATCTTTGTTGTTGTGGTTGATTATGCTTTGTATAGATGTGTGTATACTTGCATTTTAAATGTACAAATATTTTGCCAGATCTGGACATTTCTTTCATGATGAGATTGCAATTACTCATTGTTGTTTTGTTTGATATGTATGTAGGCCAACTGCTTGTTTAAAGTGATTTAAAAAGGTTGAAAGAAAAATGTTTGAAGCCGTGGAACAGAGGTCAAGACCAGTCAGATCAAGAACATTACCTAAAAGTAGCATTTTGTTAATGAAGGGGTGTGTAATCAGTTGGGGTTTTTTCTTTTGTACTTCAGCCAACATTTAGAGTCTGGGTTCACTGTTGTGATGTTCTAGTCATTGTTCTCTGTATGCTTTACGTTTTATTTCAAGTAAAGCTTTTGCAATGTCACAGTAACATTGAAAAGTACAAAATCTGAATTTTTCTTTATCAAATTATATATAAACAAGGAGGTTCAATGCAGACTTTGTCTTGTTTTCCCGTGTGTGACAGTGTTTTGACACATGACATGACAGTGTTTTGACACTTGACATTCTTTTGAGACATGACAGTCTTTTGACACATGACATGACAGTGTTTTGACTCATGACATTGACACATGACAGTATTGTGAAACATAACAGTGTTTTTACACTTTATTCTTCCTTGTGTCAAACATATGTTCTGCTCTAATCAAACTGACGTGGGTGTCTTTTCAAACTTTGTGACATGAATGTATAGCCATACGATTTGATCTCCACATAGTGGCATGGGTTTATTTTTAGACAGATGGACGTGAAAATAGGTCACCATGTGACATGGCTTGTTTTCACACTGTTTGACATGAATGTGTCGCCATAATGTTTAATGTCCACAGTGTGACATGGTTTGTTTTCACACTGTTTGTCGTGAATATGTCACTATAATGTTTAATGTCCACAATGTGATGGTTTGTTTTCAGATAGTGGGATGCGAATGTGTTACCATAAGGTTTAATGTACTGTGTAACACGGTTTGTTTTCACAGTTTGACGTGAATGTGTAACCATAAGGTGTAATGGCCCCAGGGTGGCGTGGATTTATTTTCACATTGTTTGACGTGAATGTGTTACCATAAAGTTTAATTCCATGAAGTGACATAGGTTTGTTTTCAGACAGTTTGACGTAAATGTGTCACCATAAAGTTTAATATCCATCGAGTGACATGGGTTCACTTTCCGACAGTTTCACGTAAATGTGTCACCATAAGGTTTAATATCCATAAAGTGACATAGGTTTGTTTTCAAACAATTTGACGTGAATGTGTCACCATAAGGTGATGTGGGTTTGTGAAAGTCGTTTTACATTCCTAAAACTGACAGCAGTGATCTCCCTTACCTGATGACAGTGTGCGCAACAAAGATGTTATAAAAAGATTTTTAATGTCTTTGGTGCGCAGGCAGACAGCCTTCAGGTGTCTCATCAAAGAAATGTCATTTTGTTGTCTTTATTGGAACAGTTATTGTTGCTGACAGCAGATAAGACAGGAATGGATTCATATGACATTCTGCTTGTAATATTGGGAACTGATTAAGATGGATGTGGATTGATCAGATGAAAAAAGACGTGGATTCTTGTGAAATTCTTCTTGAAACACTCATTCATAAGTCATGCACATCAGAAAGAGTCTGCATTTATTTTTCTTCTATTTTAGTGATTATGTTGTTGTTTTTTGTTTTATTTTGTTTTGTTTCGTTTTGTTTTTTGAAGGCCTGGAATAGTGGAAGAGAAATAGAAAGGAGATTGATATTCTAGCAACTTTTGTCCGCCTTCCAGTCGGTCAGTCTGTTTTTCCCTGTGGTGGAAGAGGAGTGGAAAGGAGATTGATTTCTATCAACTTTTGTCTGCCTTCTGGTTGATCAGTCTGTTTTTCCCTGTAGGCAAGCTGGTACTCTCTCACTATAAACAATATCCCTGCCCTCTCGAAATTTTGTGCTAAAAATTTCCTCTTTTTTTATCACTCTCTTTGTTTCTGCCTTGTTCCTTTACTTTCTGTCATTTCTTCCTGTCATTTTCTGCCTTGCTGGGCTATTAGTGCCCTCAGTTATGTTTAAATTTGTATTCAGGTATACAAACTTTAAATGCCCTTGTGCGATACATTTGACAGAATGGTCAACGCCAGAGGCATGTCCTTAGATTATGTGCGTGAATGCACTGATACATGTACTAAATTTTCTTTTCCTTTTTGCCTGTTGAAGCATATGTTTTGAACTGGTTATAGCCCTGATATGGCTGTACGTAGTTGGCTGGGCTTTAAACAACAATAACAATAACAGTAACAGTCATATGATCTGGGTTTGATGCTGCCTGGGTATCTCCCGCCAGGTGGGTAAAACAGTGGAGGTGTTTCCTGATCTCCTGGGTCAATGTGTAAGCAGACCTGCCAGTGTCTGAACCTCCTTCTTTGCGTATGCTCATGCAGGCCATCAGAATAGGCACGTTAAAGATCCTGTCAGTCATGTCAGTGCCTGATGGCTTATGGAAACGTGAAAACACCCAGCATGCACGTCCATCAGAGTATGCAGACTGTGCAGCAACGTACCGCCTGCACAGTGTGGGCAAAACAGTATGCTTACACGCACCCAAGAAAAATGGGAATGCTGAAAGAATATCAGTAAATAAGTCAATAAATTATTTAAGTGGTATTGTTGTTTAAAGCCCAGCCGACTACGTAGAGCCATATCAGTGCTATAACCACTTCAAAACATACAATGTAATAATGTAATAATAATACTACGACTACTGCGAAATTCAAATTCCCTGCATGATGTCTGACTGACTTGCGCGCGTTCCTAGTAGATGATAAAGGACATGATCATTTCTGATGTCATGTGTACAGTGAAATTGTCAAGTGTAAAGTGAGAAACGTGTGTGATTCAGGCGTTTAAAAACAATCTTTGATCACGTTGTCTAAGTACAACTACATTTCGTGCTTTTTTCGAGGGTGTTTTTCTTTTTGTTTGTTTGATTGTTGTTGTTTTTTAGGGGAGGGGAGCTTTTTCTCCTTTTCTTCTTCAAAACCTGAAAGGCATTTTTCCTCCAGTCTGTCGTGAAATACAAGAGACACAAACTGTTCCAAGATCTCCGTGCCACATTCTGTGATATGCCTGACAATGAAAGTGATGATATTGGCACTGTTGGGGAAGTGATGATATTGGCACTGTTAGGGGAGTAATGGGGAAGTGATGATATTGGCAGTATTGGGGAGGTGATGGGGAAGTGATGATATTGGCACACTGTTGGGGAAGTGTTGGGAAAGTGATGATATTGGCACTGTTAGGGAAGTGATGACATTGGCGCTGTTGTGGAAGTGATGATATTGGCACTGTTGGGGAAGTGATGATATTGGCACTGTTAGGGAAGTGATGGGGAAGTGATGATATTGGCAGTATTGGGGAGGTGATGGGGAAGTGATGATACTGGCACTGTTGGGGAAGTGATGATATTGGCACTGTTGGGGAAGTGATGATACTGGCACTGTTAGGGAAGTGATGGGGAAGTGATGATATTGGCACTGTTGGGGAAGTGATGATACTGGCACTGTTGGGGAAGTGTTGATATTGGCACTGTTGGGGAAGTGATGATATTGGCACTGTTAGGGAAATGATGGGGAAGTGATGATACTGGCACTGTTAGGGAAGTGATGATACTGACACCGTTAGGGAAGTGATGGGGAAGTGATGATATTGGCACTATCGGCGAGTGATCGGGAAGTGATGATATTGGCACTGTTGGGGAAGTGATGACATTGGCGCTGTTGTGGAAGTGATGATATCGGCACTGTTGGGGAAGTGATGATATTGGCACTGTTGGGGAAGTGATGGGGAAGTGATAATATTGACACTGTTAGGGAAGTGATGATATTGGCACTGTTAGGGAAGTGATGATATTGGCACTGTTAGGGAAGTGATGATATTGGCACTATTGGGGAAGTGATGATATTGACACTATCAGCGAAGTGATTGGGAAGTGATGATATTGGCACTGTTAGGGAAGTGATCAGGAAGTGATGATATTGGCACTATTGGGGAAGTGATGATATTGGCACTATCAGCGAAGTGATCAGGAAGTGATGATATATTGGCGCTGTTAGGGAAGTGACGGGGAAGTGGTAATAATGGCACTGTTGGGGAAGTGATGATATTGGCACTGTTAGGGAAGTGATCAGGAAGTGATGATATTGGCACTATTGGGGAAGTGATGATATTGACACTATCGGCGAAGTGATTGGGAAGTGATGATATTGTCGCTGTTAGGGAAGTGACGGAGAAGTGGTAATAATGGTACTGTTGGGGAAGTGATGATATTGGCACTGTTAGGGAAGTGATGATATTGGCACTGTTCGGGAAGTGATATTAGTACTGTTGGGGAAGTGATGATATCGGCACTGTAGGGGAAGTGATGGGGAAGTGATGATCTTGGCACTGTTGGGGAAGTGGATATTATTATCACCGTTGGAAAAGTCAAAAGTCTTTTACGAGATGCCAAAAGAACATGGAAATGAAAACACAACTTAAACATGACTGCCAAAATTGTCCGATTATATTCTGTAGTCTTTTTGTGTCACCTACGTTGTTTGGTGATTTTTCAACTGCATACACCGATATAGAAATAAAATTCTCGTTGTCAAGAAAATGCCGTCTGTCTGTATGGTTGAATGCAGACGATTGTACTCAGAAACATTTTCCCTTTTTGTCTCTGTTATAGTGTGCAGTACACACACACACACACACACAACACACACACTCACACATACACACAACACACACACTCACACATACACACACACACTCACACATACACACACACTCACACACACACACAACACAACACACACACACACACTCACACACTCACACACACACAACACACAACCTGGCATACGCACACACTTCACAAACGCACACACCACATGCACAAACACATACACACTTTCACATACAAACGCTCACACATACACATACATACACACTCACATACACACAAACGCGACACACGTATACACATGTGTATATGTGTGCCGCGTATGTATGTATGTGTTCGTTTGTGTGTACGTGTGTATACATACACACGTACACACAAACGAACAAATACGTACACACATTGAAACGTACACACACAAACACACGCATACAAACAAATGCACACTCTTACAAAATATATTGGCCTACAGATATACTCACACACAAACGTACATACATATACACACTTACATACACACAAACCCACACATACACAAACTCTCACACACATTCACATACACACAAACGCATACCCACAGAAAGGCGCATGCACACATATACACATACAAACGCACAGGCACACACATACATACACACTCACATGCACACAAACGCACACATACACACACACACACACATACAAACACATACACGTATAATCACGCGCACACACATACACCATATACACAAACGTACACACACTCACATTCACACAAACACACGCAATCACATACACACAAACACACGCGCACTTACATACAAACGCACACATGCACACTCACATACACAAAAACGCACACACATACAAATGCACACACATCACTTAAATACTCGCTCACAAAAGCGCACACACACGCATACACATACGCACGCACACACACACAAACACACACATACCCACAGGTACACACAACACAGTACACACACTCACCCACCCACCCACCCCACACACACGCATGCACGTACACACACACGCACGCACGCACGAACGTGCACAAACACTCATTCATGCACACACAAATGTGCATGTGCACATGCACACACACACACACACACAAGCACACAGAAACACACACACAACATAACACACACACGTACGTGCAAAAATGCACACACACAACACACACACACAACACACACACACACACACACACTTATAAACACACACACACACACTCATAAAACACACACACACACACACACAAACACACACAAACGCACACACACATACACACACAAACACATACACTCATTCACTAACACACACACGCGCGCGTACACACACACACACATACACACACACCGGTGAACAGAATGTAAACCAGTAACTGTTCCTGTATTTGTGCAGAAGTACAACCAGAAGTACAAGTAAAACCACAACATACACCCATATTTCACTGCAGTGTTATCGAGCACAACAAATGGCATAAAACTACATGGCACAGAACTATCATTAAACTACAAGGCACGCATAAACTATATGGCATAAAGCTATCATTTAACTATACGGCACGCAGAAAACTATATGGAACAAAACTGTCATAAGACTGTATGACACGCATAAAACGATATGGCAAAAAAAAAACCTACCATAAAACTATATGGCACACATAGAACTATATGGCACAAAACCAATATAAAGCTTACGGCACGCAGAAAACTATATGGAGCAAAACTGTCATAAGACTGTATGACGCATAAAACGATATGGCAAAAAAAAAAAAACTACCATAAAACTATATGGCACACATAGAACTAGATGGCACAAAACCAATATAAAGCTTACGGCACGCAGAAAACTATATGGAACAAAACTATCATGAAACTATATAATACACATAAAATTCAATGGCACAAACCATCATAAAACTGAAGGGCATACATAAAACTCTATGCACAAAACCACCACAGAACTACATGGCATACATAAACCTAAATGGCATAAACCCTCATAAAATTAAATGCCCAGAACCATCATAAAACTAGTGGCACAATATAAAACTAAATGGCACGCATAAACTGTCATAAAACCATCATAAAACTAAATGAAAAAATTTGTCATAAAACCGTAAGTGGCATGCATAAAACTATATGGCACAAAACTATCATAGAACTATAGGTGGCACCCATAAAACTATGACACAAAACTATCATAGAACTATAGGTGGCACCCATAAAACTATGACACAAAACTATCATAGAACTATAAGTGGCACCCATAAAACTATGACCCAAAACTGTCATAGAACTATAGGTGGCACCCATAAAACTATGACACAAAACTATCATAGAACTATAGGTGGCACCCATAAAACTATGTGGCACAAAACTATCATAGAACTATAGGTGGCACCCATAAAACTATGCGGCACAAAACTATCATAGAACTATAGGTGGCACCCATAAAACTATGACACAAAACTATCATAGAACTATAGGTGGCACCCATAAAACTATGACAAAACTGTCATAGAACTATAGGTGGCACCCATAAAACTATGCGGCACAAAACTATCATAGAACTATTGGTGGCACCCATAAAACTATGACACAAAACTGTCATAGAACTATAGGTGGCACCCATAAAACTATGACACAAAACTATCATAGAACTATAGGTGGCACCCATAAAACTATGACACAAAACTATCATAAAACTATAGGTGGCACCCATAAAACTATGCGGCACAAAACTATCATAGAATCATAACTGACACACTGAAAATTAGATGGGACAGAACTGTCATATGAAAATAAAGCAATGACATTGTCGTAAAAAAATCAAATTTGTATGCATATATGCTGAATACATTCAAAACTATGCAAACCACAGTACTACATCTGATTATGTATATACCATACAGTGGTACGTGGGAATTCTATTTACTGAGCCTGTGAACGATCATGTTAAAGCCTAGTGTAGGGCCTGTGATCATGTCGGCGAGTGACCCAAACACCACCAGCATCAGCATCAGCAAACTTCACCAGCAACACACATTTCCACACGTACCAACCCTGACGATCAGACACCATCACCTTACCATCCGTTTCAACTTATCCATTAGTTGTTATTGTTTTTATTGTTGTTATTCATAAAATAATCAAAATTTTCATCAACATTATTTTCCCACAGCAACAGTTACATGAGAGAAACAAAATACTTCAACTATTTCTTTTTATCAAAAGAAAAAACACTCGGAATGGCTAGCTGTTTAGAAGTATATGATTGAAAATAGTAGGTGTAAAATTTAGCACTCCCGCTGACGTGATATCGACAACGTACCTAACGCTTGCCAAATCCTAACTGCTGACCAAAAACCGCACTTTGGGTCAACAAACCAACTGGGCAGGAAACCGACCCAAAGTTGGGGTTTGGGCTAGGGCATAAGACAAGTAATGACTCGTCAGAGTATCCCGGCGCCAAAGATATGTGTACTTTGTACAGCCATGGTAAACAACACCACAAAAGAAAGAAAATGTAAAATGTATCCTATAACCATACACTGGAATGTTCCTTGAGGAAATGAGGTGGTTGAGACATCACTACTCAAAGAGTCGGATTTTCTGAAGTGGGTTACTCCTCTCCCTCAAGGCTTTACCTTCCCTAACCCTGAAAAAGATCAGGTACTCACTCACAGCTGGGTAGACTGAAGACTACACACAACACATCAGATGAAAGGCAGCAAGAGACACCAACTGAGTAAGAGCCACCTCTTTTCAACTGAGCAAGAGATGCCAACTGTGTAAAAGCCACTTCATTTCGACTGAGCAAGAGATGCCAACTGAGTAAAAGCCACCTCATTTCAACTGAGCAAGAGACACCACAACTGAGTAAAACCCACCTCATTTCAACTGACCAAGAGACATTAACTGAGTAAAAGTCACATCATTTCAACTGAGCAAGAGACACCCCAACAGCGCAAGAGAATCTCACCTGAGCGAGGCAAACCTAAACCAAGCCAGACACATCTCGACTGAGCACAAGACACCTCGACTGATGAAGACACTTTAACTGAGCAAAAGACACAACTGAGCCAGGCCACCTCATCTGAGCAAGGCAAAGCTCAACGGAGTAATGCACACCTCAATTGAGCAAAAAGATCATGCAAATGAGCAAGGTGGGTTTCAGCTAAGCAAGAGGTACCTCAAATGAGCAAGAAGCACTTCAGTTGAGCAAGAAGAAGCCTATCTCATCTGAGCATGAGACACAATCTGGACAAGAGATACCCTAAAACGAGCAAGGGGCATCCCAACTGAGCAAGGCACCTCCTAACCTCAAGACTACACCTGCCCCTTCTGTGCACTAGTGGCCCAGCGGTTACATGACATGCCAAGAGCACCATGACATGCCAAGAGCACCATGACATACCAAGAGCACCATGACATGCCAAGAGCACCATGACATGCCAAGAGCACCATGACATGCCAAGAGCACCATGACATGCCAAGAGCACCATGACATGCCAAGAGCACATGACATGCCAAGAGCACCATGACATGCCAAGAGCACCATGACATGCCAAGAGCACCATGACATACCAAGAGCACCATGACATGCCAAGAGCACCATGACATGCCAAGAGCACCATGACATGCCAAGAGCACCATGACATGCCAAGAGCACCATGACATACCAAGAGCACCATGACATGCCAAGAGCACCATGACATGCCAAGAGCACCATGACATGCCAAGAGCACCATGACATACCAAGAGCACCATGACATGCCAAGAGCACCAGAAACGCTCGTTCGAATCACGGACCGGACAGAGATTCCATTCCATTACGTTACTCTGTTGTGG
>JAPXFY010000025.1:23404658-23454658 GCA_030674185.1 Monoplex corrugatus | reverse complement strand
GTAGTTTTTGTAGTTGTAATTGTTGTTATTGTTGTAGATATTGTTGTTGTTGTTGTTGTTGGTAGTGATGGTGGTGGTGGAGGAGGTGGTATTGTTGTTGTCGTTATTCTTATTGTTGTGTTGTTGTCGTTGTTGTTGATGTTGTTATTGTTGTTGTTGCTCTTCTTGTTGATGTTGTTATTGTTGTTGTTGCTCTTCTTGTTGCTTTTGTTGTTGTTGTTGTTGTTGTTGTGATTGCCATTATTACCTTGCCTTGCTTGAAGAGCCTATTGCCGTAACGTGTGTAGGAAATGGCTCTTCTGGCCGCCTCCCGCTCCTTGCAGCAACCTGTTGACAGAGCGCTTACTGTCAGCGCTCACCATCCAATCTACCCCCCTCACAACACTCACTGTCAGCACTCACCATCCCATCCACCCCCCTCACAACACTCACTGTCAGCACTCACCATCCCATCCACACACCCCTCACAACACTCACTGTCAGCACTCACCACGCCATCCACCCCCTTAACACTCACTGTCAGCACTCACCATCCCATCCACCCCCTCACAACACTCACTGTGAACACTCACCATCTCACACACACACCCCTCACAACACTCACCGTCAGCACTCACCATCCCACCCCATCACAACACTGTCAACACTCACCATCACACACACTCCTCACAACACTCACTGTCAACACTCACCATCCCATCCACCCCCCTCACAACACTCACTGTCAGCACTCACCATCCCATCCACCCCCTCACAACTCACTGTCAGCACTCACCATCCCATCTACCCCCCTCACAACACTCACTGTCAGCACTCACCATCCCATCCACTCCCTCACAACACTCACTGTCAGCACTCATCATCCCATCCACCCCCCACAACACTCACCATCCCATCTACCCCCCTCACAACACTCACTGTCAGCACTCACCATCCCATCCACTCCCTCACAACACTCATTGTCAGCACTCACCATCCCATCCACCCCCTCACAACACTCACTGTGAACACTCACCATCACACACACTCCTCACAACACTCACTGTCAGCACTCACCATCCCACACCCCTCACAACACTCACTGTGAACACTCACCATCCCATCCACCCCTCACTGTCAGCACTCACCATCCCAACCCCTCACAACACTCACTGTCAGCACTCACCATCACACCCCCCTCACAACACTCACTGTCAGCACTCAACATCGACACACCCCTCACAACACTCACTGTCAGCACTTACCATCACACACCCCTCACAACACTCGCTGTCAGCACTCACCATCCCACCCCCCTCACAACACTCACTGTCAGCACTCACCAACACCCCCTCACAACACTCACTGTCAGCACTCACCATCACACACACACCCTCACAACACTCACTGTCAGCACTCACCATCACACACCACTCACTGTCAACACTCACCATCACACACCACTCACTGTCAGTACTCACCATCCCACATCCCTCACAAACACTCACTGTCAGCACTCACCATCCCACACCCCTCACCATCACACACACCCTTCACAACACTGTCAGCACTCACCATCACACACATTCACAACACTCACTGTCAGCACTCACCATCACAACCCCTCACAACACTCACCATCACACACACCCTTCACAACACTGTCAGCACTCACCATCACACACATCCTTCACAACACTCACTGTCAGCACTCACCATCACACACCCCTCACAACACTCACCATCACACACACCCTTCACAACACTGTCAGCACTCACCATCACACACATCCTTCACAACACTCACTGTCAGCACTCACCATCACACACCCCTCACAACACTCACTGTCAGCACTCACCATCACACATCCCTCACAACACTCACCATCACACATCCCTCACAACACTCACTGTCAGCACTCACCATCATACATCCTTCACAACACTCACTGTCAGCACTCACCATCACACACCCCTCACAACACTCACTGTCAGCACTCACCATCACACACACCCCTCACAACACTCACTGTCATTTTACTTAGTAAGCGTTACTAGAAGATTTAGAGCTTGTTCAGGGTAGATTTCTAACACTCGGACAATTCCATATGCGCTTCATCCAAATCTGCCAGCAATCATCTGACAAGCTCCCTTTGAGCCTGCGGAAAATTCTACGCCCTAGAAAAGTCTTAAAATGAAACAGGAGGAAAAGGGACCTATGAAAACACTGACCCCACCAAACTGATTAGAGCATTCGGGTAGACAGCGATCAGGTCTCTGTCTTTGCTTCAGTTTCAGTTTCAGTTTCTCCAGATAACGTCTCCACACTCGGAACAAATTCCATATGCACTAACGTCACAGGTGTCACGTGTATGGTGACCGTGGCACATGCCTTAAGCCTGCACATAAACCAGCCAGCCCAATACACAGCCAGCCTGAACACACAGCCAGCTCAACACACAGTCAGCCTAAATACACGGCCAGCCCGAACACACAGCCAGCCCAATACACAGCCAGCCTGAACACACAGCAAGCCTGAACACACAGCCAGCCCAAACACACATCCAGCCCAACACAAAGCCAGCCCAAATAAAACAGCCAGCCCGAACACACAGCCAGCCCAAATACACAGCCAGCCCGAACACACAACCAGCCCAAACACACAGCCAGCCTTGATACACAGCCAGCCTTAACACACAGCCAGTCCAACACACAGCCAGCCCAACACACAACCAGTCCAATACACAGCCAGCCTTAATACACAGCCAACCCGAACACACAGCCAACCTGAACACACAGCTAGCTCAATATACAGCCAGCCCAACACACAGCCAGCCCAACACACAGCCAGCCCGAACACACAGCCAACCCGAACACACAGCTAGCCCAATACACAGCCAGCCCAACACACAGCCAGCCCAATACACAGCCAGCTTTAACACAGCCAACCCGAACACATAGCCAACTTCAACACACAGCCAGCCAAATACACAGCCAGCCCAACACACAGCCAGCCCAAACACACAGCCAGCCAAAATACATAGCCAGCACGAACACACAGCTGGCCCAAATACACAGACCGAACACACAGCCAGCCTGAACACTAAGCCAGCCTGAACACTAAGCCAGCCTGAACACAGCCAACCTTAACACACAGCCAGCCCAATACACAGTCAGCCCAAACACACAGCCAGCCCAATACATAGTCAGCCCAAACACACAGCCAGCCCAATACACAGTCAGTCCCAACACACAGCCAGCCCAATACACAGTCAGTCCCAACACACAGCCAGCCCAATACATAGTCAGTCCCAACACACAGCCAGCCCAATACACAGTCAGTCCCAACACACAGCCAGCCCAATACATAGTCAGCCCAAACACACAGCCAGCCCAATACATAGCCCAAACACACAGCCAGCCCAATACACAGTCAGCCCAAACACAGCCAGCCCAATACATAGCCCAACAAACAGCCAGCCCAATACATAGCCCAACAAAACAGCCAGCCCAAACCCAACACAGCCAGCCCAATACATAGCCCAACACACAGCCAGCCCAATACATAGCCCAACACACAGCCAGCCCAATACATAGCCCAACACCACAGCCAGCCCAATACATAGCCCAACACACAGCCAGCCCAATACATAGCCCAACACACAGCCAGCCCAATACATAGCCCAACACACAGCCAGCCCAATACATAGCCCAACACACAGCCAGCCCAATACATAGCCCAAACACACAGCCAGCCCAATACATAGCCCAACACACAGCAGCCCAATACATAGCCCAAACACACAGCCAGCCCAATACATAGTCAGCCCAAACACACAGCCAGCCCAATACATAGTCAGCCCAAACACACAGCCAACCCAATACACAGTCAGCTCCAACACAGCCAGCCCAATACACAGTCAGTCTCGACACACAGCCAGCCCATACATAGTCGCCAAACAGCCAGCCCAATACTAGTCACCAAACACCAGCCAGCCCAATACATAATCAGCCCAAACACACAGCCAGCCCAAATAAAGTGTGTGTACAGACCGAGTTGACCGATGTGGCCAGAGACAAGTGACAGACCTTCAGGGAATTTGTAGGTGTCGGTGATGTCCATGCGAAAACACGGATATTGCATGATGCGTGCCCCTGGCTCATCTGTCTTCATGCAGTCGGGGGGCTTGGTGGTGATGTTACGGCCCACCCTGTCATCAACATCCACAACAAATAATTCTTACTTCATTTAGAATTCTTCCCTTCCCTCCCATTGTACCTGGGGGTGTTTGCGGGGAGATGAAACTGCCGGTCTGAAGCAAGACGGGAGGCCTGGTGTAGAATCCATGTCGGAGATGTGGAATGTATCTGCCACTCCATCTATCCAGCGCTCTCGTGGTCTTTCTCTGGCTCTAAAATTCGAGGATATGGTGCTATAAGGCTGGCTGGTTGACTGGCATCCTGGTCGGGTGGCCAAAGCACTTGATCTGCTGTGGTGTGATGTAATGGTTGACAAGTGTTGTTCCAACCATCTCTCAGATCTCTTCATGTCTAATCACGTCTCTTCTTGTCTCGTCTACTGCTCTTCTGTGACATTGCAGCTTACACACAGATTGTTATCCTTCAAGGCTTTTACGTCCAAGTGGCATTGATAAGTCCTGTGTGCAAAATAATTGCACTGACAAGCCTGGCTTTTCTTTCCATAGGGGTGGGGGGGGGGGTGCTTGAGTGTTTCAGTAGGACCGAACCTTGGAACAAACAGCACCGGTCCACCATCATATTCATCAACAGAGGTTTAAGTGATTTGGTCATCCTTCCAGAATGCAACCCAACCAGCTGGCTCGGCAACCATACAACTAAAAGACATCTGGATTTAAAGTGAGATGCAGACCAAGGAAGACCTGGCTCGATGTCATGATAGAGGCTGACGTCAAACGGCATTTCTCCACATCAGACCTTCCAGCTCACTGCTGTCGTTCAACTCTTTCTCCCCAAAACATCCATGATGGTACATGAGGACAGATAAAAGACAGAAAGAAAAACACAGTAGCTTACAGCACTGGCCTTTCACTCACTGCCTCCAATTTCTTCATACATTTTCCGCATTTTCTGAAAAGGAGCTTCCTAGATTCTAGCATTACTGTTACTGTTATTGTTTACAGCCCAGCCGACTGCGTAGAGCCATATCAGGGCTGTAACCGCTTCAAAACACAAAACTTCAACAGAAAAAAAAGAAAAGAAAATTAAGTACACATATCAATGCATTCAAGCACATAATCTAAGGACATGCCCCCGGCGTTGACCACTCCGTCCAATTTAGCACACAGGGGATTTAAAAAAAACATACGTGAATACAAGTTTAAGCATACCTAAGGACACCAAAACATCTATAAAAACAGGCATAAATTACCTAAAATTGCCTCCGCGTATCTCACCTCTCTAGAGCCAAAAATGCACTCAATACATGTACCTAATAATCAATCATAAAAGAAAGTACGTAAGACTTTATCGAACCCATACAGGTGAATGGACCAGCAAGGCAGAAAATGATAGGAAGAAATGACAGAAAGCAAAGGAACAAGGCAGAAACAAAGAAAGTGACAGAAACGAGGAAACTTCTAGCACAGAATTTCCAGACGGTGGGGATACCATTTATACTGAAAGAGCCCCCGGCATCCTCACAGGGGTCTAGATTCTAGCAAATCGATCAGTTGTAGGACAAATGATTCACAATTAGCCATGTAGTTTTTGTGTGGGGAAAAGACTGGTTCACTGACAACAAAAATGAAGAAAGAGATCGATAATTATCAATATATTATGACAAATAAACAACGCCCTACAACAAGGACAAAGAGTGAATAAACAATAAATCAGATTAAACAATTCACAACCAAGCATCCGACAAATCAGTTAAGTAATCAGACAAAGTTGACTGATAGATGAATTGATTCACTCGTTGACTGGCGTGATCCACTGACAGAAGTACAATCACATGGTCTTGAAGAAATGTTCATAACATAGTGTTAGCCAGGTCGGATAGACTCAGTCAGGTCGGATAGATGTATCCGCTACTGGTAACCTGGAACCCAGTACTACCTGTCGCAGGGTCGAACTGTTGGCGACTAAACCAGCAACCCCACCAGTCCTCTCAGGAGGATGGTGAGGAGGGTGGCTAGAAACCCTGGTGGAAATAAATTAGATCCATCAAAGGGCGCCAGCTCTGGAGAGCTACCCGCGGCCATCTAGCTAAGGGTGTAAACCCTGACAGTAAATCCGGTGTGGGGCCCCTAAGGCGGTTGGATGGCAAACTTTGTCACTTTCCGGCAGCTCCTGCGGCCGCGTTGGCACCAAAACGTAACAGCCCCGCTGTTCCTTTGGATCTGTCAGCGAGGTGGAGAGGGGAGACAAGTTGCATGGGCAACAGCCTGTCTTCCATATTACACTGCCCAGGCTTACATCCGTCCATTCATCCACAAACACTCTGCACCTACGACCTGGAGAGGACACTCCAGCCTCGCTACTAACACTAGTGTCGGCACAACACGGGAAGCAATAGATACCGGTGATAAGTCATTGCTCAACTGGCGTAGAGCTGACGCCAGGGTTGCTTTTGACGGTGGGAGAGACCTTCGTGGCTTACTGGACAGCTACCGCCCACCTAAGCTGGGCAGCCCCCAGCCAGTTAGGTGCTGTCCCGCCACGACCTGCCTTCTTCATTGGGTGCATGAAGATTAGGAGAAAATCTGACAAGCAGGTCGTTAATTACCGCACCAAACAAAAAGAAAAATTCAAATTCAAGAAACGGATCAGGAAAAGGATCAGCAATGAAACTGGGCTGTTGGAATGTCCGAACAATGATGCCTGGGCTCTCCCAAGATCTGCAAGACATCAGCGACGCCAGAAAAACCGCCGTCATAAACAGCGAACTAAAGAGGCTCAATGTGGACATTGCCACTCTACAGGAAACACGGCTGGCTGCCTCAGGAACACTAAAGGAAAGGGACTACACCTTCTTCTGGCAAGGAAAGAGTTCTGATGCCCCAAGAGAGCACGGAGTAGGCTTTGCAGTAAGGAACAGCCTGCTGAACATGATTGAACCAGGCAGCGGCAGTTCAGAACGACTCTTGACTCTCCACCTCAACACCACCAAAGGCTATGTCACTCTCATCAGCGTTTATGCCCCAACTCTGTCCGCCTCTCCAGACACCAAGGATGAGTTCTACGAAAATCTTGCATCAGCCATAAGGAACATCCCCAGGACAGAACAACTTGTTCTCCTGGGCGACTTCAACGCCAGAGTGGGTGCAGACAATGACTCATGGCCCTTCTGCCTCGGTTCCTTTGGAGTGGGGAAAATGAATGAGAATGGACAGCGACTGCTTGAGTTTTGCGCCTGCCATGAACTGTGCATTGCCAACTCCTTCTTCAAGACGAAGCCTCAGCACAAAGTCTCCTGGAGGCATCCCCGCTCAAAACATTGGCACCAACTGGATTTGATCCTAGTAAGACGTGCCGCTATCAAAAACGTTCTCCACACTCGCTCTTATCACAGCGCAGACTGCGACACAGACCACTCTTTGGTATGTTGCAAGATCAGGCTACAACCAAAGAAGTTCCACTGCTCAAAGAAACAAGGGAACCCTCGCATTGACGTCAGCAAGATGTCTCAGCCAGATCTTGTAGAACAGTTCGCAGAGGCCTTTCAGAGAGAATACGATGCATTGCAGCCCAGAGACTCTGCCACTGAGAGATGGGAAACGCTACGAGACACCATGCACCGCAATGCTATGGCCACCTTTGGGAAGAAAACTGTGAAGTCCACGACTGGTTTGAGGCCAAATCATCAGAGATGACTCCCACTGTTGAGGCCAAGCGTGCCGCACTCACCAAGTATAAGCGGTCACCCAGTGAGAAGAACCTGCAAATCCTCAGGGCTGCCAGAAGTAAGGTTCAGCTTAACGCCAGGCGCTGCGCAAACGAGTACTGGACAGAGCTCAGCGAAGAGATACAGAGTGCTGCTGAAAGAGGCAACATCCAAGGAATGTATGATGGCATCAAGAAGGCACTGGAACCAACACAGAGCAAGATCGCCCCCCTCAAATCCTCCACTGGGGAAGTAATCAGCAATCCTAGCCAACAGATGGAAAGATGGGCGGAACACTACTCCGACCTCTACTCCACACAGAACATGGTGTCTCCCTTAGCCCTCGATGCCATCAAGTGCATGCCGGTAATGGAAGAACTTGACGCAGAGCCAACTGCGGACGAACACAGCAAGGCCATTGATAGCCTGGCATCAGGGAGGGCACCTGGCAACGACGGAATTCCCCCAGACCTCATCAAGCACTGCAAGACTTCTCTTCTGCACCCTTTGCACGCAGTTCTCTGTCAGTGTTGGAATGAGGGAGCTGTACCACAGGACATGAGGGACGTCAAGATCGTCACCCTGTACAAAAACAAGGGCGAAAGGAGCGACTGCAACAACTACAGAGGTATCTCGCTCCTCAGCATTGTTGGCAAAGTCTATGCTCGGGTCCTCCTAATCCGCCTGCAGAAACTGGCTGAACGCTCTACCCGGAATCACAGTGTGGTTTTCGAGCAGAGAGATCCACGGTAGACATGGTCTTCTCCCTTCGCCAAATTCAGGAGAAGTGCAGAGAGCAGCGGATGCCCCTGTATGTGGCATTCATTGACCTCACCAAGCCTTTGACCTAGTCAGCAGAGATGGCCTTTTCAGGGCTCTCCGAAAAATTGGCTGCCCCCCCAAACTGCACAGCTTAATTGAGTCCTTCCACTCAAACATGAAAGGGATGGTGCAGTTCAACGGAAACCTCTCCAAGCCCTTCGACGTACGCAGCGGTGTGAAACAAGGCTGCGTCCTGGTCCCAACCCTCTTTGGAATCTTCTTCGCTCTTCTCCTGAGGCATGCGTTCAGCACAGCGCAAGAAGGGATCCACCTGCGGACCAGATCAGATGGCAGGCTCTTCAACCTCGCCCGCCTCAGAGCAAGGACAAAGGTCCGTGAAGCCCTCATCAGAGACATGCTATTTGCCGACGATGCCGCAGTTGTGACCCATACTCAGCGGGACTGGCAGTCACTAATGGACCGCTTCTCCCAGGCCTGCAAAGATTTTGGTCTGACCATCAGTCTTAAGAAGACAAACGTCCTGGGCCAAGACACGCCATCTCCACCAGCCATCACCATTGATGACTACGAGCTTGAAGCCATCCATCAATTCACATATCTTGGGTCCACCATCACCGATAACCTCTCCCTTGACACAGAGGTCGACAAGAGGATCGGGAAGGCAGCCACAACACTAGCCCGCCTCACACAAAGGGTGTGGACAAATCCCACAAAGACAAAGATGGCTGTATACAACGCCTGTGTCCTCAGCACCTTGCTGTATGGCAGCGAGGCATGGACCACGCATGCTCATCAGGAGAAAAGGCTCAATACCTTCCACTGAGAAGCCTACGGCGCATACTTGGCATTTCCTGGCAAGACAAGGTGACCAACACCGAAGTCCTAACCTGCGCTGGCCTCCCAACCATGCATACCATGCTGAGACAGCGTCGGCTGCGCTGGTTGGGCCACGTTCGCCGCATGGAAGATGGTCGCATCCCAAAAGCCATCCTTTATGGTGAGCTTGCCACAGGGCAGAGAAACATTGGCCGCCCACAGCTGAGATACAAAGACGTATGCAAGCGTGACATGAAGGCGCTTGAGATCAACACTGAGTCCTGGGAGGACCTCGCAGACGACCGCAACAGCTGGAGAACTACTCTCAAGAAACAGCTGCGGATTGGTGAGGACAAACTGTCAGCTGCTGCAGCAGAAAAGCGAGTTCGCAGAAAAGGGATGACAGCCAACAGACCAGCATCAGCATACACATGCGACCGCTGCGACAAAGACTGCCTCTCTCGCATTGGTCTGTACAGTCACAGGCGACGCTGCTTGGACCAAGCAGACAGCCCATCTAGACATTAGAACGGATGTACTTTGTCCATGGTCAGTCATGACCGAAGGAGGCCTACTACTAGCCCTGATATGGCTCTAGTAGTCGGCTGGGCTATAGGTTCATATTGCTCATAGCCCAGCCATGATAACAGTGTAGTCACTCTGAAAGACGGGGTCACAATGAGTTCACTTCCAGCATCTGTGGCACCTTTAGGAGCTGATAGAAAGACACAGAAGGGGATGGAAAAAAAAAACCCGAGTCGCCCAACCCCCCCCCCCCCCCCCCCCAGTCCCTGCCGCTCATTTTGCATGTGCTTTGTGATCTGGAGATTTCGTCGCTTTGGTGGATGATGAGAATGCGCGCCTCTATTCGATTCTTGAATCAAGATTTGGCGCTTTTATAAATGTCATTATCATTATTGTTATCGTTATTTTCTATTATTATTAATATTATTATTATTATTATCATTATTATTATTACCATCATCATCATCATCATCATCATAGTAGTAGTAGTAGTAGTAGTAGTGGTGGTGGTGGTAGTTGTGGTAGTTGTTGTAGTAGTAGTAGTAGTAGTAGTATTGTTGTTGTCATTATGATTATCATCAATTTTACTATTAGTAGTAGTAGTAGTAGTAGTAGTAGTAGTAGTAGTAGTACTAGTATTATTATTATTATCATTATTATTATTATCATCACATCATCATCATCATTATCATCATCATTATTATTATTATTACTGTTATCATAATCATTAGTAGCAGCAGTAGTAGTAGTATCATTAGTATTTAGCACAAGTATTATTGTTGTTGTGGTGGTGATGGTGGTTATAATTATTATTATCATTATTATTATTATTATCATCATTATTGTTATCATCATTATAACAGTGTGGTCACTCTAAAAACCAGAGTCACAAGGAGAAGAGTGGCAGTATGATTCAGATGTTCCCAATAACTAAACTCGAGGTTCCAGGGTTCGTTCCACTTTGAGGCATTGACTTTTCTCCTAAGTTTGACCACAAAATCGAACTGACCTTCTAATCCTTCGGAAGGGGACAAAAAAGAGCATGGCATTCGCCCGGCTGCCCTGTCATAAAACACTGGAGAAAGGTTGATTTTCCCTGGTCCCTCTCCTGGAAAGCCCATCAACCTTCTTCCCTTTCTAAAATCTTGATTAAAAAAAAACTGGATGGCGCTGCACTGCGGCGACGAGCTCTCAACGGGAAGAGCAGCCCGAGTTTCACATGGTAAATCCATTGTGACAAAAAGAAACGAATATGAATATGAATATATTAATATGAATATGAACCCACGTACTCACAGGTCAGTTTTGACATTGGACATGACGTCAAATTCGCCGTCAGGGCCGGCAGACCACTGCACCCACTCCGCGTTCACCTCACTGAAGACAAAACCCGTGTCGTAGCAAATATTCAGCTCTCCTCGCTTCACGGCCGCCACGGGGCAAGGGCCACACTGCATGCACCCTGTGGACACCACAAGCCCAAGAGTAGTGTCAAGTTTAGTTTCTCAAGATGACGTCTCCGAGCTCGGAGTAAATTCCTTATCCGCTGTCGTCACTAGGCCGTGTGATGGAGAACATCCAAAATGATCATGGCATAAGCCTTTAAGCATGCACATAAGTCCTTTGTGTTGGTAAAGTCTTGCGGTCCTATTTTGTGTACGGGTTTTACATCTTACCTTTGTATGAGTCTTGTCAGTAGAACAATCTAGTCTACATTGTAGTGAAAGATTAGACAGAAGCACTCATGCAGGCGGCCTCCATGATTCAGGCTACAGACTGTGACTGCAGACAAGTTGTCTTCTTGTCTGATGCCCTCTCCGTGCTGCAGGCATGCCAGAACAACACGCTCCCCCTCCTGTCTAGAGCTCTGCACCAGGTTGCCACAACCAGAAGAGCAGTTCTGCAGTGGATCCCAGCCCATTGCGGCGTCTCCGGAATGAGCGAGCTGATATGCTTGCTAAGGAGGGAGCCAGAGAAGAACAACCTAACAACAGCGTCAGCTACAGTGAGAAGAGGAGCATCATCAGGGCGCTTTCCATGCCGAGACGACACAGGGATGACTACCACCTGTTGTCTAGAGAGCAGCAAGTTGCCCTGGTGAGGTTGCGCACTGGTCACAATAGGCTGAACAGCCACATGTACCGCAAACTGAAGCTGGCGCCCTCCCCAACGTGGCTTCAGTAACGTGCCCTCACACACGACAGACATAAAGTGACGCCAGACCTATAACGACCATCACACACATCAGACATAGAGTGACGTCAGACCAGTGACGACCATCACAGACGAAAGACATAAAGTGACGTCAGGCCCACGACGACCATCACACACGATAGACATAAAGTGACGTCAGACCCACGATGACCATCACACACGATAGACATAAAGTGACGTCAGACCCACGATGACCATCACACACAAGACATAAAGTGACGTCAGATCCACGATGACCATCACACACGATAGACATAAAGTGACGTCAGACCCACGACGACATCACACACGATAGACATAAAGTGAAGTCAGACCCACGATGACCATCACACACAACAGACATAAAGTGACGTCAGATCCACGATGACCATCACACACAACAGACATAAAGTGACGTCAGACCCACGATGACCATGACACACGACAGACATAAAGTGACGCCAGACCCACAACGACATCACACACGATAGACATAAAGTGACGTCAGACCCACGATGACCATCACACACGATAGACATAAAGTGACGTCAGACCCACGATGACCATCACACACAAGACATAAAGTGACGTCAGATCCACGATGACCATCACACACAACAGACATAAAGTGACGTCAGACCACGATGACCATGACACACGACAGACATAAAATGACGCCAGACCCACAACGACCATCACACACGACACACATAAAGTCACGTCAGACCCATAACGACCATCACACATGACAGACATAAAGTTACGTCAGATCCACGACGACCATCACACACGACAGAGATAGAGTGACGTCAGACCAATGACGACCATCACTCACAACAACCGTCATAAAGTCACGTCAGACCTACGACGACCATTAAACACGATAGACAAAAAGTGACGTCAGACACACACGATAGACATAAAGTGACAACCAGACCCATAACGACCATCACACACAAGACATAAAGTGACGTCAGACCCACGACCATTACACACCACAGAGATAGAGTGACGTCAGACCCATAACGACCATCACACACGTTAGACATAAAGTGACGTCGGACCCACGACGACCATCACACACGATAGACATAAAGTGACGATCAGACCCATAACAACCATCACACACAACAGACATAAAGTGACGATCAGACCCATGACAACCATCACACACAACAGACATAAAGTGACGTCGGACCCACGACGACCATCACACACGATAGACATAAAGTGACGCCAAACCCACAACGACCATCACACACAACAGACATAAAGTGACGATCAGACCCATGACAACCATAACACACAACAGACATAAAGTGACGTCGGACCCACAACGACCATCACACACGATAGACATAAAGTGACGCCAGACCCACAACGACCATCACACACAACAGACATAAAGTGACGATCAGACCCATGACAACCATCACACACAACAGACATAAAGTGACGATCAGACCCATGACAACCATCACACACAACAGACATAAAGTGACGATCAGACCCACAACGACCATCACACACGATAGACATAAAGTGACGCCAGACCCACAACGACCATCACACACAACAGACATAAAGTGACGATCAGACCCACGACAACCATCACACACAACAGACATAAAGTGACGATCAGACCCATGACAACCATCACACACAACAGACATAAAGTGACGATCAGACCCACAACGACCATCACACACGATAGACATAAAGTGACGCCAGACCCACAACGACCATCAGACACAACAGACATAAAGTGACGATCAGACCCACAACGACCATCACACACGATAGACATAAAGTGACGCCAGACCCACAACGACCATCACACATGACAGACATAAAGTGACGTCAGACCCACAACGACCATCACACACGATAGACATAAAGTGACGCCAGACCCACAACGACCATCACACACAACAGACATAAAGTGACGATCAGACCCACAACGACCATCACACACGATAGACATAAAGTGACGCCAGACCCACAACGACCATCACACACAACAGACATAAAGTGACGATCAGACCCACAACGACCATCACACACAACAGACATAAAGTGACGTCAGACCCACAACGACCATCACACACGATAGACATAAAGTGACGCCAGACCCACAACGACCATCACACACAACAGACATAAAGTGACGATCAGACCCACAACGACCATCACACACGATAGACATAAAGTGACGCCAGACCCACAACGACCATCACACACAACAGACATAAAGTGACGATCAGACCCACAACGACCATCACACACAACAGACATAAAGTGACGCCAGACCCACAACGACCATTACACACGATAGACTTAAAGTGACGCCAGACCCACAACGACCATCACACACAACAGACATAAAGTGACGTCAGACCCACAACGACCATCACACACAACAGACATAAAGTGACGATCAGACCCATGACAACCATCACACACAACAGACATAAAGTGACGTCGGACCCACGACGACCATCACACACGATAGACATAAAGTGACGCCAGACCCATAACAACCATCACACACAACAGACATAAAGTGACGATCAGACCCATGACAACCATCACACACAACAGACATAAAGTGACGTCGGACCCATGACAACCATCACACACGATAGACAGAAAGTGACGCCAGACCCACAACGACCATCACACACAACAGACATAAAGTGACGATCAGACCCATGACAACCATCACACACAACAGACATAAAGTGACGCCAGACCCACAACGACCATCACACACGACAGACATAAAGTGACGTCGGACCCACGACGACCATCACACACGATAGACATAAAGTGACGATCAGACCCATGACGACCATCACACACGATAGACATAAAGTGACGTCAGACCCACAACGACCATCACACACGATAGACATAAAGTGACGTCAGACCCACAACGACCATCACACACAACAGACATAAAGTGACGCCAGACCCACAACGACCATCACACATGACAGACATAAAGTGACGTCGGACCCACGACGACCATCACACACGATAGACATAAAGTGACGATCAGACCCATGACGACTATCACACACGATAGACATAAAGTGACGTCAGACCCACAACGACCATCACACACAACAGACATAAAGTGACGTCAGACACACAACGACCATCACACACGACAGACATAAAGTGACGTCGGACCCACGACGACCATCACACACGACAGACATAAAGTGTGCGCTGTGCTGGCGGCAACAAGGCCAATTCACGCTCTCTCACTTACTTTTTACTTTTCTTGTGTTGTTGTGACTTTCTACGTCTAAATTTTTGCTGAAAGATGGATGACTGTTCAAGGAATGTGTTAGTATGTCTTATCGTGGTGTGCCTGCTTTTAACGGAGACCGAGTGCCAAGAAACAAGTTCCACGTCAACCGGCAGCAAGATTCAATACAACATGGCCGAGCTTCTACTCTTCCGGTCATCGCCGCTGGTCAGACGGCCAACGTCTGAACTACCTGAAGAAATGAAGGTTAGGAAAAGGGGAAAGAAAGGAGGTGTCAAGGCTAGAAATAAAAGGAGAGGGGACAAACCCATCCTCCCTAAAATAGCGATGAGCAATGTGCAATCTTTGAATAAGAAAATAGATGACACGCTAGGGTAAAATATGACAATGTGTTGAAAACATGTAGTCTGATGTGTTTCACAGAAACGTGGCTACAAGGCAAGATGGATGTTGATATTGATGGATTCTCTATATTAAGAGGGGACAGAAGCAAGAAATTCACTGGTAAAAAAGAGGGGGGGGGGGGGAATGGTGTCACAAGAAAAATGCAACTGTGAAAACTGAAATGTGTACCCCTGACATAGAAATTCTTACGGTCAGCTTTCGACCGTACTACTTGCCGAGGGAATTCACCCACGTGATCGTAACAGTGGTCTACATCCCACCAAGCGCAAGCACACGTGAAGCAGTGAACACATTGGCGTGTCATACCGCTGACATTGACTCGAAATCGCCTGACGCACTAAAAATCATCACCGGTGATTTCAACGACTGCACCCTCAAGAAAAAAGATCTACCTGGGTATTACCAACAAGTCACTTGTGCAACTAGGGGCAAGAATACATTAGACTTGTGTTATGCAAATGTCCAAGATGCTTGGACGCTCTGACCACTTTTTCGTCCAGCTACTCCCCCGCTACAGACCTGTCGTCCGGAGGGAACCACCCAAGCGGCGCACCGTCAAGGTGTGGTCAACAGAAACCTGCGAGGCCCTGCAAGGGGCATTGGACTGTACTGATTGGGACATGTTTGTGCATAGTAGTGACAACCTTGATGAACTCGTAGATGTCACCACTGAATATATTAACTTTTGTGTTGACACTGCCATTCCAGAAAAGAAAGTGAAAGTGTATGCAAATTCAAAGCCATGGATAACAGGGGATATAGTTAAAGCATTAAAACATAAAAAAGAAGTCTTTGTGGAGGGGGACAAGGCAAAAAGCAGGGAAGCGCAACAACAGCTTGATGGGGAAATTAAGAGAGGGAAGGAAGAGTACAAGAAAAAGGTGGAGAAGGACTTTGCTGGTAACAACATGAAGAAAGTTTGGAACAACATTAAACTGATGAGTGGGTATGCAAAGAAGGGACAAAGTGAGGCACAGCCAGACCCTGCCAACAACAAAGACAGAGCCAATGAACTCAACAAGTTTTATTGTAGATTTGATAGTAAAGATTTTTCTTCTCATCATGAAAACATCCGTGAGAGATTTTCAACAGGCAAGAAAGACAATGACAGTAGCTTAGAGACAGACGAGAATGAGGTGCGTCGTCTGTTAAAAGGTTGCAACCCTAGAAAGGCCACTGGCCCGGACGGGGTTTCCCCCAAAGTTTTAAAACAGTGTGCCAATCAGCTGGCATATACCTTTACAGTAATCTTTAACCTTAGTTTCAGACTAGAAAAGGTCCCTGAATGCTGGAAGGCTTCTGCCATCATTCCAGTACCAAAGAAGCCTAGGGTCACGCAGATGAACGACTTGCGGCCCGTAGCCTTAACATCTGCTATCATGAAGCTCTGTGAGAGAATAGTATTGAATAGGCTGTCTGTTCTTGTCTCTGATTTTGTTGACCCCTTACAATTTGCTTATAGAAGAAATAGAAGTGTTGAAGATGCTGTTTTGTATGTTTTAAATACTGTGTATAGTCACCTGGACAAACCTGGCAACTCTATTAGGCTGATGTTTTATGATTTTAGTAATGCTTTTAATACCATCCAGCCTCGTTGATAAAATGTCTAAAATGAACATCCCTCAAAATTTTATATCTTGGATTTTTGATTATTTGACTTTTAGACCTCAATTTGTCAGACTGCCTATTGCATCTGCTTCATCTCATGTTCCCTTTGTTCTATCTGATGTGCTGTACACCAACACTGGTGCCCCCCAGGGAACTGTTCTTTCACCATTTTTGTTTACTTTGTATACTGCAGATGGAAGACAGAAGGATGAGTCATGCCCTTTAGTTAAATTTGCAGATGACACCAGTCAGGTTGGAATGATTTGTAAGAAAAATTATTTATTGTACAGAGAAGAGGTGAGACACTTTGTGAACTGGTGTGAAGAAAACTATCTGGAACTGAATGCATCTAAAACTAAGGAAATTGTTATTGACTTTACCAGAGCCAAGACTGATGCCCTGGAGCCTGTGCGCATCAAGGGTGAGGAAGTGGAGAGAGTGGATGCGCACAGGTACCTGGGCATCGTCTTTGACAACAAGCTCTCCTTTTCAGAAAACACAGATTCTATCATTAAAAAGGTACAACCAAGACTCTATTGCCTTAGAAAACTTAGATCTTGTAAACTCTGAAATTCTTTCTTCATTTTACAGATCTGCCATCAGCAGCTTGCTGTTCTTTGGGGTTGTGTGCTGGGGTGGGAATGTGTCAGAGAGAGACAGGGAAAGGCTGGAGAAGATCATCAAAAAAGCTGGAAATGTGACAGGACAAAGATATGAGACGATGGACATGGCCTACCACAAACGACTGACTGACAAGACAGTTAACATACTGAATGACAAAACTCATCCACTTGTGGGCGAGTTTGACAAAAGACGAATTGACAGGAGTGGTAGGCTACGACAACCGACGACACGGACGAGATACAAAGATAGTTTCATACCCAAAGCCATATTATCTTTTAACAACGCTTATATAAGTAATTTTATTTGAAATCTTTACGCTTAACCTGCACTCTATTTTTACTATTTTAATGTTTATTGTGATAATTGGCACTTGGTCTATGTGAGAGCAGCGCGCTGTGATATGCGAGAGTATGTGATATTATAATGTATGTGACAATATTAATTGTTTGTTTTTAATGCCTTTATAATTTATAATGTATAATTTTATGTCTAATTTGCAATGTGATTGGCAACGTAATTTCCTTCGGGACAAATAAACTATCTTGTATCTTGTATCTTGACGATCAGACCCATGACGACCATCACACACGATAGACATAAAGTGACGTCGGACCATGACGACCATCACACACGATAGACATAAAGTGACGTCGGACCATGACGACCATCACACACGATAGACATAAAGTGACGCCAGACCCATAACGATCATCATACACGACAGACATAAAGTGACGTCAGACCCACGACGACCATCACACACGACAGAGATAGAGTGAAGTCAGACCAATGACAAATCCATCACACACGACAGACATAAAGTGACGTCAGACCCATGACGACCATCACACACGACAGACATAAAGTGACGTCAGGTCCCCGATGACCATCACACACGACAGAGATAGAGTGATGTCAGACCAATGACGATCCATCCCACACAACAGAAATAAAGTGACGTCAGACCCACCACGACCTCACACTTACCATGACTCATTTCCTGAGGGGTGGCATCAATGATTTGCCACCCATCGTACAGCCCCTTTCCGGGGCAGTCAGGGCGTGCCATCCATACCTCGTTCCACACGTGGAAGTTCCTGTAGCAGACAAGACAGCAGATGGCAACTTTAACACCAAACGGCTGCCATAGTTACCACGAACAACCATTCAAGCTTGACACTGTTTATTCAGTTTACTTTTTACCATGAACAACCATTGACACTTGACACTGTTTATTCAATTTTAAATCACACATACTGTCAATGTACGTAACGAAATTTGGCACACACACACACCGTGTAATGTCATGCGTTTGGCACACAACGCGTAGTGTAGTGTCATACATTTTGGCACACATCGCGTAGTGTAGTGTCATGCATATGGCATACACTGTGATGTGTAGTGTCATGTGCATTCAAGATGGCGCCTGCTATGGTGACAGGGTTATTCACTGTACTGTAGTGTGCTTGCTTTTGGCGTGTCTGACAGTGGAAAGATGTGAAAGTGTGCACAAATACTCCCGTGATAAACTTATTTTACTTCGTAACCACTTTAATCGTTAGCACAAGCCTGTTTTATGTATTCTTCGACTGATTTTATTTTGGACAGTTCGCTCACTACGAACTCGCCATATCACACACATCAACACACGCCTCGTCGGCCAGCACGAAAGAGAGATAGGCGGGATGATGCCTTGGTATGTTATCGCCGTCACGACGTTTCCCGTCCCCCTCTCCCAGCGGTGCTGCTTTCTAATGTACGCAGTTTACAGAATAAAATTGACGAACTTTCAGCACTCATTCACGCTAGAAGGGACTACAGAGACTGCTCGGTGTTTTGTTTTATGGAAACATGGCTTCACGACAATATCCCTGATAATTTAATCAAAGTCAATGGTTTTAGTCTTTTTAGGGCAGATCGGATTCCTGACTCATGTGGAAAATCAGCAGGGGGGGGTATGTTTTATGATAAACAGTTGATGGTGTACTGATGTGGAAATTCTAAATCCTGTTCAACTGACCTTGAAACATTGTTTATTACATGTCGTCCATTTTATTCTTCACGTGAATTTGCTAGTGTTGTGCTCGCTGCTGTCTACATTCCACCACAGGCCAATGACAGGTCAGCCATCAGTCAGTTTGCTGATAAAGTAACAGCAGTTAAAAACTCCAATCCTGACTCTCTGGTGCTGGTACTCGATGATTTTAATCACGCTGAGATGAGCACTTATCTGCCGAAATAGAAACAGCAGGTTACGTGCGCTACGCGGGAGGACAAGATCCTGGACCACTGTCATTACACAATACCAGACGCCTATCGCTCCGTGGCACGCTCACCGCTCGGCGCATTGGACCAAGCCACATCCTTCTTCTGCCCACGTACAAACAAAAACTCAAGGCCGTGAAACCAGTAAAGAAATCTGTAAAAAAAAAAATGGTCTGCAGTAGCTACTGACACTCTCAATGGTTCAAAACAAGTGTGACTGCCCGCGCCCAAGCAAACACGAACCAGAAGAACAAGAAAATCAATACAAGCGCGTATCCAACGAGACAAAACAAAACAAGCGCAAATTTTCGGCCAACTAGCCTTTGTCAAGCGCGAACGCACGGTCACAAACAGATCACAGACACAAAACAATGGATAAGCCTGCTCATCGGGAACCTCCTCGCAACACCTTTCCCGAAGTTGAACATTACATCAACAAATGCCACCAAGAAATAGACTGTCTCAACATGCGACCCAAGAAATATTCCAACATCTCCAAAGAAGAAAGTGACGCACTACACTCCCTCAAAAACAGAGACGACATTGTCATCAAACCAGCAGACAAGGGGGATGCAATTGTAGTCTGGGACAGACATCTGTATATCAAGGAAGCCCAGAAACAATTCCACCATCACGCTTTCTACAAAAAGTTGGACCAACCTGCCCACATGACCAATCATGCCAAGATATCCAAACTTATCAACAATCTCATAACCTCTAAGCAGCTGCCCCCCACTGCCAGACTACTCATCAAACAACTTCCAGTCCAATCACTTTTTTATTTACTTCCCAAAATACATAAAGCCAACAATCCTGGCCGTCCTATCGTGTCAGCTTGCAACTGCCCAACTGAAAACATTTCTCAGTTTCTTGACCACATTTTGCAACCTATAGTCCAGTCTTTGCCTACCTTCATCAAAGACACTAACCATACATTGAATCTGATTCAAACAATAAATGAAGACCACACCTTCAAACCCCAATACCTGTTCACTTTGGATGTGACCTCTTTGTACACCAGCATTCCCCACTCCGACGGGTTAAAAGCTCTCCAGCATTTTCTGGACAAACGACGTGACCAAACATTGTCTACTTCAACCCTCGTCCGACTTGCGGAGCTGGTCCTTACAATGAACACATTTTCGTTTGGCGATGAGACGTTCTCGCAAGTCAGCGGAGTCGCCATGGGTACAAAGATGGGCCCCAGCTATGCCTGTTTGTTCATGGGATATTTGGAGGAACAAATCCTACAACAATACAAGAAACCCAAACCTGAAATTTACAAAAGATACATAGATGATTGCATTGGCATGACATCCCTCGATCATGATCAACTTTTGCAATTCATCCATTACGTCCAAACGTTTCACCCATCCATCAAGTTCACATATGAAATTTCAAACACATCCATAAGCTTCCTTGATATCGAAGTTTCCCTTCAATCTGAACAACTAGTCACTACAGTCCACTACAAACCTACAGACTCACATTCCTACCTGGACTATCAATCATCTCACACTTCCAACACAGAAACAGCATTCCCTACTCGCAGTTCTTGAGACTACGACGCCTCTGCTCAGACGAAGACGATTTCCAGGACAAAGCAGTTGAAATGACTAGATTTTTCCTGCGCAGACATTACCCACTCGAGGTCATCAATGAAGCCCGGAAAAAAGTCAACTCTGTCTCTCGGCCAAATGCCCTCCATTCGAAGCCCAAAGCTGCCACAGAGGATCGGCCAGTCCTCAGTCTAGTTTACCACCCGTCCATGTACCTCGTAAAAAGGATCATCTTGTCCAACTGGAACATTTTGCGATCCAGTCCCACTACAGGTGAAACCTTTGACCAGCGCCCTTTGATCGTCTACAAGAGAGACACAAATCTCCGCGACTTGCTGGTGCATTCAAATCTCAGCAAACCAGTCAGCCAACCTCCAGGAATCTCTCCATGCAACAAACCTAAATGCAAGACTTGTCCTTTCTTGTGCTCAGCCACCACAGTCAAAGGCCCCAAATCTCATATGAGAATTACAAAACATTTCAACTGTCAAACTTATAACATTGTCTACTTGATCAGCTGCTCTAAATGTTCCCAACTGTATATTGGTGAAACTGGACGCACCCTTGACACACGTTTCAAAGAACACTTGGCCGATATCCGCCACCAAAGGGATAAAACTATCCCCAATCACTTCAACCAATCAGACCACTCAATCAATGACATCCGAGTGAAAGATCTGTGGCTTCTATACAATAACAGCACCATAGACAGGAAAGACAGAGAATCCCACCTCATAAATAAACTTGGAACACGCAAACCATATGGTCTTAATGACAAACCATAAGTAATCCATTGCGCAACAGAATTCAGACATGCCGTTTCATGTTTCTTCCTGTTCCCAGGCCTACCAGATTCATGGCACTGGGCACAATCTACTCCCCTTACCTCTTGCCCTGTGCCTTCTTCAGAACAGGGCTATACAGATATAGCATGGCCACTTCTCAAAATTGCAGAACTCATCTCACTTCCCTTTTGACATCATAGTTGCCTCCCCTATCCCCACTTCTTACTACTGCTCATGACGACATGGGCATTCCATTTCTTACCCACTGGACGAGGCGGCAGGGAAGTTTTTAGTCCCGTTTTTATTATCCATTGTTTTGTGTCTGTGATCTGTTTGTGACCGTGCGTTCGCGCTTGACAAAGGCTAGTTGGCCGAAAATTTGCGCTTGTTTTGTTTTGTCTCGTTGGATACGCGCTTGTATTAGTTTTCTTGTTCTTCGGGTTTGTATTCTCAAGGGTTGTTTTGATTGCATTGACTGGTCTGTGTTCAACGATGCATGTGATAACTTTGATGAATATACTGACACTATTACCTCATTTATAAGCTTTTGTGAAGACCTTTGTATTCCCACAAAAACTGTAACTATTTATGGAAACGCAAAGCCCTGGTTTTCCAAAGATATTAGTCAAATACTGCAGGCAAATGACTCTTTACATGGGAGTGGGAATAAATTAGATCACAACAAAGCAAAGCGAGAAGCTCAGAAAGCAATCAAGCAAGCTAAGAGAAAGTACTGCCAAAAACTAGGGCAGCAGTTTGCGTCAAATGACACTCGTGCAGTGTGGCAAGGTCTGCAAGCCATTACCCAGGTAAAGCAGAAGTCAAATGTCTGTAACTCTGACCCCTCGCTTCCCGACCAGCTGAACCATTTTTATGCCCGCTTTGACAGGCAAAATAACGACCCATCTCCCCAAACTCTGCTTTATTTTGGTACCCCTACCTCTCCTCCCTTTGTTGTAACTGAACAAGAAGTTAGATCCCTGTTCAAAAAGCAAAACGCTAGGAAAGCTGCTGGGCCGGACAACGTGTCCACCGCCGCACTTAAGTTCTGTGCTGACCAACTGGCCCCCGTTTTCTGTGATATTTTCAATAAATCTCTAGGACTCTGTAAAGTTCCATCCTGCTTCAAGTCTGCCTATATTGTTCCTGTACCCAAAAAGACTAAAGTCTCTTCCCTTAATGATTTCAGACCTGTTGCCCTCACCTCTGTTACCATGAAGCTGTTTGAAAGAATTGTTTTGCGATTCCTGAAATCCGTCACTGACCATCTACTCGACCCTTTGCAGTTTGCGTATCGCGCAAACAGATCAGTGGATGATGCTGTCTCCCTATTAGTGCACAGCATTTGCAACATTTGGAATCCCCCAAGACATATGCACGCATTCTTTTTGTAGATTTTAGCTCTGCCTTTAACACAATTGTCCCAGCAAAACTCGACAGCAAACTTCTAGAGCTCAAAATTAGTCCTCAAATGTGTAAATGGGTTTTAGATTTCCTCCTAAATAGAAAACAAATTGTCAAAATCAGTGATCTGAGTTCTGGTCCCCTGACAATGAACACTGGTACGCCTCAAGGTTGTGTCCTGTCACCGCTCTTATTCACTCTGTTTAAAAATGATTGTGTCTCTACTCATGACTCCGTGACGATTTTTAAGTTCTCTGACGACAGAACAATTGAAGGGTTCATCAAAAATAGCGATGAATCTCACTATTTAAGTGAGATAGATTAGTTCGCTGGTGCGACAAGTTAGAGTTAAACGTTCTGAAAACAAAGGAAATGATTATAGATAATAGAAGAAAAAAGACACCATTATCTCCCCTAGTGATCAAGGGAGACACGGTAGAAGTAGTAGACACGTTTAGAGTTTTGGGAACAACAATTTCGAATTCGTTAAAGTGGGAGGAAAACACAAAACTAATCATTAAAAAATCACAGCAGCGTCTCTATTTCCTTCGTCAGCTTAAAAAGTTTGGGGTAAGCCAGTGTATCTTGATTCAGTTTTACCGAGCAGTGATAGAAAGTATTTTAACTTTCTCTATCACAGTGTGGTATGGTAACTGTACAACAATTGATAAACATGGCTTAAACAGAATTGTCAGCACTGCCTCCAAGATCATCGGCGTTACTCTTTCTTCCATCGATTCCATCTACGAAAAAAGAATTGAGAAGGTTAAATCTATCATCGCTGACAAAGATCACCCAGCTGAGAGTCTGTTCACTCCACTTCCGTCAGGAAAAAGCTTTCGTTCCATCAAAGCCAGAACGTCTCGCTTTAAAGACAATTTTTATGTAAGGGCTGCCCATCACCCTGTTTCCCTGTAGACCTCTTTTTGTTGTGTGTATCTGCTAGACTTACATCCTTCCATCATTACATCCTGTTGCTTTTACTGATGTGTTTAATGATTTCCATTCTACATTCATGTCTTAGTTTACAATTTTTTTCTCTTACCCTGTGATGAACTTATTCTTAATCAAATTTATAAGAGCTATTTATCTTGTCTTTGAATTCTAATTGTTAGTCCGCGTACTCGAGGGAGGTCTTATGGACATTCGGTGAGAGTTATTAGAAGGAATTTTGTCTTTTATCTGTTCGTTGCTACTGTTAACCGAAAAACTGTTTTAATTCTCCAGGTTGGATTATAGTGATGGTTTTTCTCAACTCGAGTTAGAATGTACTCGTACAAAATATTTTGTTATACATCAGAGCTTTTTTACCTGTCTTTGGATTTTAGTCTTGTGCATGTGAGGAGGAGGAGGGAAAGTAAGAGAATAATTTTTACCTTATGTTAAGTCCCGTGAGCGTGTGTGCGAGTGTGTGTGTGTGTGTGTGTGTGTGTGTGTGTGTGTGTGTGTGTGTGTGTGTGTGTGTGTGTGTGTGTGTGTGTGTGTGTGTGTGTGTGTGTGTGTGTGTTTGTGTTCGATTCCGTGGATAACTGACGAATGTCTTTTATGATGTTGAATATTATTATTGTTGTGAGGTGTGAGTGTGATTGTATATATAGCCAAAACATTTTCCTTGTGTATGTGCACTGGGCTAAAATAAATCTTATCTTGTTATGCATTTGGTACACACCGTGTAGTAAAGTGTCTTGCATTTGGCACACACCGTGTAGTAAAGTGTCATGCATTTGGCACACACCGTGTAGTGTAGTGTCATGCATTTGGCACACACCGTGTAGTGTCATGCATTTGGCACACACTGTGTAGTGTAGTGTCATGCATCTGGCACACACCGTGAAGTGTAGTGTCATGCATATGTCCACACACCATGTAGAGTCATCCATTTGGCACACACCATGAAGTGTAATGTCATGCATCTGGCACACACCGTGAAGTGTAGTGTCATGCATCTGGCACACACCATGTAGTGTCCTGCATCTGGCACACATCATTTAGTATCATGCATTTGGCACACACTGTGTAGTGTCATGCACTGGCACACATCGTGTAGTGTAGTAATAATAATGATAATAATTACAATATTTATATAGCGCAAAATCTCGATAAAAATCAAATCTAAGCGCTGAACATACACTTACGCACGCGCGCACACACACGCACACACACACTCACACATGGCTATAAATGGGGAAAAAGAATAAAAGCAATGCATTTGGCACACATCGTGTAGTGTCATGCATTGGCACACATCGTGTAGTGTAGTGTAGTGTCATGCATTTGGCACACATCGTGTAGTGTCATGCATTTGGCACACATCGTGTAGTGTAGTGTAGTGTCATGCATTTGGCACACATCGTGTAGTGTAATGTCATGCATTTGGCACACACCCATGTAGTGTCATGCATTTGGCACACACCATGTAGTGTCATGCATTTGGCACACACCATGTAGTGTACTGCCATGCATTTTACACACGTGTAGTCGTAATGTCATACATCTGGCACACGCCGTGTATTGTGGCGTCATGCAGCCTGGCAGTTTCTAGGTGTGCCAGAGAATGGCATCACACAACGTCCCAGGCAGTAATCCAGACAACCGACTGATTTCCACACGCACACACACACACACACACACACACACACACACATACACACACAAACACGCACGCACGCACGCGCACACACACACACACATACACACACACACATACACACACACACACACACACACACACACACACACACACTCACACATACACACACATAGATATTTCCCCGTTTCTGTTGTAAAACAAAACCCAGAAGGCGCCCTACGATGCTATCTTGGAAAGGAGTAATCCATGTTTCACGTGCAGCGTTTCAGTTATGACATTCAATCAATCAAGCAAGCAAGCAAACAATCAACCGAGCAATACTCACAGTACAACAGTAGAGTGAAATGAACCACTCACCAGATGGAGTCGCCTCCCATTCCCGGGATCATATCTCCATTGACGTCCAAGAAAGAGTCGATGGTGCACGTGTTGTCACAGTCGTGGGCGGACTTGAAGTTGGTCACACTGCGACACGGCAAGCCCAGCGCCCGACACACTGTCACGTCATATCATGGCATTAGTGTTGCGTCACACATGGTCATTCCCCCGTGGGGATGCCAGGGGCTCTTTCAGTATAAATAGTATCCCCACCTTCTGGAAATTCTGTGCTAGAAATTTCCTCTTTTCTGTCACTCTCTTTGTTTCTGCCTTGTTCTTTTGCTTTCTGTCATTTCTACCTATCATTTTCTGCCTTGCTGCTCCATTCACCTGTATATGTTCGATAAAGTCTTATGTACTTTTTTCTTAGGATTGATAATAGGGTACATGTATTAAGTGCATTTTTGGCTCTAGGGAGGTGAGTTATGCGGAAGCAAATTTAGGTAATATATGCCTGTTTTTATACATGTTTTGGTGTCCTTATGTATGCTTATATTTGTATTCAGGTGTTTTTTTTTATCTCCCGTGTGCGATAAATTGGACGGAGTGGTCAACGCCGGGGGCGTGTCCTTGGATTATGTGCGCGAATGCACTGATATGTGTACTTAATTTTCTTTCTTTTTTTTTTCTGTTGAAGTTTTGTATGTTTTGAAGCGGTTACAGCCCTGATATGGCTCTACGCAGTCGGCTGGGCTTTAAACACCAATAATAACAATAACAATAACGCATGGTCATGTCATATAGCGTCTTGTGCCACGGGCTGACTTCAGTTAAGTCGCACCGCAACACGCAACTCCCGTGACAGACACAATGTCATGTCGGGTCATGCGATCTGATGTCATGTAATATCATGTTAGATGATGATGATGATGATGTCATGATCTCTCCTGACAGATGAATAGGCATTCTGTGTACTTATCGCCTAGTGTGGATCTTCATGTGGGATAGTAGGCATACTGCGTCTTTGTCGTTCGGTGTGAGTTTTCATGTGGGATAGAAGGCATAATGGTCCTTTATTGCCTGGTGTGGGTCTTCATGTGGGATAGTAGGTATAATGATCCTTATCACCTGATGTGGGTGTTTATGTGGGATAGTAGGCATACTGATCCTTTATTGCCCAGTGTGGGTCACCATATTGGATGGTAGGTATAATGGTCCTTTATCATTTGGTATGTGTGTTCATGTGGAATAGTAGGCATACTGGTCCTTTATCACCTGGTGTATGTCTTCAAGCGGGATAAAAGGCATAATGATTTTTATCGTCCGGTGTGGGTCTTCATGTGAGATAGAAGGCATGGGTCCTTTATTGCCTGGTGTGGGTCTTCATCTGGGATAGTAGGCATACTGGTCTTTTATCAATTTGTGAGGGTTTTCATGTGGGATAGTAGGAATGCTTGTCCTTTATTGTCTGGTGTGTGTCTTCACGTGGGATGTAAGTACTTTAGTCCTTCACTGACTGGTGTGGGTCTTCATGTGGGATGTATTTTTGTCCTTTATCGCCTGGTGTGGGTTTTCATGTGGGATGTAAGTATTTTTGTCCTTTATTGCCTGGTGTGGATTTTCATGTGGGATGTATTTTTGTCCTTTATTGCCTGGTGTGGGTCTTCATGTGGGATGCAAAGTTCGATTCCCGGAGGAGGACACATTTCTGTTAAAAAATGGCCCCCATAGAGTGTCAGGAGTTAAGGGCCGAAACACTTGTTTGACGGGGGTTTCTTCTCTCAGGACCTTCTGCTGTTCAGCTCTCCCCAGAGTTTCTTACTATATATCACTTGACTGACTGCCCTGTCTTATCAAAAAGACAGACAGATAACAGCCTTCATCCACAGTTAAAGCTCTGTATGTACCTGCAGTCAACAGGTGAGAGAAGACCCAGCACTGGCCCCATTTACAGGGTTGATGAGTGTTGTGAAATAGACATATAAAAGCCTACATCCACAGTTAAAAGTATGTATGTACCTGCAGTCGGCACGTTGGAGAAGACCCAGCACTGGCCCCACTTGACAGACTGCCCTATCTTATCAAAACGGCAGATAAAAGTCTACATCTACGGTTAAAAGTCTGTATGTACCTGCAGTCAACACGTGGGAGAAGACCCAGCACTGGCCCCACTTGACAGGTTCACCAGTCTTATTATACTCCCTCAAGATTTCGGGGGAGGAATTCCAGTACCCTGGATTACGTCCGCCTTCATAATCACCCATCCAGTTGCCCACCAACACGCCGTCATCATCCTGAGAGTTCACCTACACACACACACACACACGCATACGCACACGCACAGACACACACTCACAAGCACGCGCACACACACACACATACACGCACGCACACACACACGCAAGTGCACACACACACACACACTCGCACACTCGCACACAAACATTCACATACATACGCGCACACACACACACACACGCACACGCATACACACATACGCGCACACACACACATACACGCATAGACACACACATGCACACACATACACACAAACGCGTGCACACACGAGTACTGCAGTAGCAACACATGATAGTAATGTTGACAGTAATGAGAAGAAGAAGATGATGATGTCGATGGTGATGATGGTAATGATGATGACGACGATGATGACATTTGTATAGTACAAACATTCCATGTCAAAGTATTCTTGTTGCACTTAACACAGTAACAACAACAACAACAAAATTTGAAGGTGGAGTGTGGGGTTGCCATGTCAATATACCAATACAGTATAAACACAGTCAGACCGTGGCCTTCGCGACATACATGGCCAGACACAAAGGGCCGCGTATATCATGTGACGTCACACAGGTGGTCAGTTCGCTTGGTTAGAAGCGCCATACATGTTTAAACAGTGTGTGCTTACCATGTGTTGATCGTCGGCCTTCTTGGAGTATTTCTTCTTCTCCTAATGTGCTTTTATTGACAACAGTTGGGAATTATTTCGTGAGTGTACAAAGTTAACATGCCTAAAAAGTGCTGTGTGCCTGGATGTAGAGGCAATTATGATAAAAACGAGAAAATGTCTGTTCTCATTTCCGACTGATACAGACAAGCGACGGCTATGGAAAACTAAAATTCCCCGTGACTACTTTGAACCAACATCTCAATCAGTTGTATGTGCAAAACATTTCAGCGCAGAGTTTATAATCAGATCGGATTCTGTGACAAGACCAGACGGTAGTGTTTTGACAGTAGAGAGATCCAGACCAAAACTGAGTGAAGATGCCTATCCGTCAGAAGAGCCACCAGCCAAACGGAAAACTCCTGACGATAGACGTGCTGAAGTACAGCAAAGAGACGAGCAAGCATTCAATAACTGGATGAATGCTGACAAGATTGCAGACTTTTCTGACTTCAGTGCGATGTTTAAAGGGAAAGTGGATAGTAAATTGTGGATGTGTAGGTTGTACAGCACTACCAATACTACCACTGTGGTGAGAACACAGAACAGTCTTCATACTGGAGTTTCTACAGGATGATTGACTGTCCAGGAACCACAGCGCTTACCTTGCTGTCATCAGTGCAAGTTTTCACTGACATGCATGTGGAAAGTTTTACCAAAAGAGTTGGTAAGTATCACATTTCATGGTTGTTACTATATAACACATACTAGGCCTGTATACAATGTTGGTCATGTGCTTATGGGTGGTGTGTGTGTGTGTGTGTGTGTGTGTGTGTGTGTGTGTGTGTGTGTGTGTGTGTGTGTGTGTGTGGATTTGTGTATGTTTGTGGGTGATTTGTGTGTTTTGTGTGTGTATGAGTTTGCACTCATGTGAGTGTGTGTGTGTTCATTCGTGTGTGTGTGTGTGTGTGTGTGTGTGTGTGTGTGTGTGTGTGTGTGTGTGTGTGTGTGTGTGTTCGAGAGTGAGTATAGATAGTCTGTCAGACCGTCAATGTTAGTCAGAGTTGAATGTGTTTTTGTAGTGTATATTTTCTGTGGTGGTGGCAGTGGTGGTAGAAATGGACTTGGCGGTGTGTTGTGGGGACAGAATGAACCTGGTGGTGTGTTGTAGGGACAGAATGAACTTGGTGGTGCGTTGTAGGGACATAATGAACCTGGTGGTGTGTTGTAGGGACGTAATGAACCTGGTGGTGTGTTGTAGGGACAGAATGAACCTGGTGGTGTGTTGTAGGGACAGAATGAACCTGGTGGTGTGTTGTAGGGACAGAATGAACCTGGTGGTGTGTTGTGGGGACAGAATGAACCTGGTGGTGTGTTGTAGGGACAGAATGAACCTGGTGGTGTGTTGTAGGGACAGAATGAACCTGGTGGTGTGTTGTAGGGACAGAATGAACCTGGCGGTGTGTTGTAGGGACAGAATGAACCTGGTGGTGTGTTGTAGGGACAGAATGAACTTGGTGGTGTGTTGTGGGGACAGAATGAACTTGGTGGTGTGTTGTGGGGACAGAATGAACTTGGTGGTGTGTTGTGGGGACAGAATGAACTTGGTGGTGTGTTGTGGGGACAGAATGAAACTTGGTGGTGTGTTTTGGCAATAGAATGAACTTGATATATTTGTTGTGGAGAGAATGAACTTTGTGTGTGTTGTGGAGACAGAATGAACTTGGCGTTGGTGGTGTGTTGTGGAGACAGAATGAACCTGGCGTTGGCGGTGTGTTGTGGAGACAGAATGAACTTGGCGTTGGCGGTGTTTTGTGGAGACAGAATGAACTTGGCGTTGGCGGTGTGTTGTGAAGACAATATGAACTTGGTGGTGTTCTGTGGAAAAAGGAATGAGTATGTTTTTTTGTTGTGGAGATGGAATGAACTTGATAGTGTGTTGTGGAAACGGAATAAATTTAGTGTTTGTGATGTGTTGCGGAGAAGGAATGGACTTCGTGTTTTGTAGTGGAGACAGAACGCGCAGGGAATCAACACGGTTATATGGGTACATAACATGAGGCAAGAACACACCCAAAACCCTCCAAAATGACCACACACAAAAAACAAAAAAATGCAACCAACAAAAATCACACACACAAATACACTTACATATATGTATATGTATACACACACATACTCACTTACGCACGGATATACACATTTTGTTTTCTTTCCTTTTTTGTTTATGTTTTATTTCTTGCAGTGTCCATATTGCCTTCGGGGTTTTTGTTTGTTTGTTTGTTTGTTTGTTTGTTTGTTTGTTTATTTGTTTGTTTGTTTATTTGCTTATTTGTCTGTTTGTTTATTTGTTTGTTTTACAATAACATTATTCTGAGTCTGAATCTGAGTCTTACACAAATACACAATATACACCCAACACACACACACACACACATATGTACACGCACACATATATACACAGTCTAAGCCCGAGTCTTTACACAAACAAACACACATACATATATACACACATACACAGATACACTTTTGTACGCATATATACATGCACACTCACGTGTATGCGCACACATACAATCTAAGCCTGAGTCTTACACAGACACACATATACACACATCTGCGCACGCGTATACACACATATACGCGCGCATGTACACACACACACACATACTTACAATTCTGGAGAGAGCCCTGGCGACCAGAACAGGGTCACCCATATCCACTGTCATTTGGAAACCAAACGCCTTTCTTAGGAGTGACAGACAGATCAGGAGGATATCTGTGTTGAACTGTGCACACACACACACACACATACACACACATACACACACACAACACACACTCACATGTATACACACATACACACACACGCACACATACACATGCACACATACACGCAGACACACACACGTACACGCTCACACACACACATACACGCACACACACGCACGCACACATACATGCACACACACACACATCTGTCCATAATTCCAAGGAGCAGTATTGATAAAGCACTATAGTCCCTGTACACACATGCACGCACGCACGCACACGCACACAAACACAAACAACAAACACAAACACACAGAACACACACACAACACAAGCACATACGCACAACACACACACACACACAACAAACACATGTACACACACATGCCCACACACACCTGTCCATAAACACACACAAACACATGCATGCACGTACGCACACATACATGCAGTCGCGTACGCGCACATACACAACACACACACACACACACACACACACACACACACACACACACACACAAACATACACATGTACACACACATACCCACACACATCTGTCCATAAATCCAGGGAACAACATTGATAAAGTACTACAGCCCCTGTACACACACACACACACACATACACACACACACGCATGCACACACACACGCATGCACACACAACCACACATACATGTACACACACGCACGCATGCACACTAACACACACATACACACAGACCTGTCCGTAAATCCAGAGGTCACCATCGATAGAAGTACTACAACCTCTGTACGCACAGACATACACAGACACACACAAACACGCACACAACCACACAAACACACGTACATGCACACACACACACACACATGCACACACACACCGCGCGCGCGCGCGCACGCCCCACACACACACACACACACACACACACACACACACAACACACACACACACACACACACACACACACACACACACCACACCAACACACAACACACACACACAAACACCAACACAACACCACACCTCGCAAAACGTCTGTCCGTAAATTCCGGGGTCAACATCAATTGAAGTACTACAACCTCTGTACACATAGACACACACATACACACACACGCACACAGATACGCACGAACGCACGCACACACACCTGTCCATAAATCCAGGGGTCACCATAGATAGAAGTACTACAACCTCTGTACACAGTACCGTTACTGTTCATCACGTATTCCTCCAGGTCCTCTTTGTTCCCCGCGTAGTGTACCTGGTCCGCTGTCATGGCAACACAGAGACACACACATACACAAACACACACACACACACATACACACTCACAAACACACACACACACACACACACACACACACACACACACACACACACACACACACAAACACATACACGCACACACACACAAACACACACACATATTACCACACATACACACACGCACACAATCACGTACATACACATTTACACACACACAATCACACACATACTCACACACGCACCACACACACACACACACACAATCACACACACAATCACACACACATACACACACACGCACATACATACATACATACATACATACATACATACATACACACACACGCACACAAGTATATATACACATAAAAATATATAACGCTATCAAATGAGCTTGTAGTCTTACGCTTGACAAAGGCCAATTGGCCGAAAATGTGCGCCTGTCTTGACTGGTTGTACTAAAGACGCGTTCTGATTTCATTTTCATATTTTTCTGGTTGTTTTGTGTTTCCCTTTTTGTTTAAAATAAAAAGGGAATTTTGAGGGAGGTGGGAGATCCTGAGACTAAAGCACCCAGACTGACCTTTGGACCAGGGGTTGAAGATAATGATGATAGTGGTGGGACACAAGTAGACCATATCCTCGTTGCGGCCACCAGTCAGCTGTGTGCGGATCTTCAGTTGCCACTCGCCCACCACACAGTCTCCGGGGATGTACACCGCCATGGTCACTACTTTCATGTCAGCACTCTTGATCATGCGGGCTGACCAGTCCTGCCATCAATACATATCTTTAGTGTGTCGGTGGGGGGGGGGGAACATGCGAGAACCACCATCACATCCTCCTACGTAAATGATGGCCAGACATGTGGTTTGTAAGAAGAATGTTAAGAGTTCCATGGACAGCACAGAAAACAAACGTGGCGGTCTTCAAAGAGGTAAACACAAAAAGAACATTAATGAAGAAGAGTAGCAAAAGATAAACAATATCTATTACATATTTCATGAGGCAAGAGAAATCACCTTGTCACGACAGGAAAGCTGGAGGGAAGGAGACCAGGCAGACGCAGGGTGAAAATACTGGACGGACTTGCAGAGTGGATGAAGACAGAAAGGGCGGGAGATGTCCTTGCAGCGACAAAAGATAAATTCGTATGAAGGACCATGATCACTAACGCCATGCGGCAGGGCACATGATGATGATGATAATGATGATGAAACACGCGGGCTGGTTGGCTCCATTCATAAAGCCCAGGACTCAGGATCTCATGTCCCGGAGTTCGAATCCTACCTCGCAACATGAAAATCGGCTAGTTCGTTTGTTTTTTGTTTTCATCTTAACCTTATGATTTTTGTACCCTGTCCATTACCATCCTGCATTGCCAATCACATTAGCAGAGCAAAAACTTAATCCTTTGGTTCCCTTACTGTATCCACCAGCTTCCTGCAGGAAGAACCTTTGATTCCCTCAGCAGGAAGCTGGTGGATAGTGTGAGAGAATCAAAGGGTAATGTTTTTGCAGTTGGTGTATAGTGTGTGGGAGCTAAAGGGTTAATGTTCCAATAATCCTCCCTCCCTCCCCATTTCAAGACCATGCCGGTGCATAAGGTTTTATGCAGGCTTAACGAGTGTGTGAGATATAGATGGTTACATCTATCTGTTTAGACAATGGATACACCCAGTTTTGGACTCAGTTGGATGTGGAACAGCGTCGGCTGTGGCTGAACAGGCCGATTGTTGAGTGGCAGTCCTTAGCACCGCTGACGCACATGAAGGCTGATGGTTGCGGCTGGGTAACCACTGCCGCAGCTTTCCTTTTCTTTCTTCTGTTGACACTACCGGGTTCGTTTCTTCTCTGCCCAATTACTGCCGGCAGATTTGGGTAGAGCGCTTAAGGAACTGTCCGAGTGCTATGGTTTGCTTTTAGATAAACTCCAGATCCCAGACCCAGAAGACAGCGTGTCTGTGTCTGGTCGTGGAATAAATTCCATATGCATCAACGTCGCGAAAGTCACGTGCAAGAAAAGATCCAAACTGATTATGCTATAAGCCCGTAAGCCTGTGCATAAACCCTTCACACTGGTCAGGTGTTCAGGTTCTCTACCTGTCTTTCGGGTTCGCGTAGCCTACTACTGTCAAGCTCTCTGTTCTGGAAACAAACTGAGACTGTCTGTAATGCCCCATGTAACCTCACTACCCATCCCACTCCAGAACCACACTGGCAGGATGCCAGTAACAATGATGTTAAAGACCTAGTTTGAAGCCAGCTGACCACTGGAGAGATAGGTTCATCTCCCAGTTCCTTTTCCATACAGTCCATGTGTCAATGTATTTATATTCATATTCATATTCACGTTCATATTCATATTCATTTCTTTTGTCACAATGTATTTACCATGTGAAATCCGGGCTGCTTTCCCAGTTGATATAACTACACACGTAATGAAAATGATTTATGATAGCAATCACTGGTCACAGAAAACGCTTCTTTCTTTTTTCTTTCTTTTCTCTGCCGTTTCTACCGTCAAGTGTCGCGAGGAGGCAGCGACAACGGTCAAGTGCGAGGTGGGCTGTCTCTGTGACTGACAGGACATGAACATGGAGAGTCTCCGACACGCCTTCGATCCAGCGTCTTCGAGGTCGTCCTCTTGCTCGGCCTCCAGATTGTAGGCTGTGAAAGCTGGTTGGTCAGTGGGCATTCTGATCATGTGGCCAAACCATCGACCATCTGCTGCTGGATGTGCTGGTGGATTGATGTTGCTCCCACCGTTTCCCATATGATCTCATTTCTTATCATGTCTCTGTGTTTTGTTTGCTGCTCTGCGGAGACATCTCATTTCACATGTGGTTATTCTTTTTTTCAGGGTTTTTGTCAGTGTCCATGTCTGGTACTGGTACGTCAGAGCTGGCAAAAAGATTGTGTTATACAGCTGAGCTTTGATATGCATGGGGATCATCATCATGTGCCTTGCCGCATGGCGTTGGCGATCTTGGCCCTCAATGTGAATCTATTCCTTTTCGCTGTATGTACATCTTCCACCCTCTCTGTCCTCAGCCAGTCCGTCCAGTATTTTCTCCCTGGGTCTACCTGGTGTTCTCTTTCCCTCCAGCTTGCATGGGGATGCTGGGTTGTTTCAGGACAGAAGAGCGCAATACATGTACTAACAATCAATACTGACAAGCATAACAGTCGAGTTGATAGACGTCTGACTTGCAGTCAGAAGGTATAAATTCGATCCATGCTGGGTATCACCTGGTGGCTACTGGATGGAGATTTTGACGTGGTGTTACTGTTAGCCCTGATATGGCTCTAGTGGTCGGCTGGGCTATAAGCAATATGAACTAAACGGATGGAGATTATTTTCAATCTCCCAAGTTAAACACAAGCAGCTCTCAAGTCCCTTTCGTATATACGCGCACGCAAAACACCAAATATACACATTACAGATCTTGTAAGCCACGTCACTGTTCGGTGGCTTATGGAAACACAAACACCCCGCATGCATACCCACTGACGACGGAGTATGCAGACTATGCAGCAACATAACGTCTGCACAGCGAGGGCGTGCATGCATGTGGTTAGACACACTGCTCAAAAAGAAAAAATATATTAATAACATGAATAAATAAAACTATGGAATAAATATCCAGAAAATAAATACAAGCCTTCACGACACTCACATGGACACGCATACACGCAAGCACATACACACACAGACACACGTGCACACAGATACACACAGAGAAACACACACGTGCATTTACACACGCACATACACATACAAACGCACACACAGACTCACACAAACACACACACATACACTCACACAAACACACACACACACATACATACATACATACATACAAACAATACATACATACATACATACATATACATACATATACATACATACATACATACATACATGAATGCATACACACACTTACTTATTTCCCACTCACTCACTCACTCACTCACTCACTCACTTACTTACACACACACACACACACACACACACACACACCACACACACACACACACACACACACACACACACACACACACACACACACACACACACACACTTTCGAATTACACACACAACCCACACACACATATACAAATCAATCACGCACACACGCGCACACACACGCGCGCGCACACACACACACACACACACACACACACACACACACACACACACACACACACACACACACACACACACACACACACACACACACTGGAACACACATACACACCTTCTCTCCAACGTATTGTCCCTTCTTCTCCTCATCCAGGGCGAATCTTACCCGCAGGTTTTTCTTCCCGGGCCTGTCGTCGTCCTCTTCTGTTTCGTTGCGCAGACATAACACACACAGGGAATTAATGGGCCACAGCCACTAGCTGTGTGCTGAGGTGGTTAGCGCTACGGACTAAACGACTGGTAGATTCTGGGTTTGAATCTCCATTATTTTGTGAAAATCATTGCAGGACTATTCAGCCTCAACCGGCTCCTACACAGAATTAAGTGTGATTTAATCCTCTGATTCCCACACCCTAGCCACCAATTGCCAAAACTTCACCCTTTGACTCCTTCACTCTATCTACCAACTGCAAAACTTAACCTTTTGATTCTCTCACCCTACCTTTTGATTCTCTCACCCTATCCACCAGGCTTCCTGAAAGAGTCAAAGGGTTATGTTTTTAATTTGCTAGCATGGTTGACAACGCAGGATGCTGATGGACAGGGTGCTGGAGTCAAAGGTTTAAGGTCTTTGGGAAGACTGGGACCACTCCCTATCGGGCCCCAGTAGCTCACTTGGTTGATCGTCTGATTCACATGTTAATGGTTGTGGGTTCGAATCCCAGGGTGCGCTACATTAAAACTGGTCTTCTCACAGTCCCATCTTAACATCATTGTAGTTTCGGTGATGTCAGTACAGGATTAGATAGGTCCCCATTCCTCCACTTCCCTGGGATGGTTATCCCCGTCGGCCATATCACCAGAAGTGGGTGCCGATGTAAAAACTGAACCAAATCAGTCAATCAAAAATGGGACCACTCAGTATCATCTACTTCACGGGGGTGTGTCACTGAGGGTTTAGCTCTCATTTCCTAACACCACTGCAGGTGTCTGTATATCACGTGCTTAGTTGAGGTCAGGATATACCATGACAGTAAGTGTAGAAGACAGCCTCGTCACGAAGCCACAACCCTGGATGGAACGCCATAGCGTCTTAAATATCATTTCCAGTGTCATCATTATCAAAACATAACGACAAATTGTGCCTGATTCTGAAATGACACAGAAAGTGCGACCAAACCAAAACACACAAAATTAACAGGACAGCGAGGCCACTCTAATAAGAATTCCCCATTTTATACAAAAATTATTGCGTAACATTTCAAAAAAAAAATCAGATGAAATGAAAATTGGCGTGAAGCGAGGACAATGGTAGACAGTCACAACGACAAAAAAATGTTTTTAAAATTGTCAGAAATTCCTGAGTTTCAGTTTCAAATTAAGTTTCTCAAGACGACGTCTCCGCGCTCGGAACGAATCCCATATGTACTAATGTCACAGGTGCCATGTGTATGGTGATCAGTACAGACACAGAACATACACACATGCACACGCTTAAACACGTACATATATATATATATATATATATATATATATATATATTATATATATATACAAACACACATACAAACATACACACAAACATATACACACGCAAACACACAATCATACACACAAATATACACACATACACACACATACAAACATACACATACACAACACACACAGACACACAAACGCACAAACATACACACAAACATATACACACCTACACAAATATACACACAATACACGTGTACACACACAAATACACACACACACACACACACACATACACACGCACACGCACGCACACACACACACACACACATACAAAGACACACAACTCTAAACAAACTGACGAAGCCTGATCGTTCTAACGTTCTGATTGCTTTTCTCCTGTTTGTTAGATTTTTTTGTTTGATGTTACCTTTATATGATACAATGCTTTTATGATTTCGTTGATTCTTCTACCCCATAGACACCTCTTTATCTTATATAGGCCTACATATATTTATTTATTTACGTATTTACTCATTATTTGTCCTTTTTTCTCTTTTTTTTTTTTTTTTTTTTTCGTCTGAAAGCACATATTTGAACAGACGTTAAAAGAAATAACGAACGAGCATACCTGCTGAAAAGATGAACAGGAGGTCGTCCTTTTCCTTCCGGTAAGGTCGGTCAAAGGTGACAGTGAGCATGAACTCCTGACCTCTTCTCAGAACTGGTTGCATTGTCTTACCCAGGGTACACTTGTACTTGTCCGTGTGGTGGTCCCTGGCGTTGGTTGCCACACACATGTCCACATGTTTTACTGTCAGGGTAGGGGCCTTCTCCGCCTTTTCCTCTGAGATACGATTTCCCTCTGGCCACACACATACATGTCTTGACGGTCATAATCATGATGATTCAAACACGTCATTTCTGCGTCACTTGAGCATAGTAGCATTAGGTCCCACTGGACCAGTCTTACAACTAGTTCTTGCTAATCTACATACCTGTAACACAAAACACTTTATCACCTCAAGGATAGTAGCATAAGGTCCCACTGGATCTGTCGTACACCTAGTCTTTACTACTCTACACATATACAGGGCTCCCACTGAGGAAAAGCAAAAATCCCTGGTAATTTTGAAAATATATGTTTAAAATGGCGCAATCTGACACATATCTGAGCTTAATTTTTTTTTTTTTTTATATATATATTTTTTTTTTTATATAGTTTTTTTTTTTTTTTTTTTTTTTTTTTTTTTTCGCGATTCTCACTCGTTTTTAGCGGAAATCCGCGAATTCACGGAAAAGGAGGAGCCCTGCATATAACATAAAAGAATTTAGGTCCCACTGAACATGTCCTACAGTTAGTCCACTGGACATGTCCTACAGTTAGTCCTTGCTACCCTACACATATAACACAAAATTTCAAAACAATTCCATATTCAAGGATAGTATATTAGATCCCACTCGATCTGTCTTACAGCTGTTGCTGTTCTACACATATATAAACACAAAACTTCAAAAAACCTTAGTACCCTAGGATAGTAGCATTAGGTCCCACAGGGCCTGTCTTACAGCTAGACCTTGCTAATCCACACATGTACTGCAAAATTTCAAAACACTTTATCATTCAAAGATAGTAGTTTATATACTACAAATTTTCAAAACGCTTTATTGTTGAAGAACAGTAGGCATTAGGTCCCACTGGACCCGTCTTACAGATAGTCTTTGCTACTCTATACATAGAACACAAAACCATCAAAATACATTATTACTCAAGGACAGTAGCATCAGGTTCCACTGGACCCGTCTTACAGCTGGTCTTTGCTACACTATACATAGAACACAAACTTCAAAATACGGTATTACTCAAGTATAGTTGCACTGGATCTTCTTACAGCTAGTCCTTACTATTCTACACACATGAACATACTAAAAAAATCAGAAAAACCACAACATACAAGAAGTTATGAACATGAAGTATAATAAGATATTGACTTTATTTGTCAATGGGTTAAGTGCCTTACCAAAGACTGGACTTCAAACACTTCAAAATACTTCACTGCTCAAGGATAGAAGCATCAAGTCCCACTGGACCTGTAATGTAGTTTGTCCTTGCTACTTACGTATAAATATTTAAACATATAACATAAGCAACATTTGTAAGCCATCTTATGAGGAAAGGGGAATTAGAGCACCTGGTCACAACAGAAAAGCTGGAGGGAAAGAGAGCACCCGGTAGACCCAGGGAGAAAATATTGGACGGACTTGCAGGGTGGCTGAGGACAGGGAGGGTGGAAGATGTACTTGCAGCGATAATGGATAGATGCATATGGAGGGCCATGATTGCCAACGCCATGCGGCAGGGCACATGATGATGATGATAATGATGATGATGATGATATTAAAAAAAACATGGACCATAATACATACAATGTCGAAGAAGTTATGAAAAATTAATTAATATAAAATATATATATACCACTTGGTGAAGTGCTTTACGAACGCATGAGAGACAATAACAAGAAGAAAAATACTGAACATGATATTAAGGACGATCATGGTGATGATAATGGGGATTTGTACCACCCGTATCGTTCTGTATAAATCAAACATCATTCATCCTGCCATCCTAAAAACGCAGGTTTCTGATGATACCGAAACGCAGTGTTAAGTCAGCTGGAAAACTTGCTTTCAGTTTCATTGCCACATCTGTCTGGAACTCACTGTCAGCTGAGGGCTTCCATGGTTACCTTAACTGCTCATCCATCATGGTTACCTTAACTGCTCATCCATCAATGCGTATTTCCACTTCTATTTACTGATCATGTGGCATTACATAATCGTTCATGTATGGATACGTTTGTGGCATTAGTATGTGTATATGAATGGTTGTTAGTATGTAATGAATTGTGTGCATAAATGAATGGTTGTCCTCTGATGTGTATGTGTGGGGTGTATGTGTAACATATCAGGGCTTCTGAGTGTTGTTACAATGAAAATCTTGTTCTTGTTGTTGTTGTTGTTGTTGTTATTGTTGTTGTTTAGATTTAAATTATCAAGTGACGGCCAGCGTTCTTTTGCTGTCACAGGACCGTCAGCCCGGAATAGACTTCCGCTCTACCTTCGCCTAACATGTACACTTTGTGTTTATAAATCCAATTTAAAAACCCACCTCTTTTCCCAACAATGAATTCTGCAACGAATTATTTCCCTCAGTCTGTGTATTAAATGTTGTAAGGTGGTCTTTGTCAAGAGTATGTGTATGCCTGGTGTGTGAGTGTGTTTTGATTCGAATTGTCAAGATTTGGCGCCGTATAAGTACTGTTAATATTATTAATATTATTATTATTTTCTGTGGGTTGTTTCACAAGACCATCAAAGATGGAGTACGCAGACTTTGCAGCAGCATGACACCTACAGAGTATGGGCCAAAGAACGTGCAAACACGCTTCCAAATATGGTTTCTAAGAAGAATGTTAAGAGTTTCATGGACGGCAAAGAAAACAAACGAGAGTTTTGAAACAGGCGAATACAAAAAGAACATTAATGAAAAAGATAAGGAAAAGACAAGCAACACTTATAGGACATTTTATGAGGCAAGAGAAATTTGAGAATCTAGTCACACCAGGAAAGCTGGAAAGAAAAAAAAAGCAGCAGGTAGATCCAGGGAGAAAATACTGGACGAATTTGCGGAGTGGATGAAGACAGAAAGGTTGGCAGATGTACTTGCAGCGACATAAGATAGATTCGTATGGAAGGCCAGGATCGACAATGCCATGCGGCAAGGCACATGATGATGATGCTGATGACGCTTTCAAGAAAAACATTGCTGAAAACAATGACAGGCTCTTCTGTCGATCCGATGGATGACTAGGCATACTGGTTCTTATCACCTGGTGTAGGTCTTCATGTAGGTCAGTAAGCATACTGGTCTGCATCGCCTGGTGTGGGTGTTCATGTGAGTCAGTAGACATACTGGCCCTTATCGCCTGGTGCAGGTCTTCATGTGGGTCAGTAGGCATACTGGCCTTTATCGCCTGGTGTGGGTCTTCACGTAGGACAGTAGGTATACTGGCCCTTATCGCCTGGTGTAGGTCTTCATGTGGGTCAGTAGGTATGCTGGCCTTTATCGCCTGGTGTGGGTCTTCACGTAAGACAGTAGGTATACTGGTCCTTATCGCCTGGTGTAGGTTTTCATGTGGGACAGTAGGTATACTGGTCCTCATTGCCTGGTGTGGGTCTTCATGTGGGACAGTAGGTATACTGGTCCTCATTGTCTGGTGTGGGTCTTCATGTGGGACAGTAAGTATAGTGGTCCTCACTGCCTGGTGTGGGTCTTCATGTGGGACAGTAGGTATACTGGCCCTTATCGCCTGGTGTGGGTCTTCACGTAGGACAGTAAGCATACTGGCCCTTATCGCCTGGTGTGGGTCTTCATGTGGGTCAGTAGACATACTGGCCCTTATCGCCTGGTGTAGGTCTTTATGTGGGACAGTAGGCATACTGGCCCTTATCGCCTGGTGTGGGTCTTTATGTGGGTCATTAGGCATACTGGCCCTTATCACCTGGTGTGGGTCTTCATGTGGGACAGTAGGCATAATCATCGTCTGGTGTGGGTGTTCATGTGGGACAGTAGGCATACTGGTCCTCATCGCCAGGAATGGGTCTTCATGTGGGATAGTAGGCATACTCATCGCCTGGTGCAGGTCTTCATGTGGGACAGTCGGCATACTGGTCTTAATAGCATGGTGTGGGCCTTCATGTAGGATATCAGGTATATTTGTGTGGTACGGGTCTTCATGTGGGACAGTCGGCATACTGGTCCTCATCGCCTAGTGTGGGTCTTCATGTAGGACAGTTGGTATAATGGTCCTCATTGCCTAGTGTGGGTCTTCATGTGGGACAGCAGGCATACTGGTCCTCATTGCCTAGTGTGGGTCTTCATGTAGGACACTAGGTATACTGGTCCTCATTGCCTAGTGTGGGTCTTCATGTGGGACAGCAGGCATACTGGCTTTCATCGCCTGGTGTGGGTCTTTATGTAAGACAGTAGCCATTTTGGTCCTTTATCGCCGGGTGTGGTTTTCATGTGAGACAGTAGGCATACTGGTCCATTATTGCCAGGTGTGGGTCTTCATGTGGAACAGTGGGTATACTCATCGCCTGGAATGGGTCTTCATGTGGGACAGTAGGTATACTGGTCCTCATTGCCTGGTGTGGTTCTTCATGTGGGACAGTAGATATACTGGTCCTTATTGCCTTGCGTTGGTCTTCATGTGGGACAGTAGGTATACTGGTCCTCATTGCCTGGTGTGGGTCTTCATGTGGGACAGTAGGTATAGTGGTCCTCATTGCCTGGTGTGGGTCTTCATGTGGGACAGTAGGTATACTGGTCCTTATTGCCCTGCGTTGGTCTTCATGTGGGACAGTAGGTATACTGGTCCTCATTGCCTGGTGTGGGTCTTCATGTGGGACAGTAGGTATAGTGGTCCTCATCGCCTGGTGTGGGTCTTCATGTGGGACAGTAGGTATACTGGTCCTCATTGCCTGGTGTGGGTCTTTATGTGGGACAGTAGGTATACTGGTCCTTATTGCCCTGCGTTGGTCTTCATGTGGGACAGTAGGTATACTGGTCCTCATTGCCTGGTGTGGGTCTTCATGTGGGACAGTAGGTATAGTGGTCCTCATCGCCTGGTGTGGGTCTTCATGTGGAACAGTAGGTATACTGGTCCTCATTGCCTGGTGTGGGTCTTTATGTGGGACAGTAGGTATACTGGTCCTCATTGCCTGGTGTGGGTCTTCATGTGGGACAGTAGGTATAGTGGTCCTCATTGCCTGGTGTGGGTCTTCATGTGGGACAGTAGGTGTACTGGTCCCCATTGCTTGGTGTGGGTCTTCATGTGGAACAGTAGGTATACTGGTCCTCATTGCCTGGTGTGGGTCTTCATGTGGGACAGTAGGTATACTGGTCCTCATTGCCTGGTGTGGGTCTTCATGTGGGACAGTAGGTATACTGGTCCTCATTGCCTGGTGTTGGTCTTCACGTGAGGTACAGGACCAATCCAGGAGGGACACGTTCTCTCACAGGCATTGCACGGGAAGGAGTCCTGTGGCTCTGGCTTTTGTTTCCACCTTTCCCATTCTGTTGAATAGCAGCTGTTGTGTGCTGCTCAACTATGGTTGTGCCCTGTCGACGCCAGGTTATTCTGTTAAGGGCAATGTCTCCCCAGTTGGTGGTGTTGATGCCCACATCCAGTAAGTCTGGCCTTCAGAGTACTTTGTTTGATTTTAGTGGTCTTCAATGCGTAGGGGAGTAAATGTGATGGTCAGAACAAAGACAGACAAACCCTGGTCATAGTATTCTTGTTTCAACTGTGCGTACAGGAGCATACGTGATGGTCAGAACAAAGAGAGACAAACCCTGGTCATATTATTCTTGTTTCAGCTCTGCGTACAGGAGTACATGCGATGGTCAGAACAAAGAGAGACAAACCCTGGTCAAGATATTCTCGCTTAAGCTCCGCGTACAGGAAGCATGCGTGATAGTCAGAATAAAAAGAGACAAACTAACGGACAGGCGTCAGCCTTACCTCTTTCTTTTTCCCTCTCTTTCTCCTCCTTCTCCTCCTTGGCTCTCCTGTCAGGGCACCGTCTGTGCCGCAGACGTCGATCACGCCTTCCACGTGACTCCCTCATCCCCCCCGCACAGCTGTCCCACCCCCCGTAGAAATAGCTCATCCATCCGCCAAACATGTTGCTGCTAGGCAGTGGTGCCGGTGCTGGTGGTGTTCTGGGTGGTGGTGGTGTTTGGTGTTGATGGTGGTGTACACTTCAGGATAATATGGACAGCAGCTGATCACGTGGTGCTGATGGGCCACACCTACTGCAGTGTTTCGACCAATGGCCTCGTCCCAAGCAATGTATCCAGTAGTGTCTTTAGATAAAACACAAAGAAGTATACAAATCATCACAGTCACCGTCATCGTCATCGTCGTCATCATCATCGTCGTCGTCATCGTCATCTCCACCATCACCACCACATCGACAAACACGAAGAGGTACACATTATCACCACCACCATCACCATCATCATCGTCGTCATCATTACCACAACAACAAACCACAAAGAAGTACACATCATCACCATCACCACCACCATCATCATCATATTCATCACTACCCACCACCATAACAACAGCAACAATAACAACACACACACACACACACACACACACACACACACACACACAACACACACACACACACACACACACACACACACACACACACACACACCACACACACACACACACACCAAAATTCGCACCAGGCGACTGAATTCACACACGCACAGACAATAGACACCAGCTGTTTTATTGAAATACACAGCTGACACAACCTTCAACGTTTCAAGTTATCCCTGAACTGTCACCACTGCACTCAAAACGAAACTGAAATTGTCTGTGTCTGATCGTTATTCACAGTTAACAAAAAACACCTGAGGGTGCTGGATGGGACCCAGAGCATCAATACCTCGCCACTCTCTGGACAATCCCCTCCCAAGCTCCCGATGCCACATGGTAGCCGTGTTATCACGCAAGGGGGGGGGGGGGGCTGTCCATGCGCCACATGACCCATTCAGACCCAGTCATCAGTTACCTTGTTTACAAACCAAATGGCAAAGTGGGGAGATGACAAACCCGGGACATAGCCACTCAACGTGTACCAGCCAAGTTCAGCCCAGCCATCGGATCATGAGAGAATCGAAGAGCCCTCTCTTGCCCGACTCTGGGCCTCTATCTCTCTTTCAGGCAGCCCGCCCTGCCACCAACTCTCACAGCTGCCAGCTCCTCTCCCCTTACTATAGTCTCGACAATTAGCAGTTGGAAGCTCCCAACGTTGCTTTACCACAACCTCAGGGGGTGTTTCAACGGCCGCAAAAGTGGCCAGTTTGATGCTCTAGACACAGCCCATTTTGCTGTTCAGCTAGGTCAGACATGTCCCGAAAGGCAGAAAAGTAAGAGGCGACACACATGTTTAATATTTTGATTGTCACACAAATTGCAACAACAACCAAAAACTTTCGGATGATTTTCATAGACAGAAATCGCATTTAATGGCAGTTTACTACATCTTAATAACAACATTACTAGTCTATGTTTTAATGCTGAGATATGTCCAACATATAGCTTGCTTTAAACGTTTTCGGCTAGTAGAACAAATATTTCAGACTCGTTGGAGGAGTCATGTTATTCTTGACAGCAGGGGTCCTTCGGTCTACATGTGGACACTGACTTATACTGATGTACATATACACACCCTCCCTCCCGCTCCCTCCCCAAAGTCTGCATCTCTTATACATAGACATACCCATGCTTACATCAGAGACTACGAATGTATTCATCAGTGTGTATGTGAGCATGAGAGACAGAGTGTGTGTGCGTGTGTGTGTGTGGGGGGTGGGTGGGGTGGGGTGCATGAGTATGTGCATGACTGTGTGTGCGTATGTGTGCGTGTGTGTATGTATGTTTGTGTTTGTGTGCGTGTGCATGTATGTGTGTTATGTGTGTGTGTGTGCGTGTGCATATGAGTGTGTGTTGTATCTGTGTGTGCGTGTGTGTATGCAGGCGTGTGTGTGTGCGTGTATATGTGTGTGTGAATGCGTGTGTGCGTGGTGTGTGTGTGTGTGTGTGTGTGTGTGTGTGTGTGTGTGTGTGTGTGTGTGTGTTCACGACTCATGACATATATTTGTCATAAGAACCTCACACAGGGTTGTAAGACACAGACTGGTTATAATCAATACAGACAAAAAATCATCAGCTAATGACTTCAGCATTAAACGATTTCAACAGTTAATAATTTCTCATTTCACGTTATCATCATTAAAAACAACAGAATCATTTATGTATCAGTGACTAAGACTGTTGCAGTTTCCCAAATATAGGAATTAAAGATGTTGTACTCTGCAACTACGTAAATTATATTCAGAAAGCAAGTTATTTGGATTTGGCCTACTGTAGTTAGAGCAACAAATTACTGAAGGCATTTTTTTTCTTTTGTATGTGTGTGTGTGTGTGTGTGTGAGAGTCAGTGTGAGTGAGTCAGTGTGAGTGAGTCAGTGTGAGTGTGTGTGTGTGTGTGTGTGTGTGTGTGTGTGTGTGTGTGTGTGTGTATGAGAGTGTGTATCTCTCTCTCTCTCTCTCTCTCTCTCTCTCTCTCTCTCTCTCTCTCTCTCTCTCTCTCTCTCTCTCTTTGTATGTCTGTATGTGCGTGTGAGTCTCGGTCTCTCTTTCTGTTTACATGTGTATGTGTATGTATATATACATTATAAATTGTGTGTGTGTGCGTGTGCGTGTGTGTGTATGTGTTGTGTGTGTGTGTGTGTGTGTGTGTGTGTGTGTGTGTGTGTGTGTGTGTGTGTGTGTGTGTGTGACAACATCAGTTTCTCGTGACAGTGTTTCTACATTAATTTTACCGACGCCACAGACACAATGTGACGGGGGGGGGGGGGGGGGGGAGAGAATAACCAACAAGATCATGGCATGGACCATAAGCCGGCACATAAATCCTACACGCTGGTAAGATCTACTGGTTCTCTCTGATTTACAGGTTCAGTATATATCTATCTACCATGTCTATGTTTAGATAAGTGTCTGCACCTGGGCTCTCCAATGTCACGCTCTAAGCTACCGATCGCTTTGGCTCACAAATCCATAAACAGTCCACCGATCAGCCAAGTAGGCCAGCACTCCAGCGTAGAAACCCACATTGTGCAAAAGGCAAAACGCAGACAGAAGAGAAATAGGGGGGGGGGGGAGATAGCTAGGGGAGGTGTGCACGTCGAGGGCGGAGAGGGGAGGTCAGCAAGGAACAGAAATCAGCGCTTCCTTCTTCGTTTCTTCTTTTCGTAGGCGAGTGTTTTAGGCGTAGTAAAGTGAGACAAAGCAAGCTAAAACGAGTCAATCAAGCAAGCGGGTTTCTTACGGTCCCCTCCCGCGAGCACAACTAGCGGCTACGTTAGGGAAATGTAGCGGTCTCGGGAGGTGCCAACTTAAAACATTTTCAAGACGGCGACCGTGTGTGCATCAGGAATCACATATTTGTCTTTTGTTGCTGTCGAGAGTACATTTGCCACAAAAATGGTTATGATGTTTGTCAGTGTTGACGAGACATCAGTCAAAGGGTCGTCGGTAATGTTCACTCAGAAGAAGTAACTTCACGTCTTTTGTTCATGCGTTCCGCCATCTTGGATTTGCTAGGTTTGCTAGATTTTCTACGTACACACGTTCACCCCTAGATTAGCTAGCCACTAGCATCTAGCTTTAGTCTGAGTCTTATTCCTAAGAAACTCGCCTCATCTGTCCACCTGTACCATCAAGTGTATCGTGAGCAGAAAGAGTTGACGGTCAGCAGTGAGCTGGAAGGTCTGAAGTGGAGAAATGCCGTGTGACGT
>JAPXFY010000025.1:23382158-23399658 GCA_030674185.1 Monoplex corrugatus | reverse complement strand
CATACAAGATTCATGTGCCAAATGTAATTCTATTTGGTTTGTGTAGCTTCAGTTTCAACTTCTCAAGATGTCGTCTCTGCGCTCGGAATAATTCCATAGGCACTGATGCCACTGATACCATCCGATAGAGAAGATCCAAAATGATCATGGCATAAGCCTTAAGTCTGCATATAAACCTTACGTGCTGGCATGATCTTAAGGTCGTACACAATGTAGGTTATAATGTAATCAAATATATGTCTCAGTCTGCAATGTTGTTGTTTTTTAAGTATAATAATAACTTTCAGTGTGAAATTAAAGTTTCGCTGACCTCGGGTTATATTCAAGATTATTTGTATTGTCGTTATCGTGTACGTGACATAGGAGGATAAATATCAGTATGGCTCAACCATCCTATGTCTTTATGTTTAAACCAGCCAAATACATCCACTTCTAACTTTTTTTGCTTTTTTTATTTTATTTTAATTCATTTTTTTCAAAGTCCATGACATTTTTTTAGTATTTATTGACAGACGTGTTCATGTGTCTATGATTTACAACTGCTGTGAAAAAAAGACTTTGTCGTGGTTCCAGGATTACGAATAACAGTGATAGGACACCCTGTCAACCATGCCCACCTGACCCTTCCTTCTCTGGCACACCTTTCACTACTTTTACCCCAGTCTCACAAGAAGAAATTCTCAACACAATCAGATCCATGTCGTTCAAAACCTGCGAACTGGACCCTCTTCCAGGTTCTCTCTACTCCAACTGTCTCCCTACTCTCCTCCCATTCATCACTGACATCATCAACACTTCTCTTCAAACTGGAACTGTCCCGGATTCTTCCAAGTCTGCTATCGTTCACCCTCTCCTCAAGAAATACAATTTAGACCCAAATGAACTGAAAAACTACCGGCCTATCTCTAATCTCTCTTTCTTGTCAAAACTCCTTGAAAATGTTGTCCTCAACCAGCTGAACTCTCACCTGTCTGCCAACAATCTCCTCAATCCTTTCCAATCAGCCTACCGCCAGTGCCACAGCACTGAAACTGCCCTACTACACATTCTCAACAATCTCCTCCTTGCAACTGATACTGGCAAAGTCTCTCTCCTCACACTCCTCGATCTGTCTGCAGCCTTTGATACCATTGATCATGGTATTCTCCTTTCTAGACTCCATCATACTTTTGGCATCTCTGACACTGCTATCTCCTGGTTCACTTCATATCTATCAAACAGAAAACAAACTGTTCTCATCAATGGCACTTACTCTCAACCTGCATACCTGACCTGTGGTGTTCCACAAGGATCTGTCCTTGGCCCTGTTCTTTTCACTCTTTACATCTCCCCCCTGTCCACTATCATCAACTCCCACTCTATAAAACACCACCTCTATGCTGATGACACCCAACTTCAAGACAGTGACTTACCTGACAATGTACAGCGCCTCTTGACTCGCACCACTGAGTGCTAATCGGACATTAAGAACTGGATGACATACAATAAACTCCAGCTTAATGACGACAAGACGGAAGCTATCCTCATTGGCACCCGTCAGAAACTTTCTCAGCTGCCCCCTCTTTCTCTCTCATTATGTAACACATCAGTCCCAATTTCTGATTCAGCTAAAAACCTTGGTGTCTGCCTTGACTCTACCCTCTCCATGAACAACTTTGTTTCTCAAACTGCCAGATCTTGCTACTATCACCTCCATCGTATAAGCCTGATCAGGAAGTATCTCTCTGTTGAAACAACTGCAAAACTCGTTCTCTCCCTTCATAATGTCTCGCATTGACTATTGCAATTCACTCCTGTCTGGTCTTCCTGCCTCCACCATCCACCGACACTGAGCTCACCACGAGATCTGGGCATAAAAGGGGTATTGGTTACATTCGAAGATATCTTTGAAATGAGACTGCATCTAAGCTTGTAGCATCTCAAAATGAAGCCGCATCCTAAGCTTGTAACATCTCTTATTTTGTCTTGTCTAGATTACTGTAACGCTCTCCTTTCTGGACTACCAGCATTTCTCTCTTCTGCAACGCATACAAAACACAGCTGCTCGTCTTGTCCTCTGAAAGAAAAAGTTTGATCATGTCAGTCATCTCCTTCGTCTTGGCACTGAAACAGAATTGAATATAGCTGGATACCTTGCGTTACAAATCTATTCACCAGTCTGCTCCATCATATTTTTGTGACAACATCAACATTTATACGCCAACTGGCACCTTGCTTTCAGCTCCAGATATTATTTCCCTTCAGGTCTCTACATGTAAACTATCAGCTGTTGGCCACCGTTCTTTTCCCGTCTCAGAACCATCTGCCTGGAATAAACTCCCACTCTCCCTTCGCCTAAAACCTACTCTTTCTGCTTTTAAATCCAATTTAAAAACCCACCTCAATGTGACAGGGCTGTACTTTACTCTTAGGGTTGTACTCTGCTTCCAGGCTGAGGTCTGGGGTTTTGGGTGTCACTGGTTGATGGGGGATGAGGCTGGAGGGCCCTAGCGATGGTCTTCTTACAAAGGGGGGGGGGGTCCCTCTCCTTGTCCCTCTCCCTCACTCATTCTGGCTCGGCAGCTAAGTGATTATTACTATTGTAAGGGGATTAGTGAGCAGTGCTCTTAAATGCTGAGTCAGAGCAGGCACTGCTGAATTCCCTAAATATGTGTACTAACGTGTATGTTTTGATCGCGATCAAATCTCTTATTTCTTTTCATTTCTTTTCTTTTCTTTCTTTCTTTCTTTCTTTCTTTCTTTCTTTCTTTTGTTCATTCTTTCTGTCTGTCTGTCTTTCTTTCTTTCTTTCTTCTTCTTCTTCTTCTTCTTCTTCTTCTTCTTTTGTAAGTGTATGGGGTCTGATTTGTTTGATTTTTAATCATTGTGCAATATCCCATTTTCTCTTGTTTCTGTTGTTATAAGTTAAAAAGTAGCGGCAGAATTTTGAAAATTGGCCTATATGTTAGTTTGTGTATGGGTGGAAAATAAGGTTTCCTTTCATTCCATTTCATTTCATTTCATCTCATCAAAGTGATCCAAACAGCAGTGCAATGAAGTTTGTCCTCTGGAAGGTGACCTATGGCAGCTTGACATCGCTGGTTCCCGCGGGCCTTCAAGCACTGGGACTTTCAACAAATGGTTTTGTTGTTGTTGTTGTTGTGTTTTATTGTTTTTTGTTTGTTTGTTTGTTTATTTGTTGTTGTTGTTTTTGTTTGTTTGTTTTGTTTTTTGGTCAGTTGAATAGCCAGAATCAACCACACCGAAACGGTGCTGAATATGGGGAAGAGAGGGGATGAGGCGGATCCCCATGACCATGTCTATTACTGGCACCGTTATGCGGGATGACACTCGATATGTCGGATGGCTATGTTCGATAATTATTGATAGGATAACAACCCATGTCATACCAAGTGTCTGTGTTAGACATTGCTAAGGTGACAGGTCATGTCCTTTCAGGTGCCTGTGTTTAATGTTACTAGGGTGACATGCATGTCATTATAGATGCCTATGCTTTTAGTCTGCGAAGCGCTTGCACACGACGTCGCGCATCATTGCAGATGACCTACTTAAACTGTCAGTGGGCGGGTAAGTAGGGGGCGGGAAGGGGAGGTGTGTGTGTGTGTGTGTGTGTGTTAAATTGTGTGGCAAGTGATTGCGACAGAGTAAACTGCTCTATGGCTGTGACTTGTAAGACAGCACATATTATGTTTCACAGTGCAGCTGTATTGGGTCTACCTGGTGCTCTTTTTCCCTCTTGCTTAAATTCCTCTTGCCTCATAAAATGCTCTATAATCTAGCTTGTCTTTTCTTAGTCTTCTTCCCTAATGTTCTTTTTGTGTTTGAGTCATCCAAGAATGTCTCCTTTGTTTTCTATGCTGTCCATGGAACTCTTAACATTCTTCTTAGAATCTCACATATGAAATTTTCAAACACATCCGTATGCTTTCTCGACATCGAAGTTTCTCTTCAATCTGAAAAACTAGTTACTACAGTCCACTACAAACCTACAGACTCATATTCCCATCTGGACTATCGATCATCTCACACTTCCAACACCAAAAACAGCATTCCCTACTCACAGCTCTTGCGACTACGACGCCTCTGCTCAGATGAGGATGATTTCCAGGACAAAGCAGATGAAATGACTAGATTTTTCCTACGCAGACATTACCCACTCAGTGTCATCAATAAAGCCCGGAAAAATGTCAACTCTGTCTCTCGGCCAAATGCCCTCCATTCTGAGCCTAAAGCTGCCACAGAGGATCGCCCAGTTCTCAGTCTGGTTTACCACCCGTCTATGCACCATGTGAAAAGGATCATCTTATCCAACTGGGACATTCTGCAATCCAGTCCCACTATAGCTGGAACTTTTGACCAGCGCCCTTTGATCGTCTACAAGAGAGACAAAAATCTCAGCGACTTGCTGGTACGTTCAAGTCTTAGCAAACCAGTCAGCCAACCCCCAGGAACCTCTCCATGTAACAAACCTAAATGCAGGACATGTCCTTTCTTGTGCACAGCCACCACAGTCAAAGGCCCCAAATCTCACATGAGAATTACAAAACATTTCAACTGTCAAACTTATAACATTGTCTACTGGATTAGCTGCTTTAAATGTTCCCAACTGTATATTGGTGAAACTGGACGCACCCTTGATACACGTTTCAAAGAACACTTGGCTGATATCCGTCATCAAAGGGATAAAACTATCCCAAATCACTTCAACCAATCAGACTACTCAATCAATGACATCCGAGTGAAAGGTCTGTGGCTTCTATACAATAACAGCACCATACACTTGTTTTGGATTCTTCTTAAAAACCACATTTCAGCTGCCTCAATCTTGTTCTGACTTTGCTTGTTAATTATCCAGGCTTGGCATCCATACAACAGCACTGGTTGTAGATAACACTGAAAAATTCTCTTTATGGTGTCATTTGATAGGCATTTGTTGGTAAGAATGATTTTATTTTCATGAATGCTGTTTTAGCTTGGCCAGTTCTGCTGGATATTTCTAATATGCATCTGCCGTCTGATGAGGTGACTACCAGACATTTAAACTTATCACGTCTCGGTGTTGTGACATTTGCTGTTATTTTGCATAAGGGGATTTCTTGTTTTCTACTGATCACCATGACTTCAGTCTTCTCACTGTATACCTGTAGCCCGTTTATTTCTGCTTTCTATTTCTATTATATTCATAAGATTTTGTAGGTCTTTTTCATTTTCTGCAGTTAGAACGGTGTCGTCTGCATGACGAAGACTGTTTATTTTTCCTCTTGTCTACTTGAACTGTCTTAGGGCATTCTTCTAGGTTTCTCGTGATAGTTTCCTGTAATGTCAAAACAAACCTGGTGACAAAACACATCACTGTCAATCCCATCTTTTGATATTTTTTAAAAGAGCTTACATATCATTTTCTACTGTTATTACTGCTTTGTTTTCCCTATGCACGTTCCTTATTATTCTTAAATCATTTCTATCAATATTGAGCTTTTTCCAGTTAGTTGATCAATTCTTCGTGTCTTACCCGATCAAAAGCCTTGGCATAATCAACAAAACATAAATCTAAGTTCTTGTTCAATTCAGTTGATCTTTCTATGAGAGTTCTTTGGATGTATGTGGCATTAATAGTTCCTTTCCCGTCAACAGATCCTCATTGTTCTTCTGCTGTTTCTGTTTTGATTCTGTTCCTTGTCCTCATCATGATTATTCTTAATAGAATATTTGTCACAAGACTCATCAAGATGATTGTAAGATGGAGTTCGCATTTTATAGAGCCTGCTTTCTTTGGAAGTGCAATGAAAATTGATTTTGATATATCTTTAGGGATTTTTCCTATGTCATAAATTACATATACGTGGATTGTTACTTTTTCAGTACCAAATTCATCTAGAGTCGCAATCATTTCTATGGTAATATTGTCTGGTCCTTGGGCTTTTCCCGGTTTCATCTTTTTCAGTGCTGCTCTAACTTCATCTTCCATTAGTGGTGGTCCTTGAGCGTTCTTTCTTGTTTCTCCTTTCTGTCGCCGTCAAAAAGTTTTCAATGTGCTCTCCCCATCTTGCTGACATTTTGTCTTTTTCCATAATAATTAATTTTAAGCAACCAGTTATTGTACATGTCTTTTTCCTGTGGACAAATTCTTCACTGTTTCTGTACATTAACTTATGTCTGGTTTGTGTCGGTCTTCTATTTCTTTGCGCCTTTCTAGCCGTACTTCCCCTTCGTCAATTCACTTATTCCTGATTCCTTTATCTTTCTATGTTCTTCCTCTTTTCCCTATACTTTCGTCCGTTCGTCTATCAAGCATAAATTTTCTTTTGTCATCTAATTCATCTTTGCTTTTCTTTCAACTCTAGGGATTTTTTCATAAGTTTCATTTATCTAGTTTTTCAAATGTGTCCATTTTTCCTCACTGTCCCCCACGTCCGCCAGAGCACTGAATTTGTTTTGAACAATATGTGCTAAATTTTCCACGAGTTGATTCATCAGTATTTAAAATTCAAGATTTAGTTTGGCGTTATTTTTGGTTGTTTTCTTCTCTTCTGTTTCAGCCTAAATTTCCCCTTTACAGGATTGTGGTCACTGTTGCAGTCTGCGCCTGATAGTGGTTTTCTGATCAGTAGCTCTCATATTTATCATGATGTAATCAGTCTGGTTTGTTGTGTGTTGTCTCCTGGATTTATCTATGTCCATTTTCTTCTTTTAGGTTGCTCAAACCAAGTATTTCCTGTTATGAATTCGTTGACTTGTGCCCATTCAACAAGTTTTTCTCCCCTTTCATTTTGCGTGCCAAGGCCTTGAGGTACAACTATGTCATCTATGTTTTTGTGCCCTACTTTAGCATTAAAATCTCCCATTATTATTATAATTTCATGTGATTTACATTGAGCCTTGGCTGTCTCTAATTTTGCAAAGAAGTTGTCAATTTCTTTCTCAGTACTTGCGGATGTTGGTGCATATACTTGAACGATATTGATACCAGATAGCTTGCCCTCCAGTCTGACTCATAAAACGCAGTTGGATATAGCCTGGTATCCTTTCATAGATTTTGATTTGTCATTTTCCGTTATGATGACTGTCCCTCTTTCATGTGTGTCTCCCCCCAAATATATCATTTTATGCTTGTCCAATGTTACCATGCCTGCTCCCTTTCATCTCACCTCTCCTAGTCCTTAAGTGTTGATGCTCAATCTTTCCATTTCTATCTTGACATTATCTAGGCATTGTTCTAAAATTCCATGTTACACTTTTTGTATCTTTTAATCTGGTCGCAGTAATCTGATGACGGTCTGGTATCACCTGCTTAGCGTGACTTCCCGTACCACACGGAGGTGCTCCAGTGGAGTCACTATTTATTCTATTTACTGCATCTTTCTTGGAGTTTCTTGTATTATGTCTTCCCATGATATACTTGTGAAGATTTGATGGTGGTTTTCCGTTGCCTTCTGCTAGCCTTTGTCCTTCCCTTGACTACCCGCAAGGCAGTGGGAGCTGATTTTCTATCCACCCCCCACCCCCACCCCCCGTGGGGATGCTGGGGGCTCTTTCAATATAAATAGTATCACCACCTTCTGGAAATTCTGTGCTAGAAATTTCCTCTTTTCTGCTATTCTCTTTGTTTCTGTCTTGTTCTTTTGCTTTCTTGCTTTCTGTCATTTCTGCCTATCATTTTCTGCCTTCCTGGTCCACGTGTTCGATAAAGTCTTACGTACCTTCTCTTAAGATTGATAATTGGGTACATGTATTAAGTGCATTTTGGGCTCTAGGGAAATGAGATATGCGGATGCAATTTTAGGTAATTTAGGTCCGTTTTATGTATATTTTAGTGTCTTTAATTATGCTTAAATTTGTATTCATGTTTGTGTTTTAAATCCCCTGTATGATAAATTGGACGGGGTGGTCAGCGCCGGGAGCATCTCTTTAGATTACGTGCGCGAATGCATTAATTAACATGTGTACTAAATTTTCTTTTTCTTTTTTTCCCCCCCTGTTGAAGTATGGTTATGTTTTGATACGGTTATAGCCCTGATCTGGCTTTACGCAGTCCTTTGGGCTTTAAACAAAAAATTAATATCAATTACAGTAAAGCTGATTTTCTGTCAGGGTTTACTCCCTTAGCCTTGGCTTCTCCTCAGACATCCTCTCCCCAGACATCCTTATTAACGATGTCTGTGTTTGTGCCGAGACAAGCACAAGGCAGTGGTGCTATTTACCCATAGCTGGGGGTCCGCGTGCTGCACGTCTGGGGGCCAGACCTCCTCTATATCCCTTGAGAGTTCAGCCTGAGTCTCGTGCCTACACTAAATTCGCCAGCCATATAATTTTGGAGTAGTCATGTCTAGATTACAGGATACTTATCCCAGCGTTACATTCCTCGATGTTATTTCGTTTTTGTGTCACTCTGCTTTGAGGCTCAGGATCCCCTTTGTTTCTAATGCTTCCTTTACTTTTTTTTTTTTCTTTTCCTTTCATTGTGTTTGTATTTTGCAGTTTTAAGTATGTTGTTGTTATATTCGTGGTTGTTTTTATCATGATTTTAAAAACACATACATATACTACAGTTATTATTACTATGTTACTATTGTTGTTCGGCTTGTGGCTTAGCTACTGATATGTGTACTTAATTTTCTTCTTTTTTTTTTTTTTTTTTTTTCCTGTTGAAGTTTTGTATGATTTGAAGCGATTTTAGCCCCAATGTGGCTCTACGCAGTCGGCTGGGCTTTAAACAACAATAACAATAAACAGTAAAGATTTCAGGGAATCAGGCCTGATGACCGCAGGGAAAGACCTGCTGGCTGCTCGGAGAGACGGCAAACTTGGATCCCGTTCGGGGCATGTCAGACCTTGCTGAACAGTAAAATGGGCTGTGTCTGGGCATCATGCCTGGTCACTTTCGCTGCCGTTCAAACAGCCCCTGTGGTTGAAGTAAGACAACGTTAGGAGCTTCCCACTGCTAAGTGTCGAGACTATAGTAAGGGGAAAGGTGCTAACAACATATTATGCGAGCTGGTGGCAGGGCGTGCTGCCCGAAAGAGAGATGAAGACCAGAGTGAGGCGAGAGAGGGGTCTTCCATTTTCTTTTGGTCCAGAGGCTGGGCTGGATCTAGTTGGTGCGCGTTGTGTGGCTATATCCCGGGGTTTGTCATCTCCCCACCTTGCCATTCGGTTTGTAAAACAAGGTAACTGATGACTGGGTCCGAAAGGGTCATGCAACGCGTGGACAGCCCTCTCACCCACTTTGCTTGAAGAAATGACTGTCGATTGGCGTTGGGAGGTGAGTGTCCCGAGAGTGGCGAGGCATTGGTGCTCCGGGTCCCATCCCCACCCTCGTGGTGTTTTTTCTAAACTTGCTCCGATAGCTATTATTACTGTTACTATTGTTGTTTTTATGCCTTTCAAAACAAGTGTGACTGTCTGCGTTCAAGCAAACAGGAACCAGAAAAAAAAAACGAAAAAAGAATAAGAACGCGTATTTAATACAAGACAAAACAGGCGCAAATTTTCGGCCAACTGGTCTTTGTCAAGCGAAAGATTACAAACAAACACCATATCTATACAAAATTAGGAGAGGAAGACTGAAAGTTACCTGCTGCTCTGTCCAGTGTGAGAAAAGGAATGCCCGCCCTGCCACCGCTCGCATAGCTGTTAGCATCTTTCCCCTAACTATCGTCTCGACAGTCGGAAGCTCCTTTTCTCAAACTGGACAGAGCAGCAGGGAAGTTTCAGTCTTTCTCTCCTAATTTTTGTGTCTGGTGTTTGTTTTTTTGTGATCTTACGTTTGACAAAGGCCAGTTGGCCGAAAATTTGTCTTGTCTTGTTGTATTAAACACGCGTTCTGATTCTTTTTTCGTGTTGTTTCTGGTTCCTTTATGCCTTTTGTTAGGGGTTGACACATATTTTCTGTACATGTGTCTGCTTTTGTCTATCATGCTTTTGGTAAGCGCTTGGCCAACTGATATACCAAAGTCAATATTTCATGATAATTTTGTTATAACTTTTTTGACATTGTGTGTGTTTCGGTACATCTTTGTTTGTTTGTTTTTTTATGGAAATATTACTTGAATAACTTGAGTAGCAAGGACTAGCTGTAAGACAGGTGTAGTGGGACACACTGCTGCTATCCTTTAGCAATAAAATGTTTTGGTATTTTAACCCCCATAAGGACGGTCCTAACTCTCCAAAGGAGTTGACGATCATTTCGCTCCGTGTAGAATTCCTCAGATGCTGCATGGGGTAGCCAGAGGAAAGGAACGTGCACACTGACATATGATATCTAAACAACTCCAACAGCACTCTACAAACAGTGCTTTTGATTGGTTGTTTGATTCAGTTTTTACGTGGACACCCACCTCAGGTGATATGGCCCACGGGGATAACCATCCCAGGGAAAGTGGGGGAAGGGCGACTTGTCTAATCCTATACTGACACCGCAAGAACAACAATGATAGTAAGATGGGACAGTGACAAGCCCAGTTTTAATATAGCGCACCCCTGGATTCGAACCCACAACCATCAGCGTGTGAATCTAACGCTCAATCAACTGAGCCATTGAGGTCTGCACAAGTTTTGTTGATTGATTGATTGATTTGGTTAGTTTTTACGTCGACACCCACCTCAGATGATATGGCTGATGGGGATAACCATCCCAGGGAAGTGGGGGAAGAGGGACTTATCTAATCCTATACTGACACCACCAGAACAACAATGATGTTAAGATGGGACAGTGAGAAGGCCAGTTTTTATGTAGCGCACTCCGGGATTCTAACCCACAACCATTAGCATGTGAATCCGACGCTCAAACTAACTGAGCTACTGGAAACCTACCTGCATTCAGCTGCCTGTTGTTTACACTGAGTAAATGAGTGTAGGACAAAGAAAAAAGTCAGACTGTACCGAAATCTTGTTGATCTATTATTAGCATGTATGTGTGTGTGAGGGGGGGGGGGGGGCTCTCTCTTTCACACATGCACACACCAAGTTCGTACACAAGTTTGCGAGTTACTTTCTGCAAGTGTGGATCAAAGCTGAAAATGGTAGGAATAGCAGTGTCTTTCAGGCAGGTGGTTTGGCCAGCGCGATCAAATAGGATTCTTCATAATGATCTGCACATACTTGAGGTATTGAATGACTTGAAACTTGCCACTCTTTAGCTCTGCAATCCACTGGTTTCGTCTGTCTTCATTCTTTGGAAATCTAGAAACAAAGAAAAACAGAGTGTCAGATTCACCTGGTCTATCAGTTATGCACATGCCATTCAACAACAACACTATAGCATGGTGATTAAAAACATAATTTTTTAAGGAAAATGATTTTTTCATAGAAATGAATATTTGTTTCAGGTCATAAATGATTTCACCACACCCTCACTTTCGCAACATTCTCTGAAACAGTCACGAACAGGTGCAACACACACACACACACACACACACACACACACACACACACACACACACACACACACACACACACACACACACACACACACACACACACACACACACACACACACACACACAACACTTACCTATGAAACGAGTTCCCCTTTCCTTTTCAGTTTGAACAGCCCCATGCCACACAACAGGTTCCAGATATTTCCGTAATTCAAATTTTGTCTGAAAAAGAAAACACAGAATTTGTTACATACGATATAACTGAGGGTGGATGTTTCTATGGCTCACACACACTTACGCAAGCACGCACGCACCACACACGCATGCAAGCACTCACGCACGCACGCACGCACGCACGCACGCGCACACACACACACACAGTTGCAGATAGTTTTTGTTAATGATGTAAAAATGAAGACCTCAGTTAATCACCAGGGTTACTACTCTCAGTCATGATGAAGATTTCTGTTCGTGTTCTGTGAGAATAATTCAGTGCCTTAAAAAAAAATTGGCATTTGACACCATGGACGTGAAATGGCAATTATCTTTGTACTACCCCTTCACCTTTTCACATTGGATTCTACTGACTCTAAATGGAAGTGTTTAATTCATAAGTGGACAAATATTAAAGAATTTCTCAAAACGATCATTAGACAATTAACGTATTCACCTATCAACTTGCACTCCCCACCGTCAAGTTGTTGTACAGCGATAAGTGAAACACCATTGTCAGTCAAACAAACACACTGGTCAGTACTCAGATGTATAAAACCCAGCAGCTGATAACAAGCAGGCTAGTCTTCTTAACATGGTGGCATGATGGAGCCAGTCGCACACAGCGTGCGCCGTCTACATCTTAGATGTCTGTGGTTACCACTTCTTAAGCAGGCCCCAGTAGCTCAGTTAGTTTGAGCTTCGGATTCACATGCTATTGGTTGTGGGTTCGAATCCCGGGGTGCGCTACATTAAAACTGGCCTTCTCACTGTCCCATCTTAACATCATTGTTGTTCTGGTTGTCTCAGTGTAGGAATAGATAGGTCCTTCTTCCCCCATTTCCCTGGGATGGTTATCCCCGTGGGCCATATCACTTGAGGTGGGTGTCCACGTAAATTAAAAACTGAACCAAATCAATCAAACAACTTCTTTCAGTGACCATGGACTGACGTCTACGCGCAGTCACAGCTAGAGACTTCCTCTGCCTGTCTCTGTCATCGTTTCTCAATCACTGTAGGACGATTTTGTCACAAGGCTGGTGATTGTCGTAATGTTTCGTTGTTCCTTGCCTGTATGCCTGACTAGCACAATGGATTTCTAAAGTGTGGAGGGGGCATGCAGTCCGTTTCCCTTTCTGTCGGTTTCTGACGCTCAAAGTTCCATAGTTGTAGTGACGGCCACGTATAGAATGGCCTGGTGCAGATCCGAGTCCGATTGTTGTTTGGAGAATCCGTTTCCCTGCCTCTGGCACTCGATAAACTTCCTCCTAGGCAATGGGGCATTTAACCAAAGCTAGGACATTTTGTTTTTTTAAAGTGGACTGCTTTGACAGGGCTAACATTATCATCATCATCATCATCATGTGCCCTGCCGCATGGCGTTGGCGATCATGGCCCTCCATATGCATCTACCCCTTGTCGCCGCAAGCACATCTTCCACCCTCTCTGTCCTCAGCCACCCTGCAAGTCCGTCCAGTATTATCTCCCTGGGTCTACCTGGTGTTCTCTTTCCCTCCAGCTTTCCTGTTCTGACCAGGTGCTCTAATTCCGCTTTCCTCATAAAATGGCCTGTAAATGTTGCTTTCTTTTCCTACTCTTCCTTATCAATGATCTTCCTGTGTCTGACAGGGCTAACAAGTTCCATCTATCCGGGTTTGATTTTAATCCTTTCTGTAAGGCTTAAACATCCAAACTATTTCAAAATGTATACAAAACAATCATACCCAAAAATCTAGGAAGACACTGTCGCGAATGGCTAGAAGGGAAAGCAAATTCAGAAATTCAACTACTCATGGAGCAACTAAGTTGCAACCCCCCGATCTTGCCAGCACACACAACACGGATGGCTCAGTCACCAATAACAAGTCTGGATGGGGTTTCACTGTCTTGGAAACACCATACATGAAGAAAACGCTATATACAGATTATATCACAACCTCCAATCTAACGATGGAAATTGAGGCATTCACACGTGCACTCCAATGCTTAATTTCACTGGATGAAAAAAAAAAGTCATGCTTTCATCCTGACTGACTCGATGAATCTTACTCTAAAAGGTGCAAAATGGAGTAGGAACCCCAGAATGGCACAAATCAATGAGTAGTATCGACCTACAAAATCTCATGTGGATCTACTGCCCTGGACATGCTGGTGTTATTGGAAATGAATGGTGCCGAAAAACTTGCAAGCAATGCCACTACAACAGCAGTTCTCCATCTGGCAAAGTCTGAGGTCCTTAGACGCTTAAAATCATCATACCATTGAACGTCTTACCCAAAAAGGAATAGATAGAGGAAGTGTCCTAAAATCTACTATGAAATGTAAAACAGAAGCTATCATTAATCAGACTAACATTGGTACCATCTCAAAAGTAATACTGCACAGACTCTTACAACGTGGAATGAAAAATGTTTGGGCTTTCTCTGAAACAGAGATGAAGCAAAACTGAAGAAAGGGGGGGAAAAAACAACAACTGGAGAACGGGCAAGTTTGTCAAACTGCTTGGGGTTCCTACTCCATTTTGCACCTTTTCAAAGTAAGATTCATCGAATCAGTCAGGATGAACACCTATGTGTTTGTGGTCTGTTTGTTAATTGTTGTCTATATGTCTGTAAAGTTTGTCATGATATTTGTCTGTCTGCTTTGTTTTATCATCTGCTGCACTGATGTTGGTTCGTGTATACGTGAGCACTTATATATTGTGTGTATGTGTGTGTGTTCATCATTCTTTTATTTAACGTCTTTTCACTATGAGTGATATTAGACGGGTGTGTGAATGTGTGTGTGTGTGTGTGTGTGTGGTGTGTGTGTGTGTGTTGTGTGTGTGTGTGTGTGTGTGTGTGTGTGTGTGTGTGTGTGTGTGTGTGTGTTTCCTTTTTGCTGCTGCTACTGCTGTTGCTGTTTTGTTGTTGTTTTGTTGTTGTTGTCGACCATCATGCTGTTTGGATATGAGTGTGTATGTATGAATGTATGTATATGTGTGTCTGTGTGCTGGTGTGACATATAATGTGTATTTACTGTCGTTATTTCCCATTTCTTGTCTCTGTGTGTCTTTGTGCGGGTGTGTATGCATATGTGTGTAGTTACTGTTTATAAATACTGTTATTTGTTATTTCTCATTTCTTACTTGTTTATTTATCTACATACTCCTTTATCTTTCATTTATTCATTTACTTTTTTTTTTTTACTTACTTACTTACTTACTTACTTACTTATTTACTTACTTACTTACTTACTTACTTACTACTTTATCTATTTTCTCTTTTTTTTCCTTGGAAGAAGACGACAGACTGGTGTGACTATGATTAAGGAAATACTGTCTCCATCTGTTTGATAGGCAGCTGTGGCTTTGTGCGTTGACTGGGGGGGCTTTCAGTGATATGAGACGAGTTTATAATGAGTGGCTCCTTGTGTTGTGATTCAGACCTTCAATTATTTATTTTATGTATCTGTTCTTTCCTTTGAATATAAGATACACAGGTATACATGTCATTTACTTGTAACGAAGACTGTATCAATGATAGACTTATACAATACTAGTACAAAAATGTAGACTAGGCAAAACATAGGCTAGGTAGAACCTCAGGACCTGGCCAGCTTATGGATTTGTGTGCAGGCTTAATAAGGCACGGAGACGTCATCTTGAGAAACTAAAACTGTAAGATTACTGAATGCAGTCGGACGGAGGGCACCAAAGACATTAAAAAAAAAAACGTCGTTGAGGGGCACCTATCTCCTTTCCAAATCAGTGTCAAAATTGCACACAGATCACTGCTAAAGCTTCCATAGAGTGTGGATGGGAAGAGATGGACCTGCCCATTTCTAAGGGACTGATTGGGATTTGAACCTGGGCGTTCAAAATTTCTCACTTTAAAAGAATGGGTGTTCTATCCATTAAACCACAACATGTCACATTGCACTGTATTGAAGTAAAAAGACAATGCAAATGGCCGCCAGAACAGCTGTAGTGTGATTGTTGAACGGATTTAATCGAGTGTCAGTTAGTGTTCTGAGCGTGTTGTTACATCCTGCAACCTTATAAACATGCTGAGCAATCATTGGACATTCATTGGAGGAGCGACGGCAGCAGTTCTTGCCGCCGTGTATGTCTTTTGGGGGCCTTCAAAACCCAAGAAACGGAAAGGTCAGTCCCTAGTCTAGGCCTAGATGCTAGAACTAAGTAGAACTTACTTTGTAAGTAAATCGACAAAAAAAAAAAAAAATGAGGTGGCAGTCACTAGTGTCAGTTGTTATATCCTAATAATAATAAGAGGTGTAATAATAGTAACAATAATAATGATGATAATAATAATGGGTAATAATAACAATAAATGATAATAGTAATAGGGTTCGCCCCTTCGGGAGCTTGGCGGAGGAATTAGCACCAGCGCTGACCACTATCTTCCAGTCATCGTTATCCTCAGGCATCGTCCCAACTGACTGGAGGAGTGCATACGTTACACCAATCTTCAAGAAGGGTGAACAATACAACCCTGCTAACTACAGGCCAGTTTCCCTGAGTGTATCATATGCAAGCTCATGGAACACATAGTCGTCAGCTCTGTGATGCAGCACCTTGAGGCTCACACCATTCTCAACGACAGCCAACATGGTTTTCGATGGGGACGATCATGTGAGAGCCAACTCCTGGAGTTTGTGGAGGAGCTAACCACCAATTTGGAGAATGGGAAGCAGACAGACATCCTAATCATGGATTTCGCAAAGGCCTTTGACCGAGTTAACCACAGTCTGCTGATCCACAAACTCCAACGCTATGGAATACAAGGCTCCACTCTCACATGGATCAACAGCTTCCTTAAGAATCGACGCCAAGCAGTCGTAGTTGACGGTCACCACTCCTCCTATGTCAGCGTTAGGTCAGGAGTCCCTCAGGGTTCCGTGTTGGGACCTTGTTTATTCCTGGCCTATATCAGCGACCTTCCGGACAAGCTGACGGCACTGGTAAGACCTTTTGCGGATGACACAGCGGTGTACAGGGTTGTACTTGTAGTCAACAGCGTACAACAAGACCAGCTACAGCAAGACCTCCAGCGCCTATCAGAATGGGAGAAGAGCTGGGACATGCTGTTCCACCCTGCAAAGTGCGTGTCTATGCCAGTCACCAGGAGCAGGAGCCCGCTGGATCACTCCTACGTCCTGCACGGCCACAACCTGGACACCGTCCACACAGCCAAATACCTGGGCGTCACACTACATCGTGAAATGACATGGGACACCCACATCAACGAGACGGTAAACAAAGCTAACCAAATGCTGGGTTTCCTCAGGCGTAATTTAAAGATCAACTCCAGTTCCATCAAGGAGAAGTCGTACAAGGCGTTCGTGAGACCCCTTCTTGAATATGCATCATCAGTATGGGATCCATACACACAGAAGAGCATAGACAAGTTGGAGGCCGTTCAGAGACGTGCCGCCCGTTTCGTGCTCAACCGATATCACAACACATCAAGTGTCAGCCAATTGATTGACCAACTGGGATGGCCATCTCTTGAGCAGCGAAGAAGAACCACACGCCTGGGGTTCATTTATAAAATCCACCATGGACTAATCCCTTATCCAGTGCCCAATTATCAGGAGCAAGCTAGTCCCACCCCCACCACAACAGCGCCGGACCCACAACCAGCAGTTCTGCCTCATCACCACCAGAACTCAGTACAGAGGTGGCTCTTTCTTTTCTACCCAGGACTGTTGGGGACTGGAACCATCTTCCCAACGAAACAGTAGAGGCAGCAACAGTCGATGCTTTTGTGTTGCGAGCCTCCGCCCAACAGTGAGTTTCTGGACACCACGTGGCCCTTTCGGTAACGGATTTCAGCAATGTCTACGGACAATGAGAATAGTGAAATGATCGGAGCTTACGAATGGACTGTGTCTACAACACCCCCCCT
>JAPXFY010000025.1:23312158-23379658 GCA_030674185.1 Monoplex corrugatus | reverse complement strand
ATACATTTTGGTCATTGAGAGCTTCTGGATCAAGGTTTGCGTCATGAATAAGGTTGTCCCTGTAAACAATGAAATTGAAAAGGAACTGAGGTGCCAGATCAGGAAAGAGCGCATTTAGGATTACTGGAAGGCAATTGTCAATGATTGTATTTCTTTAGTTATGTGTGCTGTGAGTGTTTGCTATTATTCAGGTATGTATGACCATCAGTGGGCCATTCTCCAGGTATATATGTGACTGTCAGTGTGTGCCATTCTCCAGATATGTGTGACCGTCAGTATATGCCATTTTCCAAAATCCAAGTATTTGTGACTGTCAGTGTGTGGCATTCTGCAGGTTTCCCAGGACTTCACAACTTTGGCAACTCATGTTTCCTGAATGTGATCCTTCAGTCATGGGCAGCCTGTCCCTCTGTCTTGCGTTGGCTGGGAGCACGCTGCACCTCTCAACACCAGGCCACCTCTTCCCTCACTGCCGCCATCCTTAAAGTCCTCAAAGGTGACAGAACTGTCTCTCCCTTTCCACATTATCCTTGCAGTATATGTGTGTGTTTCCAAATTCCATGTGTGTGTGTGTGTGTGTGTGTGTGTGTGTGTGTGTGTGTGCATGTGTCTGTGTATGTTTGTGCTTGTGTGTGTGTTTGTATGTTTGGGCATGTGTGCACATGTGTGTGTGTGTGTGTGGGCACTGATTGAGTGATTCCATCCATTCTCTCTGGAAGCTATATATCATTATCACATACATGTGTACTATGTGCACATCTGGCACACATTTTGATACCATAAGTGGGAGAGGTGAGGATGTCTGACTTCCTGTTGGAAGTGTAAGGTCCGAGTTTGATCCTGGCTAGGGATCACCTGGTGCGTGAAATGGACATCTTTTCTTTTCCGATCAACAGAGTCAATAGATGTGCAGACTTGCTAGTGCCTAACGGCCTTTGTGTGTGTAAACACTGCATAAGGTACTGTGTAAGTCATGTCTGTGCTTTCCTTGCAGCCCCCATCCCCACTCCCCTTGAAAAGTCGTCCGACTATGTACATGTCAGGGTAATGTACTGGAGACTTGTAAATGCAAACATTGCTGCAACATATTGTCTGTGCAGTGTGGGCCAGACAAAGAGAACAACATGTATAGAAGCTCTTAAGAAAACATTGCTTGGCAAATGCATACTCATGCACACACATTCTTCACAAAGAGAGAGAGAGGAAATAGTGTTACTAACACTGACTGACTTATGGCCAGCAGTTTGATGGGTGTTACTGTACTAGTATTACTATTTAGCTTTTTGATGATTGACTTAGAATTAACGTAAAGATCTGTGATGAGGATAGAAACAACAGACATACCACAAACTTGCCCCAGTCCGCCCCAACCTTAAAAAACATATGTTCCCGTCAGTTCTTGGGAAGTGTATGAAAGAGACTGATATATAAGTTACACACGCATCACACATTCTGTACTCACTCATACCTTTTCAAATGAAGAAACACTGTGGCATACACCATGTGATGAACCACTCAGCATCAAACACCTTATTGAATGCTTGGACTTACATGATGTGAGACATAACGTCATAAGCACAATAGAGCAAACTCCTTAAAGATTCTCTTTTGAGGTGTACCTCCATATGCAGTTTTCAATTTTCTTCAAGAGATCAATAGATTTCACCTTACATGATTATATATACTGGAGAGATTTTTAAAGCATACATACACTTGATAATCATGTACTTGTTTTTTAATTGTTGTCTTGTCTTTTTGATTAATTTTGGAAATGTTTTTAGTGTGTTGTTAGCACTGGGCTATAAGCAATATGAACTATGAACTACAGTCCGTATTTTACTGATTCAAAACACTAAATACCGACTGTGATTTAACATGTCCTTACACAAAACCGAAAAAAAATTCATTGTACCGGTTGCTTCATTGACCTTTTTTCTCCCGGCCTAGTCCCATGTTCCGCATAGTGACATGAATCACTCAACCAGTTTCCGGTAGTCTACCAGTTTGTTCCCCTCCTTCTCTCTTTCTATTAGCGCGGCTAGTGCCCATCCCATCCCCATCCTCCCCCCTTTCCCCAGCCTCCCTCCTTCCCGTAGGCCTAGTCCCCTTTTCTCTCGCAGTAATCTGAAACGGCATCTGGTCGGTCTCGCCCAACCTTTCTTTCAGGGCCTGCTTGACAAAAAACCATAGCCTGGGACTGCTGCGCTGTTATAGGAAGGGCAATTAAAATTGATAGAACAAGCCTACTGATTTTTTTTTTGTTGTCTGTACTGGTTGCATTTTTGACATGTTATAATTGCCGTAGCTAGTACCCGCTTTGACATCTTTTGGATTCTTTGATGTCACATCAGTTTGGATCCTTGCAGATGCATTATTTTTGCCTGTTTATGACCAAAAAAAAAGTTTCAGAAACACCATAGCAGCTTCAGCAAAAATTGAAACATTTGCAAAATACAATGCTTCATTTCTTCAAATAAACATGACTTGCGAATTGAGTACAGAATATTCATGCTTATGTAGGATTAGGAGGATGACTTTAGTATACAAACAGCTCCGGCAAAAAAGTTACCAAACATAATCACCATTGTGCTCCATATAATCTGAGATTATTGTCAAACCTTAATAAGTTTGAAGTGAAATTGGCAAAGAGACTATGACTGGGCTGTATGTTATAAAACCAATGTGTTCGTACTTTTGCTCAAAATATGGCTGGCAGCATGCACAAGTGTACATCTCAAGAAGTCAGTAAGCTACAAAGCTTGATAACTACAACTAGTACAAGCACAACCAAGATTTATATTTCACTTAAAATTGATGTCATTGCATGATGTAGTTGGACAAAAATCGGTAAAGTAAGTAATTTGATGTGGAAGTCTATAGATATGTTCTAAGGATTTCCAAGCACTTATGTTGAGTAGCATTTGATTAATTTATCATCTTCATGACTGGTGATATTATGTTGTCAATAAAACAGTGACATGTATTGTTGCCAGTGCTGAACAATGTGTCAGAAGATCCAGCCCCAGATGTGTACAGCCCTGATGAGGTGCTGACGGTCATGGACAAGAAAGGATGGGTTATCTCCCCTGGACAGCAGGTCATGTTCATGTGATACTTAGTCTCCTCACACTGACTGTCTGTGTGTCTGTCTGACTGTGTGTTTGTCTGTTTGAGTGTTTATCTGTCTCATTCCATCTAGATTTTTTTCTGTATCTCTCTGTCTGCCTTTGTCTGCGTTTTGTATGATCTGTTCCTGTGGGTCTACCGGAGCTTGTTTTTTTTTTCCCTTGCACCATTCCTTTGTCACTACCCCGCACTGCTCATTTCAGCTCTCCAATACACCTGTGTCACTACCCCCACACTGCTCATTTCAGCTCTCCAACACACCTCCTGTGTTACTACCCCAACATTGCTCATTTCAGCTCTCCAACACACCTCCTGTGTCACCACCCCCACACCGCTCATTTCAACTCTCCAACATACCTCTTGTCACTACCCCCACACTGCTCATTTCAGCTCTCCAACACACCTCCTGTGTCACTACCCCCACACTGCTCATTTCAGCTATCCAACACACACCCTGTGTCACTACCCCCACACTGCTCATTTCAGCTATCCAACACACACCCTGTGTCACTACTCCCACACCACTCGTTTCAACTCTCCAACACACCTCCCATGTCACTACCCCAACACTGCTTGTTTCAACTCTCCAGCACACCTCCTGTGTCACTACTCCCACAATGCTCATTTTTGTTCTCCAACACACCTCTTGTGTCACTACTCCCTACAGCACTAATTTCAGCTCTCCAACATACCTGTGTCACTATCCCCTCAGTGCTCATTTCGGGTCTCCAACACACCTCTTTTGTCACCACTCCCATACCGCTCATTTCGGCTCTCCAGCATGCTTCCAGACCCACCCAAATTGGGAACACCCTCTGACAATATGGACTGATGATATCACTTGTTGGAATGTGAACTGATGATGTTAACCCTTGACAGCTTGGGCTGTTGACGTCACCCCTTGATAACATGGACTGTTGGTTGACATCACCTAAGGACAACATATCCTTGATAACATGGACTGTTGGTTGACATCACCTAAGGACAACATGGACTGATGATAACACCTGTAGACAATATTGACTGATGACATCATCCATTGACAACAGGGACAACCACTGTAAATGTTTTCTCGTGAATTATGATCAGGTTATTTTGAATTGGTGCGTGCAGTACATGGATGTTGATGTCATAGTCTCAAAAGTATGTATGGAATGTTGAACAAAGCATAGCAAGGGGTAACTCTTTCATCATTTGATTTTTTCTTTTTCTTTTTGATGTAAATTTCACTGTGAAACTTACTGTACATCAAAAGAAAACCCAAAGAAGTGGTTGCAGCTAAAACCTCCATATCACCCAGAGACACCCTGACTACGTTTTGGAGGCTGTTTCTTGATTCGCCTGTGTGTGACTTATGTCTCTGTCTGTGAGATTATTGAAGTTCTGATTATTGCAATAATGACATGACATTACTGATATACAAATGGTATTTCACCACAGGACTGCCATGAGTTGATGCAGGCGTTATCGGCAACACTGGATGAGGAGACATGTTCCTCCCCCAGAGTGCTGTCTCTCTTTGACGTCACCGCTCTGCAGGTTAGTGTTAGCCATCTGCCTCATCTGTTACTGGGGATCTCTATAACAGCAAGGCGGTCTCTTTCTGTCTCATTCCAGCCTGTCCCTTTCCGTCTCCTTTCGGCTTTCTCTTTCTTTCTTATTCCAGTCAGTCTCATTCCGTCTCTTTTCCACCTTTCTCTTTCCGTCTCATTCCTTCCTGTCTCTTTCCGTCTCCTTTCTGCCTGTCTCTTTCTGTCTCATTCCATCCTGTCTCTTTCAGTTTCGTTTCTGCCTGTCACTTTCTGTCTCATGCCTTCCTGTCTTCGTCTTTCCGTCTCCTTTCTGCCTGTCTTTTTCTGTCTCTTTCCATGTCCTTTGTGCTTGTCTCTTTCTGTCTTATTCCAGTCTGTCTCCTTTCTGCCTATCCTTTTCTCTTTCTGCCTGTCTTTTTCTGTCTCCTTTCTGCCTGTCTCATTCTGTCTTTCCGTCTCCTTTCAGCTTGTCTCATTCTGTCTCCTTTCTGCCTGTCTGTCTCATTCTAGACTGTCTTGCAGTGTCAGCACAGTGTCTTTCTCTTCCTCTTTGTGTATCGTTCTCCTGCACGCTGATGGATCAGAAAAAATGGTGTGATTGGCTTAAACAGGTTAAGCTACTCAGAATAATAAAAGGTTGAACAAAGTAAAGAACACAGTAAGAATGTGAAGAAAGTGTACTTCAGCAAACTAATGTGACAGCCAAAAGGATAGGATGTGAGCTTTGAATATATTTATGACAAGTTTGGTGTGTTTCCTGTGTATCTGTCAAGTGGTTTTGTTTTCCATCATTTCCCAGACTTCCCCAAGGTGCTTGGGGTAGGTATGATTTTCTTTGCCAAAATGTTTTCAGCAACATCAGAACAGTGCAGAAGATGTCATTCGTGTAGGTTTGACTTAACCATCAGTGTGTGCGTGTGTGCACATGTTTTCAGGAGTCCAAAAGTGGTCGCCCATCGCACATGGTTGCCAAGACACGTATCACCAACCGCTTGCCGATGTTGCCACGGCGGCAGGAGTCGCCGCTGCATGGTCTTCTGGCATCACAGTTGCAGTGTCTGTCATGTGGTCAGCAGTATCCAGTCAAGTATGATGTCTTTGACTGTCTCACCCTCACTATGCCACATCGCTCCTTCCCGGTAAGAGATACACAGGTTAAACTCTGGTTGGAGGATGAGGGGGGAAAGAGGGACCAGAGTTAAGATTGTGGTGGGTGGGGCAAAGCAGAGCCCTCAGATTGTATTCAGTATAAAGGGTGATGCACACTTTTGGTTTGGCAAGTTATTTTCTAAGGTAGCAGAGACTAACAAAACCTGTGGCTTACCACTTATACCATGGCATGGTTGGTATCCCACAAATTGTAAAACTTCTTTTATCCCACAAATTGTAAGACTCCTTGTGAGACTTTCTTCAGCTGAGTGATCTTCCTTTGCACAAGATATATTTTAGGAAAACATCGATTTTCTGATCAAGAAGAACACTCCTGCAGAAAACCCAGGGGAGCTTTATTGATCATGTATTCAAGGGACTTGGTACCTGAAGGTATCAAATCCACTCAGCTGTAAATTAACACCAGACCCTGTTCGAGTTTGAAGAAGTCCAAAACAGCGAGGGAGAGAAGATGGGCACCACCCTTATAACACTGTCGCTAAGAAGACTTGAGGTCTCTGCCACTTCGCTGCCCTATTACCTCAGGGTTATTAGACAACCTTTGCCTTTCATGTTGGCCCTCATTATCAGAAACTTAAAAGCTTTCTTGCTTTAAAGGAGATATCTGGGCATAACACTGCGTGAAAATCTGAAAGTGATAATGATATATATATTGTAAGGCTCTTTCAGACTACAGCTACATTGGCTCCCAAACCAGGCACAATTTGAGCATGCCAACATGTCTGAACTCTTCCTGCCCTACAAACTCTCAGGTGTTTGAATGGTTGACTTGATTGATTGTACTGAATGGTTGATCTATTTGATTGTACTGAATGGTTGATCTCATTGTCTGTACTGAATGGTTGATCTGATTGTACTGAATGATTGACTTGATTGGTTGTACTGAATGCATATCTCATTGATTGTATTGAATGGTTGATCTGATTGGTTGTACTGAATGGTTGATCTGATTGATTGTACTGAATGATTGACTTGATTGATTGTATTGAATGGTTGATCTGATTGGTTGTACTGAATGGTTGATCTGATTGATTGTACTGAATGATTGACTTGATTGATTGTACTGAATGATTGACTTGATTGGTTGTACCGAATGATTGATCTAATTGATTGTATTGATGGGTGGATCTGATTGGTTGTACTGAGTGGTTAATCTGATTGATTGTGCTGAATGATTGACTTGAATGGGTGATCTGATTGGTAGTACTGAATGGTTGATCTGATTGGTTGTATTGAATAATTGATTGGTTGTATTGAATGGTTGATCTAATGGATTGTACTGAATGGTTGATCTCATTGATTGCACTGAATGATAGATCTGTTTGGTTGTATTGAATGGGTGATCTAATTGATTGTATTGAATGGTTGATCTGATTGGTTGTACTGAATGGTTGATCTGATTGATTGTACTGAAAGATTGACTTGATTGGTTGTATTGAATGGTTGATCTAATTGATTGTACTGAATGATTGATCTAACTGATTGTACTCAATGATTGACTTGATTGGTTATATTGAATGGTTGATCTAGTTGAATGTACTGAATGGTTGATCTTATTGATTGTATTGAATGGTTGATCTGATTGGTTTTACTGAATGGTTGATCTGATTGATTGCACTGAATGTAGGTATTCCAAAGTGCTCTTCGCGGGCGGCGAAAAGTACGGCAAAGTGCGATTTTTCACTGGTTTTCAACTTGCTCGTTCTCAACAAAATGCAGTGTCAGAAATAAAAAACATAGATCATGTTGATCTGTGATCCTTTAAGCTTTATTTAAAGTCAAAATAAATCAATAAGTGTAACATTTACCGTTTGAAATATGCTTTTGATGATGGGTACTAAATTGCGATTTTGCTGCAACTGGAACGACGAAATCGGAACGCGGTTTTGAACACCTACCTTGAAAACTCGCCTCGCGGAGATCAGCTGGATCAGATATCAACAAACCATTTACACAGTCAAAAAGACGGCTAAACTTGCTTTCATCCGATGTAAAAAGTGAACTGATAGGTTTGCATTTAGTCGGTCGTTTCGTGCGTTAAAAACTTCCGTCGATGATTTCGCAACCTTACTCAAAACCAATCTCTCCATATTTTCCACTGTGCAAAAGGTCAAGGTTTCAACTTTCAACTTCTGCTAGTTGCATATGGATTCAACCACTGGCTGTCTTCCGCGAGGACTGAGAAAAAGCAACATATTTTCGCTTTCCCTTAGCGTCTGACGCGCAATGGCGGACACGCGCGAAGATCGTTCGGGCGAGCACATGGACGTCGAAGTTTACGTCGACCGCTCCAGCCACGACGAATCAAGCGATCCAACTTATCTAGAGGGTAAGTGAAATATCTTGCAGTTTGTTTACTATTACTTTTCGACATTTTGTTTCCTGATTTTAGAATATAATTGTTTGGAAAGCGCACAGCTGCAGCACCCACTGTATCATGAATATGTTAGAAAGTAGGGGTAGGTGACGGTTTGGGGTGCGGTAATTTTACAGAGAGTGAGATCAGGCATATGATTAAAGGAAAATGTTTACAAAAGATTTTTTTAATAATCCATGCCTTTATTATATTTATTTATAATGATGTTAATGAGAGATTAGCGATTTATTGTGGTCACGTGACCAACGCTTTGATCGATCGATAGTCGAATCGGCCGAGTGCCCTCCCTTGACTTCACTCGATCTGGTTCAGTGTCGTTCAATAATTTCACAATGTTACACCTTTTTCTTTTCTGCCTTTGTGTAAACTTCCTGAATGGTACCATTGAAACAAATTTGCATGTTTATCAATCCTATTATTTTTAGGCCCAATATTATTATCACCTAGATCTAATTCAACAGCTTTAAAAGTTTATTATTATTATTAATATTGTTATCATATTTTTGTTGTTATTATTTTACTATCATTATTCATTATTATTTATCATTATTATTATTATCATTATTTCATTATTAGTTTACTATCATTCATTACTATTTATTATCATTACTATTATTGTCATCAAAAATAATATTTAAACAAAATAAAGTAGGCCTACCAGGTTAATGGGTTGGACACTATGAACCTTCCTAACTAGGCCTATAGTGTTTATGAGATAAATTTTGTTGTGCTGATTTGAGTAGGCCTAAATGTATGGAACATTTTACTTTGCCCACTGCTTTGTGAGTTAGGGTAAGGTATTATAATTTTATTTTCAAAGCTGACAATAATACTGGTAGGCTTCTTACAGCTCCACACCAATCTCTCTCTCTCTTGATCCTTCCTCTCTTTGACAGGCAGGGAAGTTAATTGAGCAGGGGTACAAAAGTCCTTGTGTTCCTGCATGTTTTATGTTCTTGTTTTTTGGATTTGTTTTTGTTTTGGTCAGTATTTGCCTCTTGCTCTGTATATAGGCCTCTTTGTCCCTACAAATGGGATTTTCACATTACGCTACAGGATAGAACAGATAGATGTACTAATACTTTCCCTCTACACTATTTTTCTCACAGATGATCTCTTCATGAGGATAAAGGAGCGATTTCTTAAGACTGGCAGAGGGCGGAGACCTAGTCTTTTGGACAACTTTGACAGCAATGATGATGAACTGCATCTTAACATGTTTTAATTTCCTGTCACTTGTGAAGGGGAATCACTGATCATAGACACTGACAAGTATTTTTTTACATTTCATTACATGTTTTTTGTAAAAAGAGATGATTTCTATCTTTTGTGCTTCCAGTTTAAGTTGAAGGCCAGGACAGTTATCTACTGTGATTAAGCAACAGTGAAAGGTCAAGACAATGATGTGGAAGCTTTTGATAATGTTCTACACACAGTTAAGGAACAGTTAAAGGTCAAGACATGTTTTAATTGTTGTTTAATGATAAAAAAAACAACAAATTGGCATGTAAAAACTATGAAGATGACTTCTTTGAATGAATGTTGTTGATGTACATGTCTTGTTTGATTCGATATGTAAACAAAACGCATTATTTGTTACTATTATCAGCTGACATTTGTTATAATTTTGTCATCTGATTTTTGTTTACAGAAAGATTGAAACCTAATGTCTTGTTTGTTATACTGACAGATCATAAAAAACTGATCATTTTGGTATATGGTACTTTGCAGTAGGATGAATGTGACAGAAGTTACGGAGTCTTGCAAAAAGCTAAAATACACATTTTTTTCAAAATAGGTATTTTATCCTTACCCAAATATGGTTTGATTAAACATACAGATGTCTGGGGTTGTTTTACATTGAAAGAGTTTGTCATGCTGAGCAATTTGATATCAAAACCATTTTTGTAACTTTAAAGTGAAAAAAGTTATGGTGCACCAGATATGTGTAAAATTCGCCATTTTTTTCACTGTGACAAATCGGCATATTTCGCATTTTTGACATCTGACATCTTTTCAACCAGCTTTCAGATGAAGCTGGAAAAAATTAGGGTTAAATTCCTTAATATGTTTATCATATATGATTCATTTCAGTGTCACTGTATTGTATTTCTTAAAGATAATGGAGTTTGAAATTAATGAAAATGGGTCCCTTGCCCAGCTGTTTGGAACGGCGGCGTCCAATTTTGCTATTTTTTGTCATTTTCATAGGTCTGTATTTTTTATTGATATGCATTTCTGTCCATATGTTTTTTGCACATCAACTTAACAAGTAAAAACCTCCTCAGAAATGATTTTCTGGACTTGTGTGATTTTATATGTGTGTTCAAGGCATGTCTGAATGTGGCCTAAAAAAATGTGCGAAATTTTTCTAAGTCTAAGTCCAAAAAGAAAGGAAAAAAATCATAAAAAATTTATTTTTTATCCCACATTAAAAAATAAAGTATGTATGTGTTCAGAATGAAAATCTATTTTCCCAGCTGATTTTTATACAGATAAGTTCAAATTTGAAAATCACTTTGGAATACCTACTGAATGATTGACTTGATTGGTTGTATTGAATGATTGATCTCAGTGATTGTGCTGAATGGTTGATCTCAATGGTAGATCTGATTGATTGTGCTGAATGATTGACTTGATTGGTTGTATTGAAAGATTGATCTCACTGATTGTGCTGAATGGTTGATCTGATTGGTTGTTCAGAGTGATCTGGACCTGGAGGAACTACTGGAGCGTTATGTCAGCCCGGAGATCATTGACAATGCCCACTGTGCCAACTGCAGCAAGAAACAGGCCACTGGCACAGACAACCCTCGTTCTGTCCTTCAGAGAACCCTCACCATTGGAAAGGTAAACATTTTTGTGGGTGGTGGGCGGAGGTGGCAATTAAATTGCTTTCAAAAGTATTTTAGATATTGCAAGCAGCTTTTCAGAAAAGATGATGTTTATATTGGGGGATGTTTTGGAACTAACGCTCTCATCAGCATTTGAGGCACTGCATGCAACTTTCAGGAAAAGAGGGCTTTTTATTTTGAGAGCTAATACTTTCATCAACGTTTTTGACATTGTATGTGACTTTTAGGAGAAGAGGGAGTTTTATATTAGGAGCTGATACTTTCAGCGACATTTTTCTGTTGTGTGCAACTTTCTGGAAAAGAGAGAATTTTATATTAGGAGCTAATACTTTCAATGACATTTTTGATATTGTATGCAACTTTCTGGAGAAGAGGACGCTTTATGTTGGGAGCTTATACATTTGAGACACTACTTGTTACTCTCCGGACTCATCAAGCAGTGAACACTTATAACAGCAGATAAATGGAAATATTTCGTCTTTTATTTTGACAAAAACAATGGAAAATAAATTAGCACATCACATCAGTTGCTTAGTTAACCCTTTCAGTGCCAGGGAAAAATGTAAACATGTGCTTCCCTGTTGCCAGGGAATTTTGAGGATTCGAGGGTAATAATTCACAAAAAATTCTAGTGCAGAAACTATAAGAGATACAACAAAGAAACATGTGTTTTTTGAAGGAAAATGAACAAGGATTCTAAATCTGGGCTTATTTTTCTCTTAGTTTGATTGCAAAGACCTGTCCTGGATTTCCAAAGCGGAAGTAATTTTTTTGTGTTGTCTAAAAAGTAAGTTTCTATCTCTACAGATCAATACCCAACACATTCACAAACAAACAAAAAAACCAGCTGAAAATGACTTGTTTGTTGTCAGTTTATATACATAAATGAAAACAAAACATATGAAATGATTCTAAACTCATGCAGACACATAAGTGATTAACCATCCCAACAGTGACAGACCTGGTTTCAGTAAACATAAAAGTGATTGTACCAGACATTGAACAGTCAAAGTACATGACACTCATGAATTGGTTCTGCCTGTTCTTCAGGTTCTGCAATCAAAACAAAAGAAAATAAGCCCAGAATCAGAATCCTCATTCAAATAAGTCAATCAGTTCATCAGTGAGAAACAGCTTGAAAAAAGGGTAGCATGTGTCCCCAGTTCCCGCTTTCAATCCTGGATTTCCGAAAAATCAAGGAATGTCCGACTGGTCCATTTGGAGGCAACAGATTTTCAGTGAACGCAACACTTCGTTGATTGCCACACCCCCTGCCATGCCGTCTAACTGGCGCACTGCACCTCTCCTTTCTCTCTCCCCCTTCTAATCTTCCCCCCTTTCCACACCACAAACATGTGCATGACCCCTCTCACTATTACTTTCACTGCTGTTGGGTCCAAAGTCCGAAGTGTCATGGCCTGCGCGCTCGCCACTTGCACTGACCACGGCGGTCGCTGTCTGACTCGGACTTGTTACCATCTGCTTGCGTCGATTCAGCCAGCAAGCGTTGAATGTCGGTGTCAGGGTCGTCATTGTTACTTTCTTCACCCTTATATTGAAGTGAATCATCAGATAACAAATCCTCTACATTGTCATCATGCTCTGAAGTCATTTGAACGGCCTCTAGAGTCGTGAGCCACCGTTACGGCTTGTCTGAGGTTGGGTCGCCATTTTGCTCCACTTCACGTGGTCCACTTACCAAATCATTAGCAACAGTAAAGGTGTCTTCCCTATGACGTATCCTAATTTCCATCCTGTTTTTATATTGTAGACACTTATAGCTCACTATGCAGCGTTCCTTTGTGCTCATTGGCTCACATTGTAATGAACGAAAAATCGGAATACCCCTACCACATCAGTGGAGGGCATATAGGCAATATGGCTACACTTTTTGTATGACGTCAACTGACGGCATGTAGGCACTGAATGGGTCAAGGGACTTTTCTTCAAAATAGACTTGTCATGATTTCAAAAGTTAATACAGACCAAAAGACGCAGACAGGCCAGGTCATGATTTCAAAAGTTAATACAGACCAAAAGACGCAGACAGGCCAGGAACACATCTCTTGTTCCAAACATTTCAGACATTGCATGCAACTTTCTGTTAATATTGGTTGCCTTAGTCAAGTGTCAAGATGTCTTGTGTTGTTTCATTTGCTTAGGTAGATTGTCTAAATGCCGAATGTTGTTTAAGGATAATAAAAATTTCAGTTGTTTAGCACAAATGGTCCGTGTCAGAAGTGTACTTGTTGCACTTTACAGGAATAGAATATGATTAAACATTCAGTCAAGTTAAAACAGACACTGACAAAACATGAAATGAAAATAAGTGTTATGAACCGTGTTGTAAATTAGGAACCGTAGTAGAAGGAAGAGTCAGTTGATAGAAATGAATACAAGCATTCACAGACAGACAAACAGTGTGTGTGCTCATGCACACACTTACACACACAGAGAATGCTGAGCTAGGTTGCATTCATACACACACAGAGGATGCTGAGCTAGGGTGCGCTCATACTGTTAGGCATGTGACCCAAGTTGTCATCCCTTCTCTGTCTCACCTGCACACGTACACACACACACACTCTCTCTCTCTCTCTTGCTCTCACACACACACACACACACACACGCACACCTCTCTCTCTCTCGCACGCACACACGCATGCACGCGCGTGCGCACACACGCATGCGCACACACACGCACACGCACACACACACAGATGCTGAAAAGAAGAAAACTGTTGTTTCAGTTGCCGCAGTGTCTGTGTCTGCACCTGCAGCGTCTGCACATGACAATGGAGGGTATGGCCGTCAAGCGACAGGAGCACGTTACCTTCCCCGACCTGTTGTCTATGGATCCCTTTGTGTACAGCCAGGCAGGCACTCACAAGATGGGTGCCCAAAGGTTGTGTGGGGGCAAGCAAACCAATCTTGTCTCTGGTTATAGGTGTGTATGTGTGTCTGTGTTTGCATGCGTGTGTTTGTGTGTGGTGTGTGTGTGTGTGTGTCTCTGGCACACAGGATTGTGTGGGGGCAAGCAAGCCAGTCTTTCATCTGGTTGTAGGTGTGTCTGTCTGTCTGGGGTGTGTGTGTGTGTGTCCTGGGCACACAGTACTGTCGGGGAGGGAGGGGGGCAAAGCAAGCCAGTTTTGTCTTTGGTTATAACAGTTCACAGCAGTGAGGATAGGTGATTGCTTTCATGTTTTTGTGAAAGCAGTATTCCCATTGAAGCAGAAAAATTGAATAGATGTGATACTGAACCTGTGTGGAAAGATGGAGTATGTTATGGAAATGAATTATAGAGTGTCAGGTCAGTTTTGTTTTTCTGCCAATACCCTGATATGGATGAAAAGTGTGGATAGTCATTACGCAAAGTCAGAACAAGATTGATGAAAGGTAGTTTCTAAGAAGAATGTTAAAGAGTTCTGTGGACAGCAAAGAAAACAAATGAGACAGTCTTCTAAGAGGCATACCAAAAAACAAAAAAACAAAAAATTTATGAAGAAGATTAGGAAAAGACAAGCAACATCTATTGGACATTTTATGAGGCAAGAGAAATTTGAGCACCTTGTCACAATAGGAAAGCTGGAGGGGAAAAGAGCACAAAGTAGACCCAGGGAGAAAATATTGGATGGATTTACGGAATGGACAAGACAAGGACAGAAAGGGTAGGAGATATACTTGCAACGACAAAAGATAGATTCATATAGAGAGCCATGATCACTAATGCTATACGGTAAGGCACGTGATGATGCTGCTGCTGCTTATCCATACTGTTTTGGATTACTGATAACAGGAAAGCTGTTGGGAATACTTATTTCAAGTAAAGTTATTAAAAAGTTCATTTGTTCTTTTTGTCAGTGTTGTTTCATGTCTGTGCATTGGTTGCGTTTTGGTAAATATTTAGTCTGTTTCTGACACCCGGCTGTTCAGAATCCCTTGGTAAAGATGCCAGACTCATACTTTCCAATCTATTGCTCATCTTGGGCCTTTTCTGTGGAATAATCTGCCATCTGATCTGAGAAATATGCCTAATCTTTCTCTTTTAAGACCTAACTTAAAGCCCACTTTTTCCATGAATTCTTCTGTTTTAAGTTAACTTTGCTATACTGACCCTGTCTCATCCTGTTTTAGTGCGTTCTTGTCGTGTTTTGTATGTGAGTGTTATTGAGTGTGTGTGCATGATGTTTATTGGGTAAAATGATTGAATGTGTGTTAGATGTATATATTTATTTCTTTTTGTATTGTAAAATTGTAAGTACCTAGAGCACTGTAAGACACACCAATGTATATTATTATTATTGTTATTATTATTTTACACTTTGGTCAAAATGGCACACTTTGAGGGAAAAATTATGTCCCTTTGACCACAGCTCCATGGAGTAAAGTGAAGTATCTGTTCTAACAACCGAGACATGCCAGCGACTGCCTGTGGCCATCAAAAAAAAAAAAGAAAGAAAAGATAAACCATCAGCAAACAGACTAGTATACATATTGAGAATACTTAAGCAGAAATCAGGTGACAATGAATGATGGAGATACCAGTTACTTTTGAAATTTTTTACCATTGTTGTTTTAGTAGTGATTGTAGTTGGGAATTTTTGTATGTATTAATTCACATTGTATGATTTATGGGCCATCTCTTTCATGATAGCATGTAGCCTACTTACTGTAGGTGTGTCTGCCTTTGTGCTCGCTGTCACTCAGCTTTGTGACACTTTTGAGGTTCTTGCCTGATGAGAGGCTGTACAAGGAAACATTATTATCATGATGATGATTGTAGAAGTGATGTGTGTCAGGTCCAGTGCTGCTGTCAACCTGTTGCGGGCCCTGAATTATGATGCCAGTACCTCCCGAAACGGCCTCTTCCTCAGGCCACCCTCACCCCTCCTCCTCCCTCCTTCCATGGCAGACGTCAATCACAATGGCCCCACCTCTCTGCCCGATGTCAACCACAACAGTACAAGATTCATGAAGTCTAAGGTGGGTCTTCAAGGATGATGCCATTATGACAATAATTCAGGGATGGTGTCATTAGGACATGTAATTCAGGGATTAGTCCATGTAGAAGATAGTTGTGTTGTTAATTCAGGGATGAGTTCATATAGAAGATTGTCATGGAATTGATTCAGGGATGAGTTCATGTAGAAGATTGTCATGGCATTAATTCAGGGATGAGTTCATGTAGAAGATTGTCATGGCATTAATTCAGGGATGAGTTCATGTAGAAGATTGTCATGGCATTAATTCAGGGATGAGTTCATGTAGAAGATTGTCATGGCATTAATTCAGGGATGAGTTCATGTAGAAGATTGTCATGGCATTAATTCAGGGATGAGTTCATGTAGAAGATTGTCATGGCATTAATTCAGGGATGAGTTCATGTAGAAGATTGTCATGGCATTAATTCAGGGATGAGTTCATGTAGAAGATTGTCATGGCAAATTAATTCAGGGATGAGTTCATGTAGAAGATTGTCATGGCATTAATTCCGGGATTAGTTCGTGTAGAAGATTGTCATGGCTTTAACTCACTTGAGCCTGTGCTATTTTTAGATCTGCTAGCGCTGAAGCCTGGTGTTTTTTTAGGTTATTGTCATATTTTCTAGCACACACCATAATTATTCAATCTGGCTGAAAATTTGGCAGAAGAAAGATGAAATAAAGATCTTGAAAATAAAACAAATTTGATGTGGTGAGTAGTTTGTTTATTAATAATAATAATAATAGTGAACATTTATGGCGCTTAATCTAAAAAAAAAGCCCTAAGCGCTTACAGTAAACACACACACACACGCACACACAACACACGCACACGCCCACACACACACACACACACACACACACACACACACACACACACACACACACACACACACACACACACACACACACACACACACACACACACACACACACACCCCCGCACACACACACACACACACACACACACACACACACACACACACCCGCACACACACACACACACCCGCACACACACACACACGCGCGCGGGCACAGATTTCAAGGTGGCAGCTGAAGTAAGAGTACAGAACTACAGGCTAGGATTTAAAAAGAGTGGTTTTTAGACTGGACTTAAACGAAGAAAGGGTACAGGTAGAGCGGAGAGGAAAGGGAAGTTTGTTCCAAATAGAGGGGGCCTGATAAGAAAAAGCACGTTCACCAAGAGTTTTGTTGCGGAAGCGTGGGATTCTAAATAGGTGGGCATCAGTAGAAGAGCGTAGCTCTCTGGAGGGAATGTAAACAGTCAGGAGATCAGAAAGATAGGGGGGAGCTAGACCAGCCAGAGACTTATGGCATAGGAGGGAAAGTTTATAGTCAATACGCTTTCGAACAGGAAGCCAGTGTAGAGTTCGAAGCAGAGGGGAAACATGAGTTGACCTTGGGCATTTCCGTACAAGGCGAGCAGCGTTATTTTGAACTTTTTGCAATTTGGATAAGAGTGTTTGGGGGCAGCCAGCAAGAAGCGAGTTACAGTAGTCGAGTCTGGAAAGAATGAGTGCAGAAATGAGAGTTATAGTGCTTTCTTCAGATAGAAGATGACGCACAGAACTGATCCGTCGAAGTTCTAAGTAACAAGCACGACAGACAGAGGATACCTGGCTGTGGAAGGAAAGAGTTTGGTCCAGTACAACTCCAAGATTACGCACGGATGTGGAAGTGTGGATTACCGAGTCTTCAAGCTGGATAGAAACAGGGATAGGCACAGTAGACAGAAGTCGCTTTGATGCAATAAATATAAATTCTGTTTTGTCATTATTCAGCTGGAGTTTGTTGCATGTCATCCAAGACTTTATGTCAGAAATGCAGAGCTGTTGTGATTGTGATTGTTTGAAAAATGTTGTATTTTTGCTTTTCGCAGAAATTTTTTAGAACCCGAATTATCAGATCTCTGGATGATTACAGTTCATAAAATGACATGCCTTAGTTATTTTGTTGTCACACAATATAAGAATACACATGCAAAACTTTGAAAATAAAGTTCCAACAAGTACAAGTCACATCTGCATATAATTGGCTGAGGGTGGAATCATCTTCACTGTCACTATCACTGTCATCATGACCTGGAGGCTGTGTGTTGTCACTGTCACTCCCTGCTGTTTGTGGAATAACAAATGCAGTTGAATCCATAACTGATTCCACTGGTTGATGGCTCTTGTTCTGAAAACAAAGCATTAGCCCTAGGCGTGCTTGTTTTCTTCTTTCTTTGATCTTTGCCTGTCACTGACTCGGCACCGTCACTATTTTCACCACTCTCCTCTCTATCTGGGACGAATTCTGGGTCTGCATCATCAAAAGTATGTTCGGTATCACTGCCGTCACCAAAAACCTCAAAAATGTTCCTTCGATTGTGTTGAGAAGCCATAATTTAGCACAGAACAGATCGCATGAATGAAGCATGTTGACACCTTTTTCGCCGGTTCACAGTGACTTCCCTTGGCGATCAATAACTCAAAGTCTATTGGCCCAAATCCACCCAAACATTGCATTAGGCTAACGGAGACATTCGTCTAGTGTACGAGACTGTTCCCGCAGCGCTTGTGGGAAACACGTGGCAGTTATCGATCGGTAACGCAAATCCCGCAAATATGCGGGATCAGGCCACAGAGAATGACCTGCTATCCTGCACATTTGCGGGATTAAGCTCAAGTGAGTTAATTCAGGGATTAGTTCGTGTAGAAGTTTGTCATGGCTTTAAATCAGGGATTGGTTCATGCAGAAGATTGTCTTGTCATTAATTCAGGGATTAGTTCATGTAGAAGATTGTCATGGCATTAATTCAGGGTAGTCATAGCATTAATTCAGGGATTTGTTCATGTGGAAGATGGTATTGTCATTAATTCAGGGATTAGTTCATGTAGAAGATTGTTGTGGCATTGATTCAGGGATTAGTTCTTGTAAACAATTCCCCATGGGGATACAGGGGGCTCATTTCTCATTATGAATAGTATCCCCACCCTCTGGAAATACTCTACTCAAAATTTCCTCTTTTCTGTCACTCTTTTTATTTCTGCCATGTTCTTTTGCTTTCTGTCATTTCTTCCCATCATTTTTTGCTTTGTTGGTCCTTCACCTGTATGTGTTCCATAAAAGCTTATATACTTTCTGTCTATTAGGATTGATAATTGATACGAATATCAGTTGTACTCTATAGGCCATTTTTTGTCTATACTTTTATGCACTTTGTCATGTTTATGCATTTGTATTGAGGTTTGCTTTTTACTCCCCGTGGTGATAAATTCAGCAGAATAGCCAACACCAGGGGCATACCCTTAGATTATTTGCATAAATGAAATTGTATATACTTAATTTTCTTTTCCATGTTTTCATTTTCCCAGGGTCAGTGACATGTTTATATGTGTGTGTTTTGTGTAAGGTGGTTATAACCCTGATTTTGCTCTGAGTTGCCCGCTGAGCTTTAAACATTGGTTATGATAATACCAAAGAAATAAGAGGGAAGCAGGGAGAATTTTTATAGTATCAACCAAAGGACATAACTCTTGAGAGTCACATAGGAATTATCTCCTATGTTGTGAAACTTCTCAAATCTAATATAGTTTGCGTTACCCATTCAACTAGCATAGAAGCAGATACAAAGCACAAAAACCGTAAACTCAGAACAGGAGTGTTCTGAGCTTAGGCTTTTTGTGCTTTGTATCTGCTTCTATGCTAGCTACAAAGCACAAAAACTGTAAGCTCAGAACACTCCTTTCTGAACTTACGGTTTCTGTGCTTTGTATCTGCTTCTATTCTAGCTGAATGGGTAGCGCAAACTATGTTAGATTTGAGGTTTCACAACATGGGAGATAATTCCTTTGTGACTCTCAAGAGTTATGTCCTTTGGTTGATACTAGTTATGATGATAGTGATGATATAAGGGTTTTTGTGCCAAGTTCCGATTTTGTCCCGTCATTTATAAGTATGGTTTGGAATAAGTCATTGTGCCCATATCAGATTCCGTTTTCTGAAGACGGCGTCTCCAGGCTCAGAATGTTTTTGTGTGCACGAACACTGCAGATGCTACGTGTTGGAAAAAGATCCAATATGATCATGACATAAGCCATAAACCTGCACATAAACAGCACATCCCATAAGGCCTTAAAGTCTTATCTGAACATGGGTTCTGTATACATTTGTCTGTACTTGTATCAGTCTGCACTTGTCTGGATCTGTACTGGTATCAGCCCGTGACCTTTTGACTGAAAACACAGGTATGAGTTGATTTGTTCAAGGCAGTGCAGATACCACATCATTACTTTTACTCACCTTATTTGGCTGTCTTTACTTCACCTGCCTGTTTTTGTACCTGTTTCCAGAACCAGGGACAGCACAGGTATCAATTGACAGCGGTCATCTCACATCTGGGTGATGTAGAGTCTGGTCATTTTGTGACCTACAGACGTGGCCCCATCCAGCCTGGCTCTGAGCAGGAACAACGCCTGGCGGACACCTGGTGGTACGCCTCTGACAGCGTCGTTCAGCGAACCCTCCTGTCACAAGTGATGGCTTCACAGGCCTACATGCTGTTCTACGAGAAAGTCTGAAATCCCTTTGTGCCGCACCCCTTACAGAACTGCAAATTCCATTCATTGTTGAAGCTGATGATGTTGACTTCCCAGTGCTGTACACAGTAATGATTCTGTTGTTGTTGTTGTTGCTATGTAAAGTGCAATGAGCATGCTTTGACATAAACTGTTTGTGCTGGACAAGTGGAACTATATGTTGTAATTCAAAAAAACCCAAGTCATAGTGCTTGCTAAAGACAATCGCCTTGTGTGAATTCTCAGACAGTCTCCTCCATTTTCTCAAAACAAGGATTACACATATGTGACATTTCAGTTGGTCACTACTGCTACAACTCCAGTTAAAGATTTTGTCTTAGAGACTTCTGTCGCATATATGGTTAGAAAGGAAATTTCATGCCCTTCTCAGTGATACCAATAAGTTGGTATCACCAAAATTTTAATTATGTCCACCTGTGACAGAACTCACTCCAGTTTCTTACAGGTGAAGTAGGTGAGGTTTTTGTGAGATAGGCTAGGTAGGAGTGATAGGCTTGGTAGGAGTGTTTCTTCTTCTTCTTCTTCTGCGTTCGCACGTTCACAAGGTCAGTCCAGTCAGGGAGACGAATGTTGTTGTGTCCTCCATGTCCTGTCGGCAGCCATAGAGCTTGGTGCGGAGGGGAAGGAGTGTTTCTGTGTTCCACCTAGCTGTGAAGATGAAAAGCGTTCTTACCAACAAATGCCTATCAATTAACATCAGGAAGAGAGTTCTTGAATGTTATTTAGAACCAATACTGAGGCGTGGACAGTCAACAAGCAAAGCCAGAACAAGATTGAGGCAGCCGAGATGTGATTTTTAAGAAGAATGTTGAGAGTTCCATGGACAGCAAAGAAAACAAACGAGACAGTCATGATGGAGGCAGACACAAGTAGATCATTCATAAGGAAGATCAGGAAAAGACAGGCAACATTTATAGGCCATTTTATGAGGAAAGGGGACTTGAAGCACCTGGTCACAACGGAAAGCTGGAGGGAAAGAGAGCAATGGGTAGACTCACGGAGAAGATACTAGACGGATTTGCAGAGTAGCTGGGGACAAGGAAGGTGGAAGAGATGCTTGAGGCAACAAGTAATAGAGACAGATGGAAGTCCATAATCGCCAACGCCATGCGGCAAGGCACCTGATGATGATGATGATGATGATGATGATGACCTAGCTATGACCATGGCTAGGTATTCAGTAGGTAAGGCCAGGTTGAATTGAGAAAATCTTTTCCTTGACATTAAGGTGGTGGTTGTACAAGTTGCCTTTGTGTGTAGCGATGACTCCCATCTTCGACTGGGAAAAAAACTGCTGCACATGGGCTGAAATCTGCTTCTGCTTGGTGTTTGTTTCATAGCACACTTTTTCCTCACCTCGCCACTTGCTATCTCATCACTCATGCTTGAGTGTGTTAGCAAGTAAGATTCGGGTCTCAGGTCACATTTGAGGGAACATTGGATTGATGATCATTGACAGTGACAGGTTAGTCATATGACCTGATGTGTACAATGCTATTCAGCATGAAATACTTCACTATCAGTGTGTATTGATTGGGAGGATTTCTGTGAAATGAGACAAGTTTATACTTTGTGGCTAGTTATATTTTTATTCAGTCCTTTAATTTTTTTTAAAATTATTCTTTTCTTTGAAGATAAGATATACAGATACATACACCATTATATTGTAACCAAGATGTTCCAACAATAGACTGTTATAATACTAGTATCAGATTCAAAACCCATAGGCTAATAAGGCCTCAGGACCTGGCCAGCTCCTGGGTTTATGTACAGGCTAAAGGCTTGTGCCATGATTGTTTTGAATCTTCTCCATCACATGACACCTGTGACATTAGTGCATATGAAATGCACTCTGAGCGTGGAGACATCATCTTGAAAAAACTGAAAGAGACTGAAATGCGATCATTGCTAGAGCTCATTTAAAGGCACAGTAGGAGTTCATAAGAGGGGAAGCTGTTCAGAAGCCACCTGGATTCAATCTATTGACAAAGTAACCTTGGCTGTCTGCAGTGAACCATTCATTGATTTCTGAAGTTGTCAGGAAGTTACATGGCTAATATTTGTCACAGAGTACAATCTGAGTCTTGGTTTTTGACCTGTTGTAATTGTTTCAGTTTCTTCTGTCTTGTTGTAGTTTACGGTAGTCTGGACGGTTTCTTACTTGGTGGTCGATCTAGGTTTTCGTCGTCCACTGAACTATCAATTCAAGGGAAGTCACTCCTCCTTTCTTATGAGTATCAATTAGGGAGCGTCTATTGTAGGCACATACGTCATAACTCCCTCTCTTCACAGAACAGGTTGATTAACGAGGTTTAACATCAAATACAAATTAGAGTAAGTCTGGCGTGGAGGCTGTATCAGGTTTGATGCAAATGCTTGAAACAATAAAAAACACAGGAGAGTTTGGTCGAAGAAGCCCCTGACATATTCTTGGAATACTGAACTCTTCGGCCTACCAGATAAGGAAACATCCTTGAACAGTCAGTAAATGTTTTTGAAACAAACAAATAAACGATCAGCGTCAAAACTCTAAGTTGGTTGCTGTATATACAAAAGAAGGAACTGGTTCAAAGAAACTAAAATTAGAATTATAATCAACACTGATGTCACTAGCGCGTCTCGTGCTACAGCAATACTTTGTAACTGCTGCGTTCTTTCAAGAGGGACTGAGTGTAGGAAATGACCGAGATCTGCACAGAGTACTCGAATCTAGATCAATCTGTAGGCCTATACTTCCACGCGCGCCTGTGCCTCGCTACTGGATGGGTTAAAGTGGTGTGGAGAGTGGAAGGGAAGGGGAAAGATGCGCGCTATTAATTGCCGGCAGGGCAGAACCAAAAAGTGGCCAACTAAAGAACCTCGGATTTGTGCGCCGTGCTGAAGAAGCTTGCTGCTGACTCATTTCGAAAGCTTTGCAAACGTCCAGACAATCTTTTAGGGTCAGTTTCCGTATTTCCAGCAATTTTGTACTGAGAGTAACTCATCTCTCACATTTAGTTAGTACAATTTGATCTCGCAGCAGTGTTCCAAAACTGCAAGATTTAATCAACTTTCTGAGATCGCACACAAAATTTTCAATGGACTCACCCGCAGCTTGCAGTCTTTTGTGAAATTTGTAAGCTTCATATGTCTCATTTTTCTCACCAATGCAAAATTCCTCAAATTTGTCTAATATTGCAATTATATCTTTCCTCTCATCATGATCTCTAAAGAGCAGTCCATCAAAAATGTCCAATCCTTGGGAAAGAAATTTGACGGCTCTGAACTCATCCTCCTCCTCTCGAAGTTCAGTCACAATTTCGTAGCTGTTCCACAGCCATTCAAACTTCCTCCAGCTGCTTTGGAGATCTGTGTCAGTCATTTCTAGCTTTGGTGGAAGTGGAATATTTCTTTTCCGTCGCATAGGTCTGCTGTTTCGGCAATCGCTCGCGCTAGTAGTTGGTCTTCGCTCATCATCGCTCATGACGACTGTTATTAGTGTTAAGGCTGGATCCTTGGCCCTAGCTGAGACGGAAATTTCACTTCATGCGGCGTTTGCCGGGACTTCTTGTGGATTAAGACTTGTTCTTATGGTATCCCACTTCTGACACCATGTTTCAGTTTCTTCTGTCTTGTTGTAGTTTACAGTAGTCTGGACGGTTTCTTACGTGGTGGTCAATCTAGGTTTCCGTCGACCGCCGAGCTGTCATTCAAGGGAAGTCACTCCTTTCTCATGAATGCGGCTATTGTAGGCACATACGTCACAGTAATCTTTTGAATTTAAAACGTGTGTAAGAGCATTTATTGAATAATTAAATCTGATTTGGATGAAACAAGAGGCTCAGTTATGGAAAGTTATGACACATTTGACAGGCATGTCATCCATATTGCCTGTAAAGTAGGCCTATGTGAAGAATACAAAAACAAACATATAAGGCATGCTGTCGTTCATGAAAAGCTGGAGGGAAAGAGAGTACCAGGTAGACCCAGGGAGAAAATATTGGACGGACTTGCAGAGTGGCTGAGGTCAGAGAGGGTGGAAGACGTACTTGCAGTGACAAGGGATAGATTCGTATGGAGGGCCATGATCACCAATGCCATGCAGCAGGGCACATCATGATGATGTCATTCGTGCTCGCTCAAACACACACACACACACACACACATTCACCACACACACACACACACACACACACACACACACACACACCACACACACCACACACACACACACACACACACACACAGTGTATTCTCTATCAAGGCTAGTGAAGTATTAAGTGTTGAATTGCATTGAACAGTCTTATCACATGACTTACTGCCATGTTACTGTCACAATGATCAATCCATTGTTTCCCTCAGCAGTTGGGTCAACAGATGATGTTTCAAATTTTCAATTAAACAGTCATTCAACAAGACCAACCCTGTCCACACTTCAGATTTAAAATACCTACACTCTCTCTCTTACACACACACACACACTGTTTCTGTCTCTGTCTCTCTCTCTCACACACACACACACATACACATTAACACACACACATTAATATTCATACACATATTAACACTCACTCACACACTCACACACACACACACACATAAACAAACTGTACATTTATACATACACTCTGTGCTTATCTGCAGTATACCCACACACAATTGAGTCATACATTGAGGAGCGTGAATGACTTCAGCACAGATGTACTCTTTGCGAATTCTGTTCCACTTCACTTTTACAGCACAAAATCAGCTGCGTGATGGAAAGAGTTTGTTATACAGCTCAATGATTTGACTGCTGTCCACAACAATCACTCACCTTTTGTACCACTGGCCTTTCATACAATTGGTGGAGACTGTCCTGCCCCTCACCCACAGTCTTACTACAAAATTAACATTTTCTTGTTGTTAATCCTTTGAATCCATCTAGCCTATCCACTAGCATCAACCATGACAGCAAAGCAAAAATTTAACCATTTGACTCCCTCACCCCGTCCACCAGAAGCTGGTAGATCAGGTGAGGGTGTCAGAATAAAAATGTAACCCTTTGACTCCCTCACCCTATCCACAGCTTGTCTTTTTGTATGGCTCTTGTGTTGGTCTGGCAAGCTCCTCAGTCACAACACATCCTACATTCCAGGGGTAGAGCATAGGGGAGGGATTTTCAGGGCTTTCAGAATACCTCCCCCTCTCCCAGCTCTTCAAAAGAATTGTAATTTGAAATCTGTGTTCAGTGTACAGTGCCTACAAATGGCTCATATTTTTATTTCTCTGGACAACAATTTTTCCTGGGGGAGCATGCCCCCATATCTCCCTAGATATTTTAGAAACAGGGACCTCTACATAGACCGTAACCGGCCTTTACGTTGTGCATGTGTGTGTGCACGCACGAACGTTGTAAAGAAATAATGATGTGCAGAACTGATTTTAGGTCATTTGCATGTTATGTTGGTTATGTTTATACATCTGTATTCAAGTAAACCCCCTGATGATTAATTGGACAGAATGGTCAACGCCAGGTGCATATCCTTAGATCACGTGCTCAAATGCGTCGGTATGTATACTTAATTTTTTCTTTTCCAGGTGTTTCCCCCCCCCCCCCCCCCCCCCCCCCCCCCCCCCCCCCCACGGTCAGCGAGGTGTTCTATGTATTTTGAGATGATTATAGTCCTGATATGGCTCTGTGCTGTTGGCTGGGCTTTAACCCTTTGACTCCCGCACCCCATCCACCAACTGCAAAAATTCAAGTTTTTTATTCCCTCTCCCTATCCACCAGCTTCCAACAGGAAGCTGGTAGATAGGGTGAGGGAATCAAAGGGCTAAGTTTTAGCTTTGCGAGCATGGTTGGCAATGCAGGATGCTGGTGGACAGCGTGCGGGAGTCAAAGGGTTAAACAACACTAATGATAATGACTGTGCAAGCACATTCTGCCAGGACTTTTGATCTGCTGCTATGCTTATCTTGGCTTTGACTGATATAAATGTTAAAACCCATCATTATCATTATGCGTCTGCAGGCTGTACAAAACGCAGCTGCCAGAGTAATCTCTAGATGCAGGAAGACTGAACACATAACTCCCATCTTACGGAATCTGCACTGGCTCCCAGTTCAACAACGCATCAATCACAAACTACTAACTATCACCTACCGTGCACTCAACTCTAGTAGTCCTTCTTATCTTAAAGATCTTCTTTCTGAATATAAACCTGTTCGCAGTCTGAGATCTGCTTCCAAGTCTCTTCTTCATGTTCCTGGGACAAGGGATGTTAAAACCAAAAGATATGGTCAGCGAGAATTTAAATACCTTGCCCCTACCAAGTGGAACATGCTTCCCATGAGCATCAGGGAGAAAAAGACTCATTCATCCTTTAAATCTAGTCTCAAGACACACTTTTTCTAATGTTGTATGGGATTGCTTATTTGAATGTGAATACCTTGAATGCCTTTATGAATGTTGGTGCAAAGGCTGTGTGGAATTGTTTTTGTGCCCCCCCCTCCCCCCCCCCGTGCGCCGCGAGCATGCTTTTATAGCATGGAGATTTTTGTTGCGCGATATAAATTTTCATTCATTCATTCATTATACTTCGTGTATGTTTTGATGGTGTGTGTTGTGTTTTGACAGTGTGAATACATGAGTTTATTGTAGGTAAAAATTACATTCTTATTTTCACTTGTAAACAGTTAACTGTCTGAATGTGAAACAGTATAGTATGACATATTCAGAAACTTTGTTCTTAGATCAATGTATTGAGGATAAAGACATATGTCATAGACCTCATCTTCTGGTTCTGACAGGCAAAATGGACATCTGTTGTTAAGAATGGGAGAATACTTGAATCTATAACAATTTATTTCCGAGACCCCGAATCAAACTTGTGAGAGAGCTGTTCTGTGTTTGATCATACTGATCCAGTCAATATATTTTTCATTCTCAAGACAGCTTTTATACTGTCTGTAGAGGTTACACATCTGATGATTTTCAAGATATGGAAACCATTCTTGACAGAAACAATCTCTTCATCTACATTTAAATTCTTGTAAAATCACCTTCTCATTTCCGACACTAAACAGCCGAACATGATAAAATCCATTATAGCACAGCAAATTTTATACATGAGATACCCCGGTTTTATGACCGACTTTAGTAATTTCTAATAACATGTTGTACACACATTTTGAGTACTTGTACTGTTTTCATAGTCTGAACCAGTATCAAATATAACTTACTGCAGAATTTATGTACAGTGGATGTCTTCCTAGCTCCATGTATACTAAGTTATTTGAAGTTTTAGTTGACCTGGATATATATGTTAGTAAGCACGTCTCAATCCTAAATGGAATTCTTAACATCATGACCATTGTCCCCATTATCATGAAATCATCAGCCATTATAGTATTGTAAAAATTGTCCTGGATTCTGTGGCCGTTTGTGCCCTGAGCTCATGATGACCACAGTTTATCATATTCTTTTTCTTTTCTTTTGTCACAATAGATTTACCATACATGTGAAACTCGAGTGTTCTTCCTTTGAGAGTGCATCACCACGTTGCAGCACCACCTTTTTTTCCTTTCTTTTGTTTGACCAAGACTTTAGAAAGGCAAGGAGGCTAATTGGCCGTCAAGGGATGGGACCTATGAAACCAACCTATCTGTCCAATGTTTTATACCAGTGCAGCCATTGCTAAGGCCCTGCTCTTCACGATTTTCAACCGCCATGGGATCTTCAGTGTGCGCAGGACAGAAAGCACACAGGTCTGATTCGTTTTTCATCCCCTTATGAAGGTCTAGACATTCAGTTCGATTTTCTGGTCAAGTTTGGAGAAAAGTTTAGGCCTCGATGGGAAACGAACCCTGAAACCTTAAGTTGACTTATGGGTAGGCGAAGATCTGAACCATTCTGCCATTCTTCTCGTTTTCTCCAGTTTTGCTTTCCTCTGCCACTTCCATGCCTGAGGTAAATCAGGTTGGGGTCTTTGATGTCAGTGGTTCATGGGGCGGTCACTGTAGGGCACTGGTTCATGGGGCGGTCACTGTAGGGCACTGGTTCATGGGGCGGTCACTGTAGGACACTGGTTCATGGGGCGGTCACTGTAGGACACTGGTTCATGGGAGCGGTCACTGTAGGACACTGGTTCATGGGGCGGTCACTGTGGGGCACTGGTTCATGGGGGCGGTCACTGTAGGGCAGATTCATGGGAGTGGTCACTGTAGGACACTGGTTCATGGGGGCGGTCACTATAGGGAACTGGTTCATGGGGGCGGTCACTGTAGGGAACTGGTTCATGGGGGCGGTCACTGTAGGAAACTGGTTCATGGGAGTGGTCACTGTAGGGCACTGGTTCATGAGGGTGGTCACTGTAGGGCTGTGGAAGGGGTCTCCTTAACAGGGAGTCTCTCACTTGGTCTGGCTCCACAAACCACTGTCGTTAGTACAGGGCTTAGAAGGCAGTGTCCTTAGGAATTTGGATCAGAACAGTCACTGTTGACATTCACCAAAGCCAACCAACAGCAGTGGCAGGTCTACTCTGATGGGTAGCCCAATGTGGCTTGAATCTCTTCCTCCTGTGGTTTACTGAGATTTTACAGAATTAACATGGGGTTGGTGTTATATAGCTGAGACTTTGATAAAATAAACATTGGGTTGGTTTTGTGTCATGGAGCCAGAATGAATGGTGTGGAATCAGGGGACAGCCAAAAAAAACAAACAAACAAAAAACACCACACATATATACATAACAAAAAATGTAGAAACCCACCAGTACTGAAAGATGTGTTCTTGGTAACAACTAATGTGCAGAAAATATTTCCATAAAACATTTAAAGTTTTCATTCGCTGCTTGTTCAGATGTACCTATGTTATTCGCCAAAGTCCCAAACATTAAATAATGTGATAAGTGTGTGAGCATTTGTGCGTGTGTGTGTGCACATTTGTGTGTGTGTGTGTGTGTGTGCACATCTGTATGTGCGCAGGTTTATTAAATTTGTCTTGCTTGATGCAGGCAGTCACTTTTGCTTGTGATTTCTTACTAAGTGTTGAATGTGGTATTGAAGTATTGTAAATCTGTTGAGAAAATGATGAATGCCTTGGTAAGGTGTGAAAAGTTTTTGAGAATACCTTGGTAATGTATATAAACCCTAACCTTTGTTATGAAGGTTACGTCAGTCGGTATAGTCTGTCCCTTGACCGAAGGCCTGCAACATACTGATGAATGTACTGAGTAAACATCATGTTCGAAGTTTTGTGTCACTGTGCTAACATTTTTTTTTTTTTTAAGTTTTGTGTTACTGTCCTAAATTGATTGAATTCTGTGTCAGATTACATTTATTACAGTATTAGTGTGGCCTATTGAAATCTGTGCCAGGGGTAACAGTGATTACATTTATTACAGTATTAATTGTGGCCTGCAGAACTGGTTGGCTCAGTGAAGACCACTGTGTGTGTGGCCTCTAGTCTGCCCAGCTGTGACTGGGTACCAGACCTTTTCAAATGTTGGGAAGGTAAGGCAGGAAGGAAGAGGAAACAAACACTACCCTTCTCACTGTTGGTCCAGGCAAAAGTTGGGGTCTCTCCCACCTCACTCCCCTATGACCTCCGGTCATAAGATGATGTGACCTTTACTGTTTTCCTTGCTGACTGTGCGCTTTACTCTGTGAAGTCTTGTGCAAGTCTTGTGCAGTCTTGTGTTTAGTGTTGTGTATTTGTTGACATGGGTGATTACATTATTGTTTGTGTTGTCTTTGTGTATTTGTTGATACGGTTGTATACATTATGTTGTTGTCTTTGTGCAATACAGTTGTATACATTGTGCATGTTGTCGTCTTTGTGTATTTGTTGATGCGGTTGTATACATTAATGTTTAATATGTTATTGTGCATGTTGTTAACAAGGATTTGATACAGTGTGTGTCATTGTGTATTTATTGACATGATTTAATATGTTACTGGAACTGAATGTTGTCCATGTCCTATGTTGCCAATTGCCCATGCTTTGGTGTACTTATGGATGCAGTGTGCTCTCTTATTTTGCAACAGTTGTATACAGTATTGGCCTTGTTTGGTGTACTCTTGAGTTTTGCGTGATTGTGGAAAAAATAAAAGATTTCCAAACATGTGATGGAGTGTTTGTTATTGAAAAAGGGAGGTTTGAATATATAATCTTTTTGTCTTTCTCTAATGATAAGTTTCTTGTTTAGCACTACTCTCAAAACTCATTTGGACTCACTGTGCATTACTAATTTTTCAAGACAGAGAGTAATAAATACAGATGCTCACTCTAATATATACATCTCTCTCGCACACACACACACACACACACACACACACACACATGCACACATGCACACACACACATCAAAATAAACATTACTAAACATGCACAAACACAAACTAACAGTGTCCAACATACATGTCTAAGGTCATAAATGCACACACATTCATGAATGACTAAACAATCACACACAATTCTTATTCTTTTTGTTTAAAGCCCAGCTACGACTGCACAGAGCCCTATCAGGGTTATGACCATATCAAAACGTACACAACATCTGGACGAGGAAAAAACTGGAAAAGAAAATAAAGTACACAAAACTGGAAAAGAAAATGAAGTACACAAAACTGGAAAAGAAAATAAAGTACACAAAACTGGAAAAGAAAATGAAGTACACAAAACTGGAAAAGAAAATAAAGTACACAAAACTGGAAAAGAAAATGAAGTACACAAAACTGGAAAAGAAAATAAAGTACACATCAATGCATGTGTGCACATAATATAAAGATACGCCTGTGGTGATCATTCTGTCCAATTTATCATCAGAGGATTTTTTTTTTAAAAACCACCTGAATACAAATATGAACATAGCTAAGGACACTAAAGCATACATTAAAATTGGCCTAAATTACTAAAAAGGCTCCTACACAGCACATTTCCATAGAGCCAAATATGCAATCAATACACGTACCCGATCATCAATCCAAAGAGAAGGTATGTAAGGCATTACATATACACATAAATGGACTAGCAAGGCAAAAAACGACAGGAAAAAAATGACACCAAAGGAGGAAGGACGGAACACAGTGACAGAAAAAGAAATGTTTTCAGGCACAGAATTTCCAGAAGTTTGACAGTTAAGAGTGGAAGTATGCATGCTACCAACAATAGAAGGCCAGGGTGAACAGGTAGGTCTTTGACTTGTGTGTGAAAGGGTGGGCAGATAACTTCCATCAGCTGGCAGTGAGTTCCGAACAGATGGTGCAATGAAACTGGAAGCATGCTCACCACCGATTAAAGATTACATTTTGGTACCATCAGAGGCTTTATTTCTCCATCTCTGGAGGCCTCACACACACACACACACACACACACACACACAATGCACGCACACACACACACGCACACATTAGAACCTGTTCATGGACCTCATTAACAGCAGAACATTGCAAGGAAACAGTACATCAATTTTCACGCAAAAACATCAAAACACGAAATTTGACAACTGAAACTGCCACTTTAAGAAGAAAAAGTGACAAGAACATTCTTTGCAAATGGACACAGAAGACGGTCACATTTTTTCGATAACCATACACAGTAAAAACAGGACGAGTCCTGAGACAAGGGCACTTACGATTGTCTCCCTTGCAACGGTCACAAGCAACAGAAAGCCAGACAAATCTTTTCCGTCTCCGTCGTGTAATAGTTAACGTAATGGGCTACCGACTGGAAGGTTGTGACTTTGAAACTCCATCAGGCCCTTCAAAAACCATTGTGGGGTTTTTCAGCTCCAACAGGCTCCTACCCAGAGCTGAGTATGCTGTGGCTCATTAGGAAGACTGGGAGAACACAGTCGACTTTCATTCACTTCATGGATGCATCATTGAGGAACTTGCTCAAATCTTCTGACCAACATCACAGGTATCTGTATCCCTCGGACCTGGTTGATGTCAGGATACATTATGATAGTAAGTTTAGAATACTGCCCTGTCATGCAGTCTCAATCTTAGATGGAACTCCAGAGCATCATGATTGTCATCCTCATCTTTGTCAACATCACCGCATTGTAAAACCTGTACCAGCTTCTGTGACCACTAGAGTGGTGTAGAAAATTGGGGGGTGGGGGGGACTTTTACCTGACAAAAGTCACTGGTCTGAAACACAGACGAAAGAGAAACCTTTGAGGAAAGGAAAAAATGTTGGGGGGTTGTGGAACAAGCATGTGTAACCGTAAGTATGTCCGTATTTACTTCCTTCAAAGGGAGGATCCTTACGCAGGGGATGATGATTTCAGTCACTGCTCTAAACAGATCAAAATGACCGTCACCTGCTTAATCAGCATAAGGACTTTCTCACTAAAGGACCTAAGTACTGATGGAGCACTCTAGGAGGGTCACCCAGGGCTGCTTCCCAACTCCCAGTGCGTTTCTTTGAAATGAAAAAAAAAACACACACACACTCAAATCAGGCAAACGTCATATGTATTGTATTATACTGTATTGTATTGTAGGCTACCATATTATATTAACAACCTCACCATGCATTGTATTGTTATTGCATTGTACGTTGTATTGCACTGTACATATGCACTATATTGTACTGTATTGTACCATATTCACTTTGATCAATGGAAGGCCACTCATCCAGGGCCAACAGGTCTCCCCCCCACTCCCCTCTCCAATCCTTCTCATGTTAACTTGCTGGCTGTGTGGCAGGCCCTACCCTTTTGTCTGACCATGTTCCCTTTTGGCAAGCACTTGTCTGTCTGTACTGTATATCACTTTAATTCAATCCACCAACTATAAAAACTTCACTCTCCGACTCCTTCAGCCTATCCACCATCTTCCTGCAAGAAGCTGATGAACAGGGCGTGGAAGTCAAAGGGTTGTTTTTGCTTTGGAAGCATGGTTGACATGCAGGATGTTGGTGGACAGGTGTGAGAGTCAAGGGGTTAAGACACAAAATCTGACAAATGCTGGAAATTCTGCTGGACAATCCATCAGTAAATGAAGACCCCAGGTTTGAACTGCCAACCATACATAGACATAAGGCATGAACTGCCCAGCAGACTAGTTATTAATGTTACTTCACACATCCATGTTTCAGTTTTTCACTCATCCCTTTAACTCCAACACCCAGTCCATCAGCATCCTGCATTGTCAACCATACTAGCAAAGTTAAAACTCAACTCTTCAACTCTCTCACCTTATCCAACAGCTTCCTTGAAGGAAGCTGGTGGTCTTGCAGGAAGCTGCTGGATAGGGTGAGGGCATCAAAGGGTTACGTTTCTGCAGTTGGTGGATAAGGTGTGGGAGTCAGAGGGTTATTGTTGCCTTGGTACTTACTTTGTTCATCGTTTACTCATCAATTACTTATTAATTTCTGTTTTGGTTGTGTGTTCCTTATTGATTTCTTTACTTCAGTTGTGTGTTCCTTATCAATTTCTATGCTTTTGTTGTGTATTTCCTTCCACTAATGTTATTTCAGCTGTATGGATATGGTCGGGTGTTTCTTTTTTGTCATATTATTCCAGTTGTACGGACATACTTGTGTGTCTTTCTTCGTCCAGCTGTACGGATATGGTCATGCCTTTCTTTTTGTTAATATTATTCTATACACACACAGTTGTTTCTTTTTACCAATATTATTCCAGTTGTATGGATATGTTTGTGGACAAGGATTCAGCCACTAAAATGTGCTTATGGCCTGAGCTCTCTCACACACATCATTAGAAAAATCATTATGCATTCTTAGTCCTATGCTCATTTTTCAATACCTAATTCACACACAGACATGTAGGCCTACTGTTACAAATGAAAGAGAAAAAGAAAAGATATCACACATACGCGCACACGCCACACGCACACACACACACACACACACACACGCACAAACACACAGCAGAAAAACTATCATATATTTTTTATTATATGCAAAATCATGATTGATAACTACTGAACTGAATGGAGTCCTTGAACCTCTTCTTCAATAATTCAAACACACACACACACACACACACACACACACACACACACACACACACACCACACACACAGATGCAGATACACAAACTCAGACACACACATACACACAGAGATAGTATTACACACAGATGAAGATATACATAGTCATAGATGTATACACTGACACACATGCATACCAACATTTACACACAATGATAGATAAACAACTAGTGAACTGAATAAAGTCCTTGAACCTGTTCTTCAATAATTCACACACACACACACACACACACACACAGATACTCAAACTCAGACATACACACGCACACAGACATAGAGCTACACACAGACACAGATATACATAGACACATACTCTGACACACATATACACACTAACAGATAGATACACATAGACACAGTCACACACCCACACCCAGACATCAACACACAAGCAAGTGGCAACCTCAAACAGCTACAGAGAGTTCAAATCAATGGTACAGGTCCATCATATCATCGCCAATGGCATGGGACGGCAGGACACCAATGTCTGAGATGAGGCGGTTTATGTATTTGGGCGGGGTGTAGTCAATCAGGGGGTGCTCCTCCTCCAATAACCCTTCCTCCTCTGCTTCCGCCACATCGACCCTCTTGTACTGAAAAACACCAGTCTGTATACACAGAGTGAGTAGGGGGCAACCTATTGACACAACACCAACTTCAATACACCTTATTATCAGTGCTCAACAATAAAAGAAGCATTAGGTCCCATTGGATTGTCTTACCTCTAGAGACGCAATAGGTCTCACTGGATTATCTTACCTCTAGAGAAGCATTAGGTCTCACTGGATTGTCTTACCTCTAGAGAAGCAATAGGTCTCACTGGATTGTCTTACCTCTAGAGAAGCAATAGGTCTCACTGGATTATCTTACCTCTAGAGAAGCAACAGGTCTCACTGGATTATCTTACCTCTAGAGAAGCAATAGGTCTCACTGGATTATCTTACCTCTAGAGAAGCAACAGGTCTCACTGGATTGTCTTACCTGTAGAGAAGCATTAGGTCCTACTGGATTATCTTACCTCTAGAGAAGCAACAGGTCTCACTGGATTGTCTTACCTCTAGAGAAGCAATAGGTCTCTGGATTGTCTTACCTCTAGAGAAGCATTAGGTCTCTGGATTGTCTTACCTCTAGAGAAGCAACAGGTCTCTGGATTGTCTTACCTCTAGAGAAGCAACAGGTCTCTGGATTGTCTTACCTGTAGAGAAGCAACAGGTCTCTGGATTGTCTTACTTCTAGAGAAGCAATAGGTCTCACTGGATTGTCTTCCTCTAGAGAAGCATTAGGTCTCTGGATTGTCTTACCTCTAGAGAAGCAACAGGTCTCTGGATTGTCTTACCTCTAGAGAAGCAATAGGTCTCACTGGATTGTCTTACCTCTAGAGAAGCATTAGGTCTCTGGATTGTCTTACCTCTAGAGAAGCAATAGGTCTCACTGGATTGTCTTACCTCTAGAGAAGCAACAGGTCACTGGATTGTCTTACCTCTAGAGAAGCAATAGGTCTCACTGGATTGTCTTACCTCTAGAGAAGCATTAGGTCTCTGGATTGTCTTACCTCTAGAGAAGCATTAGGTCTCACTGGATTATCTTACCTCTAGAGAAGCATTAGTCTCACTGGATTATCTTACCTCTAGAGAAGCAATAGGTCTCACTGGTACAGGTCCATCATATCATCGCCAATGGCATGGGATTGTCTTACCTCTAGAGAAGCAATAGGTCTCACTGGATTGTCTTACCTCTAGAGAAGCATAGGTCTCTGGATTGTCTTACCTCTAGAGAAGCAACAGGTCTCTGGATTGTCTTACCTCTAGAGAAGCAATAGGTCACACTGGATTGTCTTACCTCTAGAGAAGCATTAGGTCTCTGGATTGTCTTACTTCTAGAGAAGCAATAGGTCTCACTGGATTGTCTTACCTCTAGAGAAGCATTAGGTCTCTGGATTGTCTTACCTCTAGAGAAGCAATAGGTCTCACTGGATGGTCTTACCTCTAGAGAAGCATTAGGTCTCACTGGATTGTCTTACCTCTAGAGAAGCATTAGGTCTCACTGGATTATCTTACCTCTAGAGAAGCATTAGGTCTCTGGATTGTCTTACCTCTAGAGAAGCATTAGATCTCACTGGATTATCTTACCTCTAGAGAAGCATTAGGTCTCACTGGATTATCTTACCTCTAGAGAAGCATTAGGTCTCACTGGATTATCTTACCTCTAGAGAAGCATTAGGTCTCACTGGATTATCTTACCTCTAGAGAAGCATTAGGTCTCACTGGATTATCTTACCTCTAGAGAAGCATTAGGTCTCTGGATTGTCTTACCTCTAGAGAAGCATTAGGTCTCACTGAATTATGTTACTTCTAGAGAAGCAATAGGTCTCACTGGACTGTCTTACCTATACCCCTTGCTACTTTATAGTACTCCATGCTACTCTATATACATTTATTCAAACACAAACCTTCAAAACACTGTATTTCTCAAGATACTAGCATTAGATCCCACTGCACCTGTCTCACAGCTAGTCCTTGCTATACTATCATACACAACACTAAACTCCAAAACACTTCATAACTGGAACAAAAAGACAGTAGCATTAGGTCCCACTGGACCTGTCTTTACAGCTAGTCTTTGCTACACCACGCATATAACACAAAACTTCAAAACATTTTATAACTCAAAGACAGTAGCACTATGTCCCACTGGACAGGTATTACAGCTAGTCCAGTTACTCTACACATGCAACACAAAACATCGAAACACTGGTAGATAGGGCGAGGGGATCAAAGGGGTATGTTTCTGCAGTTAGAGGTTAGGGTGTGGGAGTCAAAGGGTTAATGTGGAAACAGCTGCCTGGGTATATCTGTCTGTCTGTCTACATACACTCAGGGTGGGGATGGGCGGGCCTAGTGACACAAGCCCCCAGACAACATGGAAAATAGCACAAAGAACTACAAATGAAAATTACCTGTTTACAAATACACACACACACACACACACACACACACACACACACCACACACACACACAAATACTAATAATAATCCCATAGCAAGCCCAAAATTATACATCCATTAATATCTACCTATCTACCTATCTTTCTATCTATCTATCTAAATCCATATATCTATCTATATCCATATATCTATCTACCTATTTATCTATCTGTCTATCTATCTATCTATCTATCTATCTATATATAGATAGATAGATAGATAGATAGATAGATAGATAGATATACACACACACACACAAATACACACATACCTATAAACACACACACACATATGATAAAAAAAAATTACTCTCACACACACACACACACACACACACACACACACACACACAGTCACAATAACAGTCTTGTACTTTGAGGTCGGCGGGAATGCTGTCTTGGCCAATGGGAAGGAACTCCATGTACTTCAGACTCTCAGCGAACACGTAGAGTGGCTTATGGTGCTTCTTGGCAGCTATGGCAATGCTGTAGGTGCCGATTTTGTTGAAGATACCACCGTTCTTTAGCAGGTTTTCCGCACCCACCACCACCATGGACACGGTCTCCATGATGTACCTGTCACACATATGTATGTTTTGAAACGACCTGTCACAAATTTATATGTTTCGAAGCTATGTCCACATGCTGCAAACAGCAATTCAAAATAGTTGTATTATACTTACAAATCTTCATGGTTACTAAAGAAATCTGCCAAAATGTTCTCAAACTTTCTCCCCATGTTCTCAAAACAAGAGATTTATAAGTATGTGTGTGTGTGTGTGCATTTATGATTATTACACATGACATTTCACCTTTCACCTGTCACTTGTCAGCATTATTCAGTTTGTCGGTAGCCACCACAGAAGACATCACAACAACTCTCCTCCATTTACTCTGGTCTTACTTTTCTGTGCAGCTTCACAGAAATTCAAACCAGTGATGTTGGTGAAGTTGTTCATATAGGAAGTGGGTGGTTTGCCCAGATTATTTTTGACCTCCATTTTCCTTACAAAACTGTTGTCATAAGGGTTGTGTTGATGTTGCATGGCTGATGTATTTCATTTTCATTTTCTTGATTTCTGACGACAGTTGACAATGGATTTCAAGTTCATTCAAAATGTTTTCATTCTTTATCCGTCCATCTGACTTTAATTAAACTGCCTGTAGAACATATCCCCGCTGCTTTGATCTTATTTCCATCTACTTGTCTGCATGTCCAGATTTCCCAGCCATATAATATTAGCCAGATCAGACTTTTAAATTTTTATCTTAATATGCTTCTGTCGTTCCTAATGTTGAGTTGGATCATTTTCTGTTTTCCCATTCCTACTCTTGTTTTGATGTCTTTGGTACAGATGCCATCAAGAACTTCAACTGAATCCAAAATTTAATATCACTCACATTTTCTAATGCAGTCTTGTCAATTTAAATGTAATACGTCTCTGGGACAACAAACGTAAGAATTGTGACTTATTGAAATGTCACATTTCATTCAGAAACTGTAGGAGTTGTGACTTACTGAAATGTTACATTTCAATTAGCTGTGATTTATTGTTGCTTAAAGCCCAGCCAATTGTGTAGAGCCATATCAGGGCTACAACCTTTTCAATACACATACAGTACTTCAACAGGGGAAAAAAAGAAAAGAAAATTAAGAGCACATATCAATGCATTCGCACACATAATCTAAGGAGATACCCCTGGCACCGATCACTCCGTCCAATTTATCACACAAGGGATTTAAAAAACATACCTGAATACAAATTCAAACACAACTAAGGACACTAAAACATAAATCAAAAATGGGCCTAAATTACCTGAAATTGCTTCTGCATACCTTATTTCCCTAGAGCCAAAAATGCACTTAATATAAGAACCCAATTACCAATCCTAAGATAAAGTATGTAAGACTTTTTTTTTAACACATACAGGTGAATGGGCCAGTAAGGCAGAAAATGATAGAAAGAAATGACAGATAGCAAAGGAACAAAGCAGAAAGAAAGAGCAACAGAAAAGAGGAAATTTCTAGCACAGAATTTCCAGAAGGTGGGAATACTATTCATACTGAGAGAGCCCAGCATCCCCATGGGGGGCAGCAGTGACTAAATGTGACATTTCAGTTAGTCACAACTGTTAGTCTGTGTCACAGAGACTTAAAATATCACTAGAAAGAAACGTCACACCCTCTCCAATGACACAAGTTAGATGGCATCACCAAATATCAACTTGTCACCTCCTTTGACAGAATGGATATGGCCACTGATAATAAAAGGGAAAGAAGGGGGACAACTCACGCTGCGGCTGCATCAAGAATAACGGTACAGTCCACTCCCAGGTTCCTCAGCTCTCGTGCTGTGCGTAATCTGTGCAAAACAAGTTTATCACAATGTTCTGTTTTTCCCAGTACATAAAAAAAAAACATAATGATAATAATTATAACAGTAATAACAATCATAATATTTAGAAGATGAAAAATTACAATAATAATTATAACAATGATTATGACAAAAATTCCATTTGTAAAGCACAAACAGTCCACGGCTACTGCATTTTACACAGTAACAGATCATTCTTATATTTGATATAACAACAAAAGTAAACCTAAAAAAACATATGAACCAGAAACACACAAAAACAGAATCAGAATGTGTGTTTGATATTCATAACAAGACAAGACAGGCACAAATTTCAGGCCAACTGGACATTGTCAAAAATACACAAAAGACAACAAAATATGACAACACAAGACCTAGTGCAAAAAGCAATAGGAGATTTCTCTGATATTTCCTTGAGCACAAATAGATAGTGTATGTGAATGAGATCATATTTATATCAACCATTTTCTCAACTCAACAAAACCAGACAACTTCTACCAGCAGAATACATCTTCTACAGACAAACAACTTATGCCAGCAGTTAAACAGACAACTTCTACCAGCAGACAGACAACTTCTACCAGCAGACAGACAACTTCTACCAGCATAAAACTTCTACCAACAGACAACTTCTACCAGCAGACAGACAACTTCTACCAGCAGACAACTTCTACCAGAAGACAGACAACTTCTACCAGCAGACAGACAACTTCCACCTGCAGACAGAAGACAACTTCTACAAGCAGACAGACAACTTCTACCAGCAGACAGACAACTTCTACCAGCAGACAGAAGACTACTTCTCCCAGCAGACAGAGAACTTCTATCAGCAAACAGAAGACAACTTCTACCAGCAAACAAACAACTTCTACCAGCAGACAGACAACTTCTACCAGCAGACAACTTCTACCAGCAGACAGAAGACTACTTCTCCCAGCAGACAGAGAACTTCTATCAGTAGACAGACAACTTCTACCAGTAGACAGACAGAAAGCTTCTCCCAGCAGACAGACAACTTCTACCAACAGACAGACAACTTCTACCAGCAGACAGACAACTTCTACCAGCAGACAGACAGACAACTTCTACTAGCAGACAAAGAACTTCTACTAGCAGAGAGAGTGCCAGTAGTAAATTTACAATGTACACAAACTTTTTGAGATGTTAATGGTCAGCACAAAGTCATGCATGTGTTCTGTCAAAGTTTGATTAAATCTATACTATTTTCTTTTGTGGGTTGTTTTTGTGGTCTGTAAGTAATGTTGTGAATATGTGTAGTAAGCTGGTGGGTGAGGGGCAAGACAGTCTGCACCAGATGTGTAAAGGACAAGTAGTACAAAATGCGTGATTGATTATTCTAGACAGCAGTCACATCATTTAATCATTATGCGATGCAGCAAACTTCTTCTATCGGGCTGTAGATTTCATGCACTAAACGTGTAGTTGAACAGAACAAAAAGCAGGAACTTCTGCCAAAGTTGGTCATAATCCAACAAACAAGTCAGTGGTGTGTGTGTGTGTGTGTGTGTGTGTGTGTGTGTGTGTGTTGTGGGTTTTGTGTTGTGTGTTGTGTGTGTGTGTGTTTGTGTGTGCGCGCGCGTGCGCGCGGGCATGTATGCGTGTGTGCGTGCGTGAGTGTGTGCGTGATGCATGCATAAAAAGCAAAAACTTTTCTTAAGTAGGTCATGATCCAACAACCAAGTCAGTATTGCATGGTGAGTGTGCGCATGTGCATGCATGCAAGCGTGCATGTGTGTGTGTATATGTGTGGATGCACGCACATGCATGTGCATACACATGTGAGTGTTTAATTTCATTCTATTTTCAAGCACCTTAAACTTGTGGCTGGCATTGGCTAGCGCCTGTGTTGCATTTCTATTTTAGAGAAAACACATCATTCTGAATTTGAATTTGACAGCGTTTTACCCTGTTTTGTCTGGCTGTGATTCACACACATACACCTTGAAATATTTCCCTTTATTGACAGCGGCCTTAAACACTTCCATCACCACGCGTGAATAGCTATGAGTCAGCAAGATCTGCAACATCAATGCAAAACACATATGTCAAAACACATCATTCAACTTTGTAACACAAAGCACATACGTCAATATGCCTCATTCAACTCTGTAACAAACACCACACGGCACACATTGTTCAATTTTGTAACACACAACATCATTCAACTCTGAAATACACAGCACACACCTCAAAACATATCATTCAACTTTTGTTAACAAACAACACATATGTCAACACACATCATTCAACACACACACACACACAATCATATACACAAACACATTTACACACACATCTTCATCACACAAACACACGCACACATGCACGCACCACGCGCACGCACTCACACTCACACACACACACACACACACACATATCAGAAAACGCACACACCATCACATACACACACACGCACACACACACACACGCACGCACGCACGCACACCATCACACAAACACAAACAGATACACAAACATATACAGGTAGACAAATGACTACATAGCATACCGAGTTGACCTGGATGAAAGGTTCGGCCAGTTTAGCAATGGTCTGTCGGGCGTTAGCCATCTTGCTGACCCACTCATTACCCAACTGAATCATACTCTGACGACTCGGCTCAAAGTCCTGAAATGACCAACATCCTGTGAACTGTTACATCCAGCTATTAGACTCCATACATGTCCTGTAATTAAAATGCTCTGCTCTGTGCATCACTGGTCCCAGTACCTACATCTTAGCACAGTTCACACAACAGTTCCCAGTACCTACATCTTAGCACAATTCACACAACAGTTCCCAGTACCTACATCTTAGCACAGTTCACACAACAGTCCCCAGTACCTACACCTTAGCATAGCTCACACAACAGTTCCCAGTACCCACACCGTAGCATAGCTCACACAACAGTTCCCAGTACCCACACCGTAGCATAGCTCACACAACAGACAATAGTTCCCAGTACCCACACCTTAGCATAGCTCACACAACAGTTCCCAGTACCCACACCATAGCATAGCTCACACAACAGACAATAGTTCCCAGTACCTACACCTTAGCACAGCTCACACAACACACAATAGTTCCCAGTACCTACACCTTAATATAGCTCACACAACACACAACAGTTCCCAGTACCTACACCTTAATATAGCTCACACAACACACAACAGTTCCCAGTACCTACACCTTAGCACAGCTCACAAAATACACAACAGTTCCCAGTACCTACACCTTAACATAGCTCACACCATAGTTCCCAGTACCTACACCTTAGCATAGCTCACACATAGCTCACACCATAGTTCCCAGTACCTACACCTTAGCATAGCTCACACAATTCCCAGTACCTACACCGTAGCATAGCTCACACCATAGTTCCCAGTACCTACACCTTAACATAGCTCACACAACAGTTCCCAGTACCTACACCTTAACATAGCTCACACAACAATTCCCAGTACCTACACCTTAACACAGCTAACACCATAGTTCCCAGGACCTACACCTTAACAAAGCTCACACAACCATTCCCAGTATCTACACCTTAACACAGCTCACACAACAGTTCCCTGTACCTACACCTTAACATAGCTCACAAAACAGTTCCCAGTACCAATATCTTTACACAGCCCACACAACACACAACAGTTCCCAGTACCTACATCTTAAAATAGAAAATCACACAACAGTTCCCAGTACCTATACCTTCCCACTGGTACCTACACCTTAGTATAGCTCACACAACAGTTACCAGTACCTACACCTTAGCACAGCTCACACAACACACGTTACCAGTACCTACACCTTGGCACAGCTCACACAACAGTTACCAGTACCAACACCTTTGCATAGCTCACACAACAGTTACCAGTACCTACACCTTAGCATAGCTCACACAACAGTTACCAGTACCTACACCTTAGCATAGCTCACACAACAGTTACCAGTACCTACACCTTAGTATAGCTCACACAACACACGTTACCAGTACCTATACCTTAGCTTAGTTCACACAAAAGTTCCCAGTACCTACACCTTAGCATAGCTCACACAACAGTTCCCAGCACCTATATCTTTACAAAGCTCACACAACAGTACCCAGAACCCACACCTTAGCATATTTCAGGTAAGAAATTAAATGTGAAACCGCCTACATGTCCAGGTAACCTACCAAACACACAGATTGTGCAGCATAATGTAATATCTCACAGCATGAAAATGAAACAAGATATATATACGCATATGGCAAAACATTGGTGGGAACATTACCCACAAAAAAGACAGACAGGTAGATGAGAAGGACTCACATCCTCGTGCATGGTGGCGAGAGTGATGTATCGTCTGAACAGCTTGTAGGCGCAATCGATGGAGGAATGTTTGGACTCTGCTTGTATCAGCACCTCACTGCACAGCTCCACACGGTGGTGAAACTCTGAGATAGTCTCCACTGTCGTGGTCACAACACACACACACACACACACACACACACACACACACACACACACACACACACACACACACACACACACTAATTTTGATGATAATGTGGGCTAGTTGGTAGAGTCATAGACTCGAGATCTAAACACTTTGAGTTCAATCCCAACCTGCAACATTAAAAATACTGGCCCGTTTGCTGCCCATCTTATTGTTTCCATCGTTCTGGTGGTGTCAGAACCTAGTGGACAGTCTTGGAAAGACCTCCTCTGATTATGGCATGGAAATCAGTGCCAAGAAAACGAAAATAATGACCAATCGCAACCACCACTTTACGGCAGATGTAATGGTCAATAACCAAAAACTCCAAAGTGTGCCCAGTTTCAAATACCTGGGATCAGTCGTGTCAGATGAGGGATCTAAGCCTGAAATACTCTCCAGAATAGCCCAGATCACAGCCGCAATGATCAAGCTCAGAACCATATGGAACAACAGTAACATCGCCACACACACACACACACACACACACACACACACACACACACACATTCTATCTCTCTCTTTCTCCAATCAATCTTCTTTTTAAATTTTATTTATCTATTTACATTCATTCATTGTCCAAGCGTACCAAAGAGAACTACTGAAAAGAGAAAAAAAGAGGAAATCTGGGGGAGAGGGGTTCCACAGAATGTAATCTAGTGCGTGTTCAAGCATCACATCAGACTTTCAGAGTATTTCAAAAAAGATATTTTACGCACTATTTATTTTCTACACAAACACATATTAAATCCCAAATTATACTTATATAGGCCTACTTACTATATTTTGGGGGAAAAAAAAGTTTTTATGGATTTCATAGGAAAAGGGCCCATGTAATCCAAAGAAACTGATGTTTTCTGCCACAGAAATCTACAGATCTGAGGAGAATACCTGCCCCTGACAAAGAAGTGTCAACAGGAGATGAAGCTGGTGATGTGCAGCACAACAGAAATTCTGGCAATTATGAATTTATGTTGTAGATATGAAGTGTGTCTGGCACTTGATCTTCCTCTAGCTCTCAATCCCAAACACTTGGCAGGTGGAAGAAGGAAGGGAGGGTGTCTGTGGGGGTGAGGTGTGAATGAAAGGGAAGGGCACACTGTGGCCCAATTTTTTCTTTCTGCATGCTCTCCTCTATGTGTGTATGTGTGTGAGTGAGTGAAAGAGAGAGAGAGAGAGAGAAGAGACAAGACAGAGGAACAGAGAAAGACAGAGAGAACAAGTGAATAAAATCAGTATGGCATTTCACAAAGAACATCTGACAATCTGGTTTAATATTTGCAAATCATATTGTTACAAACAAAAGTTCTAGTTCATTTCTGATTCATTTTACAGATACTTTTATAGTTTTGAGGATATGAGAGAACAAAACTCAGAGAATGAAAGTTTTCACCTTTTCTGGAAATTTTGTCAGCATACATGGAGTCATTATGAGCACTCCAATCTCATACATCGAGAACATAACCAACATCAGTGGCCTAAATATTCAAAAAATTGTCTACAAAAGTCAAGACAGAGCAGCCTGGAGGGAGATGGTGGTGTCAAAATGTGCAGCGGCCAACACCAAACCCTGTGACACCGACAGGTGAGATAGGTGAGACATTGTAACCAAAACTGCAAAAGCATTAGCACTGAAGAGGTTACAAACTGTTGGTCTTACTTTTGTTGTTCTCCATGAAGCGTACCAAGGCCTGCATGGCAGCCAGTGGACAGGAACGGTCAGGCTCCTCTTCACGTATCTGGTGGTAGTAATGCAGGATCTCTGAAAGTACCAACACACCAACCTCAGATCATTTCTAGGAAATCCAAAGCAAGTGTGACTGCCCACGTTCAAGCAGACAGGAACCAGAAAAAATAATACACAAAAAAAGAATCAGAAAACGTCTGGTCGTATTAAATAAGCGTTTTGATTCTTTTTTCATGTTCAAATTATGAAATTTACGATTTTCAGGAAAGAACCAAACCAAACAACTTTGCAACTACATCAAATGCATGACAGAGAAATAAAAATTACAATGAATCAAATAAAATAAAACCTGAAGAAAACCTTGTCAATATTACATTAAACACAAAGAATATTCATCACTTAATAATTGCAGTAACGGTAATACTAATGACCAGTAATGGTTATACTAACAATAATGACAAAAATGTAAGCAAAAGCATGTATGCACTTGCGAACACTCAATCATACATGTATGGTATATCTATGCACACATATAAACTGAATTATGTGTAATGAAATGTACTCTATTAGAGATACAATACCCATTGCTTTAACTGATAAACAACAGTTTGTGAACCAGAATACTGGAATTTCTTTGAGCTATTGTTCCCAGGTTTTATTTCAATAGGATTGGTAAAATCATCATCATCAGGTGCCCTGCCGCATGGCGTTGGCGATCATGGACTTCCATCTGTCTCTATCTCTCGTTGCCCCCAAGCAGCAGTGCTAGCCAGTGGTGCAGGCTGAAGCCGACATGCTAGATGCATCGCATCATTTGGTAAAATATGTATGGTAAAAAAAATTGTATATTCTTAGTTACAGTTGCTGAACATATCATAGCTGTTGGCAGTAAATGGGCTTGTATGTCAATGAGATGATTGCTTTTTCTGATTGCGTTCGTGACCTCGGTTTTGTCTTTGACCATAATCTCTCCATGCACCAGCACATCATCAAAACATGTCAGGCTGCATACATCGAACTTAGACGCATTAATTCTATTAGACACTACCTTACATTAGACGCAACCAAGACGTTAGTTACTGCATGCATTCTGTCTAGGTTAGATTATTGCAATTCACTCCTTGCGGGTTGCCCTCAGAAACATCTCAAACATTTGCAACAAGTTCAGAACTCTGCAGCTAAACTCATCTTCAAGGCACGTAGGTCACAGCACTGCACACCCCTGTTTCAGACACTGCACTGGCTCCCGGTTGAACAAAGAATAAAATACAAGATTTGCTGCCTTTGTTATCACATCATTTCTGGAACTGCTCCTGACTATCTCTCTGAACTCTTGACTGTCTACGTACCTTCTCGATCACTCTGCTCTTCTGTGGATGACAAGAAGTTTCGTGTGCCAAAATATAACAGAGAAACTCACGGTGGTAGAGCCTTTGCAGTTTTTGCTGTTCAGACATGGAACTTGTTGCCTCAGTCCGTCCGCCACTCTAAAACTCTACCATCTTTCAAAACAAGTTTAAAAACTTACTTCTTTAAACAGTGTTTTTCCTGATTTTGGCTAGTGGTTGATCTGCTTGACATTCTGGATGAAATTGTGCACAATGGGGTGTATGCCAGTGTGTGTGTGTGTGTGTGTGTGTTGTGTGTGTTGTGTGTGTGTGTGTGTGTGTGTGTGTGTGTGTGTGTGTGTGTGTGTGTGTGTGATGTGTGGCTGTGTGTGTGTGGGTGTTGTGTGTGTGTGTTTGAAAATGGGGGGAGAGGGGTGGGCGGGGAGGGGGTGAGAGGGAGAGAGATTATTTGGTGTGTCTGTGTGGTTGTTGATTTCCTGTGGATAGTTTTTGATGAGTTTGTTTGTATTGTAGCCTGTTATTTGGTTTATATATGTATGGTTTACTGATGTAAAGCGCTTTGAGGTTTCGGAAAGCGCTCTATAAATGCACTATTATTATTATTATTATTATGAGAGAAGCAGACATAGAAGACATGGGAGTAAATATTGGTGGTAGAAACCTGTCAAATTTACGCTACGCAGATGACATAGGATTACTGGCAGACAACATTACAGGCTCTAGGAGGATCCTGAGCAGGGTAGACCGGGTTGGAAAGGCAGCTGGGCTGGACTTAAATTCAAAGAAGACAAAGGTTATGCATGTTGCAGGCAAATATAACACTAGACAGGACCAGATCATGCTAAACCAAGTCCCTCTAGAAAATGTCAAGGACTTTAAATATTTAGGTTCAGTCAAGACACACGATGGAACATGCTCAAAAGACATAAAGATGAGAATTGGAATGGCCAAGAACAGTATGGTTCAATTGAACAATATTTGGAAAGACCACAGCATAACAGCAGATCTTAAGATAAAACTCTTAAAATGTCTTGTCTGGCCAGTGATGTTATACGGCTGCGAGGCATGGACAATGAAGAAAGAGGATGAAAGATGAGTGGAAGCAGCAGAGCTGTGGTTTTACCGAAGACTGCTGAGGGTCAGATGGACGGATAGGCGCTCAAATGAAAGCATACTGAATGAGTTGGGTACTACACGCAAGCTCCTAGTACTCATACAACGGAGGAAACTGAAATATGTTGGACACGCAATCCGTAATGAGAGAACAGACTTGATGTCCACTGTCCTCCAGGGTAAAGTGGAAGGAAAGAGAAACAGAGGACGGCCACCTGCATCACTTGCTAGAAACATCACAAACATCAGTGGCAAGAAACTCCAGGAGGTGGTCAGACTTAGACAAGATCGAGAGTGCTGGAGGCAGCTTGTGAGGACATCATGTGCAGCGGCCAACACTGTTCCCGGTGACGCCGACGGGTGAGACGGGTGAGACAGTTGCTGGCTACTATCACACAACAGTTTGCACTGGCTCTGTGTTGCATGATTCACCGCTCTCTGTCACAACATGGCACTTGTCCCAGGGGTTACATCAGCATCAGAGACAACATTCAAGACTGCTGCCATAACCGTCTAAATGAGGTCAGGGTTTCTCATCTTATGAATGGAAGATTCAAGCAAAGGAGTTGGAGTTCAATGCAGACGCTGTCTGTGATCTCTTCTGCAGCATGAAAGAGTGGAGGTAATAACCAAGTGAGCTATCAAGTAACATTGCTGAACTTAACAAATAGATAAGATTTATTGTGTGCAGGTTGATTTTTGGTGTACATGCATGCATGTGTGTGTGTGTGTACATGCATGTGTGTGCTTGCATGTGAATAATATTATGTGTTGATGTTCATGTTGTGTGTAGCTGTTTCCATGTTGTTGTTTTTTGGTGTGTGTGTGTGTGTGTGTGTGTGTGTGTGTGTGTGTGTGTGTGTGTCTGTGTGTGTGTTGTGTGTGTGTGTGTGTGTGGTGTGTGTGTGTGTGTGTGTGTGTGTGTGTGTGTGTGTGTGTGTGTGTGTGTGTGCATGCGTGCGTGTTAAAACAATAAAAGATTTTATACTGACAAGTCCTTGCCCAATGGTATCTTCCCACAGATTATGAAGTTGCCATTGTGTATAGCAAGATAAAGTGTGGTTCAAGTAGCCATTATTATTGTTTTTGTTTTGGTTGGTCATTTGGTTGGTTGTTTTTTGTTTTTTATATTTTAATCAAATGATTTGTATATTTTCTTCCTTATAATTATACATTCTTTGTGTACTAGTGGTATTGTTGATTTTGTTATGATCTCTTGAACTGTTTCTGATGAACTTACTAATACCATGCTTTAAAAGCATACAAAACATATGTGACAGCTGGAATTCAAGCAATTGGCACCAGAAATGCAATTGTAATGGAACCGAATACACTAAAAACAAATACCCATGTGGACTAGCGATACCCAGCTTTTTTTACTTCATATTATAATCTGTTGTCAGTTTTGATGAACTATATTTATACTGCGTTGATGTATGTAGGCCTATGCATCTCTGCACTGAATCTGATCATGAGACATGTGCCATGATGTGGCCCCAGTAAAACACTAGATCATAATCTGATAATGTCAAGTGCAACGCCGCCCCGCCACGCATATTTTGATATGGTCTGTTTGCGCTACACAACTGAAATCATTATTCATACTTGGATGATTATCATCGTGATGACTTGCTAAAACTAACACAGTAAATTGAACCACTACTCGGCACTAGTACTAGTACTAGTACTAGTAATGAGTAATACCGTAAATACGTCAACGTAACATTTCACCACGACACCAGCTGTATGATGTATCAGTGTATGCAATTGATTGTTGTTCTTGTCGTTTGCCAACAACAGTACCTTCTTTATCTGCTGAATCGGCTTCCATGTTGAATTTCAATAGGATTGGTCTCGATACTGAACCGATCTGCAAAGCACCGTTGAAATTATTACTAGAAATTCTTGAGTTGTCACCCTGACTCTTTCAATTTGTAAAATTTCGTCAGCTTACCTACTGACTAGAGTGATTTCCCTTTAAAACCCGTTCTCAGTAGTTGAGAACTGATCATGTTCATTTCTTTTTGCTAGAATGAATTTATAAATAAAACTCGAGCTGCCTCTCACCGTTGCGAGCGCGTCGCCGCAGTACAGCGCCGCCGAAACTACCACCCTACCACCACATTTTGTTTGTTTTTAATCAAGACTTCAGGTGTTGCGCATGCGTCTAGTTGGCCGGCTTTTCGTTGAGCTCCTTAAAAGTCTAAGAAAATTTTAGGAAAATTTAGTCGGTCATTGATTATTTTGTAATTTGGAGTCAGTAATACACACAGATTGGTGTATGATAAAACAGTCACTGCTCAGTGCCTATTTTTTGTTCTAGGAGGATAAAAAATTCTTGAAATTTTGACTCATTCCTTGACTCGACCACATTCGTGACATTCACATTGCACTTTTGTTTTCATTCATCTCATGAGTTCTGGTTCTGTTCTGGTTCTGTAGAATAATCCACAACGGGCCTCGTGGCCTATCCTGTGGATGGTGGTATGCGTGCGCGGGCTAGTCGGACGAGGGTGGAGATTCTCCAAACAGATACTGAGACAGTAGCTCCCAGAAGCGTTCGGTGGATGCTGCGTTGACTATGTGGGCGGGGAGAGAGTTCCATTCCGGGACGATCTGAGCACTTTTCTAAATCTTATTGACTTTGTACAAAAGCCTGAAAAGGTACTGACGTGTTGTTACTACATTTTTTGGTTTGTTTGTTTTGTTTAGTTTTGTTTTTGTTTGTTTTTGTTTTGTTTTTGTTTTGTTTGTTTTTTGGTTTTGTTTTTTACGTGTTGTTATTCTTGTTACTGTGATTCTATGAAGTGTTTCAAGGTAAGGTAATGAAAAGTTTTCATTTCATTTTGCATTCCATTGATGTTTTGAACATGGAAAATAAGAAAGCTATAAAAAAAATATTTAAAAAAAACAAACAACGGTAGTACTAGTAGTGCCAGTGACCGAAAATCGGTCAGCTCAAGAAGTTCGACTGCCAACTCGGGTAAGCTGAGTGCCAGTACTCCCTCTAGGCCTACTGGCGCATTTGAGAGGCAGAGGTCTAGTCGTAGACAGAACAAATCTATGTCCGCGTGGCAGTGCACTTACTGTGACAATGCGGTGGAAGAAGAAGAAGAAGATTGCATTGAGTGCTTCGTTTGTAAAAACTGCATGGATGACCAAAAGGAAATCCAGTCAAAGCAGGATGCCAGACTGGACAAACTCCTGGACCTCATTCCACTTGTACACACCCTTATTGTCAGGATGGAAAAGATGGAGAAAAGCATGGGAAAAACTGGAGGAGAAGATTGAAGAGGTGGTGGACAGAAAACTGGAAGAGATGATGGAAGAAAGACTGGAGATCGAAAAAAAGAAAAAGAATCTGGTAATTGTCAATCTGAAAGAGAGCACAAAAAACTTACATTGAAGAAAAAAGGAAAGATGACTTGAAGGCTGCCAAAACAGTGATAAGTAAAATGGTAGATCTGGACGAAGACGAGCTGGTAGAGCCCATAAGGCTGTGGAGAGAAGGGGGACATAGACCAAGAATGCTCAGGGTGACAGTGAGAGGGGAGGAGAAGAAGAAAGAAATCATGGAAAAAGCTCCCGAACTGAACAAAGACACGAACTGAACAAAGACAACTCTCACAAAGATATACATAAACCATGACCTTATGAAAAACCAGCATGACAAACGCAAAGCATTGAGAGATGAGAAACAAAGGAGAACTGAGGCAGGTGAACAAAACTTGGCCATGCGAAACTGGAAAATAGTGACACTCAAACCGGGCTCAAAAACCCAATCACACTCTGGCGGGGCACTGAGGCCACCCCTGGAGCTGGTTCTTCTGGCAATTGACTTCAAGGCAAACATGTAGGCCTACATAGTGTTAATAACAAAAGATCAAATTTTTTTCATGTGTTATATTCTAATGTTGATGGTTTCTTGAACAAAAAAGAAGAGTTGTTTTCTAGGATCGATAATGTTCATCCAAGCGTAATTGCATTAACTGAATTAACACCTAAGAATTTACGAAATTTTTGTGAGAAAGAGTTCTGCATCCCTAATTTTGACATGTTCATTAATATTGTTCACCAACGAGGTGTACCCTTATATGTGGATAAACACCTGAATGCTCGAGAGTGCGATGAATTTGATGAATATAAGTATCAAGAAAGTGTGTGGTGTACTTTTGATTGTGTGTGTAATGGTAAAGCGTTGATTGGATGTGTGTATAGAAACCCTATGGCAGAGAATAATAACAAACTGTCTGAAATCTTAAAATCAGACAAAATATTAAAATATGACAAGATATGCATTATGGGTGATTTTAATTATCCTAATGTTCACTGGGATGGAAAATGGTCAGGGGAAAAAGGAAATGAGACAGGTGCAGGATTCATTCTTAATTCAAAAGGTGACTAAACCAACAAAAAGAAGATCAGGGCAAAACCCAACTCTTGATGACTGGGTTTTAGTTAATGATGACACATTTATTTCAGAAGTTGTACATCTCGATCCGGTGGGTAAAAGCGACCATGACGTCTTATCATTTCAATTAAATTTGGAAAAGCTTAAAGCTACAGATCAAGTAGAATTTATTTATAATTTGAACTGGGGGGGACTATTCTAAATTAAGAAGTATAATGGTTGAACACGATTGGAAGGCTATATCAGACATGGACATAGAGGAAACATGGAAGTATATAAGGAATACTATATATGAAGGAATGGAGAAGTGTATCCCCAAAATAAGGAAAAATGCTAAGAAGAAATATACCCCAGTCTGGATGAATAAAAAAGCCATGAGAAGCATTAAAAAGAAGCAAGCCCTACAAATTATTTAAAAGATACTTCAGTAGGCCTACTAAATCAGGAGTGAATTATATGAATTACATACGGGAAAGAAATAAATGCACAAAATTGTTAAAGGTAACTAAAAGGGAATATGAAAAAAATTTGCAAAAGATAGTAAAGATAATCCTAAATTATTTTGGAAGTATGTTCAAAATAGGTTAAAAATCAATACAAATATAGGTGCTCTAAGTAAACCAGATGGATCCTTGGCTGTAAATGATAAGGAAAAAGCAGAAACTCTAAATGACTTCTTTGCTAGTGTTTTTACACGTGAAGATGTAACTAATTAATATACCCTTACTGGCTGAATGTGCATATTCAAATGGCGTATCCTTGTCAGAGGTAGGAGTTACCCCAAAAGCAGTGGTGTATCTTGTCAGAGGTAGGAGTTACCCCAAAAGCAGTGGTGTATCTTGTCAGAGGTAGGAGTTACCCCAAAAGCAGTGAGTGACAAATTAATAAACTTAAACCAAAATAAAGCACAGGGACCAGACCATATTCCTTAAAGTTTTAAAAGAACTAGGGAAGAAATATCAGTCCCACTATGTTCTCTGTTCAACAAGACATTAGAATCAGGTACTCTACCACAAGACTGGAAGACAGCTGAAGTAACAGCCTTGTTCAAAAAGGGTTCTAAAGCAGATCCAGGAAACTATAGACCAGTCAGCCCGACTTGTGTGATATGTAAAGTGTTAGAAAGCATAATTAGAGATTCAGTAGTAACTCACTTTATGGATAATGATTTTTATGCAAAGTGTCAGCATGGGTTTCGTAAAAAACGATCTTGTGTAACACAATTACTTGAAGTAGTAGAAGGTATGACAAAAATATTAGATGATGTTCATAATGTTGATGTTATATATTTAGATTTTAAGAAGGCTTTTGATATTGTGCCCCATAAAAGGTTACTAGTCAAATTGTCTGCTTATGGTATATCTGGCAAACTATTAAACTGGACACAAAATTTTTTGAAAGATCGAGTACAACATGTAAGAGTAGGTGGTAAAAGATCAAATAAAGCTAAGGTTTTAAGTGGTATACCTCAGGGTAGTGTCCTGGGCCCAATACTGTTCACAGTGTTTATAAATGACTTGCCAGTATCATTAAATAGCACCTGTAAAATATTTGCAGATGATACAAAACTATATGACAACACATCTCAATTTGCGGATTTACAAAATGATATTTATAAACTCCAAGATTGGTCAGATGTATGGAATCTATATTTCAATATTTCTAAATGTGGTGTAGGCCTACTACATATTGGTAAAACCAACCAAGAACACACATATTATATGAGATAAAATGACAGCATAAAGCAGATAAAAGCCCTAAAAGAGGAAAAAGATTTGGGAGTAACTTTCGATAGCATGTCCTTCGATTTACATATTGGTAAAATAGTTAATAAAGCAAATCAAATGTTGGGAGTTATCAGGAGAAGCGTTTCTTACTCAAATAATGATATATTTCTAAAACTATATAAATCTTTTGTTAGACCACATTTGGAATATGCAAATGCAATATGGTATCCATCCTTGAAAAGACAGCGCAAATGGAAAGAGTACAAAGACGTGCAACAAAGCTATTAAAAGAATGCAAAGATAAATCTTATGCAGAACGATTGAAGTATTTGAATTTACACTCACTTAAAGGCAAAAAGACAAGAGGTGACCTTATTCAAACATATAAAATATTTAATGCAGTTGATAATATTTGTGTTGACTCACTCCTTTCTGTTTCACAATGTCATATCACAAGAAATACGGAAGGAAAGATATTTATTCAGCGCTGTCGTACTAACACAAGAAAATGTTCCTTTTCACACCGAGTAGCCCCTTTGTGGAATAAACTCCCAACTAACATAAAATTTGCACAAGATACTAACAAAGTCAAGAATTTTTTTGACGAAATTCCAAAATTCAAAGAACTTTTCATTGATTATGATGATTAAATGCCTGAATAGGCTTTATGTGAACAAAAAGAAAATGCACATTTTAACTCCAATACTTTGATATATTTGACAAAGAGGAGACGTAAATAGGCCGCGAGGCCTAGGCTATTGAAAGCCAGTCCCTACTACTACTACTACTACTAGTTTGGTTTTTTATCAAGACTTCAGAAAGGCAAGAAGGCTATTTGGCCTTCTAGGGAGGGACCTGCAAAACGAACCTATTTCTCCACGGGAAAATGCCCAGCTCCTCACGATTATCAGCTTCCGTGGGATCTTAAGCGTGTGCAGGCCAGAATTCACACGGGTCCGACTCGTTCTTTGTCCCCTTCCGGAGTAGACGTTCAGTTCGATCTTCCGGTCAAACTGGGGAGAAAAGTCGAGGCCTCAACGGGAAACGAGCCCAGGAACCTCGAGTTTAATTATTGTCAGGCGAACGTCTGAACCATTCTTCCTAACATAGAAACACCGCAGAGCTTTGCGAAAATATCGTATTCAATCAATTGTTTTTATTATCTTCCAATGGCGATGATCATGATGATCATCATCTGCATAAGGATAGCTTTTCCCATATCCTTGAGCCGTAGGGCAGTGAAATGTGTGCGTTTGGGAACAGCATTACGATTTTTGAGGGATCAAGAGGGATTCATCGCTGTCGGACAATCACATATGCGCTCCACACAAATCTGCCAGCAGTCATCTGGCAGACTCACTGCCTTGCGCAAGACCTATCTGCTACCAAGGTCCTGAAATGACGACGGTTGGGAGTAGGGTGGGGGAACTTATGAAACACTGAGTACACACCACCAGAATGATGGAAACAGTAAGATGGGCAGCGAACAACTGTTTTTAATGTTGCGGGCTGGGATTCAGCTTGAGATATCAGATCTTGATTCCATGAGTCCATGCCTGTATCAAGAGAACTAACCAGCCTGGGGGTAGGGGGCAGTGCCCATCCTCTCCATCACATTCATCTTTGCATTCCCCAACCCTGGATAGTAGGGTTGAATATCCATTTACAGCTCAGAACCACAAGCAGAGTGTTTCTTTGCTTTTATTTGCTTCTGTTTTTTTTGGGTTTTTTCACAAGGCAAACATGAACCTGCACTGTCAAACTGGATAATGATGACTTAAAAAAATTAATTGTTCAAAAATAAATAAACAAACAAAATGACTGTAGAGCTTAAAGAGATATGAGACTGATGATGATGAAGGAGAAAAAAAAGCTTGTTTACCGTATCAAAAGAGATGTCATCTTTGCACTGTTCAGTCTAAGAGGAGTGTTGTTCTACTAGTAGTCAAGTGGATACATGTTGGACTTCCGATCTAAAGGTGTGGTGAGTTCGATTCTGCCCAAGTATCTGTTACTTGATGGATAAAGAGTGGAGAGGTTTCCAGTCTCCCAAACCAACATGTGTGCAGACTACCGCTAGTGCCTTCAGTTTGTGTGTATAGAGTTAAAAAAAAGGTTAAAGGTCCCATAGTCAATATGACCGTAGGGGCGGTGAACTGTTAAAGATTCACCGTGTCTAGGGCACGGCATTATGAAAGGCGGAGCCCATCCCTCTCCTTTCGCCGCCTTTTTTAAACCTCCCCCGACCGAAGTCAGGTACCCATTCACTGCTGGGTGGACAGAGGGAGTTTTCAGGCCGGAAAAATCGAACCAGCGTTTAGCGGATTCGAACCACCGACCTTCAGCACCGCAGACGAGCGCTCTAACCACTCGACTACAGGCCCCCCCCCCCCCCACAGATATAGTGTATAGAGTGCAGAACATCAAATATGCACATTAAAGATCTTAAGTCATACCAGTGCCCTGTGGCTAATAAAAACATTTAAAAAAAAACTCCTAGCATGCACACCTTCTGAAAATGGTAAAACCCTAGCATATAGGGCCTACACCCCTGAAAACGGACTGCAGCAGCATAGGCCTACCACCCGCACAATGTGAATTAAACAACGTGTGATTGTTCTTACGTTAAGTCGTAGGCTGTGCACAGTAGGCTATATTTGTGTTTCAAATCTAGACCTATTTATTTACTGTTTAAAAATTTTAAACAACGTGAAATATGAATAATTCTTCCAAAAGAACCTGGTTTTTTTTCTTTGTTTATTTTGATATTATCATTACAATTAGGCCTATTTGGGGGAAGAAAACAAAAAAAGATTGCCAACAGCACCCGGTGTTCCCAGGCGGTCACCCATCCAAGTACTAACCCGGCCCGACGTTGCTTAATTTCGGTGATTGGACGAGAACCGGTGTTTTCAACGTGGTATGGCCGTTGGCGCTTACAGTAAGGAAATATGCACTTATAATTATAGGCCTACATGAGAATGTAATTTGTCAAGCCTGTGTGGCCAGCGTGCGTTTGGGTTTCTTTTTCTAATATTTTAGTTAAATGTTATTGCTTGTAGAGTTCCTTGGTTCGTCAATTTTACAGTGTACAGTTGGCCAGAGTTACTTTTCGTCTATGCTGTGATGAGGGTGCAGATTTATTGATTTTCATATGTAGTCCCTCGTGTGTGTGTGTGTGTGTGTGTGTGGTGTGTGTGTGTGTGTGTGTGTGTGTGTGTGTGTGTGTGTGTGTGTGTGTTGTGTGTGTGTTGTTGTGTGTGTCTCAATAATCAAAAACTACATAAGTGCAATGAATATGCAATAAATTTTGCAGAATGGTTTTACAACAAACATGAAAAGCTGCCATCATGTCAAAATATATTGACTAAAACAAAGACAGCGCTAGAATGTAACAACTTATCATCAGGCTTTGTATACAAAATAAAAACAATTAGGCCTACAATTAGGCCTACAATGTCAGGACAGACATGTAGGCCCTATATCAGAATAAAATCAATTAGAACAAAACATAACATTCTTATCAGACGATATTGCTCATACTAGAATAAAAACAATCAGAAGGAAACTAACTTGTCACACAGAGCCTACATGACTCATATTTAACGGAATTAACTCTGTAACTCCCGCACCCTATCCATCAACTGCAAAAACTTCACTCTTTGACTCCCTCACCCTATCCATCAGCTTCCTGCAGGAAGGAGGGAGTCAGAGTTGTTTTCGCTTTGCTTGCATGGTTGACAATGTAGGATGAGAGTTGATAGGGTGAGGGAGTCAAGTGGTTAAAGAAACTCCCCGTTAGATTAAATGGAGCATTAGTGGGTATGTCAATCAATATAGAGTTCAACCAAAACTGTGCGTGCAGTCTTCTCCGAGGCGTGCAACTTTTAAATTTACACAGGTGTGAAAAGGCCTACCATACCATTCTTCAAAAGTTAGGAAAGGTTAGGAGAAAATGGATTAAGATAAAGAACAAAGAGTCATGACGAGATGGAGAGCTGCTCACTTCTTGGCAGCTTTCTTGGCAGCAGGCTTCTTGGGTGTCTTGGCTTTCTTGGGCTTGGCAGCCTTCTTGACAGGAGACTTGGCAGCCTCCTTGGGCTTGGCAGCTTTGGGCTTCTTGGTGGCAGCCTTCACATTCTTGGCAGCAGGTTTCTTGATCTTGGCTGCAGGCTTCTTGGCAGCTTTTGGCTTCTTCGCCTTCTTGGGTTTGGCAGCTGAAGCCTTTTTCTCCTAGACAGAATGACCCAGAAGCTCCAGTGCCTTTGGCTTGCTTCAGGGTGCCAGCCTTCACTCCAGCCTTCAGTGAAATTTTGAGATGAGCGTTGATCTTGGTCACCTCAATGTCCACCTTATAGTTGGCCATGATGTATTTCAGGATGGCCTGGCGGGAAGAACCACCACGTTCCTTCAAGGCGCCGACGGCAGCGGCGATCATCACGCTATACTTCGGGTGCTCTGCAGGCTTCTTGGGCTTGGCAGCCTTGGCAGGAGCAGGGCCAGCTGCGGCGTCAGACATGGTGCTGAAGTAGTCGAACTGATCGGAAAAAATCTTGCTACACAACAGTCGATGAATCGTTCTTTTGCAAGCCGAATCAACGAATAACGATGGGTATTAACGTATTAACGATGGTTTGATTGATTGATTTGATTCAGTTTTACGTCAGCACCCACCTCAGGTGATATGGCCGACGGGGATAACCATCCCAGGAAAATGGGGGCAATGGGGGACTTATCTAATCCTATACTGACACCACCAGAACAACAATGATGCTAAGATGGGACAGTGAGAAGGCCAGATTTAATGTAGCGCACCCCGGGATTCGAACCCACAACCATTAACGATGGGCCGCGCACTCGCTGCTTTATACGATGCTAGCGAACCGCACAGTCAGCAACACGCAGGCGCACGCGATTTGGCTCTCGCGATGTCCCAGTTTGTCGATTTTGCGTTTGTTGCCGTTTGTTTGGGAGCTTCTACTTCACTGACACAAACAAAACCACACGCATGTTGTATATCGCCGTGATCGTTGGTAAACAAGCTTTCGTCTGATGTGTATATGGATGTAGAATTGACTGTTATTGAAAAGAAATCTTTTAATAAAGATTTTGTTTTCTACCGACGGAAACAAATCTGTTCCCCCAAAATTCAATTTTTGTTCAGAATTTCGATGAAAACTATCAATATACCATGTTAAAAACTTCGGGTGATGTCTATTTATTCATTTCAGTAAGTCTGACATGTCCAATGGTTATCTGCGGAGATATGAAAACACTTTTCTGACGAGCACGAAACACAAATATGGGCTCGTCAGCCACCGCCCCGTTTCTTCTTTACGCCTTAGTAAATTTGACAGTCGTGTTTTTTACCATAAATTATTATGGTCGATGCAAGGATTATGTCATGCGGATAGATTTGTCTGGTTCTAAACAACGATTTTCGTGTGTGTGATTGTCATTATGTGGTGTTTTAAAACTTGGCGATCGACATTTTATTGCGACTTGAATACGATGATCACTTTGCCCCCGCAAAAATGGCGTCCCTTCTTGCCGCTCGACCCTCAATAATTATTCCCTCGTAAAACGATTTTGTTCAAATGAATCTAAATTTCTAATGAACGTAAAACACCCTTAGGCCTAGAGCGTTATTATTTCTTTCAGTCAACGTTTCTTTGTGTGTTATGCACTCGGAAACAGTAGGCCAATGGTATGTCGTTGTAGTATTTTGGGGTAGTACGTTCCTTCCACGCCGAGGCAGAAGTAATTAAAATCGTGGTGTTTTACATTCTTTTCTTTTTTTCTTTCTTTACTCCTCCAGTAAAACCAAAGACTACGAAATATACACATATAAAGCCTGTAGCATAATGGAAGTAGAGATCTGTTGATATTTACGGCGTGTTGGGCTGATCCCAGCAATCCCAGCTTGCTAGTTTTAAACCGAAAAGGCGGCCATGCTGCCGGCAACCTTATCTTCTTCTTCTTCGGTGATATTAACGTCCCAGCGTGATAACGATTACGGACTGTCGTAAGATGAATCTTGTCAAATAGTTAAAGAAGATAAGCGTTGTCTTATAATTTCTATGTCTGGGGTGTGAAAAGCTTCAAGTCATAGAAGAGGAGGATGAGTCTGGAGGTGACGGAGAATCTTTATAAGTATGGTCCAATTGCCGAAGAGTGGGAGAGAGTAGCTGCCAGGACGAGAGGAGTCCATCCGTGGATACTGTTGTGATTTGAGAGTTGAAACAATTGAAGAGGGTTTGTTTATCCTGTAAAGATAGTCCTTAGAGGTTGAAAATGATTGCGTAAGGTCACGCAATCAAAACGACAGTGCTGGAAGGAGACAAATTCCTTCATACAAGAACACCGTGCTGGAGTGAACTTGGATGTCCAAAAGTTAGTCCTGATCCTGGACATCAGATTAGCAATATGAGGAGGGTGGTTGACAAAGAGAGAAGTTTTGGTTTCACCTTGGCAATATTGAATTGGCCAATTATGTAAAAGAGCATGAGTCTTGTATTCAGATTTCCAGAGAGACCATGTTGCCTTCTTGATCTGTAGATGAATGTCACTGGAGGTGAAAGGAAGTGTGAGGTCAGGGTTTCCAGATTTCATGGCTCCATCTTTGGCTGCTCTGTCGGCCTTGTCATTTCCAAAAAGGCCAGTATGGGAGGGAACCCATTGATATCGAGTCTTAACATTTTTGGTTTGAAGATGAGAAGTAACATGTTGTATAGCATGAAGTATGTCTGGTCTGGTGATACATTCTTCCCTGAGGAGTACATCCAGTGCAGATTTGGAGTCTGTGAAGAGAGTGACGAGTTTTGGAGGGTCTTCTAGTTGATTTAAGTTGCAAAGAGCCGTGAAAATGGCACACAGTTCTGCTGAGAGAATGTTGGTGGAAGATGGAAATTTTCGGAGAGGCGAGGTATACTCCAGCACCACTGTTACCATTGTCTAAAACAGAACCGTCGGTGTAGGCCTATATCTGATAGTCATGAAGGAAGGGCCCATCAAGAAGTTCACGAACAATGTTAGCAAGGAGATGGGGATTGTCCTTTTTGGAAAAGCGGGACAGATGATCCAGGATATCTGGAGGCTCACGATCTCAAGGTGATGCTGGGTCAGTGGGTATCTTGCTGAGGGAATGCCGGTCCTGGTTCAGGAGATGAGCTGTGAATCGTAGATCTTTGGTTGAGGTCATTAAGCTGTGATGACAGTCAGTAAATGGTACGGAATTTCAATCATCAGTTAATTCAACATCAGTTGAGTTAGGAACTTGAGATGAACGGAAAATGTAGTCACAAGCAGTCCTTTTAATGCAGTGCCAAAGTGGAAGAATGCCAGCTTCATTATAAACTTGTCGTTGTGCAACAGAGTGAGGAAGCCCTAAAGCTAGACGAAGAGCAGTGCATTCAACTGTGGCAAGTTGTTTTATGTAGGAGATGGGGAGATCATGTAAGGCCGAGGATCCAAAAAGAAGTCGTGATCGTACGAGATATTTGCGTGAGGAGAACAAGAGTTTCTTGACGTTGTCCCCAGGATTCTCTGTGAATGGATCGAAGTAAGCCTAAGGCTCGACGTCCATGTAGAGTAGCATGATGAACTTGTTTTGACCAACATCCATTGCTTTGAAATACAAGTCCAAGGTATTTGACTGAAGAGGAAGCCTTGACTGGTGTGCCATCAATGTAGATGTGAATATCCTTTGGAAATCGACCAACTGCATGTAAAACAGGCATGAAGACTGTTTTAGTAGCAGAAAGAATGAAACCATTTTCCTTAAGGGAACGGACAACAGTATTTAGTTCACTTTGAAATACGTTGATGGCAGACTTTTGAAGTGTACCGGTTTTCTGAGGGCGACACATCTGGGTGATTCTCCAAAGAGCAACATCGTCTGTATAGGTCGTTAAGACAGTGTCTGATTTGAGATGTTGACCTATTTGAGAGATCATGATTGTAAAAAGAAGAGGAGCAATGACCGATCCTTGAGGAACACTCACGTCTATTTTTGTAGACGAGGTGGTGATGTCCTTCCAACGTACAGCCATGGTTCGGTTAGTGAGAAATGAACGGATGAATTGAAATAGATTGGATGAAATGCCAGCTTCCTTAAGATGATGTAGAAGTTTGGCATGCCGCACGGTGTCGAAAGCTTTGGCAATTCAAGGAAGCAAGGAAGCATTACTCTCTTTTTGGCTAATGCTTTACGGATGTGTTCACCAAGGCGAACTATATGTTCAGCAACTTTATCGCTTTTTACATACGGTCTTGTAGCTGACGGAGATACGTTGGTGTTCCTGTTGTTGCTAACAAGACTGTTAAATCCTCGTTGTGACTGTGTTTTCATTTCCCTTAAAATTGCGTTGGGTGAGTATTTTAGTCTGTTTTAAAGATAAACCTCAGTAATTTATGATCAAAATAAAACGTTAGCTAGCAAAATGTGTTTGGCTTTCGTTACTGTAGTACTAGTGATTTAAAACGAAAAAAAAAAAAAAAAGAAGAGAAAAAAGCAAGAAAAGGAAAAGAAAGAAAGAAAGAAAAGAGGAGACACTCGAAGAGCAATTCTTTAGAAAAGGTGAAGAGAAAAATTATTTTTAAACAAAAGGGGGGTGGGGGAGGGAAAAAATTGCCAACAGCACCCGGTGTTCCCAGGCGGTCACCCATCCAAGTACTAACCGGGCCCGACGTTGCTTAACTTCGGTGATCGGACGAGAACCGGTGTTTTCAACGTGGTATGGCCGTTGGCGTTTATAGTGTGGAAATATATGCTTATACACATGACAATGTATTTATCAAGCCTGCATGCGCAGTTTGGATTTGGGTTTCTTTTACTAACATTTTTTTATTATTGCCTGTAGTTCCTTGCTTTGTTGATTATACAGTGTCCATTTTACATTGCTGTAAAGGGGAAAATTGAAAAAATGTCAAGATGGAGATGGAAAGGCTTATCTAACATCAATATGCAATGTTAGTACACCTGTACTTTGTTATTACAGTGTCGAATTCTTCTGATGTCATGTCTTGTACACCTGTAATGTGTCTATCTGTTATGACATGTTAATACACCTGTAATGTGTCTGTCTCTTATAATGTCATGTTAGTAAGCTACATCTGTAATGTGTCAGTCTGTTCTAATGCCATATGAGGACACCTGTAACGTGTCAGTCTGTTATAATATGTTAGTACACCTTTAATTATCAGTCTGGTATAATGTGATGTTGGTACACCTGTAATATGTCAGTCTGTTATAATGTCATGTTAGTACACCTTTAATGTGTCAGTCTGTTATAATGTCATGTTAATACATATGGTATTTGTCTGTCTGTTACAATTTTATGTTGGTACACATGTAATGTCTTAAACTGTCATAATGTCATGTTAGTACACCTTTAACACTACTGTGACTGGCCCCGCCTCTGCCTGAACTTCCGGTAAGCCTGAGCCTGCCGCCAATAAAGAACCAGTAGTTGTAAAAAAAAACAACTCTTTAGCAGGCCTGAATGAAGTACAATTGTCACCAAAATTTGTGAACTTAATGAAAAAGGATGCTGAGTTTAGCTGTGCTAGTTATAAAGCTATTACATAAACAGTTTTTAGCCGCCATCCAGTTCTGTACCATATACCACCGAAACGACTTTTAGCGCGGCCCGGCGGTAGGTGAAGCTCGGCGTTCATGACTACAGTCACGGCTCGTCACGGATGTGTTAATGTGTTAGTCTGTTATAATGCCATGTTGGTACATATGATATGTGTCTGTCTGTTACAATTTTATGTTAGTACACATGTAATATGTCAGTCTGTTATAATGTCATGTTAATACCCTGTAATATGTCAATCTGTTATAATGTCATGTTAATACCCTGTAATATGTCAGTCTGTTATAATGTCATGTTAATACCCTGTAATATGTCAATTTGTTATAATATGTTAGTACACCTGTAATATGTCAATCTGTTGTAATGTCATGTTAGTACACCTTTAATGTGTCTGTCCGGTGTAATGTCACGTTAGTACACCTTTAATGTGTCTGTCTGGTGTAATGCCATGTTAGTACACTGTGCAAAGACAAAATATTAGATAGATGGAGAAAGTACGTACATTAAAAACGTTTTTTAACAATGTCAGAATGTTGAAGGACCACCCATAATGAAAGATGAAGTTAGAGCAGCACTTAAAAAGATGAAACTGGAAAAAAAAACCCAGGATCAAACAGTATTACTACAGAAATGATTGAGACCCTAGAAGAATTTTGTATTGAAAAAATAAGTCCTCCTAAATGAAATTTATGATACCGGAAAAACCCTCAACAATATTGTTAAAATCAATTTTCATTGCACTGCCAAAGAAAGCAGGGGCTATAGAATGCAATCTCCATCTTCCAATCAGCTTGATGAGTCATGTAACAAAAATCCTATTAAGAATAATCACAATGAGGACAAGGAGCAGAATCAAAAGAGAAATAGCAGAGAAACAGTGTGGATTTGTCAAAAGGAAAGGAACTATTAATGCCATATACAACCTAAGAACTATCATAAAGAGGTCAGTTGAATGGAATAAAGATTTACATTTATGTTTTGTTGATTATACCAAGGCTTTCAATTGGGTAAGACACGAAGAATTCATCAACCAGTTAGAAAGGCTCAATATTGATGGAAAGGATCTAAGAATAATTAGAAATATGTATTGGGAACATACAGCAGCAATGAGAATACAAAACGATATAAGCTCTTTCCAAAATATCAACAGAGGGGTTAGACGGGGTTGTGTTCTGTCACCAGATTTGTTTTCAATTTACAGCAAAACCATCATGAGAAACCTAAAAGAATGCCCTGGGTAAAGTTTGAAGGAAAAATGACAAACAACATTCCTTACACAGATGACATTGTGCTAGTTGCAGAAAAGGAAACAGACCCACAAAATTTTGTAAATATAACACAAATAGAAACAGCAAAAAAAAAAAAAAAAAAATAGGAATGGGGTGGGGGCTGGAGCTAAATGGCAAGATCCTGAAGTCATGGTAATCAAGAAAACAAAAACATAAAATCCCTTCATGAAATACTTCTTTATGTTAATTGATAGGCATTTGTTGGCACAAACACTTTTCATCTTCTTGGCTGCTGTTTTGGTTTTTGCGATTCTGCTGGCAATATCTGATGTGCATGTGCCATCTGGTGAGATGACCGTTCCGAGATATTTATTTAAGAAACTTATCAACCTGTCTCAATGTTGCGCCAGTTGCTGTTCCTGCACGTCATATTTCCTCAGAGCCAAAAATACAGTTAATATATGTAGGCCTACCCAATTATCAAACTGATTACAAGGTATGTAAGGCTTTGTACAACATACACAGATGAATGGACCAGCAAGGCACAAAATAATAGGAAGAGATGATATACAGCAAAGGAACTAGTTAGAAAAAACAAAGTGACAGAAAAGAGAAAGTTTCTAGCACAGGATTTCCAAAGGAGACGATAATATTTATACTGAAGAAGCCTTTCATCCCCAAAGGGGAAAACTACGACATAATTTCATGTCACATCATAAGTCAAACAATAATATGCAGCTTATTTGGCTGATCAAATCTAGATTCTAATGCAACTGTGCATGTATATATAAATTACCTACAAATATCAGAGGGTGCATAAATGTGCACATGACCATGTAACACACACACACACACACACACACACACACACACACACACACACACACACACACACACACACACACACACACACACAACACACACACACACACACACACACCACACACATACACACTACCCATAGGCATCTGTATGCAATACGTTCTTAATGTTTGTACTAACTTCAATCCATCAAAATATGGAATAGTGCAGTGCTTGTGTCGAGATATGTGAATAATACTGAAGCATTTATAACACACATTTCAAATAATTTGCCCAAAGAGACACCATATGTATTGTTGGTCAAGCTTTACTTTTACATTTCAAAGCGTCAAAGACCAATTTTGTTAGGGGAAGAATAAAAGTCTTCATCTTCACTCAATAAGGAAAAGGCTATGTTCATATAAATCTGCGTGGTGAAATATTGTGAATTATTTGCATCTTGGAACCAACACACTGAAAAGAGAAATGCATTTCATTTTCCCTGCCATTTTTAGAGAGAGAAACAGACAGAAAGGGAGAGAGTGAAAGGGAGACAGACAGACAGAGGGAGGGAGCAGCACCGAGATATATTTAGCAATGTGCAGTGGTTTTTGGAAAGAAACATCCAGAAAGCCAATTGTTCAGTGTTCATGCCTTTTGCCTGTGGGCAGTTTCTTCAATGTTTCTGTATATGACGTGAGGATCTGTTTTTTGTCAGTGTTCTATTTCTTTGCACTTTCTTTCCAGCCAAGCTTCCTTAGCTTCATTGTACCTACTCCTGATTCCCTTGTTTATCTTTTTGTATTCTTCCTCTTTTCCCTTTGCTTTCCTCTGTTCTTCATCAAGCCTAAAATTTCTTTTCTCATCCAGTTCTTTTCTGCCTTTCTTGAAAGAGAATTCTCTAGGAAATTCTTCACAAGCTTCATTTATCCAGTTTCTCAAATGTGTCCATTGTTACTCACTGTCACCAATGCTAATATTTCACAAGTCGCTTCATCCATCTTTAAGAGTCCAAGATTTAGTTTGATGTTACTTTTGGTTTGTTTTCTTTTCTTTAATTTCAGCCTAAATCTTCCCACTACAGGGCTGTGGTCACTGTTGC
>JAPXFY010000025.1:23292158-23304658 GCA_030674185.1 Monoplex corrugatus | reverse complement strand
AAAAGTAGTTATAGAATGAGAGTAGTATTCTTTTAAAAATGATGAATAAATTCAGTTTCCTATTCTCGTTTCCAGCCATCATCCTTGATTCACTAGTTCTCTATTTGCGACTTTTCTTAGTTTGTAGCCTGTCAGTGCGTAAACAGACTTCATATATGCCTATTTTTCATTTGTATTCTTAATTTTGTTGTTTCAAATTTTATTGTTATAGTACTAATCTTCTTTGGAATGTTCATGGACATCTTTTCTGTTTATCTCCAGTTGTCATCTGTTGATGGTTGTATGCATGTTTTTTTGTTGTGGTGTGTGTATGTGTGTTGTTTGCTGTGTTTTGGTTTATTGTGTTGTTTGTGTTTGTTGATGTGGTTAATATGATGTGTGTGTGTTGTTATTTGTATGTGTGTTGTGTGTGTTTTGCTAAGTTGTGATTGGTGAGTTGTATTGTTTAGTGTCAGGGTGATGTTATGGTTTCGTTGAATAGTGTGGGTGTGGAGTGTGTGTGTGTGTGTTTTGTGTGTAATGTAGTAAAATGAATGTTTATGTATGATGTGATGATGTGAGTGAAATTTTTGGAATGGTATGAATGTAAAATAGTGGTGTGTGGTGTGAGTAATGGAGTTTGTTGAGTTGATTGGTTGATATATATGGTTTGTGTGGGTATTGCTGTGTTGTAAAAAAACCAATACTACAAAAATAAAAAGCAGAAGAAAAATAAAACACATTCAAAGTGTTTGTAAAGTAACACAAAACAGTAAAATAATGAAAGACAGAATGTATAAAGAAAAAAAAACCAAAAAATGAAAAAGAAAAAAAGAATGAAAAAAAAAGAGGAGTGGAGGAGAAAAAAAAAAACGAAGATGGAAGAAAAAAAAAAACACTAATGCAAAAAAAAGAAAGCTAAAGAAATGAAAGTTAAAAAAGGAGGACATTACAGAGGACTGAACAGAGCAGCAAGGACAAAAAAAGGTAGAAAAATGGTCAACAAATGCAAAAAAAGATGATTTTGATGTAAACGATACGTTGATGTTTGAATATGAGCAGAAACAATAAAGGAAGAAAATTAAGAAATGAATGTTTTAAGAAAATAAGATATGCGAAAGAAAAAAAATTAAATAGAACAATAAGTATTAATAAAAGATATTGAGGGGTAAAATAAGGAATTAGAAAGAATAAAAAGGCAAGAAACTGGGAAGGAACATAGAGACAGGAGAAATATGACAGAAAGGGTAGGACAGAAGTGGAGATATACAGAATGATCCAAGATAATTAATGAGGAATATGAGATGATGAGAATTGATTAAATGATTGATGATATAAAACAATACCGAAAAAAATCAAAAAAAGTTTAAGCATTAATATATCATACAATACAAAATATCCTCATTAATCCTAATACATACAAAAAAAAAATAACAAACTTAACAATCTTAACACACAATCAAAACAAAAGAGCTGGCTAATACATAAATTGTTCCACGTCATTCCCAAGCCAAAACATATACATATGCCTACAATTATAAATAAAATATTAAGGCTTACAACATACACAATGAATGACCAAAGGCAGAAAATAGTGAAGAGATTTAAAAGAAAAATAAAAAAACAAGGAAGAAAGAAATTTCTATGAATTCCAAGAATATATATACTGAAGAAGCCTTTCACCCATAGGAATGAATATTTCATGTCATAAATCAAACAAATATGAGTATTGGCGACAAATAGAGAATGCAATATGAATATAAATTAAAAAACAGAAAAAGTGAAGTCATTACCAGCACATCAATACAACACACAAGACTTAACAAACACACACACACAAACACCACTCCACCACACACATTCATCACACACCACATTTCATACCCACACTCACAACCTATTCTGTTATATCTTCTTATAGATATTTATTTCCAAAATTTATGTATATGTTTTTAATTAATCTAACATTTAAATCCATTTCAATTTCATTATTTATTTTAATTGTCATATAACTTTTTAGGCAGACTAATTTTTTTCAATTAAAAGTTCTTCATATTAGAAAATTTTGTTATTGCTTGAATCAAATATTGATTGGAACATTTGAATAATCATTTCTTTCCCATTTAGATAGAAAGCAGAAGGAAGGGAAAGAACAGACAGGGGAGCAATAATTTATTTGCAATTGTGTTTTGAAAGAACATCCAAACCAATTGTTGTTCTCCTTTTTTGTGGCATATTCTTCATGTTTCTGAATGACTGGATCTGATTTTATATGTTCATTTCTTCTTTTAATCCTTACTCATTCTTCATTACTTAATCATTTGATTTCCTTCCCTTTGTTCTCTTTCTTCAAAGCTAAAATTTTTTTTACATCTTTTCGCCTTTGAAAGAATCCTAGAAAGTCAAGCTTATTTATCCAGTAAATGTTCATGATACATCAGTGAATATTCACAAGTCCTCACATTTTAAGAGCAAATTTGTTATGTTACTTTGGTTTGTTTTTTTTTTAATTACGTTAAATCTTCCCCTAAGGTTGGTCACTGTTCTCTGCCCTTATTGTTTTTTCTCGTAATTTAATTCTTTTGATAGATGTAACAATTTGATTTTTTGTGCAGTCTGTCATCCATGTCCATTTTTTTTTGCTGCTCAAGCGTTTCGTATCTAGATTCATTTGTTTCCTTCACAGCCCCACTACCTCATCGCACTAGGCCACTTATCTTTCTGTTCACATGTCCACATAGCATTCTGTTACTTAGCTTAAATCTCTTTTTCTGAATTCGTTTTCTTTAGCTTGGCTTGATACTAAGTGTAATTTGGTATTGGTGATGCTATTGTGATTGTTGTTAATGTTGTATAAAGTTAGTGTTTACCGACTTGTGTTGTGAGTGTATGTGTTGAAGATTTGTGTGTGAGTGGTAGTGAGTAGGAGTGTTTTGTGATGGTGTGTGGGTGATTCCAGTACGAAAAAAAAACTGTTAGGGCGTAGCAAAAAAACATACCGTGTGTTGAAAATTGCTAGTGTAACAAGAACGTTTAAATGAGATGTATTTTAGAAAACCAAAAATATTATAAAAAAATAAAATGAAAAATAACAAGAAATAAGTGGGTTTAACATATTAAAAAAAACATAATCTTGGGAATAAAACAACACAACTATCTTATCAAACACATAAACATTGAACTATATTCATAATTTTGGTATTCCAAGATCAAAGTATAACAATACTACACTAAACGTCAAAATGAATTTTGCAACAATGTAAATATAAAGATCTGATATTAACAAAACGATTCGAAATCGTATAAAACACAGAAAAATAAATTGTCATAAATGATTTAAAAGATGTGGTGTGCAAAAAATTGGTTTGGGGGTGTAGAATGGTTATAGGTGTGGGATGGGATTGGGGTTTTGGAGTGATAGTGGTAGGGTGAATGGGTGAAAGAGTGAGGAATTTTGGAGATGGTGTGTGAGTGAGGTGGGGATGTGATTGGTGATGATGAAACTGTGAGGATGTAGTATGTGTGTGAGTGTGAAATGTGTGTTTTGATGGTTTGAAAGTGAAATCCAAGTAATGGAAAATACATTAGAGCAAAATAAATATCAACCATTACCCTTATTAAAGATAAAAAAAAAAATAAATATAAAACAGAATCAAAAAAAAAGAAGATAAAAATTTTATAGAAATAAAGAAAAATCATAAAACACCAAAAAAAGTAAGACTAAAATTTTGAAAAACCAAAAGCAAAAAAAACAAATAATAACATAAAATAACAAACGAAGCAGAATGAAGTTTTAAAAAATCGAAAGGACAAGACAGAATAGAAATAATTTCATCAAAGGAAAACCTAAGAAAATCAGACACAAAGTAACAAAAATCTATGGTATAAAAGAATAATGCAAGTGTTCAAAAATTCTAATATGTAAATTGGCATATGTAAACAAACAAAAACAACAACAAAGTTACAAAAAAATCAAATCACACAAAAAACAAACAAAAGCAAAAACAAAAACAAAACAAACACAGGAGGAAAACTTAGAAGAACTTTAAAGGTTAAACACATCAAAAGGAAGTGAGGTTTGAAGGAATGGAGAAATATGGCATTAAGAAAATGACAATTGCAGACATATTATTGATGTGACATTTATATCAATAAAGCATTGTACAAGATAAGTATATTAATAAAGAAGTATTTTAGTGTTGAAAATTTAAATACCTAAAAAAACCATAAAAAAATATATCACATTTAAAAGAAACAAAAAGATAAGAAAATCTCAATAGGATTATAAAAATAACCAAACAATTTTGAAAACAATCATAACAAATTCAGTGTTCATAAATTGTTGTTTCTAATTTATAAAGTGTTTTCATTTTCTATATTTCAATTTCAAGAGAAGTTTAACATACCATGTCATTATAATTTGTATAAAATATTTCTAGTCTAAAAACATAAATAATTTTAGCCTTTTCCTATGAAGAAATTTTGGAAATATCTTCACATTATATATTTAATGCCATTTTAATTCAAAATCATTCATGCTCATCCTTTTAATAATTTATTAATATTTGGATTCTTAATATCATGCTAAATTTCCAACAGCAACACTCATCACCCAAAATTACAAACAAAAAATACACCATTACAACAATCATTTTCATCCCCAACCAACCAAATATACCAATCATAACTGCAACTCTTTGATCGTTTATAATTCATGCTAACTCAAAATTTTGCTTTTATCAATTTGTTAAACTACAAAACATTCAATACTTCCAGACTAATATTAGTTAATACTTATTCATAATTTGGAAATATAAAAGTTCACTTACTAATAAGAAAGTTGTTAATATTGGATGAATTTAATATTGGAACCAAATAAAAGAAGAATTCATTTTCCCTATTTAGAGAAGAAGACAAAGGGATGAAAAGAAAAAAGAGGAAGAAGAAATAGCAATTGCATGAAATTTTTGGAAGAAAAACAAAAGTGCAATGTTTGTCCGCGTTTGCTTGGCTTAAGTCATTTTATGTGAGTGTTCGTTTTTTACTTTGTTGCTTTTCATATGACTATCTGATCTTTTTATCTTTTTCTTCCCTTTCTTTTTTTCTATTTTTTCTAAATTTTTTCTTCTGATTCTTTCTTTCAAATTCTTGAATTTCCAATTTCTTTTATCATTTCTCAGTTTCATTGTATATCCTATTTCAGATCTATTTATCGTATTTTGATTTTTTTTTTTTTTTTTTTTTCTAAACGTGTACACTGAGGTGTTCTTGAGTAACTATGATTTTTGTAATTTTAATTTTTTTACTAGTTGCATTTATTTTTATTTAGCTGGGTTATGTTTTTTTTTTGTGTAGTGTTTGTTCTTGTTCTTTTTTTGTGTGTTGTTTTGCTGTCTTGTTGTGTTATGCTAGTTCATAATATTTTTTGTCTGTGTTAAAATCAATTTCTGAATCGTGTTTAATTCTTGGCATTGTGATGTATTTTGTTGATTTGTGTTTGGATTGATGATATGTATGTTGGGATATAGAAAGTTGAATGACAGCGTAGCCTGATAACCAAAGAATACAGTGAAAAAAAAAAAAAAAAAAGGAAGAAAAATGAAAAACATCAGCAAGTTGGAAAATACACAGTTGATACAGAGTAAGCACCTCAATACGACCTGCCCATTGAAATGACACAAAAGACAGTATTAAAAGTGAATGCAAAATAGACACAAAAACAAAAGAATGAGGTTCAATACGTAGGCATTTATGGTGTATGAAAAACATATATATAAATAATCTGTTTAAGAAATTTAAGATAGCTGACAGTAATTTCAAAATTCTAGAACAAAATCTCATAGACAGATCAGGGTGCGAGCTTGACACTATACAGAGTAAAATGAAAATGTCAAAAATGCCTCAATTAACATACAGGAATTTGATCTTGCAAAAGTGGATGTATGAGGAGGAATCAACACGAACAGAAAATAATAAAACTATGATTTAAAATTTAGATCATGGCCCAAAAACTACAAAGCTTAAAACAAAATTAATAAGAAGTATGTGGTGTGTGACTTAATTTTGGAAAGGTTAATGGTTGAGTGGAGAAGGATGTAACGTGAATTTGGTTGAGTGTGTGGAGTGGTTTGCAAATGAGTTGATGATATGGTGCACTTGTGAGGTTGTGTGTAGTGATATGATTGTGGTGTTGAACTTTGAAAATATGAGAGTTGTTTTGTGATTATGTTTTCTGGGTTTATTCCCCTATACCGTAAAAAAAAAATAAAACTACATATTAAAAATCAAAGTATAATTCCTAACTACTAAGAAAAAGAGTAAAACAACACAACTACAACTAATCAGAATAAAACAACAAAAATGTACAACAAAATAAAGCAAAAAAAAACAACAAAAAAAAAGCAGTGAGCAAAAAGAAGTTAGCAAATCAAAAAAAAAAACAGAAATAATCCCTTAGAAATAAAAATACAACATAGAATATAGTTTTTTTATAATCTAATAATCTCAGAATAATTCGAATTCAGGACGACAACAAAAGCATAAAAAATAACAACATCAAAACACAAAAAATCATCAAACCATCAACTAAGACAAACAACAACACCACAACAATAAATTAGGCAAAAGTTTTAAGTTTGAATTATCATTGAAGTTTAGGAGTTTGAAGTAATAAAACATTTAACAATTGGCAAAGAGACATTTGAGGAATTTATGTTATAAGAAACATTAGGGAGAAAAAACCTGACCAGGAAAATTTAAGGTTAATTGATTGAGTGGAATAAAGCTTATCCTGCATTTTGAGAGGACATATGATGAAGATGAAAGAGGTGAGGATTGGTATTATTAGATTACTAAAAAATCCAAAAATTAGCATGTATTTGCTGCATTTCTATTTCTGATAACATTCTTCATTTCATTCTTTACAAATACTCTACTCTTTTCTTTTTACATTATAAATCTTTTCTTTGTTCCTCGTCTATATATTCTTCAAATGCTTTTCTTAAATTTCACTGATACAAGTTGTTTATCCATTAAATGGTAATGCTAGCAAAATATAAAACTTCACATAAAGTAAATATAGGATGAAAAGAATTCAAATCAGAACATAATTTGACTGTGAGTTCCCTATGTTCACATAATTTCTACTTATATCAAAAATTGTTTTGGCGTCTCTGTCTATCCATTTTCTGTTAGTTAACTTCAAAGGTCATATTTGCCATACATTCTCCCCACCTTCATTACAACAATCAACATACATCACACTCTCTCACAAACCTTATACCAACCGATACACACTGCCATTCATACCATGATTTCTTGATATTTAATGTTTTGATTAATTCAATTTGATTCTAATGTTCAACTACTTGATAACACACATTTAATATTTCAAAAAAAAGTATGTGTACTATAAATAACTGAGAATAGGAAGAAAAAAGTTCCCGAAGTGTCATAATCCGGGAGTTTTTCTGGAAGGGGGGGGGGGGGGGGGGGGGGGGGGGGGGGGGGGGGGGGGGGGGGGGGGGGGGGGGGGGGGGGGGGGGGGGGGGGGGGGGGGGGGGGGGGGGGGGGGGGGGGGGGGGGGGGGGGGGGGGGGGGGGGGGGGGGGGGGGGGGGGGGGGGGGGGGGGGGGGGGGGGGGGGGGGGGGGGGGGGGGGGGGGGGGGGGGGGGGGGGGGGGGGGGGGGGGGGGGGGGGGGGGGGGGGGGGGGGGGGGGGGGGGGGGGGGGGGGGGGGGGGGGGGGGGGGGGGGGGGGGGGGGGGGGGGGGGGGGGGGGGGGGGGGGGGGGGGGGGGGGGGGGGGGGGGGGGGGGGGGGGGGGGGGGGGGGGGGGGGGGGGGGGGGGGGGGGGGGGGGGGGGGGGGGGGGGGGGGGGGGGGGGGGGGGGGGGGGGGGGGGGGGGGGGGGGGGGGGGGGGGGGGGGGGGGGGGGGGGGGGGGGGGGGGGGGGGGGGGGGGGGGGGGGGGGGGGGGGGGGGGGGGGGGGGGGGGGGGGGGGGGGGGGGGGGGGGGGGGGGGGGGGGGGGGGGGGGGGGGGGGGGGGGGGGGGGGGGGGGGGGGGGGGGGGGGGGGGGGGGGGGGGGGGGGGGGGGGGGGGGGGGGGGGGGGGGGGGGGGGGGGGGGGGGGGGGGGGGGGGGGGGGGGGGGGGGGGGGGGGGGGGGGGGGGGGGGGGGGGGGGGGGGGGGGGGGGGGGGGGGGGGGGGGGGGGGGGGGGGGGGGGGGGGGGGGGGGGGGGGGGGGGGGGGGGGGGGGGGGGGGGGGGGGGGGGGGGGGGGGGGGGGGGGGGGGGGGGGGGGGGGGGGGGGGGGGGGGGGGGGGGGGGGGGGGGGGGGGGGGGGGGGGGGGGGGGGGGGGGGGGGGGGGGGGGGGGGGGGGGGGGGGGGGGGGGGGGGGGGGGGGGGGGGGGGGGGGGGGGGGGGGGGGGGGGGGGGGGGGGGGGGGGGGGGGGGGGGGGGGGGGGGGGGGGGGGGGGGGGGGGGGGGGGGGGGGGGGGGGGGGGGGGGGGGGGGGGGGGGGGGGGGGGGGGGGGGGGGGGGGGGGGGGGGGGGGGGGGGGGGGGGGGGGGGGGGGGGGGGGGGGGGGGGGGGGGGGGGGGGGGGGGGGGGGGGGGGGGGGGGGGGGGGGGGGGGGGGGGGGGGGGGGGGGGGGGGGGGGGGGGGGGGGGGGGGGGGGGGGGGGGGGGGGGGGGGGGGGGGGGGGGGGGGGGGGGGGGGGGGGGGGGGGGGGGGGGGGGGGGGGGGGGGGGGGGGGGGGGGGGGGGGGGGGGGGGGGGGGGGGGGGGGGGGGGGGGGGGGGGGGGGGGGGGGGGGGGGGGGGGGGGGGGGGGGGGGGGGGGGGGGGGGGGGGGGGGGGGGGGGGGGGGGGGGGGGGGGTGTGTGTGTGTGTGTGTGTGTGTGTGTGTTGTTGTGTTTGTGTTGTGTATGTGACTGTGTGTGTAGTGTGTGTAGTATGTGTGTATGTGTGTATGTGTGTGTGTATGTGTATATATGTGTGTGTGGATGTGTGTGTGTGTGTGTGTCTACGTTTGTGTGGATGTGTGTGTGTGGTATTATGTATGTGTGTGTGTGTGGTTGGTGTGTGTGTTTGTGTTGTGTGTGTGTGTGTGTGTGTGGTGGGTGTGTGTGTGTGTGTGTGTGGTCTGTGTGTGTGTGTATCCCCTCAGTACCCGTAAAAAAAAACTACATTAGGGCAGTAGGCAAAAATGAAAAACTGCCATCATGTCCAGATGTGTTGGCTAAAACTTACCATCAGGCATGTAAACAGAGTAAAGACAATTACTATGAAACTGACAGACCTGTATATCAGAAAAGAAAAAGACCACAAAATATTGTACATATAACAGAAATAGAAACAGCAAAAAATCAAAACAAAAACAAAAAAAGAAGGGTGTGGGGCTGGAGCTAAATAGCAAGAAGACTGAAGTCATGGTAATCAAGAAAAAACAAAACAACACAACCATAAAATCCCTTCATGAAAATAACAGCAAATGACGCAACATTGAGACAGGTTGATAATTTCTTAAATAAATATCTCGGAACGGTCATCTCACCAGACGGCACATGCACATCAGATATTGCCAGCAGAATCGGACAAACCAAACAGCAGTCAAGAAGATGAAAAGTGTTTGTGCCAACAAATGCTATCAATTAACACTAAGAAGAGAGTTCTTGAGTGTTCCACAGAACCGATACTGCTGATACTGTTGTATGGTTGTGAGGCATGGAAAGTCAACACGCAAAGTCAGAATAAAATAAGCAACTGAAATGTGGTTTCTAAGAAGAATGTTGAGAGTTCTATGGCCAGCAAAGAAAACAAACGAGAAAGTCTGAAGAGGGTAGACACAAGAAGATCATTAATAAAGAAGATTAGGGGGGGAGGGGGAGAAACATTTAGAGACATTTTATGAGGAAAGGGGAATTAGAACACAAGGTCACAACAGGAAAGCTGGAGGGAAAGAGAACACCAGGTAGACCCAGGGAGAAAATATTGGACAGACTTGAAGGTGGCTGAGGACAGAGAGGGTGGGAGATGTACTCGCAGCATATGGAGGACCATGATCGCAACACTATGCAGCAGGCACACATGATGATGATGATGATGATGATGATGATGATGATGATTTGATGGTGATTATGAAAACCTAAATGACCCTGAAGAAAAAAATCCGAAAAGAAAGTTAAGCACATGTATATCAGTGCATCTGCACATATAATCTAAAGATATATCCTGGCATTAACCATTCCCCTTCATTTATCATCAGGCATTAAAAAAAAGAATAACCAAACTTGAACATATTTCTTTAACACAATTCATGCAACAAAAGAAGCTGCTTAGATTACATGAAATTGTTCCTGCACGTCATATTTCCTCAAGCCAAAAATGCAGTTAATACATGTAGGCCTACCCAATATCAAACTGATTACAAGGTATGTAAGGCTTTGTACAACATACACAGATGAATGACCATAAGGCAGAAAATAGTAGGAAGAGATGATATACAGCAAAGGAACTAGTTAGAAAAAACAAAGTGACAGAAAAGAGAAAGTTTCTAGCACAGATTTCCAAAGGAGACGATAATATTTATACTGAAGAAGCCTTTCATCCCATAGGGAAAACTACGACATAATTTCATGTCACATCATAAGTCAAACAATAATATGCAGCTTATTTGGCTGATCAAATCTAGATTCTAATGCAACTGTGCATGTATATATAAATTACCTACAAATATCAAGGTGCATAAATGTGCACATGACCATGTAACACACACACACACATACACACACACACCACACACACATACACACACACACACACACACACACACACACACACACACACACACACACACACACACCACACACACACACCACACACACACACACCCACACACATACACACTACCCATAGGCATCTGTATGCAATACGTTCTTAATGTTTGTACTAACTTCAATCCATCAAAATATGGAATAGTGCAGTTTTTTGTCGAGATATGTGAATAATACTTAAGCATTTATAACACACATTTCAAATAATTTGCCCAAAGAGACACCATATGTATGTGGTCAAGCTTTACTTTTACATTTCAAAGCGTCAAAGACCAATTTTTTAGGGAAGAATAAAAGTCTTCACTTCACTCATAAGGAAAAGGCTATGTTCATATAATCTGCGTGGTGAAATATTGTGAATTATTTGCATCTGGAACCAACACATGAAAAGAGAAATGCATTTCATTTCCTGCCATTTTTAGAGAGAGAAACAGACAGAAAGGGAGAGAGTGAAAGGGAGACAGACAGACAGAGGGAGGGAGCAGCACCGAGATATATTTAGCAATGGCAGTGTTTTTGGAAAGAAACATCCGAAAGCCAATGTTCAGTGTTCATGCCTTTTGCCTGTGGGCAGTTTCTTCAATGTTTCTGTATATGACGTGAGGATCTGTTTTTTGTTGTCATTTCTTATTTCTAATTAGCTTCATTGTACCTACTCCGATTCCTTGTTTATCTTTTTGTATTCTTCCTCTTTTCCCTTTGTTTTCCTCTGTTCTTCATCAAGCCTAAAATTCTTTCTCATCAGTCTTTCTGCCTTTCTTGAAAGAATTCTCTAGGAAATTCTTCACAAGCTTCATTATCCAGTTTCTCAAATGTGTCCATTGTTACTCACTGTCACCAATGCTAATTTCACAAGTCGCTTCATCCATCTTAAGAGTCCAAGATTTAGTTGATGTTACTTTTGGTTTGTTTTCTTTTCTTTAATTTCAGCCTAAATCTTCCCACTACAGGGCTGTGTCACTGTTGCAGTCTGCGCCTGGTATTGTTTTTTGCTATCAGTAAAATATTTCTAAATCTCTTATTGATCAAGATGTAAGCAATTTGATTTTTGTGCAGTCTCCTGGACTCATCCATGTCCATTTTCTTCTGTTAGGCTGCTCAAAGCAGGTGTTTCGTACTAGAATTCATTGTTTGTTCCCATTCAACAAGTTTCTCCCCCTCTCCCCTTCATTTTGTGTGCCAAGGCCATGAGGTCCAACTATATCATGCACTGTCTCCTGTCCTACTTAGCATTAAAATCTCCCTTTATTACTGCAATATCCTGTGATTACATTGAGCCTTGGCCATCTCGAATACTTCATAGAAGTTGTCAATTTCTTCTTGAGTACTTGTTGGTGCATATAGGCCTATTGGATGATGTTGATATCAAATGGCTTGCACTCTAACTTAACTAGTAAAGGTCTGACACAGCCCAGTATCCTTGATAGACTCTGACTACAGTGTTATACGTGATTTGAAAAAAAAAAAAAAAAAAGAAGAAGAAGAAAAGAAGAGAAGAAAAGAGAGCAATTCTTTCGAGAAAAGTGAGGAGAAAATGAAAAAAAAAAGGTTGCCAACAGCACCCGGTGTTCCCAGGCGGTCACCCATCCAAGTACTAACCGGGCCCGACGTTGCTTAACTTCGGTGATCGACGAGAACGTGTTTTCAACGTGTATGGCCGTTGGCGTTTAGACATCGAAAATGAACGCTATAT
>JAPXFY010000025.1:23281296-23292058 GCA_030674185.1 Monoplex corrugatus | reverse complement strand
CCGCCTCTCACACAAAAACCTGCGGGCCCCAGTAGCTCAGTTGGTTTGAGCTTTGGATTCACATGCTAATGGTCGTGGTTTCGAATCCCTGGGTGGGCTACAATAAAACTGGCCATCTAACTGTCCCATCTTAACATCATTGTTGTACTGGTGGTGTCAGTATAGGATTAGATAAGCCCCCCTTCCCCCACTTCCCTGGGATGGTTATCCCGGTCGGGCATATCAACTGAGGTGGGTGTCGATGTAAAAACTGAACCAAACCAAACAAAAACCTGGATGGCGTGGTGGGTAAGCTCCCACTTTACTATTTGACTGCATGAGCTCAAGTCTGGTTGGAGAAAAACTTAATGCGTGTGGACTCAAGTTCATCCAGCTGCACTGAACGTGCGCTAGTCTTTCGGAAGGGGACGATGAACGAGTCGGACCCGTGTGCCTTCTGGCTGTGCATGCTAAAGATCCCATGGCAGTTGAAAATCGTGAAGACCAGGCCAGAGCCCAGCAGCCTTGGTAAAAAACATTTGAGAGGTAGGTTGATTTCGCAGGTCCCAGGCCTTAAAGACCAATTAGCCTTCTTGCCTATCTGAAGTCTTGGTTAAAAAAATGTGAATATGAATGTGAATTTGAAGTGAGGGAGAAGGGATGGGAGCCGCCCTCATGGTGCTGGTCCTGGGAAAAGTTGAGATCTCTGCCACCTCACTCCCCTATGACCCCAAGGTTATGGAACTATCTAGGTAAGGACCTCAGAACCTGGCCAGCTCGTGGATTTATATGCAGCTTAAGGCTTGTGCCATGATCATTCTGGATCTTCTCCATCACATGGCACCTATGACGTTAGTGCATATGAAATTCATTCCGAGCGTGGAGACGTCATCTTGAGAAACAGAAACTGAATCCAGCTGTGAACAGATACCTGACTGTGTGGTTGGTTTTGGGGAAGGTAAAGCAGGGAGAAAAATGCATCTGCATGGAGAGGTGAAGGAAGGACAGTGTCATCAGAGAAGACCACTACAACGATACAAGGACACTCTGAAGGCCAGCCTCTTACAGTATCAACACCACAAACAGGAACCAGAAAAAACACGAAAACAGAATCAGAACGCATATTTAGTACAACCAGACAAGACAGGCGCAAAATTTTGGCCAACTGGCCTTTGTCAAGCGTAGACGTAAGATCACAAACGAACAAACACCAAATACAAAACTTAGGTGAATAAGACTGAAACTTCCCTGCTGCTTCGTCCAGTGTAAGAAAAGGACTAAAATGGGCACAGTCACTTTTGAACAGCACAGAACAGCAACAGGAAAGGGAAGAACAGAAGCAGAACCACAGGCCGCAGGACTCCTTCCCATGCAGCGTCTGCAGAAGATTATGTGCCTCCAGGAATGGTCTTGTGTTTCACATCCCCCCCCCCCTCCCCTGTGGGGATGCCGGGGGCTCTTTCAGTATAAATACTCGTAATATGCCCACCTTCTGGAAATTCTGTGCTAGAAATTTATCTTTTTTGTCACTCTCTTTGTTTCTGCCTTGTTGCTTTGCTTTCTGTCATTTCTTCCTATCATTTTCTGCCTTGCTGGTCCATTCACCTGTATGTGTTCGATAAAGTCTTACGTATTTTTTTCTTAGGATTGATAATTGGATACATGTAAGTGCATTTTTGGCTCTAAGGAGGTAAGACATGCGTGGAAGCATTTTGAAGTAACTTATGCCCGTTTTTATGTATGTTTTGGTATCCTTAGGTAAGCTTATATTTGTATTCAGGTGTTTTCTTTTTTTTTCCAGCTGAAGTTTTGTAGGTTTTGAAGCGGTTATAGCCCTGATATGGCTCTGTACAGTCGGTTGGGCTTTAAACAACAACAACAATAACTTGTACTCCACATGAAGATCCATACCAGGTGATAAAAGACTCATCTGCTTACTCGTCAGGTGGATCAGTGGAAGACTTCCAGCATCATTATCAAAACAGGGAGGGAGGGAGCTGGCCCCGATCAAAGTTCAAGTCTCTATCACTCCCCCCCCCCCCCCCCCTTAACGGTGAGTGATTGCCCGCGTTCAAGCAAACAGGAACCAGAAAAAAACACGAAAAAAGAATAAGAACGCGTATATAATACAACAAGTCAAGACAGGCGCAAATTTTCGGCCAACTGGCCTTTGTCAAGCGGAAGATCACAAACAAACAAACACCAGATACAAAAATTAGGAGAAAAAGACTGAAACTTTCCTGCTGCTCGGACCAAGCAGCAGGGACGTTTCAGTCTTTTTTTTAATTTTTGTATCTGGTGTTTGTTTGTGATCTTACGCTTGACAAAGGCCAGTTGGCCGAAAATTTATGCCTGTCTTGTCTTGCATTACATACGCGTTCTTATTCTTTTTTCGTGTTTTTTCCCGATTCCTGTTGTCTTTTATATTAACGGGTTGTCGTTTTGACGTGGTGTTTAGCCCTGATATGGCTTTAGTAGTCAGCTGTGCTATAAGCAATATGAACTGAACTGAACTGAACATCCCTCCCCAACACCTCGAGATATAGGTCAGCCTTTATTTTTACCTCTCTAGGGACCAGAAGCTGCCTGCCGCCCCGCTGTACAGGTGAAGACTTTGCCACAGATAACGTGGTACTCACAGTACTGGGACTTCAGATGTCAGCAGTTAATGGGATATATTAAGGTGCCATCAAAACACGCTCGACTTTGAGTGTGTGTGTGTGTGTGTGTGTGTGTGTGTGTATGTGTGTGTGTGTGTGTGTGTACGTGTGTGTGTGTGTGTGTGTGTGCGTATGTGTGTGTGCATGAACGTGTGTGGGCGTGTGTGTGTGTGTGTGTGTGTGTGTGTGTGGACGTGTGTGTGTGTGTGTGTGTGTGTGTGTGCGCGTGTGTGTGTGTGTGTGGACGTGTGTGTGTGCGCATGTGTGTGGGAGTGTGCATGTACGTGTGCGGGCGTGTATGTGCATGAGTGCGTGTGTGTGTGTGTGTGCGTGTGTGTATGTGTGTGAGTGTGTGTGTGGACGTGTGGGCGTGCGTGTATGTGTGCGTGTGTCCGAGTGTGTATGTGCGTGCGTGCGTGTGTGCACGTGTGTGTGTGTGTGCACGTGTGTGTGTGTGTGCGTGTGTGCACGTGTGTGTGTGTGTGCACGTGTGTGTGTGTGTGTGCGTGCGTGCGTGTGCGTACATGTGTGGCGCACGCATATGTGTGTGTGTATTTCTAAATGAGTTTTTCTCCCAGCCTTGCCACCGACTTTTCTCAATGAACTTTTCACACTAGGGAAGCCATGCTGTGTCTGCCTGTCTGTCAGTTTGTCTGTCTGTCTTTCTGTCTGTCTGTCTCTCTTTCTGTCTGTCGCGCTCTGTCTCTCTCTGAGTCCTATACTGTAATGATTTCAGAATATTTGAAGCATGCATTATTCAAGAACGACTATGTATTATTTTTTGTATTTGTATAATGTATTCACATCCCCTCAAATGGGGCTTTGGACTCACTGAATAAAGGTCTGATTCTGATTCTGATTCTCTCTCTCTCTCTCTCTCTCTCTCTCTCTCTCTCTCTCTCTCTCTCTCTCTCTGTCTGTCTCTTTCTCTCTCTCATGTCTCTGTCTGTCTGTCTCTTTTTCTCTCTCATCTCTCTGTCTGTCTGTCTGTCCGTCTTACACGTACATACACCACACATCTCTCCTATCACTTTCAATGCATTTTGTTTACGCAAACCAGTGATTCTGCTCGAGCTTAATACACGTATCTACGAGACTGAAAAGTATGCTAGCCTAGCCAGCAACTTGAGGACATGTGGCTTTCAAGCCAAACAAAGTCTTCGCTGAGCGTATACAAAAGACAAACAACAACAACAACAACAACAACAACAATCTAAAACACAGCATCATGCTGAATGGATAGGGGTGTGTATGTATGAATGTGTGTCTGTGTGCGGGCATGTGGGTATAAGCATGTATGTACTGTTATTTCTTATTTTCATCTCTTACCTGTTTATTTATCTAATACTCCTTTGTTTTGTATCTATTCATTCACCTACTTGCTTCTTTTTCACACATGTCATTTACATGCAACCAAGATTATTCCAGTGATTGGCTGATAAAGTACCAGTATGAAATATAGGCCAGGTAAAATATAGGCTAGGTAGGGCCTCAGGACCTGGCCAGCTTATGGGTTATGTGCAGGCTTAAGGCTTGTGCCATGATCACCATACACATGGCACCTGTGACGTTAGTGCATATGGAATTCGTTCCGAGCGCGGAGAAGTCATCTTGAGAAACTGAAACTGAAACTTTAAAACACAGAACTTGGTGAAAAAAACAAAACAAAACAAACCAACCAAACCAAACAAACCAAAACAAAACAAAGCAAAACGAAATCAGTAGAAGACTTCTGTGATACTTGGGTGAAGATAAGAAAAAAATCATGAACGTTGAAAGCCACTTTTCTTTGTTTGAATATGGAAATATGGTAATGGTACATTATTTTAGGGAAGGAACTGGCACACACATAAATATGATGTGGAATGATCCGTTGGGCTTGTTGAATTAACAACCAGATCATGCGCTTTGATTTGATTTCTAAATGTCAAAGTTTATCACCCTATAAATATCATCATTGTGATTGCTATTGTTATCATGCGGGAATCTATTGTTTAAAAATAGTTTTCACAAATCCCCCTCCCCCCCCTAAAAAGAGCTCAGCACTAACCAAGCATCAAACAAATTAATCGACTTACAGCCAGCCTCACGATACTCTCATAACATAAGCACATACACATACACAACACACACACACACACACACACACATACACACATACACACACACACACACACACACACACCACACACACACACACACACACACACACACACACACGTGCGCGCGCGCGCGGGAGACAAAGGGTTAATCAGGCCTGATGATACATTCTGTATCAATGAACGAAGCGTAATGATGAATTAAATTCGCCAAAAAAAATGCGCACCATATCATTACACCAATCCTGATATGATATATGCACTCTGCATTAATTAACCAAATCTTTTATACACTTTGCATTAATTAACCAAGTCAACAGAAAAGCTGGAGGGAAAATGAGCGCCATGTAGACCAGGGAGAAAATATTGGACGGACTTGCGGAATAGATGAAGACAGAGAGAGTGGGAGATGTACTTGCAGCGACAAAGGATAGATTGGTGTGGAGGGCCATGATCGCCAACGCCATGCGGCAGGGCACATGATGATGATGATGAAGGTACATTCTCCATTAATCAACTAAGCAGCTGCACACTTGGACACTACCATCTCCCTCCAGGCTGCTCTGTCTTGACTTTTGTGGACAATTTCTTGAATATTTAGGTAATTGATGTTGGTTATGTTCTCGATGTATGAAATTGGAGGTCTGCCTTTCTTCCTTTTTTCCTCTGTTTTTCCTTGAAAAATGGTTGCCATGAGGTCTGTGTTCTTGTTGCGTGACACATGGCCAATGGATTTTTAGTCTTCTTTTGTTGATGTTTGCTAGTAGTTTTCTGGTGAAGTTCTTCTGGGATGCTTTCATTAGTTCTTCTGTCTGTCCATTTCACACGTAGTAGTCTCTGATAAAACCACATCTCTGCTGCCTGCATTCTTCTGCAATCAGTTTTTTCTGAGTCCTGGCTTCGCAGCCATAAATAATGACTGACCAGATCAAACATTTTACTTTCAGGCCATTTGGTATAGCTCTGTCTTTCTAGATGTTGTTGATTAAATAACAAAGCCTGATATACGAATCTGCAATAACTAACCAAGCTGAGTACACGTTGTGTATTAATTGACCAGGACTGATATACGCTCTCCGTCACTCAGTCAAGCTTGATTATATACAGTCTGCATTCAATAACCAAGCCTAAAAGTACACACACTGTATCAATTAACTAAGTCTCATAATTTTCAACTGATTTTAAAGAAAATAGGTTAAGTCATGATCGGACACGACACGAAACAATACGATGAGATACAATGAAACGGGTAGTATCAATTGACCACCAGTTAATGAACTAAGCCTAGTTCACTGATTGATGGCTTTTAACAATAGCAGTATACCATAGGATGCCACACTAAACAATGGATACGGTACGTGACGATGCCCTACAAGACAATGACATTGGTAGTACACAGACCTTCTGCCATCAAACAGCCGGATTTACCACTAATTTATGGTCATTGGGAGATATGGTTTTTGGAAATCGATCCATCCCAGTTCTTTTATGGCCAGCGATTTAGTCAATGGTATCGATTTTCTTGCAAAGAAGAAATCAATATACGTGAGTACTTGAAAGTACATACACACTGGCTGGGTACACATGTACTAGCACACACGCAAGCACATACATATATACAGGGTTACAGACACGTGTGTGTAAACGTACAGATATTCATATACAAAGAAAGCGAGCAAGAGTGCACGGACCGGTACACACACAACACACACACACACACACACACACACACACACACACACACACACACACACACACATACACACACATACACACAAACACACACACATACAAACACACACACATACATACACACACTCACACAAACACACACACACAAACACACACATACACTAACACACACAAACCACACACGCAAACACACACACATGCACGCAAGCTTGCTCTCTCTCTCTCTCTCTCTCTCTCTCTCTCTCACACACACATACACACACACGCACGCACGCAAGAATACATATAACCCTGAGCAATCTGATGAAGCCTGATCGTTCTGTTTGTTTTGTTTTTCTCTTGTTCGTTAATTCGTTTGACGTTACCTTACATGGTACAACGCCTTTATGAGTTCATAGATTCATTCACCCCATAGACATTTCTTTATGTCTTTATTTACTTACTTACTGGCCTTGGCTTTTTTTCGTCTAAAAGCACATATGTGAATAGACGTTAGAAGAAATAACGAACGAACACACACACACACACACACACACACACACACACACACACACACACACACACACACAGCAGACACACACGCATACACACACACACACACAGACACACACATACACACACACACACACGCATGCAAGCTCGCATCACACACGCACACACTTACACCACACACACGCACACACACACACACAGCACACACACACACACACACGCACACACACACGCACACACACCACACACACACACACACACACACCACAGAGACACACACACACACGCACACACACACACAAACACCCACACGCGCACACACACACACACACACACACACACACACACACACACACACACACACACACACACATACACACAGTTTTCATTCAATCTCCTTTTTTTTTTGTTTCCTTAAAAATGAAGGGAAAGAGGTGTCTTGGGCATCTTTGTCAACCCCATCACCCTGTCTACCAACATCTGGTAGGAACAAGTGTTTGGTGTCATCATCATCATCATCATCATCATCATCAACATCGTCATCATCATCATCATCGTCATCATCATCATCATCATCGTGATGTGCCCTGCTGCATGGTGCTGGCGATCATGGCCCTCCATATGAATGTGTGTGTATGTGTGTGTGTGTCTGGTGTGTGTGTGTGTGTGTGTGTGTGTGTGTGTGTGTGTGTGTGTGTGTGTGTGTGTGTGTGTGTGTGTGTGTGTGTGTGTGTGTGTGTGTAGTATACTGAAATGTTCATCAGACAAACACTAACAATCAAACAATTTAAAAACATGTTATTTATGCAAACATTTCTCTGTCATAGCCTCTAATTAAGAAGACCATCAACACTGATAAATCGTTGTACACTCCTTCTATTACAAGGCAACGAACAAACATGTATTCGTTTATTAATTTAATGGTGAAAAAGACAAACATGTCTACTTGCTGATGCACGTCAACAGATCTGATAAGGGAAATGACGTGTGTGCTGATGATATCATTACGTCATTACCTGTGTGCTATGTCAGAAAATGTGGACATCTATGATGGCACATTCTCCCAAAGGTGATTATTTTGGATTTGCTTCGTTTATTTATTTGTTTTCTTTTCTCTCTCTTTCTTTCTGTCGTGGTTGTGTTTGTGATGAAATGCTGGGTGAGGAAGGGTGGGGGTCGGATGTTAGGGTAAATGATCGGATTTGTGCCCTGTGTGTGCGTGTGAGTGTGAGTGTGAGTGTGTGTGTGTGTGTGTGTGTGTGTGTGTGTGTGTGTGTGTGTGTGTGTGTGTGTGTGTGTGTGTGTGTGTGTGTGTGTGTGTGTGATTGTGAGTATAACTTAAATGTTAACCAGACAATAATTGATTTAGGATATGTGCACATGCTTAATTCCCACCCTTTCGCTTTCCATTTATAGTATGTGTGTGCGTGCGTGTGCGTGTGCGTGTGTGCGTGCGCGCGCGCGTGTGTGTGTGTGCGCGCGCGTGTGCGTTACTGTCTGTGTGCATGCCTGTTTAAAACACGATCGCATTCTCTGCCTTCCGCTATCTCTGATCCCTGTTTCCTTTTCGCTCATTTTTCGTGCACGCAAGCATCTACATACATACATACATACATACATACATACATACATACATACGTACGTACATACATACATACATACATACATACACATACATACATACGTACATACATACATACATACATACATACCTACATACATACATACATAATACATACGTACGTACGTACGTACGTACGTACGTACGTACGTACGTACGTACATACATACATACATACATACATACATATCTACACACATACATATATACATACATACATACATACATACATACATACATACATACGTACATACATACATACATACATACATACATAATGATACATACGTAATGATACATACATACATACATACATATATTCATACATAATACATGCATACATAATACATACATGTATGCATACACACATGCACGCATACATACACACATACGTACATGTGTGTGTGTGTGTGTGTGTGTGTGTGTGTGTGTGTGTGTGTATGTGTGTGTGTGTGTGTGTGTGTGTGTGTGTGTGTGTGTGTGTGTGTGTGTGTGTGTGTGTGTGTGTGTGTGTGTGTGTGTGTGTGCAGGGTGGCTGAGGACAGAGAGGGTGGGAGATGTACTTGCCGCGACAAGGAATAGATTCGTATGGAGGTCATGATCGCCAACGCCATGCAGCACGGAACATGATGATACATACATACATACATACATCATGCTTACATACATCCATACATACATACACATACATAATGCATACATACATGCATAATGCATAGATACAAACATACATACACACGAGCAAAATATGTAGTAATAAAGGGACATTTTTTTTAAATTACGTAATTTATATTTCATACACAATAGAACATCATTTTAAGCTTATTTTGTGATTTTGAGCCAAATTTGTATGTGTATTTTGCGGACGTCCCCGAATTAAACACACGTCCCCTTTTTACCACCGTACATGTCGAATTGTCCCTTAACAACTACACAAGCACGCTCACACATACATACATAGTGCATACATACATATATACATACATACATACATACATACATACATACATACATACATACATACATACATACATACATACATACATACATACATACATACACAAGATAACAAGATTTTATTTTAGCCCCGTGCACAGACACAAGGAAAATGTTTTGGCTATGCATACAATCACACTCACATCTCACAACAATAACAATATTCAACATCATAAAAGACATATTCGTCGGTCATCCACGGAACCGAAGAAACACATGCACCAACACACACACACACACACACACACACACACACACACACACACACACACACACACACACACACACACACACACACACACTCATGCCATGGCACACAAATCTGAGACACCTAAGCTGGCAACTTTTTGGTTCTGCCCTGCCGGCTATTCATAGCGCACATCTTTCCCTCCCCTTCCACTCTCCACACCCCATTCACCTGTCCCATGGCGAGGCACAGGCGCGCGTGGAAGTATACACACACACACAAAGAGAAAAATAGCAATATATACATGATACATAATCTCTATCAAGCGACAGCTTGGTTTCCTTTTGTTTTGTAATGAAGATTTATCGATGGAATTCAACTGTTGTTTTCTGTAGTTCTAGTTAGATGTTAATTAGCAGCGGGAAGCTTCACAAATAATTTCAGTCCGCCATTAACTTTCACGCATTAAACAATAAAGCACCATAGTCAATCCCCGCTCCCCCCCCCCCTCTCTCTCTCTCTCTCTCACTTTCTCTGTAAGACTTTTTTTGTGCTAGATTCTGGATGGATGCCCACATTGAGCCTGTCTTGACATATGCCTCTGAAATTAAGGAGTCTAAATGAAATCAGTCAGATTGAGATCCAGTTATGGAGAACCTGGGAGATAATGTCTTTAAATAAGAACATATTGTGAACGCATGAAATAGGTCTACTGGTTAAACCTTACTTCACTACCAGTAGCAAGACTATGCAGGCAATCATATGAAATATTATGAAATTAGGAAAATTTGACTAGATTTCATAAGAACCAGAAAAACACGAAAATAGAATCAGAACACGCATGTAACACAAGACAAAACAGGCCTAAATTTTCGGCCAACTGGCCTTTGTCAAGCGTGAATGCAAGATCAGAAACAAACACCAAATACAAACTTTAGGAGAAAAAAACTGAAACTTTCCTGCTGCTTACATTCACCCTTGACAAAAACCAGTTGGCAGAAAATTTGCGCCTGTCTTGTCTTGCTGTATTAAATAC
>JAPXFY010000025.1:23256296-23276296 GCA_030674185.1 Monoplex corrugatus | reverse complement strand
AGGAGGCTCTGGACTCAGTGAAAGAAAATCTCATGGTCTGAGAAATAATAGGGCACACACACAGACCAAAAGGCAGGGATTGGGATCAACAAAAATGGAATGGTGGTGAAAGGCCAACAGGAAGGCAAAAAGAGATATGGTAATACAAGAGATGAAGAAAGAAGAGGACACCACAAGACTTCAGAAGGCAGTTCAGCAAGACGAACAGGGCCAGTGGACGACTTGGGAAAATACACTCCAAAGAAGTCTAAGCTGGAATGACTTGTGGTAATGCCCCCTCTCAGAATCAGTTTCATCCTCAGATCTGTGTTTGACTTCCTGCCCTCGAATGCTAATCTGCTGAAATGGAGGAAATTAGATAGCCCTGGCTGCCCGCTCTGCCAGGGCAAACAGACAGTGGAACATGTCCTGAGCCCATGCAAGGTAGCGCTCACCCAAGGAACGTATACATGTACATGGAGGCACAATCAAGTGCTTCAAGAGATCACACAAGCGATCAGCACTGCCAGCAGCACTGACAAAGGAAACAAACTTGCCACCAGAAGGTCCCCACAATCTTCTACACGGCAGGAGGCAGCAAACTGCCACAGCAGTTTTTATGATGAGAACGAACTAGACTTAACTCCAGCACCAGACGAACAAACTCCAAACAACTTATTGAAAAGAATCTGTGAACCAAAATGTGATGAAAATCCAGCTTTAAACAATACATATTTTCTACAGACACACTTTCTTCACGTACATTCATTCATATAGACAGACACATTCTCGTGTCAATATTAGGCAATGTCCACATACATTCATATAGACAGACACTCATTCTCGTGTCAATATTAGGAATGTCCTCAAACATTCATATAGACAGACACACATCCTCGTGTCAACATTAGGCAATGTCCTCAAACATTCATATAGACACACACACATTCTCGTGTCAATATTAGGCAATGTCCACAAACATTCATATAGACAGACACACATTCTTGTGTCAACATTAGGCAATGTCCTCAAACATTCATATAGACACACACATTCTTGTGTCAATATTAGGCAATGTCCTCAAACATTCATATAGACAAACACACATTCTCGTGTCAATATTAGGCAATGTCCACAGACATTCATATAGACACACACATTCTCCTGTCAATATTAGGCAATGTCCACAAACATTCATATAGACAGACACACATTATCGTGTCAACATTAAGCAATGTCCACAAACATTCATATAGACAAACACACATTCTCGTGTCAATATTAGGCAATGTCCTCAAACATTCATATAGGCACACACACATTCTCGTGTCAACATTAGGCAATGTCCTCAAACATTCATATAGACACACACATTGTGTCAATATAGCAATGTCCTCAAACATTCATATAGACAACCACATCTCGTGTCAATATTAGGCAATGTCCTCAAACATTCATATAGACACACACACATTCTCGTGTCAATATTAGGCAATGTCCTCAAACATTCATATAGACACACACACATTCTCATGTCAATATTAGGCAATGTCCTCAAACATTCATATAGACACACACACATTCTCGTGTCAATATTAGGCAATGTCCTCAAACATTCATATAGACAGACACACATTCTCGTGTCAATATTAGGTAATGTCCTCAAACATTCATGTAGACAGACACACATTCTCGTGTCAATATTAGGCAATGTCCTCAAACATTCATATAGACAAACACACATTCTCGTGTCAATATTCAGCGCTTAGATTTGATTTTATCAAGATTTTGCGCTATATAAATAAAATATATTATCATTATTATTATTATATAGACACATATATTCTCGTGTCAATATTAGGCAATGTCCTCAAACATTCATATAGACAGACACGTTCTCGTGTCAATATTAGGCAATGTCCACAGACATTCATATAGACAGATACACATTCTCGTGTCAATATCAGGCAATGTCCTCATTTTTGGGGGGTTAGTGTGGAGAAGGGGGAGGCTTTATAAAAAGGGTTTAACAAAATGGAATCCAGCCACCAATGAAAATAGTCCCTTCTCTGGCCACAGCACACGTTTTAGTGGCTTCATGACTTCACATGACGACATCTTTGTCAATTTTTTTTTCAGCGACATAATGTTAACATTTCTCTGTATGTGCACAAAGCCACTGTCAGTGCCTTCATGTCTTGCCAAGGTTGTGGGAAGTATGAAAGTTCATGTCTCGGACAGAATGGTAAAACACAAGTGTCGTGTTCCAATGCATTAAACTTTTTATATCTTGCCACGCACTTCCCAAAAAAACTGAGCATGACTGCCTACACGGCTGGGTAAAGAACAGCCATTCACATCAGTTCCGATAGTTTACGACTGCACGTTGGAGTTGCTGCCCACGTAGGCAGACGACAGAATTACAGGGATCTGAAAGTTCGAACATTTAACGGGGGGAAAACAGAAGTGTAGGTGTATGAACGTATTTCATTGTTCAGTTTCCATATTCGTAATCGGTAAAAAAAACATGAAATCCCCTCATGCAAAATAACATCAAATGGCACAACTTTGATACAGGTTGATAAGTTTAAATATCTGGGAACGGTCATCTCACCAGACGGCAGATGCACATCAAAAATAGCCAGCAGAATCGGCCAAACCAAAACAGCATTCAAGAAGATGACAAGCATTCTTACCAACAAATGCCTATCAAGTAACATCATGAAGAGAGTTCTTGAATGTTATATAGAACCGATAATTTTATATGGTTGTGAAGCGTGGACAGTCAACAAGCAAAACCAGTACAAGATTGAGGCAGCCGAGATGTAGTTTCTGAGAAGAATGTTAAGAGTTCCATGAACAGCAAGGAAAACAAACGAGACAGTCTTGATGGAGGCAGACACAAGAAGATCATTCATAAGGAAGATTAGGAAAAGAAAGCAACATTTATCGGCCATTTTATGAGGAAAGAGGAATTAGAGCACCTGGTTACAACAGTAAAGCTGGAGGGAAAGGGAACACCGGGTAGACTCATGGAGAAAATATTGGACGGACTTGCAGGGTGGCTGAGGACAGAGAAGATGGAAGACGTGCTTGCGGCGACAAGGGATTGATACATTTGGAGGGCCATGATAGCCAACGCCATGCGGCGTAAAAGCCCACGTCAACATTCGAGTGCACGTGGGAACTGCAGTCCAACAACGAAATAAACAGCAACAAAAACCACGTTAACAAACAAACTCAAATCTAACCCTCTCCCTCAATATCAGGAGTGCAATCTATTGGCGGAGAGAACGGATCCTGGGGGTGGGGATGGTTACAGTCAGGACTAGGATCACTGACGACCCTCCTTTATGCCAAATTCATAAACTCCAAACAGCAAAGAGAGGTGCTTTATTCACTCAGCGAACCTTTCCCCTCTTGCCACCATCTCCCTCAGAATTCCATATGCACTGACGCCACTGGTGCCATTTGATGGACAAGATTCAGAATGATATACAGCACAAGCCTTAAGCCTGCATGTAAACACATGAGCTGGTCAGATCCTGAGGTTCTACCTAGTCTGTGGGTTTGTGTCTTATACTAGGTTTGTATCTGTGGGTTGTCTTATACTAGGTTTGTATCTATGGGTTTGTGTCTTACACTAGGTTTGTATCTATGGGTTTGTATCTTATACTAGGTTTGTATCTTTGGGTTTCTGTCTTATACTAGGCTTGTATCTATGGGTTTCTGTCTTATACTAGGTTTGTATCTATGGTTTCTGTCTTATACTAGGTTTGTATCTATGGATTTCTGTCTTATACTAGGTTTGTATCTCGGTCCATCATTGGAACAGTCTTGTCTGTATTGTAATGACGTGTGTATCTGTGCATCTCATGCTCCAAATGGATACATGAATAAATAAATAAATAAATAAATAAATAAATAAATAAATAAATAAATAAATTAAAGATTAAAAACGACTGCATCAAACTATAACTAGCCACAAGTATAAACTTGTCTCCTATCACAGAAATACTCCAGTCAATACTACAATAACCTTCGCTGCCTATCAACGTGATGAAAATATCATCTTAAAAAGCCCCTCCAGTCTGTCGTCCACTTGCCAGAAAAGAATTAAATAAAAACATTTAAAAAAAGGAATAGGTAGAGAGAGAGAGAAAAAAAAAACGAATAACAATAAACACGCACACGTACACACAAACACAAACACAGACACACACACACACACACACACACACACACACACACACACACATCATAAACACAACACACACACACACACACACACACACACACACACAACACCACAGGGCAGACACACACACAACACACACACACACACACAACACACACACACACACACACACACACACACACAACACCAACATACACACACACACACACACACACACACACACACACACAACACACACACACACCACACACACACACACACACACACACACACACACACACACACACACACACACACACACACACACACACTTACAGCCACACAGCATGGTGGCCGACAATAGTGCTATGAATCATGCAAGTGATTCAACTACAACAAAACGAAACAAACGACGAAATCAAACAAACGTTAACGAAATAAAACACATGCACAACACAAACAAACAAACAGACAAACAAAAACAAACAAACAAACAAACAGACAACAAACAAAACAAACAAACAAAAAAACAATCAAACAAACAAACAAACAAACAAACTTTCAGTTTCAGTTTCTCAAGACGACGTCTCCGCGCTCGGAACGAATTTCATATGCACTAACGTCCTTTCTCCGTCGCTTCAATTTCATATTCATAATCATATCTTTTACCAAGATTTCAGAAAGGCAAGAAGGCTCACTGGTCTTCAAGAAGTGGGACCTGGGAAATCAACCTATCTCTCTAAAGATTTATACCAAGGCAGCCGGGCAATGCCCTGCTCTTCACGATTTTCAAAATTCCGTGGGATCTTTAGCATGCGCAGCCAGAAGGCACACGCGTCCGACTCGTTTTTCGTCCTCTTCCAAAGGACTAGATGTTCAGTTTGATTTTCCGGTCAAACTGAGAAGGAAAGTCGAGGCCTCTATGGGGAGCGAACCCTGGAACCTCGAGTTTAGTTGTTGGCAGGCGAACGTCTAAACCATTCTGCCACTTTTCTCCACAAAATTATAGAAACAAGCAAACAAACAAAAAAAGATATCAGATGTAGACACGTCTGTTTGCTGTGGATGTGAGTAACTCTTCCTCAATGCAGAAAAAAAAAACTGAGCATGCTCTGACGTCAGCAGTGTGTGACGGACAGACACACAAACAAGGATTATTATCATTATCATTGTTTAATCTTTCAGGTTTTTCTCCCATTAAGTTTTTGTTCGGCTTTGATTGTCAGCTGCTGATTTTCCACCACACACTGAGTAAACAGCGCTTGAGTGCTGTTGTTGTTTCAGCATTTACAGAGGGTCTGATGACTTGAATCAGATGGTGCTTGTGATGGAAACTGGTGGTTAGGATAGGTGAAGGGACGTACAGAGGAGTAGGAGATGGCGTGTGTGAAACTGGGTTCAGTGCACGCGCGTCTGTGTGTGTATGTATGTATGTGTGTATGTGTGTGTGTGTGTGTGTGTATGTGTGTGTGTGTGTGTGTGTTGTGTGTGTGTGTGTGTGTATGCGTGTGTGTGTGTGTTTGCGTGTGTGTGTGTGTATGTGTGCGTGCGTGCGTGCGTGCGTGCGTGTGTGTTTTGTGTGTGTGTGTGTGTGTGTGTGTGTGTGTGTGTGTGTGTGTGTGTGTGATTTTGCGTAATGACCAGTTTTACATTACAAACTGTTGTATACGTCATTTCTACACGTCTCTAGGTTAACAAATTACCCTTGAAATTACAGATGATTTATCTTCTACATCCGTCTGTCTGTCTGTCTAACTCTCTCTCTCTGTCTTCTCATTCTCTGTCTCTTTCTCTCTGTCCTGTCTGTCTCTCACTGTTGTGTATATATGTATGTGTGTGTGTGTGTTGTGTGTGTGTGTGTGTGTGTGTGTGTGTGTGTGTTGTGTGTGGTTGTGTGTGTGTGTGTGTGTGTGTCTGAAGGCTTGCATTTGTGCATGTGTTCGTCCTGCGTGTGTGTGTGTGTGTGTGGTTGTGTGTGTGTGTGTGTGTGTGTGTGTGTGTGTGTGTGTGTGTGTGTGTGTGTGTGTGTGTGTGTCTGTGTCTGTGTGTGTTGTGTGTGTGTTATGTACATCAGGGCATTGTTAGTGCGGCTTGATTTTTTTCCCTTGTCTTTCATTTCCTGTGTGTTTGTCTTCTTTTCGGATCTGCCCCACCCCACGGGCTGTCTATCAGCAGAATAATCTGGATGCCAATTGCTAGTTGCTTCGTGCTGAGCTCAGGGCAGTTTCGTGGTTTGGAGTCTAACCAAAAACAAAGGATAGAAATTTTTGATGACGTCTTTTTTGCAGGTTGTCATGTTAATTTTGGGGACAGAGAGAGAGACAGAAAGAGAGAGAGAATGGGGAGAGAGAGAGAGAGAGACACGGAGACACAGAGACACAGAGAGAGACAGAGAGAGAGAGACAGAAAGAGACAGAGAGAGAGAGAGACAGAGAGAGAGAGAGAACAAGAAGAAGAAGAGAAAGAGAGAGAGTGTGTGTGTGTGTGTGTGTGTGTGTGAGAGAGAGAGAAAGTTTGTGTGTGTGTGTGTGTGTAAGTGTGTGTGTGTGTGTGTTGGTAAGTGTGTGTGTATGTGTGTATGTGTGTGTGTATGTGTGTAAGTGTGTGTGTATGTGTGTGTGTGTGTGTGTGTATGTGTGTTTGTGTGCTGTATGTGTATGTGTGTACGTGTGTGTGCGTGCCTGTGTGCATATTGTTTGCATGCGGGGGTGTATAGTATAAAGATCTGTCTTCAGAAACCCATTGAACCCACTGATCACTGAGCAAACACTGTTGATTTATACAGCAGGCCATGTAACCATAAACATAGTTTGTGTCGTGAAAAGACTTTTTTCTACTTTTGTTTTTGATTTTCCTTTTATGTCGATCTTGTCCTCACTCTCTCTTCTCAATTTCTTTTAATCTTTTAATAAAGGTCTGTTAATAAAATAATGCCATGTGAATAATCATGCAAAACATAACCGAACAGGCTAAACAATAAAATAAAAACATAAAACGCCAAGTGAATTCAATATAAAAACTTTATAAAATGTATGGGTAGCCAGGGGGATTTATTGTGTATTGGGCGTAAACTTGTATTGTTGGCAATGTCGGGGACACCACTCGTTGGTTGCTTCGATATTTGTTAAATTCATTTATCTGTTTGACTTTTTCAAATATCTTAAGGAACCTGGACACTTGACCACTTAAAGGTAAATTGAAAGAGAATATCGGGGACACCACTCATGGGTTGCTTCGATATTCGTTCAATCGCTTATGTGTTTATTTGCCCAAGTATTTTTTGAGCATTCTGACGTCCTGTCCACCTGAAAATTCATGTAAACAAGAGAATACCAGGAAGACCATTTGGCGGTTATCCTGGTATTATCAGTTAAGATTACTTTGCCTACGTGCTTATTAATTAATTAACTAATTTGTTGATTGACTTATTTGTTTTAAAAATGTAAAAGATGCCGGTGTATAACAGTGTCTGAAACCCACTGCTACGATGGGAAATGAAGTAAACCAGAGTAAATTAATAGTTCATTTGGTTTTTGAAGTCATGCCCATTTTCTTTTCTATCTTTGTGCTTGTTTATTTGCTATCGTGTGTTATTGTTGTAAATATTCATTGGTTTGCTTTTGTCAGCTCACTGAAAGTATTAAGCTTTGCCCTACCCAACATTATTTGTCTAGCTGAAAGTGTTAAACTTTGTCGTTCAAAACACGGACATTACTTGTCTAATTGAAACTGTTTTGTCCTACACAACAAGGACATCACTTTCTAGCTGAAACTGTTTTGTCCTACACAACAAGGACATTACTTGTCTAGCTGAAACTGTTTCTTTACACAACAACACATTACTTGTCTAGCTGAAACTTTTTGTCCTACACAAAGGACATTACTTGTCTAGCTGAAAATGTTTTGTCCTACACAACAAGGACATTACTTGTCTAGCTGAAACTGTTTTGTCCTACACAACAAGGACATTACTTGTCTAGCTGAAACTGTTTTGTCCTACAACAGGGACATTACTTGTCTAGCTGAAAACTGTTTTGTCCTACATAACAGGGACATTACTTGTCTAAACTGAAACTGTTTTGTCCTACATAACACGGACATTACTTGTCTAGCTGAAACTGTTTTGTCCTACTCAACAGGACATTACTTGTCTGGCTGAAAGGTTTTGTCGTAACAACACGGACATTACTTGTCTAACTGAAACTGTTTTTGTCCTACATAACAGAACATTACTTTCTAGCATAAAGTTTTTGTCCAACACAACAGGGGCATTACTTGTCTACTGAAACTGTTTTGTTCTACACAATAGGACATTACTTGTCTAACTGAAACTGTTTTGTCCATAAAACGGACATTACTTGTCTAACTGAAATGTTTTGTCCTATATAACAGGACATTACTTGTCTAACTGAAACTGTTTTGTCTTCATAACACGGACATTACTTGTCTAACTGAAATGTTTTGTCCTACACACCATTACTTGTCTACTGAAACTGTTTTGTCCTACAAACAGGCATTACTTGTTTAGCTGAAACTGTTTTATCCTACATAACACGGACATTACTTGTCTAGCTGAAACTGTTTTGTCTACACAACAGCACATTACTTGTCTACTGAAACTGTTTTGTCCTACATAACAGGGCATTACTTGTCTAGCTGAAATGTTTTGTCCTACACAACAAGCCATTACTTGTCTAGCTGAACTGTTTTGTCCTACACAACAGGCATTACTTGTCTAGCTGAAACTGTTTTGTCCTACACAACAGGGCATTACTTGTCTAGCTGAAACTGTTTTGTCTACATAACAGGAACATTAATTTTCAAGCTGAAAGTGTTTTTTCCAACTCAAAGGGCATTACTTGTCTCTGAAACTGTTTTGTCCTACAAACAGGGACATTACTTGTCTGCTGAAATGTTTTGTCACTAACAGAACATTATTTCAAGCTGAAAGTGTTTTTTCCAACCAAAAGGGGCATTACTTGTCTGGCTGAAACTGACTTTTGTCCTACATAACAGGGACATTACTTGTCTAGCTGAAACTGTTTTGTCCTACATAACAGGACATTACTTGTCTAGCTGAAACGTTTTGTCCTACATAAAAGGACATTACTTGTCTAGCTGAAACTGTTTTGTCCTACAAACAGGGACATTACTTGTCTAGCTGAAACTGTTTTGTCTACACTAACAGGGACATTACTTGTCTAGCTGAAACTGTTTTGTCCTACACAACAGGACATTACTTGTCTAGCTAAACTGTTTTGTCCTACACAACAGGGACATTACTTGTCTAGCTGAAACTGTTTTTCCTACACAACAGGGACATTACTTGTCTAACTGAAACGTTTTGTCCTACACAACAGACATTACTTGTCTAGCTGAAACTGTTTGTCCTACACAACAGGACATTACTTGTCTAGCTGAAACAGTTTTGTCCAACTACAACAGGGCATTACTTTGTCTAGCTGAAACTGTTTTGTCCTAACAACAGGGACATTACTTGTCTAGCTGAAACTGTTTTGTCCTACACAACAGGACATTACTTGTCTAGCTGAAACTGTTTTGTCCTACACAACAGGAATTACTTGTCTAGCTGAAACTGTTTTATCCTACACAACAGGACATTACTTGTCTAGCTGAAACTGTTTTGTCCTACACAACAGGACATTACTTGTCTAGCTAAACTGTTTTGTCCTACACAACAGGGACATTACTTGTCTAGCTGAAACTGTTTTTCCTACACAACAAACATTACTTGTCTAACTGAAACTGTTTTGTCCTACACAACAGGACATTACTTGTCTAGCTGAAACGTTTTGTCCTACATAACAGGACATTACTTTCTAGCTGAAATGTTTTGTCCAACACAACAGGGCATTACTTGTCTAGCTGAAACAGTTTTTGTCTACACAAAAGGACATTACTTGTCTAACTGAAACTGTTTTGTCCTAACAACAAGGACATTACTTGTCTAACTGAAATGTTTTGTCCTATAAACAGGACATTACTTGTCTAACTGAAACTGTTTTGTCCTACCAAACAGGCATTACTTGTCTACTGAAACTGTTTTGTCCTACACAACGCATTACTTGTCTAGCTGAAACTGTTTTGTCCTACAAACAGGGACATTACTTGTTAGCTGAAACTGTTTTGTCCTACAAACAGGACATTACTTGTCTAGCTGAAACTGTTTTGTCCTACACAACAGGGACATTACTTGTCTAACTGAAACTGTTTTGTCCTACAAACAAGGCATTACTTGTCTAGCTGAAATGTTTTGTCCTACAAACACGCATTACTTGTCTAGCTGAAACTGTTTTGTCCTACACAACAGGTCATTACTTGTCTAACTGAAACTGTTTTGTCCTACACAACAGGGCATTACTGTTGCTAGAGAACTGTTTTGTCTACACAACAGGACATTATTTCAGCTGAAACTGTTTTTGTCCTACACTAACAGGGCATTACTTGTCTGGCTGAAACTGTTTGTCCTACAAACAGGGCATTACTTGTCTAGCTGAAACTGTTTTGTCTACATAACAGACATTATTTCAGCTGAAAGTGTTTTTCCAACCAAAAGGGGCTTACTTGTCTAGCTGAAACTGTTTGTCCTAACAACAGGACATTATTGTCTAGCTGAAACTGTTTTGTCCTACATACAAGGACATTACTTGTCTAGCTGAAACTGTTTTGTCCTACATAAAAGGACATTACTTGTCTAGCTGAAACTGTTTTGTCCTACATAACAGGACATTACTTGTCTAGCTGAAACTGTTTGTCTTACAACAGGGCATTACTTGTCTGGCTGAAACTGTTTGTCCTACATAACACGGCATTACTGTCTACTGAAACTGTTTTGACCACACAACAGAGACATTACTTGTCTAGCTGAAACTGTTTTGTCCTACACAACAGGCATTACTTGTCTAGTGAAAGTAGTCTTTGTCCAACACAACAACATTACTTGTCAGCTGAAATGTTTTGTCTACACAACAGGACATACTTGTAGCTGAAATCACTTTGTCCTACAGCTGGACATTATTTTCTAGCTGGAAGACTATTGTGTCTATTACATGGTCTGCTAATAAATGTTTTGTCCTACATAAGGACATTACTGTCTTGTTGTGTTTTTCCTAGTTGACTTGTTAGTGAACTGTTTTGTCTAAAACAGGGCATTACTTGTTAGTGATGTTTTTGTCTGATAGTAGGGACATTATTGTCTAGCTGAAATGTTTTGTCACATAACAGGGTCATTACTTGCTTAGCTAAACTGTTTTGTCCTACAACAACATTACTTGTCTAACTGAAACTGCTTTGTCCTACATATCAGGGACATTACTTGTCTAGCTGAAACAGTTTTGTCCTACATAACATGGACATTACTTGTTTAGCTTAAACTGTTTTGTCAACTAACAGGGCATTACTTGTCTAGCTGAAACAGTTTTGTCTTACACAACAAGGACATTACTTGTCTAACTGAAACTGTTTTGTCCTACACAACAAGGACATTACTTGTCTAGCTGAAACTGTTTTGTCCTACACAACAAGGACATTACTTGTCTAGCTGAAACTGTTTTGTCCTACACCACAGGGGCATTACTTGTCTAGCTGAAACTGTTTTATCCTACACAACAGGACATTACTTGTCTAGCTGAAACTGTTTTGTCTACACAACAGGGACATTACTTGTCTAGCTGAAACTGTTTGTCCTACACAACAGGGACATTACTTGTCTAGCTGAAACTGTTTTGTCCTACACAACAGGGCATTACTTGTCTAGCTGACAACTGTTTTGTCCTACACAACAGGACATTACTTGTCTAGCTGACAGTGTTTTGTCCTACATAACACGGTCATTACTTGTCTAGCTGAAATGTTTTGTCACTACACAACAAGCACATTACTTGTCTAACTGAAACTGTTTTGTCCTACACAACAAGACATTACTTGTCATAGATGACAGTGTTTTGTCCTACACAACACGGCATTACTTGTCTAATGAAACTGTTTTGTCCTACACAACAGGACATTACTTGTCTAGCTGAAACTGCTTTATCCTACACAACAGGGGCGTTACTTGTCTAGCTGAAACTGTTTTGTCCTACATAACATGGACATTACTTGTCTAGCTGAAACTGCTTTATCCTACACAACAGGGGCGTTACTTGTCTAGATGAAACTGTTTTGTCCTACACAACAGGGACATTAATTGTCTAGCTGAAACTGTTTTGTCCTACATAACAAGGACATTACTTGTCTAGCTGAAACTGTTTTGTCCTACATAACAGGGACATTACTTGTCTAGCTGAAACTGTTTTGTCCTACAATAACAAGGACATTACTTGTCTAGCTGAAACTGTTTTGTCCTACACAACACGGCATTACTTGTCTAACTGAAACTGTTTTGTCCAACACAACACGGACATTACTTGTCTAGCTGAAACTGTTTTGTCCTACACAACAAGGGCATTACTTGTCTAGGTGAAACTGTTAGCCTTTGTCCAACACAACAGGGACATTACTTGTCGAGCTGAAAGTGTTCAGCTTTGTACTAACACAACAGAGACATCACTTTGTAGCTGAAAGTCTTCAGCTTTGTCCTACACGTCTGGAACATTATTTGTCTAGCTGGACAGACATAATTGTGTACGTTTCTCATGGTGCCATCACATGCGCGTGCGCGAATGTAAGTGCATGTGTGTGTGTGTGTGTGTGTGTGTGTGTGTGTGTGTGTGTGTGTGTGTGTGTGTGGTGTGTGTGTGGTGGTGTGTGTGTGTTGTGTGTGTGTGTGTGTGTGTGTGTGTGTGTGTGTGTGGTGTGGTGTGGATTAGTGTTTGTGTAGATGTGTGTGTGTGGATGTGTACGTGTACGTGTGTGTGTGTGTGTGTGTTGTGTGTGTGTGTGTGTGTGTGTGTGTGTGTGTGTGTGTGTGTGTGTGTGTACGTATCTGTGCGTAGGAATAAGTGTATGTGTGTATGCATATGTGTGTATGTGTATATGTGTGTATGTGTGAATATCTCTGTGTTTTTATGTGTGTATATCAACGCACCTGTGTGTGTATTTATTCGTGTGCATGTGTGTGTGTGTTTTGTGTGCCTGCTTGTGTATTTATTGTGTGCATGTTTGTGCACGCGTGCGAGCGTATGGATGTGTTAGTGCAACGTATGTCTCCAACACATCAGCAATGACGCAAGCACACAGATACAACAACAATTATTGAAACCATTTCAATGCACACAGTGGGTGTGGCTATAGATGTTGACAATATAATCAGTGTTTGGAGATAGACCAATAATGTGATATAAGGGGCCGATTGATGTAGACATTGTTAGTGTGTTCATTTTACCAGTATTGTAGAGTTTGGAGAGAAACCAATGATATGATGTAACAGGCTGATTGACCAATAAAGTGATATAAGGGGCCGATTGATGTAGACACTGTTGGTGTATTCATTTTACCACTATTGTAGAGTTTGGTAGAGTTTGGAGAGAAACCAACAATGTGATATAACAGGCGATTGATGTAAACATTGTTAGTGTGTTCATTTTGTCAGTATTGTAGAGTTTGGAGAGAAACCAATAAAGTGATATAAGGGGCCGATTGATGTAGACACTGTTGGTGTATTCATTTTACCACTATTGTAGAGTTTGGTAGAGTTTGGAGAGAAACCAATAATGTGATATAACAGGCGATTGATGTAGACACTTTTGGTGTGTTCATTTTTTCCAGTATTGCAGTGTTTGGAGAGAGACCAATGATGTGATGTAAACGGATGATTGATGTAGACAATGTTGGTGTCTTCACTTTACCAGTATCGTAGTATTTGGAGAGAGACCAATGATGTGATATAACAGACGTGATAGTGGTAAGAAACTCTGGGGAGAGCTGTACAGCAGAAGGCCTTCAAAAGAGAAACACCTGTTGAGCAAGTATTTCAGCCCTTAACTGCTGACACTTTTAGGGTCCAGGCCACGTCCAGGTCATGACTCTTGGATGCCCCTCTGCTGTTGCCATTTTTGTTTAAGAAATTTGTCTGTCACCTGGAATCAAACCCGCGCATTCAAGGTGGTCGACGTGTCAAGATAAAGTCACCCTTGCGGCAGTTGTGTTAATCACTTAGCTATTGGTCACCAGCAACATATAGGGGAATCTTAAGCCTTATGAAGGTCACTTTTGTTTCTCCTGGTCCAAATCCAGCTAGAGCTCCTTTGGGGCTCCGACCCTCTCTCTTCCAAAATCAAGAGTTGTTTCATGAGGTCATAGGATGATATCCCTACCAACCCTCTCGCTCCAACCTCTATGGTGAGGACTTTGGCTTGAAAGCCAGATTTCATCAAGCTGCTGGCCAGATTGGCATACTTTTCAGTCTCGTGGATATGGGCTTTCTCCATTCCATTTTCTTATGGTACAGTGAACCCGATCAAAATTATTTGTTTGGATGAATGGGAGTGGAGAACTATGTCTGGTTTCATTCCGTTCTTGCTGATTATTTCTGGTGCTTTTTATTCGTTGTGGAAAATCTGCTATGCACTCCCAGTCGTCCGCTTCATCCAGCAGGCTCCGCTTCCAAGCTCTGGGTGTCACATCTTTTTCAGGCCACATTTTCCTGCCTCCTGCCGGATAGAAGTTTGTTGGTGGAACTTCTGGTGGCAGACTTTTTTCTCCTGGCAGTGATGATCGCAGTACATATTGCCTGTGCGATGTCTTGAAGCACTTGATTGTGCCTCCATGTGTACCTTCCCTGGGTTAGCGCTACTTTGCATGAGCTCAGGACATGTTCCACTGTCTGTTTGCCCTGACAGAATGGGCAAGTAGGTTATCTGATTTCCCCCATTTCACCAGATTAGCATTTGAAGGTAGGAGGTCATACATAGATTGGAGGATGAAACTGATTTTGAGAGGGGCCATTTTTCTACAGATCATTCCAGCTTAGACTTCTTTGCTGTGCACTTTCCCAAGTCATCCATTCCCCTGCTGGCCTTGCTGAACTGCTTTCTGGAGTCTTATGGCTCCTCATCCTTCTTGATCTCTCGTATTATCACTTCTTTGATCATCAGGGTTTCCTTTGCTGCAACTGGTACCTCCTGGGCTTTCCATTTTCTGCCTGTCCCAAACTTGGGCCGAATTTATCTCACAACCTTATCTCCCGAGTCTTCAAGCATACTAAGAAACCTGACTGTTCCTGTCTTGTATTCTTCAACAATGGATTTTACGGGTAACTTCAGCTTTGCCTAGTGACATTAGAGCACAACGTCGGTGACACTCGGTGGGGCACCAAGCACCAAGCCATTTCCTTGTGTGCTTGCTGATTTTGGCCTCCTTTGATGCCCCTGTGCTTGTACAGATATTGTATATCAACAGAGGCCAGAGGAACTTTGGAATCAGCATGAACTGCAGGCACCATACATTGTATTTGCCAAGAAGGCCATAGTGGTCTATGACCTGTAAACTTTCTTCTGCCATTTGCTTGGTTTCCTTACCCCTTTGTGTATCTTTCAGTGAGTCATCATACCACCTTCCGAGGCTTTTCACTAGTTCCTCTGTCACTGTTGGAATGGACTGATTGACCACAGTGAACGTTATTGTTTCTTCTATTGTATCTTTCTTCAGTTAGAGGCTCCGTGACGTTTTCGGCTTGAGAGCCAGTTGAATCATATTGTGTTTGACTGATCTGTATGTATTTGCCAGATCAAGCCACACCACGTCGAAATACTTCTTCTCTGTTTTAGCTCTTGGATTGCTTCACAAATCATCGTGGCATGCTCTACACATCCAGACACACCTGGGATGCCTCATTTTTGGACTGACAAATCCAGGTACTCGTTTCCCATTAGGTATTTTGTCAACCTTGCTGACATGACGGAGAAGATTTTTCTTTCGACGTTTAGAAGTGATATTGGTCTGAGCTAGTTAATGTCAGTTTAGTTCTGTTCTTTTGGAATGTTCCCTTCCTCAATTATTATCCATTGGTTGCTGATCTTAATGTTCCTTCATGCTGATCTTATCAGTTTGTGGTGTCAGTGAGGACACTAGGACACTTCTTGTACAATAGATAAGGTATTCCGTTAGACCCAGGTGAGGATTTGGCTCTGGCTTTCTCCACCACTTTCTTTACTTCATCCAGTGTTGGTGGCTTCCTATTAAACATTTTCTTTGGCATTGCTGGCCAAACCAGATCGTGGATTTCAAGCAGTGCCTTGCTCTGTGGGTCGGAATATGTTTTCCTGAGGTGCTGTTCCAGAGCTTCTTTGTCCACTGTGAGTGTCCCAGATTTAAGCTGTTCAAACAGCCTCCTGGTGAATTGGAAGGGGTCTTTAAAGAAGCAATCTTGGTTCTTCTCTCTCATGCCCTTCTCCTTCTCGCTGATTCTGCTTTACTAAGGGCGCTATGTTTCGCTTTGAGGTCTTTCCACAATTTCTCTAGCCTTTGCTTCTCAAATTCTGAAGCAGTCTTCATTTTTTGTTTCTTCAGAATCTTTTTCTCCCTTCTGATATCCTCAATTTGACTCTGACGTCTGGATTTCTGGGGAGGAGTTTTCACTTTTGCTTTGCTCCAGCTGTAATTGGGTTAGAACCAATTGATTCATTATACTCTTCCCTTTTCAGTGAATCCTGGCAGCATTTCATCATCATCAGGTGCCTTGCCGCATGGCGTTGGTGATTATGGACTTCCGTCTGTCTATCACTTGTTGCCTCAAGCACCTCTTCCACCCTCCTTGTCCCCAGCCACTCTGCAAGTCCGTCTAGTATCTTCTCCCTGGGTCTACCTGGTGCTCTCTTTCCCTCCAGCTTTCCCATTGTGACCAGGTGCTCCAATTCCCCTTTCCTATAAAATGGCATATAAATGTTGCTTGTCTTTTCCTAATCTTCCTTATGAATGATCTACTTGCGTCTGCCTCCATCAAGACTGTCTCGTTTGTTTTCTTTGTTGTCCATGGGACTCTCAACATTCTTCTTAGAAACCACATCTCGGCTGCCTCAATCTTGTTCTGGCTTTGCTTGTTGACTGTCCACGCCTCGCAACTGTACGACAGTATTGGTTCTGTATAACATTTAAGAACTCTCTTCCTGATGTTACTTGATACGCATTTGTTGGTAAGAATGCTTTTTATCTTCTTGAATGCTGTTTTGGCTTGGCCGATTCTGCTGGCAGCATTTTGATGAAGTAAAACAAAAGCACAAAATAGAAGAGTTAAAGAAATGCAGACCTAAAGAACAAAATGGAAAATATATTTACCAGAAAAGTAAAAATGAAACAAAGAAAAGAAGTAAGAAAACAAATAGGAAAAAAATAATGAAAAAGGAGAAAGTGAAAAGAAAAAGGACCATGAAAAGAATAAGCAAGGAAGAGCTTGGAAATCCATAAAAAATTACAAAAAGGAATAAAAAACAGTTGTTCAGTGCATCGTATGCAAACATGATATATAAAAAGTCTTTCTTAAAGAAGCAGCCATGTACATCAGAATGAAAATATTCCATAACGTTCTGTTTAACAAACAGAAAGAAACAGTAAAGTAACAGAGACTATCCTATATCTAGGCACATCATGGAGCCGTCCATACTCTTTTTATTCACTGTGAAGTAAATCAGCATGAGATTCTAACCACTTTAACAGTTCTGCTCCTCGGGATTTTCTTCGTTTTTCTGCTAGCGTGTTAAAAGTATATATAAAAGGATTCAGGGCAGAGTTTAAGGGCAGTACGAAGATAGCCAAGGCAACATTTACCTCAACAGGCATTGAGATACCAGCCATTGCCAATAATCCACACAGTCCAATGGGAAACCAGCACATGAAATCTGTTACAGCCACAGTGATCAACCGCCGAGCTATAGTCATGTCTCGTGATGCTTTAGTCGTGTTGGTTGTCAGTGCATTCTTCTGTACTGACCAGTAGATAAAAGCTTGGCCAGCTGATATCAGCACAAACAGAACGAAATTAAAGACGATCAAAACACCAAAGGAATAAACTTGCCCTTTAAACAGTTTACGAGTGACTGGGAGTGGAATACAGATACCTGTCTGACTGTAGAACTCCCAGTGAGATGTCACTGGAAGTAAAGGCACAAGCGCAATCGTCCAACCAACCAACCACGTCAACAGGCAAGCCAATGCTGCTGCTGTTTTTTCAAATCGCAGGGTACTGAATGGAAAGCGAAGAACAATGAAACGATCCAATGTGATGAGCCAGATGGTCAGAGCTGATACTTCATTGGACAGCAGACACAGAAATCCAGCCACCTTGCAGGCCACACTGTTTGTCCATGTATCATCATAATACAGATATCTACCACGGAACAGTTCATCAGCCACACCAATAATAGCAATGTAGATACCCATCAGAAAGTCAGCCATGGTCAGGTTGATGACAAACACACTAAAGCCACTTGAAGAAGTTTTCTTGTGCGCACACACACGTACAACAAAACAGAAGATGTTACCAGTCACTGACAGACAGCTGATCAACCAGAGAAACACACCGTATACTGCTGATTGAAGTAAATCATCACAAGATGAAATTTCGTTTTGTGGAGCATGGCAATGTGTATCATCAAAGTTATGTGGTAACATCTCATTGCAGCACAATTTGTAGTTTACTGTTGATATGACATGAAGATGGACAGATTTCTAAATATGGCAGATGGAAACACCTTCACAGGACTACCTTCCATAAACAGTTCAACTAACTGTGGTGTAAACCTAAAACCACCAGGGCCGATTGTATGAATGGTGGTAAAAGTTAAATTCAGTTTCTGTAAACGTGAAAACGTGGACAATGTTTCAGCACTGAACACTTTCAGTGTGGTATATGAAAGATCTATCGTCGTGAGTGAACTTTGCTGAATATCATACGAGGAATCATAGAACAGTGAGGTGACAGGATTGTTGGACAGGAACAGTGCCTGTAGATTGCCTAAACCAACAAAATAAGTCATGTTCACATATTGTAGTTTGTTGCCACTGAGGTCAAGAAACTGCAAGTTGGACAACTTCATGCTGGACAGGACAATTAAAGAACAATGGACAAGAATCAGACGAATAAGATAGGTATGATTTCCCACATCAGACAGATTCATTCCTGTACCAGTGGCATCCAAGTAACGGAGCTGTGGGAATAGGTGTGCAGAGAAAGATTGATGGCACAGAAATGTGTCACCTTGACACAGACAGCCCACAGGACAGCTCAATTCACATGACAATTCATCATCATACAGTGGGCAGTGAGGCCAGCCATCACACAGATGATCACCATGTAGACATATTACAGAATGTCTGCATCGGAAGAACCCTGGACACATCATATCATTACATCCCTCTTCGTCTTCATGATCCATACAGTCGTACATTCCATTACATCGTGTGTAGACAGGCAGGCAGTCATTAAACTTACCAGGACAACGATAGTGGCTGTCAGGACAGGACTCATTGGACTTCATTGGGGTTGAAATAAAAATGTTGATACCATCAAAATCGACCAAAACGGGAAGTGAAAAACTGGCGCCCATACAATCTTCTTCTGCCTGTAGTCATCACAGTTCAGTTCATCTGATTCATCCTGACAATGGAACACTCGGTCACAGACAATATCATATGACACACACTGACCGTTAGGGCAGGTAAACATATTGACACAAGGAGGATGCTTACAGAAAGACTCGTCACTCTTATCGGGACAGTCTTGTAGAAAGTTACATACTAGAGTGTATGGCAGCGTCGTGATGTCATTATCACAGGTAAATAAAGGGACGAAAGTGATGTCATCAACTGCTGAATCAAACTCGCCAAGTGTATGTGGTAAGTGATCAGAAAAAGTACATAGAGGTGTGTGACCTTGACCACACACGTCATA
>JAPXFY010000025.1:23240479-23256196 GCA_030674185.1 Monoplex corrugatus | reverse complement strand
TCAGAACAAGGCTGGCACCAATACGTCTAAAACAACAACGTTTCCAGGAACTGACCTTTACAGTGACCAAGTCATGCCATGATGAACTTTAAAGTACTGTTGAAGAATGTCAAGAAAAAAAAGCCGTCTCTAATTCAATCTTGATCATTTGAAAGATCCTGACATTGTTGAACATAGGAGGAAACCTTGATCCACTACTACTGCTTGAACAAGACCTTGAAGCCCTCACAAATAGTTTGACTGAAACAGCAACAGAATCCTCTGAGACAAGCCAATGGAAATGCAAGCCATGGGTCACAAGTAATATCTTGAAGACAGCAGATCATTGATAAGGAAGATTAGGAAAAGACAGGCAACATTTATAGGCCATTTTATGAGGAAGGGAGATTTGGAGCACCTGGTCACAACGGGAAAAGCTGGAGGGAAAGAGAGCACCAGGTAGACCCAGGGAGAAAATGCTAGACGGACTTGCGGAGTGGCTGAAGACGAGAAGGTGGAGGAGATGCTTGGGGCAACAAGAGACAGATGGAAGTCCATGATGGCCTACGCCATGAGGCAGGGCACCTGATTATGATGATGATGATGATGATGATGATGATGATGATGATGATGATGATGATGATGATGATCTTGAAGATGTGTGATACTAGAAGGGACTAAAATAACTAGAGACAACTGAAAATGATGGAATACGGCGCTGCAAACAAGACGATTGGTCAAGAAATGAAGAATACAAGAAAAAGCCAGAACGTACCACAATGTTAAGACAGTGAGAAAATATTGAAAACAGCGATGCAGACTAACTTTTTGGGATCATAAAAAGACTTGACCAAACATAAGCAAAGTAAATTCACACCATTCAGGACAAAGACGACAACTGTCTCACACAGGATAAAACATCATAAAAGGATGGACTGACTACCGTTGTGAACTATAAAAAAAACAGAACAAAATGGACATCCAAATGTGCTAGCAGTAGACAATTCATATGAAGATGACTTCCCAAAAGTCTGTGGGGGTAGTAGAAGTGAAGTCGATGAAATGTAATAGGCTACAGGCATTGAGAACTCTTGAAACATGGAGGAACACGGAAGGGAGGTGGTAACTGATATTCTAACTGCCATCTGCCACAAAATCTGGCTCCAGGTGCATGGCCTTCGCCATGGACCCAATCACTAAATGTCACCCTTTCCCTAATAAAGAAAATCTCCGACACTGACAGAAGTACGCGCTATCAGTTTGATTTGCCATGCCGGCAAAGTAATACTCAAAATCATTCTGAATAGATTACAGCCACATGCAGATACCATTACTGTTGAGGAAAAAGCTAGGTTCTGCAGATCTACAAGTATTATCGAATAGATCTTTAACCTGCTTACCCTTGCAAAAACACCCTCAACAACAGAGGGAGTTTACCATATCTTCATAGCCAAGAGACCTGTGAGCCACAGTGAAGAAATTTGATATGAGGCAAAAAGTAATTGACTTTATCCAGAAGTCCGAGATTCTCTCTTTCTGATCGGCGTCACGTTCTGTGGAGTGTTAACTGCCCACACATTGTCTTAGTTACCCACTTTAAAATTCCTGCACAACATATATTTCACAAACATCTTACCACAAAAAACGGATGTCACTCACATAAACAAATGGCACTGGTGCCAAGATGTAGACTATATTCTGCATTTGTCCTAAAGTAAGGCTCTTTGGGAAGAATGTAAACCTATAAACATTATGATATGCATATTGCCATGAATGAATAAAAAGCGTTCTTCAGTACAACAAAACCGGAAATAGTTCCAGATCTAAAAAGAAAACAGATCAACAAAACATTATTTTACTCGTGCCTAGATTGTCAGTCTCCAGACTCAAATATGGCATTCAAGAACTTATACTCACAAAACACGTCAAAGAAATCTATAAACGAAAATCGCAGAAAACACCAAAAACCCAACCACGCAGAAACTTGAATAATATCGAAGTTCATTTGTGTATGATTTAAGAAATAAGTCTGGCTAAAAGTGCATAAAAAAATATCGAAGCGGAAGTGAACATCGTTTCACAGTCATCATTGAAAAATAACTTACACTATGAAATAGACAACTGACGCAACTGACACAGGTGCAAATTGTTACAAATCAGGAGATGGGTAAAACGTTATAAGTAAACCCAGACATACAAACACAAATATGAAATAGAAATGAACATATTTCGTCATCCACCCACCAGACTGATAACAGATGTGATGATGAGCAATGTGCTGACACCAAACGAAGGCGTGTTTACTTCTGATAATACCATTACTTTTTTTTTCTCTATTACTAATATGTGATATCAAAAGTGCACTCTAATTAAAAAATAAAATGATAAGAATAAAAATCCAACGGAGACAAGACGACAACGGTACTCTAACTATAATATTCAGAAATTGAATCACAGACAGCTAGTCTGACCAGTAAATGTACAAGTGATTGCTCAGTAGCCTTGAATGATGAATACTTGCAACATCATCATCAGCCAATACTTCAAGAGAGAAATGGAACAAGTCACAAAGACGAGAAACAAGAGAAGAGGACCCAAGGGAAAAAACGCAACAACAACAACAACAATAACAGCAACAGCAAAGAAGCAACCGAAGCCACAACCACTCAGTCCACAGACAGCCAACATGTGACCATCACCAACGCATATCCCTACAACAGTCTTCCAGAGAAGAAAGACGAAGAAAACAAGGAGAAGAAACCACATTACTGGCATTCTGAAAGAACGAGGAATGAGAGAGAGAAAGGAAGAGTGGGCAAAGGATGAAAGAAGACAGATAGAGAGAGAAATGGAGACATAGAGAAAGAGAGAGAGAGACAATGAGAGAAACAGAGATGGAGAGAGAGAGGGAAGGAGAGAGACAGACAGACAGAGACAGACAGACAGACAGAGACAGAGAGAGACAGACACAGAGAGAGAGACAGACAGAGAGAGACAGAGAGAGAGAGAATAATGCATGCATTACTTCTATCCATCCACTTTTATTACCATCAACTTGTATAACAAATAAACCACAAGAGTCCCTATTCTTTTGCCGCTTTCTAGGAAACAACCAAAACTCTGACATCCAGCGACTGTAGTTCACAGTAACTAAAGCGGTAGTTATACAGAGGGATATTGAATAGTGGTTTATTACTTCGGCTGGAGCTCTGCTCGGCTGTCTTCAGTCTTCTACGCTTTTCAATATATTCTTGGAACGTATCATGACTGATGCACTTGAAGATCATGTCAGCACAGTCAGCATCAGAACAAAAACCATCCCGAACCTTCGCTTCAAGAACAGCATTGGTAGCATGACAAGCAGTAAGCCACAACTTCCTAAGCTTGTTAAAAAGACAGCATGAAACTTCGACAAGATACATCATGGAAATCAGCGCCTGAAAACAACTTAATGGCCAGCCACAACATCACCACCACTATATATAAACCGTCAAGTAGCACATTGGACCATACAAAAATCTACTGAGTGTAGTTACGAAAGGAAAACTATGTTGGTATTGCCATGCATTAAGATCCAGTGACTTTGCTTTCGGGGAACTGTTGAGAAAGAAAGAGACAGACAGACAGAGAGACAGACAGACAGACAGACAGACAGACAGACAGACAGACAGACAGACAGATAGACAGACAGGTAAAGATAGAAAAAACTGATGGACAGAGAATCCATTTGCATAGACTCAATCTTTGGCGCACAGCCTACAGGGCTGGAGAAATCTGGTAAACAGTTCTTTAGTGTGGCGCGCTGATCATTCTTCACGGAGGTTAAGAAAAAAAGAAAGAAAAAAGAAGACTGGATAATTGTGTATATTGTGTTTTACTGAAGAATTTAAGAATATTGTAAAGATTCTGGCATGTGAAACTTGCACTTGATGACCAAAGTATCAACAAGCACTGAAATCGTGCAAAATACAACAATAATGTTGTTGCTGAAATTGCTTACATACAAAGCGAATGTGATCAGTCATAGGCTTAAACAGATATGACGTTCTACTTCAGTCAAATGTTCTAAAGTGTCAAACAAATTAATGATTTAGTGTCAGTCAGATTACTGTTCTCTATTTCGTTTCACTCATGTTCACACAGTTCAAAATACCTCGACCCAGCACACTACCAGCATAATTGGGAGTGGCACAGGACCATGTAGTTTTTGGTCGGTGCCCTTCCCGTTTCTGTTTGTTGTATGTCAAGACTGCAGTGGACATGAACGTGTGTCTGAGGTGTCAGTCTCCAGGTTCTAAGAACTGTTTACATTATACACAATACTTCTGTCACTAAACTGAAAAAACTCAGAACATGACACTTCTGTCAGTAGTCCAGAGAACTCTAAACCTGACACTTCTGTTAATAGTTGAAAGAACTCTAAACCTGACACTTCTGTCAGTAGTCCAGAGAACTCTAAACCTGACACTTCTGTCAGTAGTTGAAAGAACTCTAAACCTGACACTTCTGTCAGCAGTTGAAAGAACCCTAAACCTGACACTTCTGTCAGTAGTTGAAAGAATTCTAAACCTGACACTTCTGTCAGTAGTTGAAAGAACCCTAAACCTGACATTCCTGTCAGTAGTTGAAAAAACCCTAAACCTGACACTTCTGTCAGTAGTTGAAAGAACTCTAAACCTGACACTTCTGTCAGTAGTTGAAAGAACCCTAAACCTGACACTTCTGTCAGTAGTTGAAAGAACTCTAAACCTGACACTTCTGTCAGTAGTTGAAAGAACCCTAAACCTGCCATTCCTGTCAGTCGAAACAAACTCAGACTAGCAACATGTCAATGATATATCTGGTGGAAGCTGACCATCCTCACTTCACTTTCATACGATAGATGAAGTTAATGACCAAAGTACGTTTGGTAAGTTGTGCAACGCAGTCGCCAGAGCCGGTATTCTAGATGAATATAAATAAATCACTGATCTTATGAAGTCAAAATAAAATTCGAATAACGTTTTTTCCCAAATGGCAAAAGCAATGTGGTTTTTTTCATCTGTCTGCACTAAAGCATCTGACCTCTTCATGAAATCAGGAGTAAACCCACATGCTATAGTTTCATTGTCAACAGCCACACGTTGTCTTCCATGGGAACTGAACACAGCTCATTTTGATACATGCAATAAATAGGACGACAAGCCAAGTAAGTTTCCTACCATTGTTAAATCACATGTTGAAAGACTAACCAAATCATTTAAGACGCACCACTTCTTAGAAAGCGTTAGCTAGATGTAACGTTTCTGGTTCTGTCTGTTAAAGGGAACAGTTTCATTATGTTGGGAAGTGTCATTGGATCCTTTTTACATTGGTTATGGCAATTTCAAAGGTTTTAAAATACGCTGTTGATTTGCCAATTCGTTTATTTTGTTTGTTGTGTTTTCATGTTTTGTGCTTGTTCATGTAAAACAGTATGACATGACATAAATAGGTCATCTCATCCATAGTGTGCCATTGCCCTTTGTGTGTGTGTGTGTGTGTGTGTGTGTGTGTGTGTGTGTGTGTGTGTGTGTGTGTGTGTGTGTGTGTGTGTGTGTGTGTGTGTGTGTGTGTGTGTGTCTTTCGATCCTGGATTCTTTTCTAATGAATGAGTTGATAGAATCACCAAAATAAATGTAAGGGTCTAAATCATCATCATCGTCGTCGTCGTCATCATCATCATCATCATCATCATCATCATCATCATCATCATCATCATTATGATCATCACGTGTCCTGCCACATGGCGTCGGCGATCATGTTCCTCCATACGAATCTGTCTTTTGTCGGTGCAAGTACATCTGTCACCGTCTGTTTCTTCATCCACTCAGCAAGCTTGTCTAATATTTTCTCCCTGGGTCTACCTGGTGCTCTTTTTCCCTCCAGCTTTCCTGTTGTGACCAGGTGCTCAAATTTCGCTCGCCTCATAAAGTGTCCTATAAATGTTACTTGTCTTTTCCTAGTCTTCTTCATTAATGTTCATTTTGTGTTTGCCTCTTTCAAGACTGTCTCGTGTGTTTGCTTTGCTGTATGAAACTGTTAAAATTCTTCTTAGAAACCACATTTGAGCTGCCTCAGTCTTGTTCTGACTTTTTGTGTTGACTGTCAACGCTTCACACCCGTACAATAATATCGGTTCTATATATCACTGAAGAACCCTCTTGATGATGTTAATTGATAGGCATTTGTTGGTAAGAACGCTTTTCATTTTCTTGAATGCTATTTCAGCTTGGCCGGTTCTGTTTGTTATTTCTAATGTACATTAGCCGTCTGGTGAGATATCTGTTCCCAGATATTTAGACTTATCAGCTTGTCTGAGTGTTGTGCCAATTGCTTGTTATTTTACATGAGCGTATTTCTAAGGGTCTAAATAGTTCAGTGGAATTAAACATTCATCTGACTTTGCAGACACTTGATCGTTTATTTACAAAACATCCTGGGAACATGTTGTTAAACCACAGAATCCTCGTGGTAACATTTCTCCAAGTACACTAGTTACAATACATTTTCCAAAATATTCCTTCATCTCAATGCTGTTACATGTTTTAAAACTGAAACAAGTAATAACACACACCTACAGACTGAAAGTGAATGCGTTATAAAACGAAAAACAGCATCCACATTACATGTTTTATATTGGAAAATGGGACAATTTCCATGCCGGTGGGTTTTTTTTATTTATCATCGAGCTGTAAGATTTTTCTCAGAATAGTTCTGGCCATTCCATCGTAATGGTGATGGTGATGTTGTCCTAGTGTTTGACATTGTTGAACGTTTAATTCAAAGTTCTGTAAAGTCCTATCCCGTTAATGCAGGCTTGGGATTAGCTAACGTTTCATTAGAAATCCTTGGTTTAAAATCTGAGGAAGTTAAACAGTCCTGCCTTCCACAGGTCTAAGAGTATATTGGATATATGGATCTCAGTATGAACCCATTTCCATTGAAATGGGCCCCATAGTCTTCATATGGCCTTGTTAATTTGGACATGGAGCCTTGACATTGTACTTATGGATCTTGATAGGGGTTTATCCATCTTGATATGATTCCATCGAATTTGCTTGGGCGCGGGCAGTCACACTTGTTTTGGACAGAGCCTATCAATTTTAACATGGGGCCTATCAGTCCTGCTAATGGGTCCATCGGTCTTTACATGAGGCCAAACAATCGTGATTTCAGGACCATTGTATTGAAACAAGACCCATCAGTATGATAAAAGTCCCATCAAACTTGATATGGGACTCATCAGTTCGAATATGGTGCCTATCAAACTTGATTTGGTTTCAATCATGACACAGGGCCTATCAAGCTTGATTTGGTTTCAATCATGACACGGGGCCTATCAAGCTTGATTTGGTTTCAATCATGACACGGGGCCTATCAAACTTGATTTGGTTTCAATCATGACACGGCGCCTATCAAACTTGATTTGGTTTCAATCATGACAAGGGGCCTATCAAGCTTGATTTGGTTTCAATCATGACACGGGGCCTATCAAGCTTGATTTGGTTTCAATCATGACACGGGGCCTATCAAACTTGATTTGGTTTCAATCATGACACAGGGCCTATCAAGCTTGATTTGGTTTCAATCATGACACGGGGCCTATCAAACTTGATTTGGTTTCAATCATGACACGGGGCCTATCAAGCTTGATTTGGTTTCAATCATGACACGGGGCCTATCAAGCTTGATTTGGTTTCAATCATGACACGGGGCCTATCAAGCTTGATTTGGTTTCAATCATGACACGGGGCCTATCAAGCTTGATTTGGTTTTAATCCATTGACATAGGGGCCTATCAAGCTTGATTTGGTTTTAATCATGACAAGGGGCCTATCAAGCTTGATTTGGTTTTAATCATGACAAGGGGCCTATCAAGCTTGATTTGGTTTCAATCATGACAAGGGGTCTATCAAGCTTGATTTGGTTTCAATCATGACAAGGGGCCTATCAAGCTTGATTTGGTTTCAATCATGACACGGGGCCTATCAAGCTTGATTTGGTTTCAATCATGACACAGGGCCTATCAAGCTTGATTTGGTTTCAATCATGACACGGGGCCTATCAAACTTGATTTGGTTTCAATCATGACACGGGGCCTATCAAGCTTGATTTGGTTTCAATCATGACACGGGGCCTATCAAACTTGATTTGGTTTCAATCATGACACGGGGCCTATCAAGCTTGATTTGGTTTCAATCATGACACGGGGCCTATCAAGCTTGATTTCGTTTCAATCATGACAAGGGGCCTATCAAGCTTGATTTGGTTTCAATCATGACACGGGGCCTATCAAGCTTGATTTGGTTTTAATCATGACAAGGGGCCTATCAAGCTTGATTTGGTTTTAATCATGACAAGGGCCTATCAAGCTTGATTTGGTTTCAATCATGAGAAGGGGTCTATCAAGCTTGATTTGGTTTCAATCATGACAAGGGGCCTATCAAGCTTGATTTGGTTTCAATCATGACACGGGGCCTATCAAGCTTAATTTGGTTTCAGTGTTGACACAGAGCATATCAAACTTGATTTGGTTTCGGTCTTAACACGGGGCCTATCAAACTTGATTTGGTTTTAATCAATTTTGATACTTGGCAAATCAAGCGTGATACGATATTCTATTATTTTTAACATGGGGCCAGTCATTGTGGATATGGGGCACATATATTGTGATAGTTGGCGCTTTAATCTTGATATGGACCCATTAGTCTTGATATAGTGCCATATTTATATGGAGCCCATTATTCTTGTTATGCGCTTTTTTATGTGCTGCCCACTAATTTTGATTTATAGCCCATTAATCTTGATATGCCGTCAATAATCTTGAAATGTACCATCAGTCATGATATACAGTCTATCAGTCTTGACACAGAGTCCATTAATGTTGTGACTGGGATCAGTATCTTCATATGACATTCACTGATCTTGATGTGGGGCTCATTAATCATGACACAGGGCTCATAAATGCAGATGTGGGGCTCATTAATCGTGATCATGGGCTGATTAGTCCAGATAGAGGACCCATTAATTTTAATACATGCCCATTAATGATGACATAAGGCCCATTAACATTGATGCAGGGCCCCTTACTTTTGCTATGTGGCCTATTATTCTTGATGTGTTCCATTCATCAATTTTGGTATGAAGCTCATTATTTGATATGAGGACCAGTAATATTGAAGCGTGACTCATTAGATTTGATGTGCAAAACCTGTCCTTTCATCAACATTTCCACTTCAGTCACCGGACCATCAGGCAGCTTCAACATCAAATCAAGCTTCAACTGCAAATCAACCAACATTGTCTACATCCTGTCATGCTCAGTGTGCTCTAAACTGTAAGTGGGTGAGACATACCGCTCATTGGATGACCTTTTTGTGGAACATTTAAGATCCATGAAACTTAACTACAACAACCCAATAGGCCAACATTTCGATAGCCCTCAACACAGCTACGTCCATACACAGATTTCAGCAGTGTGGCAAAACACCAGAGACCGACAATACAGGAAATACATGGAGAACTGCATCATCCACCGACTGGGAACAGTCCAGCGGGCGGGCCTAAACACCAGAACTACCGACACGTAGCGGTGCCCGGGCCCTCTCCTTGCCTTACTAATCCTACTGCTTCCCCCTCTTCTCCCCCACCCCACCCCCCACCAGTACTGCTCTGTCATTTTTATTTTCCACGTCATTTTATTTTCCACGTCACTTTTATTTTCCAGTTCTCTTTCACTTGACAAAGGGCCTGGGCTCGAAACGTCGAACTTATATTACTGCAAAGTATCTTTCACAAACAAGGTACTTTTCAATGTTTTGTGTCTGGATGGCATGTGTTTGTGTTTTCCCCAGTAAATAATGCTTGAACTGTCTGGAAAATCTCCCAACACCCAACAGTTCTTTCTGGTTGTATAGTACCTCTGTTGTTCTGAAGTCAAAAAAAGAAAAATCTGCGATGAGCATTCACTGCGAAGCCAACATCTACCTTCCTTTCAGCTTTGGGACCTGACCAGTATATAGCATATCCTGATCCAACTTCGCTTCATTGTCCCTTGTCTGAAACTCTTGTCTCGCTGAGGGCAGCAATGTCAACTTTGGATCTTTTGAACTCTAAGTGTTACCTACCAAGGTGGTTCTTCTTTCTGGTTCGCTTGGCCTCTTTTCTGTCAAGGAGAGTTCGCACGTTCCAAACAGCAACAATCAAGGGCTTAGCGGTCCGTTTCCGTTGGCGGTAGCCTGTCCAAACACAGAGATTCTTAGCATCCTCTGCTCCTTTCCCTGCCTGCCTGCTACCTTGAGCAGTGGTTCCAGAGCTGCTGGGGACTGTTGTTTTCGTGTGTTTGTCATGTTTGTGAGGAGGGGGGGTTGGCACTAGATGCCAAGCGCATATGTAAGTTGTTGTTGTTTGTGCAGAGCCTCAGCAACTCTCTCCACCTGCCTCCACAAGTCCAGCTTTTCTCATAGGAGACACATATGGCAAGTCGCAGCATATGGCCAAAACCACAAACAGTGCTCTGTGGCAATGCCCTTTATGCAGTATGCGGATGCAGGATTTTCTGTCTGGGTTTACTCCCATACCCTTCCCCCACTCAAGGGGCAACCCACATGTCAGCAGAGACGGGCGCAGGTTGTACAGTGTATTGTCATACTGTAGCAGAGACTTAGCCATGACTTGACACTCAATGTACATTATATTAAATTTATATTAATGGGTGGGTAGGAGGAAGGTGCACGTGGGTGTGTGTGCATGTGTACCATAGAAACAAACATACCACAAACTCCAGTACTCAATAAAGTTTATGGCCCAAGCATTGGATTATAATCCATTGTTCTGGTATCACATGGAGCAGATTGAAATCAATCAGCAGTTTCTGTGGTTTGGAAATATGGACGTCAAGATAGTTTCCCTGAAGCTATGTACGTAGATAGGTATCAGAAAAAACACGAAAGAAGAATAAGAACGCGTATTTAATACAAGACAAGACAGGCGCAAATTGTCGGCCAACTGGTCTTTGTCAAGCGTAAGATTTCAAACAAACAAACAAACACCATATACACAAATCAGGAGAAAAAGACTGAAACTTCCCTGCTGCTGGGTTATTGTGAGAAAAGGAATCACTTTCTCACACTGGACCCAGCAGCAGGGAAGTTTCAGTCTTTTTCTCCTGATTTTTGTATCTGGTGTTTGTTTTTCTGTAATCTTACGCTTGACAAAGGCCAGTTGGCCGAAAATTTGCGCCTGTCTTGTCTTGTTGTATTGAATACGTGTTCTTATTCTTCTTTCGTGTTTTTTTCTGATTCCTTTTTGCTTGAATGCAGGCAATCACACTTGTTTTGGATTTGGTAGATAGGTATGTATGTATAAATGTAGAGTGATGTTTATGCATTATGCTGATTTGTTGTTGTTTATGTTTTGTCACCAGATCTGTTTTCACTTTACAGCGAAAACATCATGAGAAATCTAGAGGAAGACCCTGGATTAAAGGTTGGAGGAAAAATGATAAACAACGTTCGATACGCAGATGACATCGTGCTAATTGCAGAAAGTGAAAGGGACCTACAAAACCTTGTGAATATACTAGAAATAGAAAGCAAAGGTAAGGGGTTGGAACTAAACAGCAGGAAGACTGAAGTCATGGTGATCAGTAAAAAAACAACAACATGAAATCCCCTCCTGCAAAATAACCGCAAACGGCACAACCTTGAGACAGGTTGATAAGTTTAAATACCTGGGAAAGATAATTTCACCAGACGGCAGATGCACACCAGAAATAGCCAGCAGAATCGGCCAAGCCAAAACAGCATTCAAGAAGATGACAAGCATTCTTACCAACAAATACCTATCAATTAACATCAAGAAGAGAATTCTTGAATGTTATATAGAACCAATACTGTTGTGCGGTTGCGAGGCGTGGACAGTCAACAAACAAAACCAGAACAAGATTGAGGCAGCCGAGATGTGGTTTTTGAGAAGAATGTTGAGAGTTCCATGGACAGCAAAGAAAACAAACGAGACAGTCTTGATGGAGGCAGACACAAGTAGATCATTCATAAGGAAGATTAGGAAAAGACAAGCAACATTTATAGGCCATTTTATGAGGAAGGGGAATTGGAGCACCTGGTCACAACAGGAAAGCTGGAGGGAAAGAGAGCACCAGGTAGACCCAGGGAGAAGATACTAGACGGACTTGCAGAGTGGCTGAGGACAGGGAGGGTGGAAGAGATGCTAGAGGCAACAAGTGATACAGACAGGTGAAAGTCCATGATCGCCAACGCCATGCACAAGGCGCCTGATGATGATGATGTTGTGCTCTATGTGCATACACATTCTGTGCTTGTGAGCATTCAGGGATACCTAGATCAGGCGTTTGATAAATCCACTCAATGAAATAATTGTAGTAGCTGTAATAGTGATGGTGGTAACTATGGTAATAGTAGTAATGTTTATGATCATAATCATTATCATAAAATCATTATCGTTTTCCACATTAACATCATCAGCATCACCATCATCATTATGACCATCGTCATTATAATCACCAGAGCAATATGAACATCACCAGCACTACCACCACTCCTGATTCACTATACAGCAGTGACCTTGCCCGGGTGTAGACTACATCATGAATCAGAACCACACAAACATCACAGTCCTACAGATCAATGTGTCTTATTGTGATGAATGGTATTTACGTCGCTTTCTGACACACCAGAGAGTGGTGTATGGAATGTGTGATGAGTTCACTACTTTCTGTCTTCTGCATGTAGAGGTATCACAGGGTATGTTAGTACGGGTCCGGGTCCAGCGACTGGCATACTGGTGTGGCTCTAGCCGGTGGCGAACTGAGATATTCGAACAGAATTTTGAATACAAAGCACGACAGAGGTGGGTAATACGTTGCCATCATTATTCTATGAAAGAAGATTATATCGAATCGTATGGAAACAGTATGTCTTTTGTTCACTATAACAAGTCTTTAGTCAGACTGCATATACAGGCAATTAAAGCTCACAGTTTTATTAAAGTATCTACGTCACCGTGCTCTGGGCACATGATATTACCACGTCAAAGATTCTCTTGGACAACTCGTGGCATCTGGGAAGAAGTGACGGCACCCCCTGACTGTGTCATCATGGTCAGTTTTCAGGGAACATCGTACAGGTATTACAAACCTGAGACTTACGCAGACTTGATTTATACATTGCCAGATACAAGTCAAAGCGTCCTACGTGTGTGTGGTGACCATAACTCATCTGTTCGCATTTTTCCTACGGCACATATTCAGATTCATGTTAGCAGTGTAGCTGTCATACCGTTAGGTGAAAGTGTCAGTCTGAAAATACTGTTTTCTTTCCATCCAGTGACAGTTACACCCCATCAGTTACCCAGTGGACTGTTCAACTGTTCTGTGGGTTACTATTCTAGCTTTCAGCATCATCTGCACTGTAACCTGAAGTCAGAGTGTGAAGATGGACAGGATGAAACAGAGCACTGTCCCTTCAGCAGTCCTGATTGTCAGGGTTTGGTTGCTTCACGTGACAAATGTTTCAGATATATTAAACTAGATGTTAGTTTGTCTCCTGCACTGGCAACATATGAATGTCAGAAGATGGGTGGACAGCTGGCTGCGATCAAAACCAGACAGGAACAAGACGATTTCCTGCACATCTTTAATCATTGTGACGACTTTGAAGTGTTTTCAGGTTACTCATCAGGATGGAAATCTGTGACTTTTATGTATAGCAAGTTCCGTCACTGGTCTGACAAAACCCTGATCTACAACCTCATTCATTTCATTAGCACGTTCTACTACAGTACAGAAAGATTAATTATATATTGGATCTGGACGCAAGCCAATGTCACAGAATTTTCTATTTATTAAACCGTATGGTTTGTCAAGTGAAATCACAACCAGAAAACGTATATTCTGTTCAAACAATACAGTTCCCTGTTTTAGATCCAGCCCTGTCCGTATTAATACAGACACAGCAGACGTTATCAGATTGTCCAGACAGTCACGTGATACACACATTTTTGTCTTGTGATCTTCACGTTCACTGTGGACGAATGATGTATATAAGATCGTGTATGTTCTGGAATATGAATACTAAGAACACGACACACTGATTTTTCCTGGAAAGCACACTGGCTACACCATTGCCATGTTTGTCTGTATGATGGCATGACTAACACTGTCTTACACTCTGGTGTGTGACGTTAGACATGACTGTCCAGATCACAGTGATGAGTTATTCTGTCAACATTCTTCATGCACTGGATTTTTGTGCAACAATGGTCAGTGTGTGTTGAACAGCCAACGTTGTAATGACCACGCAGATTGTCTGGATGACTCTGATGAGGTCAACTGCCCCACTGACTACAGCCACTTTATCGACCATAGGGAGGCCAACAAAAAGCAGCGACTTTTTATCAACCTGGATGGTACAGGTTACTTTACTCAGCAGCTGATGACATCTCATCAATATTGTCCTGACACTCATTACTGGTGTGTAGAAGACTGGATGTACTGTCTCCCTGTCTACACTCGATGTAACGGATTTTCTGACTGTACATATGGAGAGGATGACCAAGACTGTGAGACATTCACCTGTCCTGGTTTCTACCAGTGTCGTGGTTCTAAAGTTTGTGTCCATGGAAACCATCTGTGTGATGGCTGGGGTCAGTGTCCACAGCGTGATGATGAATTGCTGTGTGACATGACCTGTCCTAATGGTTGTCAGTGTCAAGGTCACTCTTTCATATGTCCCAGGCTTTCTGTGCTGACCTCTTTCCTCAGCTTCGCTACATGGACGCCACATGTTCAGAAATGACGCTTACAGATTTCAGTAACAACACTTATCTCATTTATCTTAGTCTTTCCTATTGTTCTCTGGTCAATATATCTAGTGTGAAGCTTTCCAACCTACAGTACCTTGATCTGACCCACAACCACCTGAGAACTGTGGATAGAATTGTTTTTCTAAAGCTTGGAATTTAAGGTCTTTGGTTTTAGCAAACAACCCTTTGACATTACTAAGTGGTAAGCCATATGTTCTTTTTCATTATGCTCTAGAAAAAATAGGTGTTTCAAGAACACATATCCAGATATTAACAGTAAGCTGCTCATGTACTTTCCCAGAGTCACACATCTGGACCCTATCATTTTCTGGCATTCAACCAATCAAGCCCAGAGCAGTCCAAAGTATGCCACAGCTTAACTGAACTGGATGTCAGGGGAAATTCGGTGACCAGCTTTCCTTTGAATGAACTGTCAATGTGGAATAATTTGAAAAGCATCTTCTCCTCAAATCATAGGCTTTGTTGCAAGAATTTACTTTTGAAACACTCACACACAATACGGTGTATATCACCACAACCCATGTTTTTTTCCTGTGAATGTTTGCTACCAACTGAACTGTACAGGCTTTTCTTTTGGTTGCTGAGTATGTTCTCTGTTTTAGGGCATTTGGTTTGTTTTGTTGCGGCATTCGCGTGACGAAAACATTTGGAAATACTTTCATTACGCTTAATCTCCATTTACAGATTGCTAACATTGGTATGGGAATCCATGTTTGTACAATTTCAGTGGCCAATGAAATATTCGTGGAAAATACATCTACTTTGAAAAGACATGGACCAACAGTGTTATTTGCAAGGTTACTGGTTTTCTTTCCCTTTGTCCAGTGAGGTGTCCGTTTTGATCGTCTGGTTCAT
>JAPXFY010000025.1:23222520-23237520 GCA_030674185.1 Monoplex corrugatus | reverse complement strand
CTGCACTATTTCAACGCGTTCTTCCCGGAGAGCTGAGCTGGAACTTCACTCGATAAATCCGTTGTTGCAAACAAACAAACAAACAAACAAACAAACAAACCAACGAACGAACGAACGAACGAACAAACAAACGAACGAACAAGCGAACGAAGCAGTAACAAAGTATCTAGAAAATGTGAAATTTTCACAGATATTTCCGTGTTAAAACACTATAACATAGTTCCTGGATTTGTAATTCAAGATTTTTATGAGAAAAGGCTTAATCTTAGGAAAGGCAGATCGAAGCTGTACCAATTGCCGTCGTAATGTACTGGTCATAACTCATAGTCTTTCAGTTACGTTTTGAAATATTGTACTCTGTGTCGGTTCACAGTGTGCATTACTGGCCTTGGAAAAACTGCAGTGATAAAGAAAACGCCGACCTGATCATTGAGATGAAACATTTGATTTTGGGTTTTTTTGAAAGCACAAATGAGACACATTTCCATTTTCGCAGGATCACATCTAATTGTGGGGTTTCATTATCATCATCATCATCATACATCATCATCATCTTCTTCTCTTCTTCTTCTTCTTCTTCTTCTTCTTCTTCTTCTTTCTTCTTCTTCTTCTCTTCTTCTCTCTTCTTCTTCTTTTCTTCTTCTTCTCCTCTTCTTCTTCTCTCTCTTCTTCTCTCTTCTTCTTCTTTCTTCTTCTTCTTCTTCTTCTTCTTCTCTTCTTTTTTCATCTCATCACATCATCGTCATCATCATCATCATCACCACCCACCACCACCATCATCATCCTCATCCTCATCCTCATCATCATCAGCACAGCAGCGTCATCATCGTCGTCGCGTCGTCATCATCATCATCATCATCATCATCATCACCACCACACCACCATCATCATCATCACCACCACCACCACCACCACCATCATCATCATCGTCATCACATCATCATCACCACCACCACCACCACCATCATCATCATCATCACCACCACCACCACCACCACCATCATCATCATCATTATCGTCGTCGTCGTCGTCGTCATCGTCGTCGTCGTCGCCGTCGTCGACGTCGTCGTCGACCATAATCGACACAAAACAAAAATGTAACAATTGTTCCATAGCCCTAAGATGGTAGGCAAGTGAGGTGGTAGAGACCTGAACTTCTTTCTGGGCCAACAGAACGAGGACGGTGACTGTCTTCTGTCTTCCCTTGCTTTACTTTCTTCCACAGTGAACAGTGCCAGGAACTCATTTACAGCTGGGTGGACTCAATTCACCACACACACCTTTTCAATCCTCCTTCCTTTTCTAAAAAACAAAAACAAAAAAGGAGAGTGTTTCTTATCGACTGAAGGTGTACGTGTACGTGCGTGCGTGCGTACGTGCGTTGTGTGTGTGTGTGTGTATGTGTGTGTGTGAGTGTGTGTGTGTGTGTGTATGTGTGTGTGTGGTGTGTGTGTGTGTGTGTGTGTGTGTGTGTGTGTGTGTGTGTGTGTGTGTGTGTGTGTGAATGAGTATTTTTGTGACTTGTATCTGTAAAGGAGTATTCGTAGCTGTGTATGTGTGACACTGTGTGTGTGTGTGTGTGTGTGTGTGTGTGTGTGTGTGTGCGTGTGTGTGTGTGTGTGTGTGTGTGTGTGTGTGTGTGTGTGTGTGTGTGTGTGTGTGTGTGTGTGTGTGTGTGTGTGTGTGAATGAGTGTTTTTGTGACTTGTGTCTGTAAATGAGTATTCGTAGCTGTGTGTTTGTGACACTCTGTGTGTGTGTGTGTATGTGTGTGTGTGTGTGTGTGTGTGGTGCATGTGTGTGCGTGTGTGTGTGTGTGGTGTGTGTGTGTGTGTGTGTGTGTGTGTGTGTGTGTGTGTGTGTGTGTGTGTGTGTGTGCATGTATGTGGTGGTTAAATGTCTATTTACTTAAGTGATTTTCAACAACAACAACAACAACAACTAAAAAAAAAAAAAGGGGGGGGGGTGTTGCCATGGAGGAAGAACAGAGAGGGATATTTGTATGTTAATCAACTTTGAGCGAAAAGGAAGAAAAGCCCCCTGGACGAGGGGACGGAAAAACAACGGTTTTATTTTTCGATTCATTTTTAACCCAGTTGAAGAAAAAATTCTGTTACAAAGTTGCCATCTTAGGTGTAGGAGTCCTTCATGTGTGTGCGTGTAAGTGAGTGAGTTGTGAGTGTGTATGTGTGTGTTTATGTGCGTGCGTGCGCGCGCGTCTCTCTGTGTGTGCGTATATGCGTGTATGCATGTATGCGTGTATGCGTGTATGTGTGTATGTGTGTATGTGTGTATGCGTGTATGCGTGTATGGTGTATATGTGTGTAATGTGTGTATGTGTGTATGTGTGTATGTGTGTATGTGTGTATTGTGTGTATGTGTGTATCGTGTATGGTGTATGGGGTATGCGTGTATGCGTGTATGTGTATTGTATGGGGTATGTGTATATGCGTGTATGGTGTATGTGTGTATGTGTGTATGTGTGTATGAGTGAGGCAAACATTTGTCAGCAAGATCTTTCTCAGCTGTTGATGGATGGGAACTTTTTCAGTCTGATCGAAAGGTGTGGACCGTTCGTAAGTGTATAAGTTTGAAAATCATGGCGCTAAGGTCAAGGTCACATGGACCCGAACAAAAGTGCCTAAAATCAGGTGTATTCTGGATGGAAGCTGGAGGGAAAGAGAACACCAAGTAGACTCCAGCGAGAAAATATTGGACGGACTTGCAGGGTGGCTGAGGACAGAGAGGGTGGGAGATGTACTTGAGTGACAAGGGATAGATTCGTATGGAGGGTCACGATCGCCAGCGCAGCGCGGCAGGGCACATCTGATGATGATGGGTGATGATGATGATGAGATGATGATGATGAATGATGATGATGAATGATGAGATGGATGATGATGATGATGATGATGATGATGATGAATGATGATTCTGGGATTGTGTGAGAACAGCAATATTTTACATTTTGTTTTCGCTGATGTGACAGTCTACCATTGTCCCCACTGTACGACAGGTTTTATTTCATGTAGTACTTCTTCATTTATAGGCCATTTTATTAGGAAACGGGAATTAGCGCACCTGGTCACAACAGGAAAGCTGGAGGGAAAGAGAGCACCAGATAGACCCAAGGAAAAAAATATTGGACGGACCAGCAGAGTGGCTGAGGACGGAGAGGGTGGAAGATGTGCTTGGGGCAACAAGGGATAGATGCATATGGAGGGCCATGGTCGCCAACGCCATGTGGCAGGGCACTGGATGATGATGAATACTTCTTCAAGGTCACACAGTGACCTCGAGAGTACAAAATGAGGATTTTCTGTAATATTTTTTTTCTTTAAAACAGGAGAATCGTGAGACCGGATCGATCATCTTGGTTTTGTGTTGTTGTTGTTGTTGTTGTTGTTGTTGTTGTTTTGTTGTTGTTGTTGTGTTTGTTTTTGAGCCAGACTCAACTTCTATGCTTACCAGGCCTTGGAGAAGACACTAAACAAAACATCAGTGTTGTGTTATTATTTCCGATTTAGAAATAACAGGACATTGCCATCCCTGCTTTTGGACATTCCTGTATTCTCAGTCTAATTGCCTTAGCAACTTAGTTGAAAAACATGTGATCATGAATTACTGTGAACTGTGTGTGTGTGTGTGTGTGTGTGTGTGTGTGTGTGTGTGTGTGTGTGTGTGTGTGTGTGTGTGTGTGTGTGTGTGTGTTGTGTGTGTGTGTTGTGTGTGTGTGTGTGTGTGTTTGTTTGTGTGTGTAGTGTGTGTGTGTGTGTGTGTTTGAGTCTCTGTGTGTATGTTTGGATGTGTGTGTGTGAGAGAGAGAGAGAGAGAGAGAGGAGAGAGAGAGAGAGAGAGAGAAAGAGTCAGACAGATAGACAGCACAGGCAGGCAGCAGACACAGACAGGCAGGCAGGCAAGCAGACAGACAGTCAGACAGACAGACAGACAGACAGAAACAGACTTCGTCCTCTCTCGAGGCGACACGCGTTTGCTGTCAGTTTTGCACCAGGCAAATATCTTACGATCAAAAACTAGTTTTCTTTAAGGAGGAAATGAGGCACGTTCCCCCCCCCCCCCCCCTCTCACCACCACTTATCTGCTGGTTGGTGTTATACACAGACTGTTAGACTCGCTCTGTCACACTTGTCATATGACCGTCTCGCTAGGTCACAGGACTCACCAGCTCGCAGATGTAAGTTTCAGTTTCTCAAGACGACGTCTCCGCGCTCGGAACGAATTCCATATACACTAACGTCACAGGTGCCATGTGTACGGTGATCATGGCACGTGCCCTAAGCCTGCACATAAACCCTTGAGCTGGCCAGGTCCTGAGGCGCTACCTAGCCTACGTTTTACCTTGTCTATATATTATACTGGTATTGTATCAGCCCATCATTGGAATAATGCTGGTTACGTGTAAATGACATGTGTATCTGTGTATCTTATCTTTAAAAAGGAATACATATATATATATATATAATATATTATATAACATATATAAGGTAAGTAAAATAAATAATTGAAAGTCTGAATCACAACACAACTAGCTATTCTGTATATACTCGTCTCACATGACAGAAAGCCCCCCCCCCCCCCCCCCACAAGTCAGTACAGAAAGCCTCAGTTATCAACTAGGTGAAGACTTTTTATTGTATTATCATAGCCCCGCCAGTCTTTCTTATACGGTGGTGAGGCGTGGACAGTCAACAAGCAAAGCCAGAACAAGACTGAAGCAGCCGAGATGTGGTTTCTAAGAAGAACGTTGAGAGTTCCATGGACAGCAAAGAAAACAAACGAGACAGTCTAATTGATGGAGGCAGACACAAGTAGATCATTGATAAGGAAGACTAGGAAAAGACAGGCAACATTTATAGGCCATTTTATGAGGAATTAGAGCACTTGGTCACAACAGAAGACATACGGAGGGCCATGATCGCCAACGCCATGCGGCAGGGCTCTTGATGATGATGATACAAACTTTATAAGTTATTCTAGTTCCCAGGCGCTGTCGTTGTACATAGTAGCCCTGAAAGCGTTTGTTATCATAGTTCCTGGGAGCTCTCACTGTGTGTCTCCCTGAAAGCGTTGGCTTAGTTATTCTAGTTCCAGGGTGCTGTCATTGTGTATAGCCCTCAAAACGTGATTTACCCTTGTACCTGGGCGATGTTGTTGTGTGTAGCCCTGAAAACATTAGTTATTTGAGTTCCTGGACGCTGTCGTTGTGTGTAACCCTGAAGACATTAGTTATCCTAGTTCCCGGGCACTGTCAATGTATGTAGGCCACAATACATGGGCCGACGTGAATGGAGGTCATCCATCTTGACAGCGTTTCTCATTCATGCCCTGCTCTCATCATCACACTGAGGTTGATGAATCGTGTGCCCCGGTCGATAGTGAGTGTGATGGAGTAGGAGGGGGTGAGGTTGGGATGGGGAGGATGGAAGGAGTGTAGGGAGGGAGGGGGTGTGGAGCAGTGAAGACTGGTTGTTAATGATCCATCAGTTGGGATATGGATGGAGGAGGGGTGAGTTTTGTGGGGGGGGGGGGAAGCTATGTGATGTATAGGTTACTCGGTAGATGTAAATTTTCATCCTCCATGCTGCTTCTAATTACAGCATGGAGTTGTGCCATTTTATGAGTGTGTGTGTGTGTGTGTGTGTTTCCAAGAAAGCGGAAATCTTAATGCGGCGAGAGTGGAGGCTACAAGTTTAAGCAAAGGAATGGGAATTGAAATTAAAAAAATACGTTTTACTTTTTCTTTAAGAAAAATGTTACATTCAAAGCTGAGAATATATTGTAATTGTTGTGGCCTTGTGAATTTCTGCAGTTGCGGTTCTTTCTACATCGTCATCTGCTTTGTCATCTAGAAGAAAGTGACAACATTTGGGGCGGGGGAATGGGGGGGGGGATGGGAGGGGCGTCGGTATCAATTTGCTCACTTGCTGTCATTTCAAAAAGTGGGCACTATCTTTGAAAACATTTTCCCATAGACAGTTTCATTTCTTATCCGGACTGATTGAAGATGGGTCTGTTTGGAGATTGATCTGTTTGGAGATTGATCTGTTTGGAGATTGATCTGTTTGGAGATTGATCAAGAGGTATCCATTGCACTCGGACCATTCCACCCAAATCTGTCAGCAATTATCTGGCAGACACCTTGAGCTTGCGCAAAATCCTACGTGCTGGTAAGGTCTTGAAATGGAGAGAGAGAAGGAGAGGGAGAGAGAGAGACAGACAGACAGACACATACACACACACATACAGGCAGACAGATAGAGACAGAGAGGTGGGGGGGGGGAGTGGAAGAGCCGGACCAACGAAACACAAAGTTGACACCATCAGAACGGTTGAAACATTACCATGGACTACAACTTTTTAAGGCTGTATTGAACTGAAGCCATCAGATCACCCGTTCAGTACTTCATCAACACAGCCATCTAGTCTGCAACAAGCAGGAAAAAAAAGAAAACCCAACCCAATCGCCTTGGTGTAGTGGTTAGCGCAACGGACTACCGACTGGAAGGTTGTGGGTTCGAATCCCCACCAGTCCCTTCAAAAATCAGTGTGGGATTTTTCGGCTCTAACCGGCTCCTACCCAGAGTTGGGCGTGCTATGGGCTCATTGGGAAGACTGGGACCTTACAGTCGAGTATCATCCACTACACGGATGCGTCATTGAGAGTGTTGCTCAAATCTTCTGACCATCAACGCAGGTGTCTGTATCTCTCGGGCCTGGTTGACGCCAGGATATATTGTGGTAGTAAGTTTATAGTAAGCCCTGTAAGACAGTCTCAATCCTAGATGGAACTCTATAGCATCATGATTATCATCCTTATCGACATCATCCTTATCGCACTGTAAAAACTGTGCCAGCTTTTGCGGCCATTAAAGTGGCAGAGAAAATGGGAAGAGGGGGGGGGGGGGGGGCTGAGCACAAAGGTAACCTCCCTGAAAAAAAAAAGGAAGAAAATCGCCAAGAAGTCTCTACCACTAAGAAATTTGATCTTAGGTTTTTCACTGAATGAAAAGAAAATTGTTTTGCAAGGTTATACCCGAGTTAGAATTTGATGGAAGATATGGGGTAGAAAGAAATACGAACCTAACTATGTGTAAATAGCATACCATGCTCCTATCATCCCATGTTACACTATGTACAAATAACATACCATGCTCCTATCATCCCATGTTACACTATGTACAAATAACATACCATGCTCCTATCATCCCATATGTTACACTATGTGCAAATAACACACCATGCTCCTATCATCCCATGTTACACTATGTGCAAATAACATACCATGCTCCTATCATCCCATGTTACACTATGTGCAAATAACATACTCCTATCATCCCATGTTACACTATGTGCAAATAACATACCATGCTCCTATCATCCCATGTTACACTATTTGCAAATAGCATACCATGCTCCTATCATCCCATGTTACACTATGTGCAAATAACATACCATGCTCCTATCATCCCATGTTACACTATGTGCAAATGACATACCATGCTCCTATCATCCCATGTTACACTATGTGCAAATAGCACACCATGCTCTATCATCCCATGTTACACTATGTGCAAATAACATACCATGCTCCTATCATCCCATGTTACACTATGTGCAAATAACATACCATGCTCCTATCATCCCTTGTTACACTATGTGCAAATAGAATGCTCCTATCATCCCATGTTACACTATGTGCAAATAACATACCATGCTCCTATCATCCCATGTTACACTATGTGCAAATAACATACCATGCTCCTATCATCCCATGTTACACTATGTGCAAATAACATACCATACTCCTATCATCCCATGTTACACTATGTGCAAATAGCACACCATGCTCCTATCATCCCATGTTACACTATGTGCAAATAACACACCATGCTCCTATCATCCCATGTTACACTATGTGCAAATAGCACACCATGCTCCTATCATCCCATGTTACACTATGTGCAAATAGAATGCTCCTATCATCCCATGTTACACTATGTGCAAATGACATACCATACTCCTATCATCCCATGTTACACTATGTGCAAATAACACACCATGCTCCTATCATCCCATGTTACACAATGTGCAAATAACATACCATGCTCCTATCATCCCATGTTACACTATGTGCAAATAACACACCATGCTCCGATCATCCCATGTTACACTATGTGCAAATAACATACCATACTCCTATCATCCCATGTTACACTATGTGCAAACAACATACCATGCTCCTATCATTCCATGTTACACTATGTGCAAACAACATACCATGCTCCTATCATCCCATGTTACACTATGTGCAAATAACATACCATACTCCTATCATCCAATGTTACACTATGTGCAAATAACATACCATGCTCCTATCATCCCATGTTACACTATGTGCAAATAGCACACCATGCTCTATCATCCCATGTTACACTATGTGCAAACAACACACCATGCTCCTATCATCCCATGTTCCACTATGTACAAACAACACACCATGCTCCTATCATCCCATGTTACACTATGTGCAAATAGAATGCTCCTATCATCCCATGTTACACTATGTGCAAATAACATACCATGCTCCTATCATCCCATGTTACACTATGTGCAAATAACATAATATGCTCCTATCATCCCATGTTACACTATGTGCAAATAACATACCATGCTGCTATCATCCCATGTTACACTATGAGCAAAAAGCACACCATGCTCCTATCATCCCATGTTACACTATGTACAAATAACATACCATGCTCCTATCATCCAATGTTACACTATGTGCAAATAACACACCATACTCCTATCATCCATGTTACACTATGTACAAATAACATACCATGCTCCTATCATCCCATGTTACACTATGTGCAAATGACATACCATGCTCCTATCATCCCATGTTACACTATGTGCAAATAACATACCATGCTCCTATCATCCCATGTTACACTATGTACAAATAACACACCATGCTCTATCATCCCATGTTACACTATGTGCAAATAACATACCATGCTCCTATCATCCAATGTTACACTATGTGCAAATGACATACCATGCTCCTATCATCCCATGTTACACTATGTGCAAATAACATACCATGCTCCTATCATCCAATGTTACACTATGTGCAAATAAATACCATGCTCCTATCATCCCATGTTACACTATGTGCAAATAACACACCATGCTCCTATCATCCCATGTTACACTATGTGCAAACAACATACCATGCTCCTATCATCCCATGTTACACTATGTGCAAATAACATACCATGCTCCTATCATCCCATGTTACACTATGTGCAAATAACATACCATGCTCCTATCATCCCATGTTACACTATGTGCAAATAGCACACCATGCTCCTATCATCCCATGTTACACTATGTGCAAATAACATACCATGCTCCTATCATCCCATGTTACACTATGTGCAAATAGCACACCATGCTCCTATCATCCCATGTTACACTATGTGCAAATACCATACTCATATCATCCCATGTTACACTATGTGCAAATAGCACACCATGCTCCTATCATCCCATGTTACACTATGTGCAAATAGCACACCATGCTCCTATCATCCAATGTTACACTATGTGCAAATAGCACACCATGCTCCTATCATCCCATGTTACACTATGTACAAATAACATACCATGCTCCTATCATCCCATGTTACACTATGTGCAAATAACATACCATGCTCCTATCATCCCATGTTACACTATGTGCAAATAACATACCATGCTCCTATCATCCCATGTTACACTATGTACAAATAACATACCATGCTCCTATCATCCCATGTTACACTATGTGCAAATAGCACACCATGCTCCTATCATCCCATGTTACACTATGTGCAAATAGCACACCATGCTCCTATCATCCCATGTTACACTATGTGCAAATAACATACCATGCTCCTATCATCCCATGTTACACTATGTGCAAATAACATACCATACTCCTATCATCCCATGTTACACTATGTGCAAATAACACACCATGCTCCTATCATCCCATGTTACACTGTGTGCAAATAGCACACCATGCTCCTATCATCCCATGTTACACTATGTGCAAATACCATACTCCTATCATCCCATGTTACACTATGTGCAAATAGCACACCATGCTCCTATCATCCCATGTTACACTATGTGCAAATACCATACTCCTATCATCCCATGTTACACTATGTGCAAATAGCACACCATGCTCTTATCATCCCATGTTACACTATGTGCAAATAACATACCATGCTCCTATCATCCCATGTTACACTATGTGCAAATAGCACACCATGCTCCTATCATCCCATGTTACACTATGTGCAAATAACATACCATGCTCCTATCATCCGATGTTACACTATGTGCAAATAACATACCATGCTCCTATCATCCCATGTTACACTATGTGCAAATAACATACCATGCTCCTATCATTCCATGTTACACTATGTGCAAACAACATACCATGCTCCTATCATCCCATGTTACACTATGTGCAAATAGCACACCATGCTCCTATCATCCGATGTTACACTATGTGCAAATAACATACCATGCTCCTATCATCCCATGTTACACTATGTGCAAATAACATACCATGCTCCTATCATCCCATGTTACACTATGTGCAAATAACATACCATGCTCCTATCATCCCATGTTACACTATGTGCAAATAACACACCATGCTCCTATCATCCCATGTTACACTATGTGCAAATAACATACCATGCTCCTATCATCCCATGTTACACTATGTGCAAATAACATACCATGCTCCTATCATCCCATGTTACACTATGTGCAAATAACATACCATGCTCCTATCATCCCATGTTACACTATGTGCAAATAGCACACCATGCTCCTATCATCCCATGTTACACTATGGGCAAATAACACACCATGCTCCTATCATCCCATGTTACACTATGTGCAAATAACATACCATGCTCCTATCATCCCATGTTACACTATGTGCAAATAACATACCATGCTCCTATCATCCCATGTTACACTATGTGCAAATAACATACCATGCTCCTATCATCCCATGTTACACTATGTGCAAATAGCACACCATGCTCCTATCATCCCATGTTACACTATGTGCAAATAACATACCATGCTCCTATCATCCCATGTTACACTATGTGCAAATAGCACACCATACTCCTATCATCCCATGTTACACTATGTGCAAATAGCACACCATGCTCCTATCATCCCATGTTACACTATGTGCAAATAGCACACCATGCTCCTATCATCCCATGTTACACCCTTGGCTCTGAAGTAACGAATAGGACACAGTGGACGGGATGGCTTGGCGACAGGGAACCAGATCACAGAAATAACTGTACACTGATCGAGGCCCAGTAAAAACAAATCAACAGTATGAATACAGACAGGGTACAGTCACTGGAAATGTCTACAAACGCGATGCTATGGGTGTCATCAGTGTAACCAGCTACTGTGGTGTATCAAGGAAGTTTTCTTTCTCATCAGCACCATAGTATTAGAACTAAGACAGTTTCTAGTTTCAGTCAAGCCGAGAAAGACCAGGACAGTCTTTCTCGGCTTGACTGAAACTAGAAACAGATTTGTCCATCTTTCGAGTTCAGTCTTATAACATACGCAATTATGTCTTGCCAACATACATCTGTCTTCTCAGCAGACTGTTGTGACGTTTCACAATGATGAACAATTTGATCAAAGTTTGTTCCCCTGAATATTAAATCAGTAGCGTCCACAAGTGCAGCACCACATACAGCATTGTCTTTGATTTGTGACAGTTTTTATCGTACCACCAATCACGTCATTTAGTCTCCCCTCCTCCCCCCATGGGGATGTCGGAGGGTTCTTTCAGTATAAATAGTATCCCCACCTTCCGGAAATTCTGTGCTAGAAATTTCCTCTTTTCTGTCACTCTCTATATTTCTTCCTAATTCCTTTGCTTTCTGTCATTTCTTCCTATTATTTCCTGCCTTGCTGGTCCATTCACCTGTATGTGTTCGATAAAGTCTTAAGTACTTTCTTTTAGGATTGATAATTGGGTGCATGTATTTAGTGCATTTTTGGCTCTGGGGAGGTGAGATGTGCGAAAGCAGTTTTGGGCAATTTGGGCCTGTTTTTTGTTTGTTTTAGTGCATTGGTATATGATGACAGTTTGTTTCAGGGGGACTCAACACCATTGAGGGAATCCTCACCGCTACCAGTGATGAGAGAAGAAGTGGAAGAAGCCATCCGCAGCCTACCAGCAGGGAAATCACCTGGAGCAGACAATATCCCAGCAGAGCTGCTCAAACATGGAGGGAATGATTTGGTCACTCGTGTAACATCGATTTGTCAGAAGATCTGGGAGACAAAACAGTGGCCCACAGAATGGACTCAATCACTCATCATCCCCCTGCCCAAAAAGGGAAATATGCGCCAATGCCAGAACTACAGAACAATAAGTCTCATTAGCCACACCAGCAAGATCATGCTCAGAGTCATATTGAATCGACTGAAGAAAGAAGCGGAAGAACACCTTGCGGAAGAACAAGCTGGATTTAGGGCGGGCAGAAGCACAGTAGAACAGATCTTCACCTGCCGGATAATGATGGAGAAACATCTGCAGCATCAGAGAGACCTGTTCCACAACTTCATAGACTTTAAAAAAGCATTCGACAGGGTGTGGCATAAGGGTTTGTGGCAGGTGCTAAGAAAGTTTGGCATAGAGGAAGGTCTCGTCCAAACCATCCAGGCGCTGTATAACACTGCCAGCAGCGCAGTTCTCCTCAACAACCAGATAGGGGACTACTTCAAGACCACAGTTGGAGTCCGTCAAGGCTGCCTACTCTCTCCCGTGCTGTTCAATCTCTTCCTGGAGAACATCATGCGTGAAGCCCTCCATGACTTCCACTCCACTGTCTCCATCGGAGGAAGAACCATCAACAACCTGAGGTTCGCAGATGACATCGACCTGATGGGAGGCAGCAACGAAGAACTACAAGACCTGACCATGAGACTGGAAGAAAGTGCAGGTGCACACGGAATGGAAGTGAGCACAGAAAAAAGCAAAGTCCTGGTCAACAGCACAACCAACACCCATGCTGAAATCTACATGAACGGGCAACAGCTTGAAGAAGTGGACGCTTTCAAATACCTTGGCGCCACCCTCACCAAAGACGGTCGCTCTACAACAGAAATCAAGACCAGACTAGCGATCGCAACAGCAGCAATGGTAAAGCTAAACAAGATCTGGAAGAGCAGAGAGATCGGCTTTCCATCGAAGATGAAGCTGTACAAGTCCCTGGTGCTCCCCATCCTGCTGTATGGATGCGAGAGCTGGACCATGACAGCAGAGACCACCAAGAGAATCCAGACGTTTGAAACTAAATGCTTCAGGCGCTTGCTCGGGATCTCTTGGCAAGATCGGAAGACAAACGACTTTGTGTGGAGCCAAATAACAACACTCGCAGGCCCACAAGAACCCCTCCTGGCAACAGTCAAGAACAGGAAGCTGTCGTGGTTCGGGCATGTCACACGCCACAACTCGCTGCCCAAAACGGTCCTCCAGGGTACACTGGGAGGCGGCAGACGAAGGGGACGACAAGCCAAATGCTGGATGGACAACATCAAAGAATGGACCAGGTTGGATGGCCCCACGCTGGTGCGACAGGCGGAGGACAGGACCGGTTGGCGACGGCTGGCTTCAAGAGTGTCTCTCATCTCTCCTCTACGCCCATCACGGGCAGGAGAATGATGATGATGATGATATGTGCTTAATTTTTTCTTTTTTCTGTTTAAATATTGTATACGTTTTGAATGATTGTAGCCCTGATATGGCTCTAAGCAGTCGGCTGGGCTTTAAAACAACAATAACAATAACAGGAACAATAACAATAACAACCCCCTCCATCCTTTACTTATAGTAGAAGTCATCTTTTTACCCGATTTATTGCTTTCACATAAACACAAACCGCAGGTTCTACTGTCATTATCACTGTCACTGTCACTGTCACTGTCACTGTCACTGTCACTGTCACTGTCACTGTCACTGTCACTGTCTGTGTCAACATGAGCCAAACACTGACGGACACTCAAAAGATGGCCATTCACGTGTCACAGAAGGCCAACTACACGGGGAAGCAGGTAGTCGTCGAGGAGAACGTCCGTTTGACAAACTGTATCAGCATCCGTAGCATAGAACAGATTGGGTGGGATTCGAAGAAACAATCCAGACCAAGAATAAACTTAACCCTTTGACTCCAGCACATATCCACCAGCGTCCTGTATTGTTAACTTTGCTAGTTAAGCAAAAACATAACCCTTTGATTCCCTCACCCTCTCCACCAACTTCCCGCAGGAAGCTGGTGGATAGGGTGCGGGAGTCAAAGGGTTAAGTCACTTCGCTTGTTAACACTTCAATATGTGTTAATTCAGCCCTCCTCATGTCACAATACGTCCCCCCCCCCCTCGTGGGGATGCCGGGGGTTCTTTCAGTATAAGTAGTATCCCCACCTTCTGAAAATTCTGTGCTAGAAATTTCCTCTTTTCTGTCACTCTGTTTCTTCCTTGTTCCTTTGCTTTCTGTCATTTCTTCCTGTCATTTTCTGCCATGCTGGTCCATTCACCTGTATGTTTTCGATAAAGTCTTGCATACTTTTTCTTAGGATTGATAACTGGGTACATGTATTGAGTGCTTTTTTGGCTCTAGAGAGGTGAGATATGCGGAAGCAATTTTAGGTAATTTATGCCCGTTTTTATGAATGTTTTGCTGTCCTTAGGTATGTTTACATTTGTATTCAGGATGATTTTTTTTTAAATCCCCTGTGTGATAAATTGGATGGAGTGGCAACGCTTTGGGCATCTCCTTAGATTATGTGCGCGAATGCATTGATATGTGCACTTAATTTTCTTTTCTTTTTTTTCCCCCTTTTGAAGTTTTGTATGTTTTGAA
>JAPXFY010000025.1:23195020-23207520 GCA_030674185.1 Monoplex corrugatus | reverse complement strand
ATAATCAAAGGACAAAACTCTTGAGAATTATCTCCCATGTTGTATAGAACAGTTCTGAGCTTACTGTTTTTGTACTTTGTATCTGCTTCTATGCTAGCTGAATGGGTAGCACAAACGGTGTTAGATTTGAGAAGTTCTATACAACATGGGAGATAATTCTCAAGAGTTATGTCCTTTGATTATATTATAAACATTCTCCCTGCTTCCCTCTTATTTCTTTGGTATAAACTAAAACTAAACTAAACTAACATGAAATAGAATGAAATAGAATGAAATGAAATAACAAAATAGAATAAAATGGAATGAAACCAAATAAAATAGAATGAAATAAGATCAAATAAGTTAAGAGAAATAAACAGATTAATTAATTAAAACAAAAAATTACTGGTACAGTTTGACCAGATTGGTATGCTTGTTTAACAAAGTTTAGAAAGTCCACTAGGATTGAACTTTGCCTTGTTTCTTTAGCACTCATTCACATGTTTTTGTTTTTTTCAGTTTCTAACATTTGTTTGCTAACCAGTCGCCATGGTGTAGCAGTTGCGCTAATGCACAGTTAGCACAAGGGACTACCGACTGGACTGTTGTGGGTTCCAATCACTATCAGTCCCTTCATAAATCATTGTGAGATTTTTCGGCACCAACCGAGTTGAGCGTGTTATGGGCTCGTTGGGAAGACTGGGACCACATAATTTAGTCTCATCCACTTCACGGAAGCGTAGTTGAGGGTGTTGCTTTTAAAATCCTCTGACCAACACCACAGTTGTCTGTATCTCTCGGGCCTGGCTGACGACAGGATATGTTATGATAACATGCGTAGAGTGCAGCACTGTCACGCAGTCTCAGTCCTAAATCAAACTCCATTGCATTATGATCATCACTCTCATCTTCATCATCATCGCAGCATTATAAAAACTGTCCCAAGTGAAGGTTCCCAGCCTACAAGTGAAGGTTACCAGCCTACAAGTGAAGATTATCAGATTGTTTTTGCCTGGATTCCTGGCCATGTTGGTATTGGAGGCAATGAAAAGGCTGACTGCCTGGCCAAGAACGCCACAAGGGAAAAGATGTCTAAATCAGATGTAAAAACCAAAGTACACGGTTATGTGAGAAATCTGTGGCAGGAGGATATGAATAAACAGACAGATAACAAACTTTTCCAAATCCGCCCTAACCTGAAAGAAATTCTCCCATCTGCTGCAGGGAACCGTAAGAAAGAGACAGTGTTATGTAGGTTACACAGGGGTCACACATCTTACACTCATTCGTACTTAACAAAAAATGAAGAAGCACCGTGGGACTTGAACGATGTGATACATAAGCACTACACGGCAGGCTCCTTAAAGAACCTCTTCAGAGACGTCCCTCCTGATGCAATTTTCCAGTTTTTACAAGAGATCAGTAGATTTCACCTGATATGATTTTACGTCTGAATACGTTTTTCTTTAAGTGCATTTTAGACTTGTAAGGTTAACGGTGAGCATGGTTTTTAACTGCTGTCTTTTATCTTTAACCTGGTTGTTCTTTTTGGCGTGGTGTTAGCCCTGATATGGCTCTAGCAGTCGGCTGGGCCATAAAAATATGAACCTTTGAATCTTAAAAACTGTCCCAGTGTCTGTGGCTTGTGGCGTTGAAAAAAATGGGGGAAAAACCCTTTCATTTACTTTAAACTTTGTTTTGTGTGGTAAATTAGCCATTTTTATTGTGTAACTTTGTGGCTTGGTGCAGATTTGTTTACTTTTGAAGTTTGTCATGTGTTTGATACAGGGATATGTAACCCTGTTTCCTGTTCTTGAGGCTGAGGTTTACCAGCCGTAATTGCTGTTCAAAAAAAAACCGTTGGTTTCCTTTGTGGAAGACAAGCTGTCTAATGGCCGAAACTTTTCGAGGTAAATTTCACGGAAAATTGAAAAAGCATGTCTTGATTTGGGGACGTCTCGATACGTCCCAGATTCGATACGTCACACACACACACACACACACACACACACACACACACACACACACACACACACACACACACACACACACACACACACACACACACACACACACGCACGCACGCACGCACGCACGCGCACACATTGGTATGTTATTGGGTGCAAAGCCAGGGCAAGGCAGACTCAGGAAACAGTGTGGTAACATGGGTAGTTGGTATTACATGGCAGATGGTCGGTGCTGGAAGAAGGAAAACATGAGCATTCTTTCTGTGTTCATCCCTTTCTCTCTTTCACACATGCACGCACGCGCGCACCGCCCGTGGCGCTGGCGCGTTAAAAATATGCGACACACGCACGCAAAAAAAGAGACGTTTCGTACCTGGCACGTATCGAACCTGGGACGTATCGAGACGTATCCCTTGATTTTATGGGTGAAAGAACGTCCAGTCTGTTCTCATAAGCGGTCTATCATTTTTCCCCTCTCATGTTTGTGTCATTGTGTGTGTGTGTCCATTTGTCTGACTGTCTGTCTGTCTGCCTGCATTCCAGTTCTTGTGGCAAATAAATCACTGAATCCTTTTACTCCCTAACGCTAACCTCCACTTCCTGATAGAGACAGAGAGAGAGAGAGGGTGAAAGGGTTAAAGCTTTTCTTTGTGTCAAGGTTGACAGTGCAGAACGCTGGTGGATAGGATGGGGAAGTCAAAAGATGAAGTCAGCGGGCATGACTACCACCACCACTAGAACCTCCGCCACCGACCACCTTTACCAACCACCACTACAACCACCAGTCGCCGTGGTGTAGTGGTTAGTGCAACGGACTACCGACTAGAAGGTTCATCATCACCATCAGGTGCCTTGCTACATGGCGTTGGTGATCATGGCCTTCCATCTTTTTCTACCTCTTGTTGCCCCAAGCACCTCTTCCACCCTCTTTTGTCTTCAGCCACTCTGCAAGTCCGTCCAAAATCTTCTCCCTGGGTCTACCTGGTGTTCTCTTTCCCTTCAGCTTTCCCGTTGTGACCGGGTGCTCCAATTTCCCTTACCTCATAAAATGGCCTATAAATGTTGCCTGTCTTTTCCTAATCTTCCTTCTGAGTGATCTATTTGTGTCTGCCTCCATCAAGACTGTATCGTTTGATATCTTTGCTGTCCATGGAACTCTCAACATTCTTCTTAGAAACCACATCTCGGCTGCCTCAATCTTGTTCTGGCTTTGCTTGTTGACTGTCCACGCCTCACAACCGTACAAATAGAAAGTTGTGGGTTCGAATCCCCATCAGTACCTTAAAAAACACTGGGATTTTTCGGCTCTAACCGGCTCCTACCCACAGTTGGGCGTGATATGGGCTCATTGGCGTGTAGTAGTTAACGCAACGGACTACCGACTGGAAGGCTGTGGGCTCCAATCCTCATTAGTACCTTCAAAAATCATTGTGGGATTTTTCGGCTCTAATCGGATCCTACCAAGAGTTGGGCGTGCTATGGGCTCATTGGAAAGATTGGGACCACACAGTCCAGTCTCATCTACTTCACGGATGCGTCATTGAGGGTGTTGCTCAAATCTTCTGACCAGCACCGCAGGTGTCTGTATCTCTCGGGTCTGGTTGACGCCAGGATATATTATATTAGTAAGCGTAGAGTACAGCTCTGTCATGCAATCTCAATTGTGAATGGAACTCCATAGCATCATGATTATCATCCTCATCGTCATCATCATTATCATTGCACTGTCAAACCTGTTCCAGTCTCTGTGGCCATGAAGACGGTGTAGACAACGGGACTAAAAAAATAATGAAAGAAAAGGTGAGAACAAAAGTAACCTCCCTGAGTGCAATGATCCTAAAAAAAAGAAAAACAAAACCAACCAACCAACCAACCAACCAAACAACCAACCAACCAAACAATCAACCAACAACCAACCAAACCAACCAACCAACCAATCAACCAACCAACCAATCAACCAACCAACAAACCAACCAATTAACCAACCAACCAATCAACCAACCAACGAATTAACTAACCAACCAACCGACCAACCAACCAACCAACCAACCGACCAACCTACCAACCGACCAACCAACCAACCGACCAACCAACCACGACCAACCAACCACAACCAACCAATCAACCAACCAACCAACCAATCAACCAACCAACCAACCAACCAACCAAACCTACAACCACCACCACACACTACATTCTGGCACCAACAGATTTTCAACAAGCATGGAGCTGGGCTGGACATGGAGAGAAGATGGAATCTTCACTTGTACCAACACCCGTGGGGTTAAAGTCTGCCAGGAAAGCGTGTGCATCATCTTGGGAGACAAGAAAAACAGACACAAGAGGAAATCAGCGCCGGCCTTTTCCATTCCAACCGTCATTCCTCACCCTCAACTACAATGTTCACTGCTCCCTTGGCAGAGAGAGAGAGAGAGTCTTTGCTGTGATTTCATAACCTGGCACTCGCAGATAGAGAGAGAGCCTTTGCTATGATTTCATAACTTGGCACTCGCAGAGAGAGAGCCTTTGCTGTGATTTCATAACTTGGCACTCGCAGAGAGAGAGTCTTTCCTGTGATTTCATAACTTGGCACTCGCAGAGAGAGAGCCTTTGCTGTGATTTCATAACTTGGCACTCGCAGAGAGAGAGCCTTTGCTGTGATTTCATAACTTGGCACTCGCAGAGAGAGAGCCTTTGCTGTGATTTCATAACTTGGCACTCGCAGAGAGAGAGCCTTTGCTGTGATTTCATAACTTGGCACTCGCAGAGAGAGAGCCTTGCTTGTTCATAACTTGCACTCGCAGAGAGAGAGGCCTTTGCTGTGATTTCATAACTTGGCACTCGCAGAGAGAGCCTTTGCTATGATTTCATAACTTGGCACTCGCAGAGAGAGAGCCTTTGCTGTGATTTCATAACTTGGCACTCGCAGAGAGCCTTTGCTCTGATTTCATAACTTGGCACTCGCAGAGAGCCTTTGCTCTGATTCATAACTTGGCACCGGCAGAGAGAGTCTTTGCTCTACTTCATAAGTTAGTACTGGCAGAGACAGTCTTTGACTTCATAACTTAGTACTGGCAGATAAAGAGAGTCTTTGCTATGATTTCATAACTTAGTACTGGCAGAGAGAGTTTTGTTCTTACTTCATAACTTAGTACTGGCAAAGAGAGAGTCTTTGTTCTCACTTCATAACTTAGTACTCAGGCCGAGAGAGTGTTTTGCTCTGACGTCATAACTTAGTACTGGCAGAGAGAGAGAGAGAGTCTTTGTTCTGTCTTCATAACTTAGTACTGGCAGAGAGAGAGGAGTCTTTGTTCTGTCTTCATAACTTAGTACTGGCACAGAGAGAGAGAGTCTTTGTTCTGTCTTCATAACTTAGTACTGGCAGAGTGAATGTTTGCTCTGACTTCATAACTTAGTACTGGCAGAAAGAGCCTTTGACTTCATAACTTAGTACTGGCAGACAGAGTCTTTGACTTCATAACTTAGTACTGGCAGAAAGAGCCTTTTGACTTCATAACTTAGTACTGGCAGAAAGGCTTTGACTTCATAACTTAGTACTGGCAGAAAGAGCCTTTGACTTCATAAGTTAGTACTGGCAGACAGAGTCTTTGCTCTGATTTCATAACTTAGTATTGGCAAAGAGTGTCTTGTCTGACTTCATAAATCAGCACTGGCAGAGAGTCTTTGACTTCATAACTTAGTACTGGCAGAGAGAGTCTTTGACTTCATAAATTAGCACTGGCAGAGAGAGTCTTGACTTCATAACTTAGTACTGGCAGAGAGAGTCTTGACTTCATAACTTAATATTGGCACAGAGAGAGAGTGCGATGAGAGAGAGAGAGAGAGAGAGAGAGAGTCTTTGCCTTGACTTTATAACTTAGCCTGGCAGAGGAGTCTTTGCCTTGACTTTATAATTTGATACTGGCAGAGAAGTCCTCGCCCTGACTTCATAATTTGTCCCCGCCCGACCTATTTCTATCTGTCCCCGTCCGGGCCTATTCCTATCTGTCCCCGTCCGACCTATTCCTATCTGTCCCCGTCCGACCTATTCCTATCTGTCCCCGTCCGACCTATTCCTATCTGTCCCCGTCTGGCCTATTTCTATCTGTCCCTGTCTGGCCTATTTCTATCTGTCCCCGTCTGGCCTATTTCTATCTGTCCCCGTCCGACCTATTCCTATCTGTCCCTGTCCGGCCTATTTCTATCTGTCCCCTCTGGCCTATTTCTATCTGTCCCCGTCTGGCCTATTTCTATCTGTCCCATCTGGCCTATTTCTATCTGTCCCCTCTGGCCTATTTCTATCTGTCCCCGTCCACCTATTCCTATCTGTCCCTCCTGGCCTATTTCTATCTGTCCCCATCTGGCCTATTTCTATCTGTCCCCGTCTGCCTATTCATCTATCTGTCCCCGTCGGCCTATTTCTATCTGTCCCCGTCTGGCCTATTTCTATCTGTCCCGTCTGGCCTATTTCTATCTGTCCCCATCTGGCCTATTTCTATCTGTCCCTGTCTGGCCTATTTCTGATCTGTCCCCGTCCAGGCCTATTTCTATCTGTCTGGCCTATTTCTATCTGTCCCCGTCTGGCCTGATTTCTATCTGTCCCCTCTGGCCTATTTCTATCTGTCCCCTTCTGGCCTGTTTCTATCTGTCCCCGTCTGGCCTATTTCTATCTGTCCCGTCTGGCCTATTTCTATCTGTCCCCTTCTGGCCTGTTTCTATCTGTCCCCGTCTGGCCTATTTCTATCTGTCCCCTTCTGGCCTATTTCTATCTGTCCCGTCTGGCCTATTTCTATCTGTCCCCGTCTGGCCTATTTCTATCTGTCCCCGTCTGGCCTGTTTCTATCTGTCCCCGTCTGGCCTGTTTCTATCTGTCCCCGTCTGGCCTATTTCTATCTGTCCCTGTCTGGCCTATTTCTATCTGTCCCCGTCTGGCCTTTTCTATCTGTCCCCTGTCTGGCCTATTTCTATCTGTCCCGTCTGGCCTGTTTCTATCTGTCCCCGTCTGGCCTATTTCTATCTGTCCCCTGTCTGGCCTATTTCTATCTGTCCCCTCTGGCCTATTTCTATCTGTCCCGTCTGGCCTATTTCTATCTGTCCCCGTCTGGCCTATTTCTATCTGTCCCCTCTGGCCTATTTCTATCTGTCCCCGTCTGGCCTATTTCTATCTGTCCCCGTCTGGCCTATTTCTATCTGTCCCCTTCTGGCCTATTTCTATCTGTCCCCGTCTGGCCTTTTCTATCTGTCCCCGTCTGGCCTATTTCTATCTGTCCCGTCTGGCCTATTTCTATCTGTCCCCTCTGGCCTTTTCTATCTGTCCCCGTCTGGCCTTTTCTATCTGTCCCCGTCTGGCCTATTTCTATCTGTCCCTGTCTGGCCTATTTCTATCTGTCCCCTCTGGCCTTCTATCTGTCCCCGTCTGGCCTATTTCTATCTGTCCCCTCTGGCCTGTTTCTATCTGTCCCCGTCTGGCCTATTTCTATCTGTCCTTGGCCTTTTCTATCTGTCCCTCTGGCCTATTTCTATCTGTCCCCGTCTGGCCTATTTCTATCTGTCCCCTCGGGCTGTTGTATCTGTCCCCGTCTGGCCTATTTCTATCTGTCCCCTTCTGGCCTGTTTCTATCTGTCCCCGTCTGGCCTATTTCTATCTGTCCCTGTCTGGCCTATTTCTATCTGTCCCCGTCTGGCCTATTTCTATCTGTCTCTGTCTGGCCTATTTCTATCTGTCTGGCCCTATTTCTATCTGTCCCCTCTGGCCTATTTCTATCTGTCCCCTTCTGGCCTGTTTCTATCTGTCCCTGTCTGGCCTATTTCTATCTGTCCATGTCTGGCCTTTTTCTATCTGTCCCCATCTGGCCTATTTCTATCTGTCTCTGTCTGGCCTATTTCTATCTGTCTGGCCTATTTCTATCTGTCTGGCCTATTTCTATCTGTCTGGCCTATTTCTATCTTCCCGTCTGGCCTATTTCTATCTGTCCCCGTCTGGCCTATTTCTATCTGTCCCTGTCTGGCCTATTTCTATCTGTCCCTGTCCGGCCTGTTTGTATCTGTCCCCGTCTGACCTATTTCTATCTGTCCCCGTGTGGCCTATTTCTGTCCCCTTCTGGCCTGTTTCTATCTGTCCCCATGTGGTCTATTTCTATCTGTCCCTGTCTGGCCTATTTCTATCTGTCCTCGTTTGGCCTATTTCTATCTGTCCCCGTCTGGCCTGTTTGTATCTGTCCTCGTTGGCCTATTTCTATCTTCCCCATCTGGCCTATTTCTATCTGTCCCCGTCTGGCCTATTTCTATCTGTCCCCGTCTGGCCTATTTCTATCTGTCTGGCCTATTTCTATCTGTCTGGCCTATTTCTATCTGTCTAGGCCTATTTCTATCTGTCTGGCCTATTTCTATCTTCCCTGTCTGGCCTATTTCTATCTGTCCCCGTCTGGCCTATTTCTATCTGTCCCTGTCTGGCCTATTTCTATCTGTCCCTGTCTGGCCTATTTCTATCTGTCTGGCCTATTCTATCTGTTCCTGTCTGGCCTATTTCTATCTGTCTGGCCTATTTCTATCTGTCCCTGTCTGGCCTATTTCTATCTGTCTGGCCTATTTCTATCTGTCCCTGTCTGGCCTATTTCTATCTTCCCCGTCTGGCCTATTTCTATCTGTCCCTGTCTGGCCTATTTCTATCTGTCCCTGTCTGGCCTATTTCTATCTGTCCCTGTCTGGCCTATTTCTATCTGTCCCTGTCTGGCCTATTTCTATCTTCCCTGTCTGGCCTATTTCTATCTTCCCCGTCTGGCCTATTTCTATCTTCCCGTCTGGCCTATTTCTATCTTCCCCGTCTGGCCTATTTCTATCTGTCCCTGTCTGGCCTATTTCTATCTTCCCCGTCTGGCCTATTCTACCCACTTCACCCAGCTGTTCTACTCTACTGATGCTGACACAATTTGACAAGCCGACATGTTCAAGCCAGACAACTCCGCTACTACCCCGTGCAGTTTGTCTTGTACACGTGAATCACACACAGCCTGTTGTTACCAGGTAGTGACACAGATACACACACTGCTACAGTTATACTTGATGACAGCGGTTCCTGAAACACGAATCGGGTCAAAATGTAACTGTTGATAATGATGAAGAAGACGAGGGAAGGTGGATGTAAGTGGTGAGGATAAGCGTACAACGAAAACTGACACAGACAGGGGAGATAATTGGACATGTGCTGCATGCAAGTGTGACTGATGTTAATAATCTCTGTGACAGTAGCAAAAATCTCTGCACGGCAACACAACAGCTTGTTGTATGTCAGTTTACCTTACCTGATATTGATGATGATGGACCACCAAAGTGACGCACTGGATCCCTCGAAGAAAAAAAAAAAGAAAAAAAAAAGATCGCCAGAGAACCAGATGGCAAGACGATCTGGACAAGTTCAACAAACAATGGACCAGAACAGCAGTTAGATCTAACCGGCAACAGTGGCGTGCGATGAGGAAGGCTTATGTCCAACAACGGACCCAAACAAGCTGAAGTGAAGTGAAGTGAAGTGATAGTGACACAGATACACACACAGTGACAAACTGTTGATAATGATGAAGAAGAGGAGGGAGGGGTGGATGTAAGTAGTGAGGATATGGGTACAATGAAAACTGACACAGACAGAGGAAATGGCATGGCGTGTACTGCAGGTATGACCGATGCTGAACTCAGTGACAGTAGCGAAAATCTCTGCACGACAACACAACAGCCTGTTGACGAACCAGTTATTTGGTATTCTGACATAATGGCAAAAATTCAAAAATTACCGCGGTAAATCCACTCAAGTGCTGAAAGTTCCAGTCGATTCTTAAGAGTTTCAGTCGAGGTGTTAATAGTTTCAGTTTCAGTTTCAGTTTCTGAAGATGACGTCTCCGCGCTCGGAACGAATTCCATATGCACTAACGTCACACGTGCTATGTGTATGGTAATCATGGCATAAGCCTTAAGTCTGCACATAAACCCATGAGCTGGCCAGAACCTGAGGTCCTGCCTAATCTATGTTTTACCTAATCTATACTTTATACTGGTATTTTATCAGCCCACCACGGGAATAAACTTGGTTACATGTAAATGACATGTGTGTCTTGGCATCTTACCTTAAAAAACAAGGAACATACATATATAAAGCAAATAAATAGATAATTCAAGGTCTGGATCACAACACAACTAGTATTCTATATAAACTCGTCTCACATGACAGAAAAACACCCTGCGACTGGATCTGAAACGGCTGTATCTGTTTTCCCCTACCAGATGTTCCAGGAAAAGAGACATGATAATGATCTACAATGCGCGTATGGAAATGACTAAGCACGAGGAATTCCTCTTCAATTCCCCGAGGTGTTAAAGACAATGGCGTTGAAAGTGACCATTATCTATATCCACCATGAACGTCATGACTGATGTGTGTAAAGACTCCCACACCAAGTCTGACTCTCTCGGCATATCTCTTGTAAATAATACCTCTCTGGTGCATACATCTTTATGTCCATTTGAACGCGTAGTGATGATTAGGTGGAAGATGTGCTTGCGGCAACAAGGGATAGAAACAGATGGAAGGCCATGATCGCCAACGCCATGTGGCAAAGCACCTGATGATGATGATGAGAGATGATCAACAACATTATTTGCATTTTTGTATTACCGTGATAGGACAGAGAGAGTGGAAGATGTTCTTGCAGTGACAAGGATAGATGCATATGGAGGGCCATGATCTCCAACGCCATGCGGCAGGGCACATGATGATGATGATGATTACGTGGTATGGTTCCCATGTTGTGGAGTTACCGTGTCCCTCATGTCCCAATGTTAATGGGCCTTATAGCCTGAAACTTTAAATCATTCGTATTCGTGTTTGTATTGTGTTCTTTCTCTCTCTCTCTCTCTCTCTGTCTCTCCTCTCTCTCTCTCTCTCTCTCTCTCTCTCTCTTCTCTCTCCTCTTCTCCCTCTCTCCTCTCTCTCTCTCTTCTCTTCTGCTCGTTTCTCTGTCTGTCTGTCCTCTGTCTGTCCCTCTTCTCTCTCTCTCTTCTGTTTCTGTCTGTCTCTGTCTCTCTCCTCTTCTCTCTCTCTCTCTCTCTCTCTCTCTCTCTCTCTCTCTCTCTTCCCTGTGTTTTGTTTGTGCCCGGTGTTTTGTTAGGGTTGGTGTATAGTTACAAATATATGATTCACAAGCACAAACACCTACAGAAACACTCCCCTTGCCTCGGACAGAATCCATTATTTGTACACGCATGAGAACTCAAAAAAACAGGACCCCCTCCCTCACTATCCAGAAAACGGGTGTTATTTGATGATAAATGTTTAAGGGCATTGATACCCCCCCCCCCCTTTTTTTTTTTTTTCACACAAATGTACATTGACAAAGACTAGAATTTCTGTCATCAATCTTTAACAGAATCTATAATTAATACATAAACGGGACATTTAGTAGGACCCCACCACAAGATAAAATAGTTTGCTTTATTTTATGACTATTTGTTTAAGATTATCGGAACCTTCGCCGCCATAAAATTTATAGCGTGTTTCTAAATCTGATGACAAGCTGCTCAATACTAATCATGAATCCACCATCACCTGAGATGTAATGTATTGCTTTAATTTGTTCTTATAAATTCTTATCCTTATTGTTTACACCCCAGCCGACTGCACAGAGCCATACCAGGTTATATAACCATTTCAAAACGTACACAACGTCTGGTTGGAAAGAAAGCTGGAAAAGAACATTAAGTACACGTGTCAATGCATGCCCGCACATAATTTGAGGATATGCCCCTGGTGTTGACCATTTCGTCCAATTTATTACCAGAGGATTTCAAATAACAGGAAACGGCACAACCTTGAGACAGGTTGATAAGTTTAAATATCTGGGAACAATCATCTCACCAGACGGCACATGCACGTCAGAAATAGCCAGCAGAATCGGCCAAGCCGAAACAGCATTCAATAAGATTAAAAGCATTCTTACCAACAAATGCCTATCAATTAAAACCAGGAACAGAGTTCTTGAATGTTGCATAGAACTGATGTTATACGGTTGTGGGGCGTGGACAGTCAACAAGCAAAGCCAGAGCAAGATTAAGGCAGCCGAGATGTGGTTTCTAAGAAGAATGTTGAGAGTTCCATGGACAACAAAGAAAACAAACGAGACTGTTTGGATGGAGGCAGACACAACAAGATCATTCATAAGGAAGATTAGGAAAAAAAACAGGCAACATTTATAGGCCATTTTATGAGGAAAGGGAAATTAGAGCACCTGGTCACAACAGGAAAGCTGGAGGGAAAGAGAGCACCAGGTAGACCCAGGGAAAAAGTATTGGACGGACTTGCAGAGTGGCTGAGAACAGAGAGGGTAGAAATGTGCTTGCAGCAACAAGGGACAGATGCATATGGAGGGCCATGATCGCCAACGCCATGTGGCAGGGCACATGATGATGATGATGAGGGTGATGATGATGATGATGATGATGATGATGATGATGAGATGATGACGATTTAAAAAAAACAAACAACCCTGAATACAAATGTAAACATAC
>JAPXFY010000025.1:23180020-23187520 GCA_030674185.1 Monoplex corrugatus | reverse complement strand
CACACACACCCACACACACGCATGGCTATAAATGGGGAGAAAGAATAAAAGCAATAAAAGCAAGAATAAAAGCAATGGAAAATTATAGAGAGCATAGCATATACAATTATATATTATAACCATGTGATTCCCTCTGAGCGGAGACAGGCTGCAGAGGGGAGGGTTGAGTGAGGTTAGGATTTTATGCAGGAGAGAAAAGGTGAGTTTTGAGAGCGGACTTGAAGGAGACAAAAGTAGGTTGCTGACGGACTGAGAGAGGAAGTTTGTTCCAGGAGAGTGGACCAGAAACAGAGAAGGCTCGTGGACCATAGGTATTGAGCTTAGTGCGTGGAAAGCGAAGAGTCAGAGGATCAGAGGCAGAGCGGAGGGTACGTGAGGGAACATAGATCTCAAGTAGGCTTGACAGGTAATCGGGGGCTGCGTTATTGAGGCTTTTGTAGCACATGGTGTCTAGTTTGTACTGTATGCGCTTTGATACAGGGAGCCAGTGAAGTTGTGCCAGGAGAGGAGATATGTGGTCAGCTTTTTTCTTTTTGAGTACAAGGCGTGCAGCATTGTTTTGAATGCGCTGTAGGATGTGAATGGTGGAGGCAGGAAGACCAGACAGGAGTGAATTGCAATAGTCAATGCGAGACATTATGAAGGAGAGAACGAGTTTTGCAGTTGTTTCGACAGAGAGATACTTCCTGATCAGCTTTATACGATGGAGATGATAGTAGCAGGATCTGGCAGTTTGAGAAACAAAGTTGTTCATGGAGAGGGTAGAGTCAATGCAGACACCAAGGTTTTTAGCTGAATCAGAAATTGGGACTGATGTGTTACATAATGGGAGAGAAAGAGGAGGCAGCTGAGAAAGTTTCTGACGGGTGCCAATGAGGATAGCTTCTGTTTTGTCGTCATTAAGCTGAAGTCTATTGTGTGTCATCCAGTTCTTAATGTCCGAGTAACACTCAGTGGTGCGAGTCAACAGGCGCTGTATATTATCAGGTGAGTCACTGTCTTGAAGTTGGGTGTCATCAGCATAGAAGTGGTGTTTTATAGAATGGGAGTTGGTGATGGTGGACAGGGGGGAGGTGTAAAGAGTGAAAAGAACAGGGCCAAGGACAGATCCTTGTGGAACACCACAGGTCAGGTATGCAGGTTGAGAGTAAGTGCCATTGATGAGAACGGTTTGTTTTCTGTTTGATAGGTATGAAGTGAACCAAGACAGAGCAATGTCAGAGATGCCAAAAGTATGATGAAGTCTAGAAAGGAGAATACCATGATCAATGGTATCAAAGGCTGCAGACAGATCAAGGAGTGTGAGGAGAGAGACTTTGCCAGTATCAGTTGCAAGGAGGAGATTGTTGAGAATGTGTAGTAGGGCAGTTTCAGTGCTATGGCACTGGCGGTAGGCTGACTGGAAAGGATTGAGGAGATTGTTGGCAGACAGGTGAGAGTTCAGCTGGTTGAGGACGACTTTTTCAAGGAGTTTTGACAAGAAAGAGAGATTAGAGATAGGCCGGTAATTTTTCAGTTCATTTGGATCTAAATTGTGTTTCTTGAGGAGAGGGTGAACAATAGCAGACTTGAAAGAATCTGGGACAGTTCCAGTTTGAAGAGAAGTGTTGATGATGTCAGTGATGAATGGGAGGAGAGTAGGGAGACAGTCGGCGTAGACAGAACCTGGAAGAGGATCCAGTTCGCAGGTTTTGAACGACATGGATCTGATTGTGTTGAGAATTTCTTCTTGTGAGACTGGGGTAAAAGTAGTAAGAGGTGTGCCAGAGAAGGAAGGGTCAGGTGGGCATGGTTGACAGGGTGTCCTGTCAAGCCTGTCACGAAGAGTTTGTATTTTGGTGGTGAAATAGTTGGAGAATACAGATGGGAGTTCTTCATTTGTATGTTTTGTTGGGAGAGGTAAATCTTTTCGTGTGCCAAGGAGATGATTCATGGTTGTAAAGAGTTCTTTTGAAGAAGAGGCATTCAGGATTTTGGTTTGGAAATAGCTTGTTTTTGCTGATGCAATGAGGGTGGATACTTTTGTTTTAGAGGCTTGGAAAACATACATACATACATACATAATACATACATACATACATACACACACATAGATACATAATACATACATACATACATAATACATACATAATACATACATACATACATACATACATAATACATAATACATGCATACATACATAATACATACATACATAATACATACATACATACATACACATACATACATACATACATACATAATACATACATACATAATACATACATACATAATACATACATACATACATAATACATACATAATACATACATACATACATAATACATACATACATACATAGTACATACATACATACATAATACATATACATTTCATACATACATAACATACATACATACATACATACATAATAACATACATAATACATACATACATACATAATACATACATACATACATACATAATACATACATACATACATACATACATACATAATACATACATACATACATAATACATACATAATACATACATACATACATACAACATACATACATACATACATACATACATCTATATATACATTTTCTCTGTATTTGAGAGACAATCAGAGCAAATTTCTTAGATGATACATGGTATGTGTTTGCGTGCGTGCGCCATGTCAATACAACACTGTAGTACAAACACAATTGGATACACACACACACACACACACACACACACACACACACACACACACACACACACACACACACACACACACACACACACACACACACCAATACATCAATACAACATACACCTAGTTAATCAAAAATAACAACAGATCATAACACAGAATTAGTAATACATAATAGTGATACTAGAGGGAAAAAAATAAAATAAAACACCTGATTAATACAGTCATTCAGACACAACACACACACACGTGCGCGCACGCACACAGAGAAACACACACACGCACACACACACATCACACACACACACACACACACACACACACACACACACACACACACACATGCACACACACACACACGTTGCGCGCACGCCTTCTTCCACCTTCCCCCACCACACACATACACTGCCCGCACACACACACACACACACACATTATAGACAAACTGCAATACAACTGGACAATTAATCTACGAATTTTGGAAAATACTTCTGAAAGAGAAACGTTCTGAAATGCTTTTTGAAAGTAAGCAGACAAACTGCTTTGTCTTAAAGACACGGGAAGGGAGTTCCATGTTATTGGACCACAAAAACAAAGAAGGACGTCATTCAGCAAAATACTCAGGACCTGGCCAGGTCACTGGTTTATGTGCAGGCTTAAGGCTTGTGCCAGTGACCACCATACACATGGCACCTGTGACGTTAGTGCCTCAGGACCTGGCCAGCTCATGGGTTTATGTGCAGGCTTAAGGCTTGTGCCAGTGATCACCATACCCATGGCACCTGTGACGTTAGTTCCTCAGGACCTGGCCAGCTCATGAGTTTATGTGCAGTCTTAAGGTTTGTGCCAATGATCACCATACACATGGTACTTGTGACGTTAGTGCATATGGACTTCGTTCCTAGCGCTGAGACGTCATCTTGAGAAACTGAAACTGAAACTGAATAGAGAGAACGGAGGTACGGTTAAGAGAGAAGCTCCTTCAGACCTGAGAGTTCTTGGAGGGTGTGTAGGGCAGGAAGGGTTCTGACATATGTTGGCATGGTATTCACATCTACACATTGAAAGCAGAGTGTGTCAATTTAATACTCACGTCTTCCTCTGACTGCAAGCCAAGATAGTTTTCGCAAGAGTGCTTTTGCGCTGCACCGCAAGACTCATCCTCAGTCGAAAGGGAGAGAGAGAGAATGAGGGAGGAACAATATTTCACAATCTGTCTTTCCCTCTCTCTGTCTGTTTGTCTGTCTGCCTTTCTGTCTGTCTATTTGTCTGTGCCTGGGAACAATATTTCAGTCTCTCCTTTCCTCTGTCTGTCTGTTTGTTTGTCTGTGGCTGTCTTTCTGTCTCTCTCTCTGTCTTCTGTCTCTCTCTGTCTGTCCGTGTGTGTCTCTGTTTCTCTCTCTGTCTTTGTCTGTCCGTGTGTGTCTCTGTTTCTCTCTGTCTCTGTCTGTTTGTGTTTAACTTTTCTCTGTCGGTCTGTCTGTCTACTGTCTCTGTCTCTCTGTTTATCTGTCTACTGTCTCTGTCTCTCTGTCTCTGTTTGTCTGTCTGTCTCTCTGGCTCTGTCTGTCTGTCTTTCTATCTGTCTGTCTCTTTAACTTCCTCTCTCCCCTTCCCTCCCTCTATCTGCCCCTCTCTCTCTCTCTCTCTCTCTCTCTCTCTGTCCCTCCCCCTCTCTCTCTCTCCCTGCCTCTCTGACCCTCTCCCTCCCTTCCTGTCTGTCCCTGTCTTTGTCTCTGTCATTGTCTGTCTGTCTGTCTCTCTCTCTCTCTCTCTCTCTCTCTCTCTCTCTCTCTCTCTCACATGCACTCACATACACACACACGCACGTACGGACGCACGCACGCACACACACACACACACACACACACACACACACACACACACACACACACACACACACACACACTCACACACACACACTCACACACACACACACACACACACACACACACACACACACACACACACACACACACACACACACACACACACACAAAGATCTTGGTTTCAAAGAGAGAATCAGTAGATACGGTTAAAGGCGTTTCAACCTGACATGCTTTTTTGACGTTATATAATCTGTGAATGATGGATGTGTACTTGCGGGTATGTATGTATGTATATGCGTGCGTGCGTGCGTGTGTGCGTGTGTGTTTGTGTGTGTGCGTGTGTGCGTGCGTGCGTGCGTGCGTGTGTGTGAATGTGTGTGTGTGTCTGTGTGTGTTTGAGAGAGAGAGAGAGAGTGAGTATGTGTGTGTGTGTGTGCATGAGTGTGTGTGTGTGTGTGTATGTGTGTGGGGTGTGTGTGTGTATGTGTGTATGTGTGTGTGTGGTTGTGTGTGTGTGTGTGTGTGTGTGTGTGTGTATGTGTGTGTGTGTGTGTGTGTGTGTGTGTGTGTGTGTGTGTGTGTGTGTGTGTGTGTGTGTGTGTGTGTGTGTGTGTGTGTGTGTTTGTAAATCAAAGTGAGAGACATCCTCAGCCATTAAAGATATTCAGTCATCTCTCATGTGTGTGTACTGCCAGTTCCGAGAATACATCTCTCTCCTTTCTCCATTCCTCTGCTACAAAGACAGATACGCTCGATACGATTAAAGACATTTTAAGCAGGGTTTTTTTTTTGTTTTTTGTTTTTTTTTGTGAATGTTGCCAATCCAGATTTGTTTTACATTAAGACATGAGAGAAACACACGTGGGCGCAAGCACACACACATGCACGCACAACACACCACACACACACACACACACACACACACACACACACACACACACACACACACACACACACACACACACACACACACACACACACACCACACACACACACACACAAACACACACTTCTGTTAGGTTGCTCAAACCAAGAGTTTCCTATTATGAATTCGTTTACTTTCTGTCCCCATTCATTTCGTGTGCCAAGGCCATGAGGTCCAACTATGTCGTCTACTTTTTCCTGTCCCAATTTAGCATTAAAATCTCCCACTATTATTGTAGAAAGTAGAAAGCAAAGGTAAGGGGTTGGAACTAAACAGCAGGAAGACTGAAGTCATGGTGATCAGTAAAAAACATGAAATCTCTTCATGCAAAATAACAGCAAACGGCACGACCTTGAGACAGGTTGATAAGTTTGAATACCTGGGAACGATCATTTCATCAGACGTCAGATGCACATCAGAAATAACCAGCAGAATCGGCCAAGCCAAAACAGCATTCAAGAAGATGACAAGCATTCTTACCAACAAATGCCTATCAATTAACATCAGGAAGAGAGTTCTTGAATGTTACATGTATATAGAACCAATACTGTTGTACGGTTGTGAGGCGTGGGCAGTCAACAAGCAAAGCCAGAGCAAGATTGAGGCAGCCGAGATGTAGTTTCTAAGAAGAATGTTGAGAGTTCCATGGACAGCAAAGAAAACGAACGAGACAGTCTTGATGGAGGCAGACACATGCAGATAATTGATAAGGAAGATTAGGAAAAGACAGGCAACATTTATAGGCCATTTTATGAGGAAAGGGGATTTGGAGCACCTGGTCACAACGGGAAAGCTGGAGGGAAAGAGAGCACCAGGTAGACCCAGGGAGAATATACCAGACGGACTTGCAGAGTGGCTGAAGACAAGGAGGGTGGAAAAGATGCTTGAGGCAGAGCACCTGATGATGATGACTATTATTGTAATGTCCTGTGATTTATGTTGAGGTTTGGCTGTCTCTATTTCTTCTTCAGTACTTGTGGACATTTGGTGCATATATCTGGATAATGTTGATATAAAATGGCGTGCCCAGTATCCTTTCCTTTGATAGATTTGACTTGTCACTGTCTAGACTTTGACTTGTCACTGTCTACTTGTCACTGTCTAGACTTTGACTTGTCACTGTCTACTTGTCACTGTCTAGACTTTGACTTGTCACTGTCTAGACTTTGATTTGTTGCTGTCTAGACTTTGACTTGTCACTGCCTAGACTTTGATTTGTCACTGTCTAGACTTTGATTTGTTGCTGTCTAGACTTTGATTTGTCACTGTCTAGACTTTGACTTGTCACTGTCTAGACTTTGATTTGTTGCTGTCTAGACTTTGACTTGTCACTGCTAGACTTGACTTGTCACTGTCTAGCTTTGATTGTTTCATGTCTAGACTTTGACTTGTTCCTGTCTAGACTTTGATCTTGTCCTGTCTAGACTTTGATTGTTGTTACTGTCGTCTAGACTTTGACTTGTCACTGTCTACTTGTACTGTCTAGACTTTGACTTGTCACTGTCTAGACTTTTGATTTGTTTGCTGTCTAGACTTTGACTTGTCACTGCCTAGACTTGGACTTGTCACTGTCTAGACTTGGACTTGTCACTGTCTAGACTTGGACTTGTCACTGTCTAGACTTGGACTTGTCACTGTCTGTACTTTGACTTGTCACTGTCTAGACTTGGACTGTCACTGGTCTGTACTTTGACTTGTCACTGTCTGTACTTGACTTGTCACTGTCTAGACTTGGACTTGTCATGGTCTGTACTTGGACTTGTCACTGTCTAGACTTGGACTTGTCACTGTCTGTACTTGGACTTGTCACTGTCTGTACTTGGACTTGTCACTGTCTAGACTTGACTTGTCCTGTCTGTACTTGACTTGTCACTGTCTAGACTTGGACTTGTCACTGTCTAGACTTTGATTTGTTGCTGTCTAGACTTTGACTTGTCACTGCCTAGACTTTGACTTGTCACTGTCTAGACTTTGATTTGTTGCTGTCTAGACTTTGACTTGTCACTGCCTAGACTTTGACTTGTCACTGTCTAGACTTTGATTTGTTGCTGTCTAGACTTTGACT
>JAPXFY010000025.1:23155020-23157520 GCA_030674185.1 Monoplex corrugatus | reverse complement strand
CGTCTCCTTCTGTACATTCGATTCTCGTGCGCGCATACCCACACACAGATATACGTCACAGGATGCAAAAGACACGATGTGCAGAGAAGAGAGAGAGAGAGAAAGGGGGGGAGAGTGCGTGTGTATGTATGTGTGTATATATGTGTGTGTATGTGTGTGTGTGTGTGAGAGAGAGAGAGAGAGAGAGAGAGTCAAAAAGGCTACATACAATAGCCCAAAGCCACGATACAAACATTGTGCTGAGTGGGTATGACACGGACAGAGAGACAGACAGAGAGACAGACAGACAGAGAGAGAAACTGAAACTGAAAATGGTTTATTGCCATTGACATTTTTGTCCTTGTGGCAAGGAGCATAAAACAAAGTCATTCAATTTTACGGCGACGTTTTTGCGAAATAAAGATTTATAAATATAATCATGGCTGACATTACATCCATTTAAATTTTTTTCCCTAATGATGAAGTAAAAATTGAAGGAAAAAAGTTGAACAAAAAGTTGAACAAAAAGTTGAAGAAACAGTTGACCACCCGACATAAGAACAGTATAAAGTGATATCTTCACTGGAGATAAACTTATATTAATTTATTGCTGTGTTGTTTTCTTTCTCCGACTTTCCCAACAAGGACGATAAATTTAGCGAGAGATTTTTGATATTTTTCATCTTCAGTCATGAGTATTCTGGTAATGACCCTTCGAATTGAAATGTCCTCATCAAAGTTTACTCATTGTTGTCGTATACTTTCATACGACTTGCAAACAAACAAACAAACAAATGCATTTCATCTTCTGCCTCTACGTCACACATGGGATAAATAGAGTGTGTGTGTGTGTGTGTGTGGAGAGAGAGAGAGAGAGAGAGGTTCAGAAAAAAAATCTCCCTTTTTATGTAGAATTGTTACAATGTGAGTTTGAAGGAGCATCAGATGAAATCAAACTTGGCGTCAAGCGATGTCAAGGGAAGACTGGCAACAGTAAAAACAGAATGTGAAGACTGTCAAAGATCCTGAGAATGTGCTGTATCAGTGAGATCCCCTGTGTGACGCTTTTGATTAATCAACTAATTGTATGCCTAGTTGTTATAGACCTCATATGGCTCTACACGTCAGCTGGGCTTTAGTGTAGTAGTAGTGTAGTAGTAGTAGTAGTAGTAGTAGTAGTAGTAGTAGTAGTAGTAGTAGAAGTAGTAGTCATCATCATCATCATCAGGTGCCTTGCCACATGGCGTTGACAATTATGGACTTCCATCTGTCTCTATCTCTTGTTGCCTCAAGCATCTCTTCCCCCCTCCCTGTCTTCAGCCACTCTGTAAGTCCGTCCAGTATCTTCTCCCTGGGTCTATCCGGTGCTCTCTTTCCCTCCAGCTTTCCCGTTGTGACCAGGTGTTCCAATTCCCCTTTCCTCATAAAATGGCCTATGAATGTTGCCTGCCTTTTCCTAATCTTCCTTATGAATGATCTACTTGTGTCTGCCTCCATCAAGACTGTCTCGTTTGTTTTCTTTACTGTCCATGGAACTCTCAACATCCTTCTTAGAAACCACATCTCGGCTGCCTCAATCTTGTTCTGGCTTTGCTTGTTGACTGTCCACGCCTCGCAACCGTACAACAGTATTGGTTCTATATAACATTATGGACGGAGAAAGGAAGGAAAATGAAGAAGTAGTAGTAGTAGTAGTGTAGAAGTAGTAGTAGTAGTAGAAGTAGTAGAAGTAGTAGTTAACAAGAAACACCACGAGGGTGCGGATGGGACCCGCAGCACCAATGCCTCGCCACTCTTGAGACAGTCACCTCCCAAACTCCTGACACCAACCGACAGTCATTTCTTCACGCAAAGTGGGGCTTTCTATGCGCTGCATGACCCACTCGGACCCAGTCATCATTTTACCTTGTGTACAAACCGAATGGCAAGGTGGGGAGATGACAAACCCCGGGACATGCCACACAACGTGCACCAACCAGGTCCTGTGTGGCTGGGTCTCTGGGTTTGTCATCTACATTAGTATCAGTATTATTGTGTAAGTTTTTGGTGTTTTAGCTCTTGAGAATGTATGCTACAGCTACAATGCTTCATTTCAAACACACGAAGAAAGTGAGATGAATAGAAACACTCAGCTGTGTCATGACTATATGTGTCTTGATAAATTTCTAATAACGGACCACGGATTCAGTTGAAAAGGACTAAGACATATTTTATTTGCTTACAGTGTCTTTAAACAAAGAAATAGTTGAGCATGAATTAACTGTAGAACTTAGACATGACAGGTTGAGTCCCGTTGTCTCCCTATGACATCTGCTAGTGTCGTCTGGTTCTTATGGCTGCTGTCAAGGGCGACAAGTTTTCTGTTGCTGTCTTTGTGATGCTAGTTAAGGTTGTTCGCTTTGCTGTTGGTAAGGAACATTTGTAACGGTTTATATTGCAATGTAAGGCATGTATACTGGTGTTTCTTGTCATCATTCGGCTGCTGTTTCCTGGAGAAAGAGCGAGAGAGAGGGGGGACAGA
>JAPXFY010000025.1:23140020-23147520 GCA_030674185.1 Monoplex corrugatus | reverse complement strand
GGGGTGATCTCCGTTTTTTTTTTTTTTTTTATCAAAGCGGGTCTTCTGATTCTCCAGACAAAGCAACAACAACAACAACAACAACAAGAAAACAAAAAACAAAAAACAAAACAAAAACAAAAAAAGCAAACACCGAAAAACAAAAACGAAACAAAACAAAAAAGAAACACACCTGCCATTTTCTTTTCTGTTGTCTGTGTGTTTGAGACCCTAAGCTTTGCTACTGTTCTACTGCCGGCCAGTTGCTGGCAGTCAGTGGCTGTCAGGTAGACTCAGCAATACTGTTCACACCGAACACAGTCAGTTACTATAAGCCAGGCAACAGAACACCATACCAGGTTAACCCCTCGACTACCGCATCCTGTCCACAACAGCAAAAACTTAACCCATTGACTCCCACACCCTATCCAACAACAGCAAAAACTTAATCCTTTGACTCCCTCACCCTATCCACCAGCTTCCTGCGATGGAGTCAAAGGGTTACACGATTTTTTCCTCGTGGTCGAAGTGGAGAAAACTGAAATGGAGATTTTATCAGACAAGCAAGCAAGCTAGCAAGCACGCAAACAAGCAAGCAAACAAGCAAACAAGCAAATTAAGCAAGATGGTCAAGCTATTCAGACCATCTCCTTTTTACACAAAAATTTGTATAGACTCTCAGAAGAATACATACAAGTGGAGTGATTGTCAGAAGAACACAATGTAACAAAGAATACATCTAAATGAAGTGATTTGCCAGAAGAACACATGTAATCAAGAATGCATATAAATGGAGTGATTGTCAGAAAACACATGTAATCAAGAATGCATATAAATGGAGTGATTGTCAGAAGAACACATGTAATCAAGAATGCATATAAATGGAGTGATTGTCAGAAGAACACATGTAATCAAGAATGCATATAAATGAGTGATTGTCAGAAGAACACATGTAATCAAGAATGCATATAAATGGAGTGATTGTCAGAAGAACACATGTAATCAAGAATGCATATAAATGGAGTGATTGTCAGAAGAACACATGTAATCAAGAATGCATACAAATGGAGTGATTGTCAGAAGAACACATGTAATCAAGAATGCATATAAATGGAGTGATTGTCAAAAGAATACATATAAATGAAAAATACTATAAATGGAGTGATTGTCAAAAGAATGTCTTACACGTGACCCGAGGCCTCAAGATTCGCTGGATTTTGAACGACAGTCGGTACGTTTTCACACACTCCCATCAACAGGGAAGGGAAAATGGCCTGTAAAAAGTTCAGCCATCTGATCCAGCAAACTGAAAAAAAAAATCCTGTGTACCAATCGCTGTGGTGTAGTGATTAGCGCAGCGGACTACCGACTGGAAGGCTGTGGATTCGAATCCCCATAGTCCCTTTAACTCTTTTCCCGCCATGGTCGCAATCAAGCGACTTACCGTACGACCGCCATGGTCGCATTCGTGCGACTTGGAGTGGTCATGCTAAACGATAACTTTTCACGCGGGTACAAAGCTTCTGTCAGCTCCGCTGGTGAATGCAGGCGACTGTGCTATTTTCAAACTTTACCCAGCGACCTAGTTTTTCAGCAGTGTCCTTAGTTACTTTTAAATTTGTAGTCAGTTTTTTTTTTTAATCTCCTGTGCGATTAATATGACGGACTGATCAACGCCAGGGGCATGTCCTTAGATAATGTGCGTGAATACATTGATATATGTAATTTTTTTTTTTTTTTTTTTTCCTGTTGAAGCGTGGTGTGTGTTTTGAAACGGTTACAACCTAAACGGTTAGTGGCTGTACGCAGTTGGCTGGGCTTTTAACTAATATAAACAATAAAAACAATAAACCACCATCGTCGTTGTCACCTTCCACGTTGTCAATTTCCTATTTGTTTTCTCCTTTTTCTTCTTCACTTCGTCCCTGTGTATTTCTTTTCTTTTTTATATACACCATCATAATCATTATCATTATCGTCACCATCGTGGTGATTTTTTTGACCGTTCGTTTCTGTTTTCATGTGTAAATTATTCATATATTTTCTCGTCATAAATTCAATATACGCTCTCTCTCTCTCTCTCTCTCTCTCTCTCTCTCTCTCTCTCTCCTCCTCTCTCTCTCTCTCTCTCTCTCTCTCTCTCCTCTCTCGCTCTGTCTGTCTGTTTCTCTCTCTCTCGGTCTCTCAAACACTTTCTCTCAAACACACACACACACACTCTCTCTCTCTCTCTCTTTGTCTCTCCCTCCCTCTCTCCATCCCTACCCTCCCACTCGCCCTTGCTCCCTCCTTCTCTTCTTCCTCTGCCTTCTCTGTGCCAATCCAATCTCTCTCTCTCTCTCTCTCTCTCTCTCTTCTCTCTCTCTCTCTCTCTCTCTCTCTCGCTCTGTCTGTCTGTTTCTCTCTCTCTCGGTCTCTCAAACACTTTCTCTCAAACACACACACACACACACACTCTCTCTCTCTCTCTCTCTCTCTCTCTCTCAAACACATTCTCTCAAACATACACACACACACACTCTCTCTCTCTTCCTCTCTCTCTCTCTCTCTCTCTCTCTCTCTCACGCACACTTTCTCTCAAACACACACACACACACACACACTCTCTCTCTCTCTCGCTTTGTCTCTCCCTCCCTCCCTCCCTCCATCCCTACCCTCCCACTCGCCCTTGCTCCCTCCTTCTCTTCTTCCTCTGCCTCCTCTGTGCTAATCCAATCTTCCTCTTTGGCCCGTCAATGGCCATACAAACTAGCATCCACTGCGCCCTGTAATATTGGCTAGCTGTGTAGGGAAAGCTACCAGTTCCCAAAAGGAATCATTTGAATATTGCCCTAATAAATGGGTTAGCAGTGATGAGAAAATTGCTAGTTTATCAAAAGTCAAATCAAGTCAGCTTGGTTGGCTCCAAAAAGAGAAATTACATCGTGGCCTTCCTCAAAAGTGCAGTACAAACACGTAAGATATTAAAATACCATATTATGCATCATGAACTCAGTCTGGTATGTAAAATAAGCTCATATACAATCAGATGTACACATGTCTGCAACACACAGACACAGACACATAGACAGACACAGACACACAGACACAGACACACAGACACAGACACACAGACACACTTATAGTGAAAAGACGTTAAATCAAAGAACGAACGAACACAGACACACAACATCATCATCATCATCATCATCATCATCATGTGCCCTGCCACATGGCGTTGGCGATCATGGTCCTCCATATGCATCTATTCCTTGTCGCTGCAAGCACATCTTCCACACTGTCTGTCCTCAGCTACCCTGCAAGTCCGTCCAATATTTTCTCCTTGGGTCTACCTGGTGGTCTCTTTCCCTCCAGCTTTTCTGTTGTGACCAACACACACACACACACACACACACACACACACACACACACACACACACACACACACACACACACACACACACACACACACACACACACACAGATATATATATATATAGATATATATATAGATATATGTATGTATGGATACACACACACACACACACACACACACACACACACACACACCACACACACATACAAACACACACATATATATATGTATTTATATGTGTGTATGTGAGTATGTATGTATATACTCACTACGCATACAAATCAGATAGCATCTTAATTCAGAAACTTTTTTTTTAAGAGGAAACTTTGTGTATATCTCACCGTTCTACATTTGAAGGAGCGAAAACGTCTCTGTGATGGCAATACTGTTTATTGATTTGAAGGGACATGATACGGTCATATGCAATCGTCTTGGCCTTACTCACCACATGACATCTGTACAACTGACTAACACTAACCGTCTTTTACCTCACAATTATCAGTAGTGTTTAAAGCCCAACTCACCACATGACATCTGTACAACTGACTAACACTAACCGTCTTTTACCTCACAATTATCAGTAGTGTTTAAAGCCCAACTCACCACATGACATCTGTACAACTGACAAACACTAATCGTCCTTTACCTCACAATTATCAGTAGTGTTTAAAGCCCAACTCACCACATGACATCTGTACAACTGACAAACACTAATCGTCCTTTACCTCACAATTATCAGTAGTGTTTAAAGCCCAACTCACCACATGACATCTGTACAACTGACAAACACTAACCGTCCTTTACCTCACAATTATCAGTCGTGTTAAAGCCCAACTCACCACATGACATCTGTACAACTGACAACACTAACCGTCCTTTACCTCACAATTATCAGTCGTGTTAAAGCCCAACTCACCACATGACATCTGTACAACTGACAAACACTAACCGTCCTTTACCTCACAATTATCAGTAGTGTTTAAAGCCCAACTCACCACATGACATCTGTACAACTGACAAACACTAACCGTCCTTTACCTCACAATTATCAGTAGTGTTTAAAGCCCAACTCACCACATGACATCTGTACAACTGACAAACACTAATCGTCCTTTACCTCACAATTATCAGTCGTGTTAAAGCCCAACTCACCACATGACATCTGTACAACTGACAAACACTAACCGTCCTTTACCTCACAATTATCAGTAGTGTTTAAAGCCTTACTCACCACATGACATCTGTACAACTGACTAACACTAACCGTCCTTTACCTCACAATTATCAGTAGTGTTTAAAGCCCAACTCACCACATGACATCTGTACAACTGACTAACACTAACCGTCCTTTACCTCACAATTATCAGTAGTGTTTAAAGCCCAACTCACCACATGACATCTGTACAACTGACTAACACTAACCGTCCTTTACCTCACAATTATCAGTAGTGTTTAAAGCCCAACTCACCACATGACATCTGTACAACTGACTAACACTAATCGTCCTTTACCTCACAATTATCAGTAGTGTTTAACGTCCAACTCACCACATGACATCTGTACAACTGACTAACACTAATCGTCCTTTACCTCACAATTATCAGTAGTGTTTAAAGCCCAACTCACCACATGACATCTGTACAACTGACAAACACTAATCGTCCTTTACCTCACAATTATCAGTAGTGTTTAAAGCCCAACTCACCACATGACATCTGTACAACTGACAAACACTAATCGTCCTTTACCTCACAATTATCAGTAGTGTTTAAAGCCCAACTCACCACATGACATCTGTACAACTGACAAACACTAATCGTCCTTTACCTCACAATTATCAGTAGTGTTTAAAGCCCAGCTGACTGCTCACAACCATATCAGTAGTGTTTAAAGCCCAGCTGACTGCTCACAACCATATCAGTAGTGTTTAAAGCCCAGCTGACTGCTCACAACCATATCAGTAGTGTTTAAAGCCCAGCTGACTGCTCACAACCATATCAGTAGTGTTTAAAGCCCAGCTGACTGCTCACAACCATATCAGTAGTGTTTAAAGCCCAGCTGACTGCTCACAACCATATCAGTAGTGTTTAAAACCCAGCTGACTGCTCACAACCATATCAGTAGTGTTTAAAGCCCAGCTGACTGCTCACAACCATATCAGTAGTGTTTAAAACCCAGCTGACTGCTCACAACCATATCAGTAGTGTTTAAAGCCCAGCTGACTGCTCACAACCATATCATAGTGTTTAAAACCCAGCTGACTGCTCACAACCATATCAGTAGTGTTTAAAGCCCAGCTGACTGCTCACAACCATATCAGTAGTGTTTAAAACCCAGCTGACTGCTCACAACCATATCAGTAGTGTTTAAAGCCCAGCTGACTGCTCACAACCATATCAGTAGTGTTTAAAACCCAGCTGACTGCTCACAACCATATCAGTAGTGTTTAAAGCCAGCTGACTGCTCACAACCATATCAGTAGTGTTTAAAGCCCAGCTGACTGCTCACAACCATATCGGGGCTATAACCATCACAAACAAAACACACTTTTAAACACCTCGATGACCCTGGAAAAAGGAAAACCTTGAAAAGAATATTTGTGACCTCCCACCACGAAATCAGTCTTAACTAGCAGTCAGTCGAACAGCACTAGGAGCTGAAAAGGTGACAGGGTCTATCTGGGGTGTTTTGACTTTTTCTCAAAATTGATTTCTGTAGACTATAATCTATCCCCCACAGACATGTTTTTCTTGAAAAAATATTATTAATCAATTTAAAATGGTATTTTATTGCACTGATCGCAGCAGAAAGAACGCAATTTCCTACCATAAGTACCTACATGTATTTTTGTGTCTTATTATAAACCGTAACCTGTGCAGTACCCGCACATGTAATATACTGACGGAAAGCTCTTTGGTGCACCTTTCAGATAATGACAGCGAAAATTAGAAACAAACTGGGTCAAAGCCACCAAATCAAGACATTTAAGGAAAATGTCTAGTACAGCACACAAAAACTTTAGAGGCCGTTTTCTCAAAATGGCCGTCATACAACTGAATGACTTTAAACATACATAACTTCTACACTTTTTTTGAGTGCAAGGTTTATTTAAGTACCAAAATAATCAGCAGAATGTACACTTTACAGTGATATGTATATCTTAAAATGCCAAAATGCTAGTTTAGACTGGTGGGAGGTCACATTTATTTGTCATCAGGGAGATAGAATAAAAACAAACGTAAATACAAATGCACAAAGTACACATAAACATTGGCCTGTAATGCCTAAACTTGCCACTAAGCAGTTGTTTTTATTGTTATTGTTATTGTTGTTTAAAGCCCAGCAGGCTGCGTAGAGCCATATCAGGGCTATAACCGCTTCAAAACACACAAAACTTCAATAGGAAAAAAAAAAGGAAAGAAAATTAAGTACACATATCAATGCATTCGCGCACATAATCTAAGGATATGGCCCCGGCGTTGACCACTCTGTCCAATTTATCGTACAGGGGATTTAAAAAACATACCTGAATATAAATTTAAGTATACATAAGGACAACAAAACATGTATAAAATCGGGCATAATTACCTAAAATTGCTTCCGCATGTCTCATTTTCCTAAAGCCAAAAATGCACTTAATACATGTACCCAATTACCAATCCTAACAAAAAGTACGTAAGACTTTTCATCGAACACATACAGGTGAATGGACCAGCAAGGCAGAAAATGACAGGAAGAAATGACAGAAAGCAAAGGAGGAAGAAAGAAACAAAGAAAGTGACAGAAAAGAGGAAATTTCTAGCACAGAATTTCCAGAAGGTGGGAATACACCAAGCAGTGACCAGTTCCTCAGAGCTAAAGTTGCACATGTACCCAATTATCGATCCTAGCAGACGTAACGTATGTAAGATATAAGGGGGAATGAAACAGCATGACACTGAATAAGAAAGATCAAACATGACAGAAAGCAAAGGAGCAATGCAGAGACGAAGAGACTGACAAAAAAGAGGAAATCTCCAGCATAGAATTTTCAGAAGGTGAAGTTATTATTTCTACTGAGAGATCCCCAGGATCCCCACAGGGACTTTCACCCAGAATGTTTTCCCTGACATTTACCAGTCTATCAAAAACAAACAAACGAACAAACAAACAAACAAAAACAACAA
>JAPXFY010000025.1:23132520-23137520 GCA_030674185.1 Monoplex corrugatus | reverse complement strand
CTGTCCAAATAATCTGTGACTACCAGACTTCATGGTATGCTGTTCACAGTTCACTTTCACCACTCCTGTATAGTATACTGTTCACGGTTCACTTTCACCATTCCTTCTGTTCACAGTTCACTTTCACCATTCCTGTATACTGTTCTCAGTTCACTTTAACCATTCCTGTATACTGTTCACAGTTCACTTTCACCATTCCTGTATACTGTTCACAATTCACTTTCACCATTCCTGTATACTGTTCACAGTTCACTTTCACCATTTCTGTATGTTGTTCACAGTTCACTTTCATCATTCCTGTGTTCTGTTCACAGTTCACTTTCACCATTCCTGTATGCTGTTCACAGTTCACTTTCACCATTCCTGTATACTGTTCACAGTTCACTTTCACCATTCCTGTATGCTGTTCACAGTTCACTTTCACCATTCCTGTATACTGTTCACAGTTCACTTTCACCATTCCTGTATGTTGTTCACAGTTCACTTTCACCATTCCTGTCCAAATAATCTCTGACTACCAGACAGCATGATAAGCTGTTCACAGTTCTATTTCACCATTCCTGTCCAAATAATCTCTGACTACCAGACAGCATGATAAGCTGTTCACAGTTCTATTTCACCATTCCTGTCCAAATAATCTCTGACTACCAGACAGCATGATATGTTGTTCACAGTTCTATTTCACCATTCCTGTCCAAATAATCTCTACCAGACAGCATGATATGTTGTTCACAGTTCTATTTCACCATTCCTGTCCAAATAATCTCTGACTACCAGACAGCATGATATGTTGTTCACAGTTCTATTTCACCATTCCTGTCCAAATAATCTCTGACTACCAGACAGCATGATAAGCTGTTCACAGTTCACGTAGTGCAGTGTGGGGCACAGAGATAGAACCACCTGCCCGGCACGCCCAAAACCTGTATTCAAGTCGTTGATCGGGTAGAGACGTTTCTTCCCTCCTCCCTTTCCACTGGTACAGAAGCTAGTCTGTCTGATGACACGATAAACAGAAGTCCCGTGGGCAGCACACACTCTACACATGTTAAAGATTTCAACAGAATAAAGATGGTGTATCCCACCCAACGTGAAAGAAATTCTCTGCTGCAGGGAACTGTAAGAAAGAGACAGTGTTATGTAGGTTACACATGGGTCAGACATCCTACACTCACTCGTACCTTTTAAAAAATGAAGAAGCACCATGGTGTGTACCGTGTGACGAGTTGTTGAGCATCAGACACCTCCTCTTTGATTGCTGGGACTTGTACGATGTAAGACAAAAGCACTACACGGCGGATTCCCTAAAGAACCTCTTCCGAGACGTCCCTCCTGATGCAATTTTCCAGTTTTTACAAGAGATCAATAGATTTCGCCTGATTGATTTTACTTCTTAGTGTGGTTTTCTTTAATTGCATTTTAAACTTGCAAGTTTAACGGTGAGCATGGTTTTTAACTGTTGTCTTTTATCTTAACCTGGTTGTCGTGTTTGACGTAATGTTAGCCCTGATATGGCTCTAGTGGTTGGCTAGTCTATAAGCAACATGAACTCAAACTCGAACCCTGGCTAAACTGGGGTAAAATCTTCTTTCAAAGGTAAACAGAAGTACACTCATACGGACAGAGCAGTCCGAATTTCACATGAAGATCCATTGTGACTGAAATAAAGAAATAAGTAGACAAATAAACAGGTAAATAAGTAGCTCTTAATAAACGTGGAGAAGTGGTTAGCGCTAAGGAACTCGTGGGTTTGGACCTTCATCATCATCATCACCATCATCATGTGCCCTGCCGCATGGCGTTGGCGATCATGGCCCTTCATACGAATTTGTCCCTTGTACCGCTAGAACATCTCCCACCCCCTCTGTCCTCAGCCACTCTGCAAGTCCGTCCAATATTTTCTACCTGGTTCTACCTGGTGTTCTTTCTTCCTCCAGCTTTCCTGTTGTGACCAGGTGCTCTAATTCCCCTTTCCTCATAAATGTTGCTTGTCTTTTCCTAATCTTCCTTATGAATGATCTACTTGTGTCTGCCTCCATCAAGACTGTCTCGTTTGTTTTCTTTGCTGTCCAGGGAACTCTCAACATTCTTCTTAGAAACCACATCTCGGCTGCCTCAATCTACTTCTGGCTTTGTCTGTTGACTGTCCACGCCTCACAACCGTATAACATTATTGGTTGTATATAACATTCAACAAACACCAGATACAAAAATTAAGAGAAAAAAACTGAAATTTCCCTGCTGCTCCGTCCAGTATAAGAAAAGTAAACTCACACTGGACGGAGCAGCAGGAAATTTCAGTCTTTTTCTCGTAAGTTTTGTATCTGGTCTTTGTGATCTTACGCTTGACAAAGGCCAGTTGGCGGAAACTTTGCGCCTGTCTTGTCTGGTTGTATCAAATACGCGTTCTTATTCTTCTTTCGTGTGTGTGTGTTTTTACTTTTTTGTTTGTTTGGTTTTTCATTGGAACTATGCCTGATAAGTGTATTTTTGCTTTTCCAAGAACTCCACAGTTCATTTATACTTGCAAGAATGACAACTCACCTTTCATTGTGTTGTAAAATATTGGCACAAGAGTAATATTGTTTCCTGAGATAAAATCGAAATTGCTCGATAAGTTCCATTTTTCCTGCAATAGTTATGATTCATTCGTAGACACTGGAAGCAGAACAACGTGTGAGTTCTGTTTCCTTTATGATGATTTAAAATTTCTTCGCGATATAGGTGATATTTTCGATGTTCACCTTTACATTTACATTTAGGGATATTTCGAAATGTTATTTTCTGCTCGCGTGCAGTTTTCCTCACTGTAAACACTCGCTGTGCAGTAGTGACTGTGTGGTTGCTGCTAAATAGCATTGCCTGATCTGTGTCATCAGTTTATCATACGAACATCGATACTGGATGAAATCACTGTATGATTTGCCCAGTCGACAGGCCAACTGTTCTCTCTTTTCATGTATCTATTCATTGTGGCTTATTTGCGCCAAATACTGATAATTACAATCAGATTCTGCTGTGATGAGTATTCATTTCTGAGTCGCTTCGTTTGAATACAAGAGAATGAGCGATCAGTTGATTATTATTAGGACAAAGAAGATTTTACAACTTTTTACACAAACAGTATGATATACTTAATATGTGTTGTCATAATTTTTTTTTAATTCTCTTTAAATTCTCGTAGAAATTTCGTACTGTGAGCATCAGGGTTCATACACGCATCAGCATTCAAACAGGTCAGAGTTAACCAGTAATCAAAATGATTGTTTTCAATCTGACCGAAACGGGCTGTATGTGCTTGGAACATTTCCTGTCTACTGATCATTGACCTATAGCCTCCCTCAGCCTATCCACCAGTTTCCTGCAGTGAAATTGTGACCGGGAACCTTTGGCTTCAGTGAAACAGTAAGGCACAGAGCAGTGTCCAGCACAGACCCTAACTCTGTGAATCTGTCTGTCCTTAGTGGAACTCCATAACAACTGACACACTGACTTTCACCATCCTGTCCAAATAATCTCTGACTACCAGACTTCATGGTATGCTGTTCACAGTTCACTTTCACCATTCCTGTCCAAATAATCTCTGACTACCAGACTTCATGGTATGCTGTTCACAGTGCACTTTCACGCATTCCTGTATTACTGTTCACAGTTCACTTTCACCATTCCTGTATACTGTTCAACGAGTTCACTTTCCATCCCATTCTCCTGTATGTTGTTCACAGTTCACTTTCACCATTCCTGTTGTTGTTCACAGTTCACTTTACCATTCCTGTATGTTGTTCACAGTTCACTTTCACCATTTCCTGTATGTTGTTCACAGTTCACTTTCACCATTTAATCTGTTATGTTGTTCACAGTTCACTTTCACCATTCCTGTATAATCTGGCTACCAATTCATGTATGTTCACATCACTTTCACCATTTCCAATTAATCTTGTCAGTTCATACTGTTCACATTACTTCACCATTCCTGTCCAAATAATCTTGACTACCAGACTTCATGGTATACTGTTCACAGATTACATCTCTATTCTCACCGACTTCTGGGATGTGTTCACAGTTCACTTTCACCATTCCTGTCCAAATAATCTCTGACTACCAGACTTCATGGTATGCTGTTCACAGTTCACTTTCACCATTTCCTGTCCAAATAATCTCTGATACCAGTTACTTTCCCTGGTATGCTGTTCACAGTTCACTTTCACCATTCCTGTCACAATTATACTCTGACTCACAGACTTCATGGTATGCTGTTCACAGTTCACTTTCACCATTCCTGTCCAAATAATCTCTGACTACCAGAACATGATAGCTGTTCACAGTTCTATTTCACCATTCCTGTCCAAATAATCTTGCTACCAGACTGCATGATAAGCTGTTCACAGTTCTATTTCACCATTCCTGTCCAAATAATCTCTGACTACCAGACAGCATGATATGTGTTACAGTTGTCTATTTCACCATTCCTGTCCAAATAATCTCTGACTACCAGACGCATGATAAGCTGTTCACAGTTCTATTTCACCATTCCTGTCCAAATAATCTCTGACTACCAGACAGCATGATAAGTGTTCACAGTTCACGTAGTGCAGTGTGGGGCACAGAGATAGAACCACCTGCCCGGCACGCCCAAAACCTGTATTCAAGTCGTTGATCGGGTAGAGACGTTTCTTCCCTCCTCCCTTTCCACTGGTACAGAAGCTAGTCTGTCTGATGACACGATAAAGTGAAGTCCCGTGGGCAGCACACACTCTACACATGTTAAAGATTTCAACAGAATAAAGATGGTGTATCCCACCCAACGTGAAAGAAATTCTCTGCTGCAGGGAACTGTAAGAAAGAGACAGTGTTATGTAGGTTACACATGGGTCAGACATCCTACACTCACTCGTACCTTTTAAAAAATGAAGAAGCACCATGGTGTATACCATGTGACGAGCTGTTGAGCATCAGACACATCCTCTTTGATTGCTGGGACTTGTACGATGTAAGACAAA
>JAPXFY010000025.1:23122520-23127520 GCA_030674185.1 Monoplex corrugatus | reverse complement strand
ATCAATCATATCGATCAGACTGTCAACTGAGCCAATCTATCAATCAATCATATCGATCAGACTGTCAACTGAGCCAATCTATCAATCAATCATATCGATCAGACTGTCAACTGAGCCAATCTATCAATCAATCATATCGATCAGACTGTCAACTGAGCCAATCTATCAATCAATCATATCGATCAGACTGTCAACTGAGCCAATCTATCAATCAATCATATCGATCAGACTGTCAACTGAGCCAATCTATCAATCAATCATATCGATACGAACTGGTCAACAGCCAATCTATCAATCAATCATATCGATCAGACTGTCAACTGAGCCAATCTATCAATCAATCATATCGATCAGACTGTCAACTGAGCCAATCTATCAATCAATCAATAACACTGATTGATCAATCAAAGTGCCACCAAGTTGATAATCGCTCATTCAGTCAACCGATCAATTCATTCTATAGTAAGTCCACCATTCCATTGATTCATCAAATCTCCAATCAACAATTTGATGGTGATGATGTCGATAAGGATGATAATCATGATGCTATGGAGTTCCATCTAGGATTGAGACTGCGTGACAGAGCTGTACCCTACGCTTACTACCATAATACATCCTGGCGTCAACCAGGCCCAAGAGATACGAACCCCTGAGGTTGCTGGTCAGAAGATTTGAGCAGCACCCTCAATGACGCATCCGTGAAGTGGATGAGACTGGACTGTGTGGTCCCAGTCTTCCCAATGAGCCACAGCACGCCCTACTCTGGGGAGGAGCCGGTTAGAGCCGAAAAATCCCACAAAGACTTTTGAAGGAACTGATGGGAATTCGAACCCACGATCTTCCAGTCGGTGGTTCGTTGCATTAACCACTACTCCACGGCGACTGGTGTTTTAGAATAAATTCATATCCACACTGTATCGACCCCTCCACCCACACAAACATTGCCCCCCAGTGTCGTTGAAGGTGTGGGCTACAGTACATATCCCATGCATATCGTTGAACGGGTTTTACATCCGCTTGTGAGATATTTTTGACAACTGATTCGTCAGTGAATTTTCCATTTTATTTCTGCAATAACATTAAAACCCTCCCAAAGTACGCCCAGGGTAATGAAATGTGTATGTATGTATGTGTGTGTACCCCCTGCAACGGAGTGGGGGCCCACTTCAGCTTAGCAACTGCACTAAAAATGGTGTCCAAATCCAAGCATAAAGATTTTCTCATTTTTTTACTCTCTTTCTGCTTTGCAGGCAATTGCTGGTCGAAACAGTCATCCTGAACTTTTGAAGTAGTCATCCTGAGCTTTTGAAGTTCTTTGTACTTACAAGTGAAGGTTACTGGACTGTTTTTGTCTGGATTCCTGGCCATGTTGGTATTGGTGGCAATGAAAAGACTGACTGCCGGGCCAAGAATGACACCAGGAAAAAGATATCTGAGTCCTTCATTCCTGACACAGATGTAAACTCCCAAGTGCACAGTCGGACAGGGATCCCCCTTCCTCCCCCCCCCCCCCCCCCATAGTGGTGTGCTAGTGTTTCGGATAAAACGATCGATGTGCAGTAAGGGTCAACGCAAGTGAAAGATTCCATCTCTGAAGTTATCTCCGGCGAAATTTTGTTAACCCTTTTTACCCCCGCTCCCTGTCCACCAGCATCCCGTGTTGTCATCCATGCTACCACAGCAAACACTTAATCCTTTGACTCCCTCACCCTTGCCACCAGCTTCCTGCAAAAAGCTGGTGGATAGGGTGGGGAAGTCAAAGAGTTAAGTTTTTGCAGTTGATGGATAGAGTGCGGGAGTCAAAGGATTAAATCTGTCGATTCATTTGTTCACAGAAAACATAAATGCACAAGGCACGAACGTATGCAATTGGACCTGGATATCAAAAACCTGGTCATGGTTACCGTCAACTACAAAACAGAGTATGCAGACTGTGCAGCAACACAATGCCTGCATAGTGTGGGCCGAACAACCTGAATGGCAGTCACACACTTATGTGAGACAATAATGTTCAGAACACGGAGATTTTTGTTGTTGTTTTGTTTGAATATGTGTCATACATTAACACCCGCCCGTTCTACTCCATTTCAGTTTCAGTTTCAGTTTCTCAAGATGACGTCTCTGCTCTCGGAATGAATTCCATATGCACTAATTTCATTGGTGCCGTGTGATCATGGCACATGCCTTAAGCCTGCACACAAACCCATGAGCTGGTCAGGTCCTGAGGCCCTACGTAGACTATGTTTTACTCAGCACACATTTTTCTTATACTAGTAAATATCAGTCTATCATTGGAACCATCTTAGTTACACGTAAATGACATGTGTATCTATTTATCTTATCTTCAAAGAAAAGAACAGATAAGTAAAATATATAATCAGAGTCTGAATCACACAACTAACCATTCAGTATAAACTTGTCTCACATCACAGACCTCCTACCCCCCCCCCACCCCCCCACCCCCCCACCCCCACCCCACAAGTCAATACTCAAAGCCTCTGCTGTGTATCAAGATGAAAACAGTATTTCCTCATAACCCCGCCAGACTGTTGTCACATCCGAGGAAAGAAAAGAGGAAACAGATAAATAGTGGTTTTCACACATTTTCTGAAGGTTAGCATTCTATCAAAACTGATGCCAAGGTAGCGTAAGTTGTTTGTTCGCTCGATACTGGCTCCTCTGAAGGTATCTGGTGGAAAGTTTACACTCGCTGCTTTGTTATCAAGAGTGCAGAACTGTACCTATGCTTTGATAGGGTTGATCGCCAATCAGGTTGCTTGACACCACTGATCTACGTTGTGTGACTGTTCTCGGACTGCTTTGTTTCTTTCGGATGCAATTTTGCCTGTCTTGTAGATGATTACGTCGTCTGTAAAAATGAGTGTACGGGCTGGTCCGGTGTTATTTAGGTCAGCAAGTCCTTTTGTATATATGTTGTAGAGAACAGGGGAAAGTGGTGATCCTTGAGGGAATCCCATGGAGAGTTTCCAAGTCGTAGGACTACTATTCCTTCTTGGAGTGAAGCAGCAATCCTTTTTGTGACTGTCGATGTCGTGCTGACGCCATATCGCTGAAGTAGTTCCATGAGTAATGTGAATTGTACATTATTGTAGGCATCCTCTAGGTCAATAGCTACAGCCAGGGTGTCATCTTTATTCTGAAAACCTTCGTGAACTTCGTGATCAAAGGTAATTGCGTTTTCACATGTACTGTTTCCTGTTCTAACGCCTCCTTGACTAGGTGGGGAATATTTTCCTGTCTTCTAGTCTAGCTAATTTCTTTGCTATTATGTTTTCCATCAGTTTCCATCAGTTTCCCAATTACGTTTTGCATAGTCATGATGCGATATCCATTTAGTTTGCGATGATCTTAACCCTTAAGGCTTTTAGGGAGCTGTGTTCCAATCCTTGGGAACCTGACCTTTCTCAAAACTGTCTTGATAGAGAGTATATAATTCAGTTTTGTCGTGTTCAGACAGCGTTTTAATGTCAAAGTATCGAACCTTGTCTGGACCAGGGGCTGTGTCTTTTCTGCACCGTGCAAGTGCTTCATGCACTTCTTGTTCAGTTATTTCATCATCTAGTCTAGTCTGTGTCAATTTTTTGTTTAAGTCCGTAATGAATTTTCTTTTTTTTCCTCAAGATTTTTCTGGTCACACTAGTTGTATGAAACGCTGTAAGGGGGCTTGTCCTATCTTTGTTCGTTCTTACTATGGTTCAATCTATGTTTGTGATACCTGGTATAGTGGTGTTTGTGGTATGTTTGTGATACCTGGTATAGTGGTGTTTGTGGTTTTCCCTTCTATTTGTTGATAGAACTACCAGAACTGTGTTTGTGTTGCATCAGCACTGAGTCTTTCACAGAGCTGTTTCCATTTATTGTCTTTTGCTTCCGGAACTATGGATTTGAACCGCTGTGTGTTTTCATCTATATTCCTTTATACTCTTCCGTATCCTGGTGCTGTCATGGTGTGAGTGATGTGTTCTGTGTTCTTGCCAGATTTTTAAAGCAGCCTGTCTTTCTGTCCAGGCAGTCTGTGTCATGGTTCCACAAGGGAAGTTGTCTTCTAGATGTTTGTTTGTTTCCTGTTTTCCATTTTGGTTTCATAATTCAGAGTTTAGAAACAATATCAGATTCTACACTGTCGTGTTGAAATGGGTTTCTTGGTTGCGTTACGGAGTTTCTGTGTGATATATGTTTTATTATTCTGAAAACCACTGGTAGATGGTCGCTTTCATGTGTGTTCAGTGTTTCTACACTCATTAGTGGTGTCAGTTTAGGAGAGATGATTGCTATATCAATAGTACAGTCTGTGTCTCTTTGTCTTGCACCAATATGGGTTGGTGACGTTGTTGTGAGTAGGCTGAGCTGGATATTGGACAGCATCTCTTCCAGAGCATGTCCCTGGGCGTTAGTACCAGCCTGATTCCACATTGCAAATCTTGCATTGAGATTGACACATGATACAGTAACTCTGCTAGTTCATCTTCAGTTTCTTCTAGGAAGTTTCACTTTGTTTTTTAGGTACAGGATCCTGGGTGTACATAAGCACTGATGAGTACAAAATTCTTCTGTTTTTCGTTTGGCGTTTGAAGGCGTATGCCTTGCAGTTCACATTAATTTGTACACCATCGTTCTAGGTCTAATACAGACACTTTGTCTTTTAGGTTCTTTTTGATGACTATAGCCAGTCCTCTGCCAGCATGTTTCTGAATTACCGCGAAGTCTTCAAAGCCTGTTGGTTTTCTTTGGTGTGCCCTAGTTTCTTGTAGACACAGTATATCAAAGTCGTATGCTACTGGCGCAGTTCCAGGTACATATTCTGAAATATTTCTTTGAGAGCCGTTCAGATTGTGTCATCTTTCTGATTATACAGGGGGGTGCAAAAGTAAGTGAAAAAAAGAAAACACGTACAATACTCAATGCATTTATTATACAAACAAATGAATATTGCATATACATGTAATAACAAGCACAGCCTTAATCCCTCAGATACTCAA
>JAPXFY010000025.1:23107520-23115020 GCA_030674185.1 Monoplex corrugatus | reverse complement strand
ATGTCTGGTGACAACGAATAAACAAGAAGCCAAGAAAGCAACAACAACAACAACAACAAAAACTACAACAACAAACAACAAATAGACACGCACCCACACGGACGAGTGTGTGTGTGTGTTCGTGTGTGTTCGTGTGTGTATGTGTGTGTGTCCCTGTGTATGTGTATATGTGTGTGCGTGTATGTTTGTGTGTGTGTATCCGTGTGGTGTGTGTGTGTTTGTGTGTGTGTGTGTGTGTGTGTGTGTGTGTGTGTTCGTTCTTTGATTTAACGTCTTTTCACTATGAGTGATATTAGACGGGGGGAATGGGGGATGAGAGTTGGGCGGGTTGGATTGGGATCAGAGGGGAGACAGAGTAAGACTAAGAGACATAAGCAGGTGGGAAAATAGAAAAATGGGACAAGATCTTAACACTAACAATGAACACTAACAATTAACATCAACAATGTGAAGGGAAAATTTTAACGCTAAAGTACAAACATCATAAACTTAAAGCAATGTATTAACAGGACTGTGAACCAATGATTCTGAAATTCTAACTGACAAAGATTGATCTGAAGTTATTTCTTTAAAATGAGTTTCAGAATAGTTTTCTTGTGTAAACATTTTTGGTAAAAAAGAACGCAGCATTTTGCAGTAAAAAAAACAGTGAAACAGCGTGAATTGTTCGCCGCAAATACACTTTTTTACAATATTTTGTTTTCAATGCATTCAGCTGAATACGAAAATGAACAGCAACAATCGATCTCGAATGATATATAGAAGAATACTGCAATTTTTTACATACATTTTGAAATGGAAGTTTTATCATTTGTTTTGTCACAAATTTTTCATTGAAATGATCATGAAAACGAATCCATGAGGCTGATTCTAGCAAGCTGTAAGCTTCTTTTACGGAAAATTTAATACCTAATTCAAAGTATCATCAGAGTTATGCGCACCTTGCTTAGCTGCTCTGTCAACTACTTCGTTGCCGTGAAGACCAACGTGAGAAGGCATCCAGCATAAACTGATATCTGTACCTTTTATCATTAAACGATGTATAAGATGATTAGCCTCAGTAATTAGATCAGGTCTTGTGTCTGTATCAAAAGACTGTAAGGCATATAATACAGATTTTGAATCAACAAAGAAAACTACTTTGAAATATACAGGTTTGAGGTTTAATAGATAATGCAACGCTTGTATAATAGCGACTAATTCCGCTGAAAATATAGATATATTTGGCCCAATGAAAAATGACTTTTGTATTTTAAATTTTGGGATATAAAATGCTGCTCCAGCAGATTTATTTTCTAAGACTGATCCATCGGTAAAAATATGGAGGTGGGTACGGTATTTTTCATCGATGTGTTCTCTTGCTGTGCATATAGAAATGTTGATGTTTTCATATTTCTTAACATCTGTATAATCAATATCAAAAGTAGCTCCAAGCATTTCCCATGTAGGGATAGGTGTTGTGGATGGCGTCTCAGCTATTTCATCCAGATTTATGTTAGACTGTTTGACCAAGTCAGATACGTAAGTTGCAACAGTCATTTGTGATGAAATGTTGCTTGCTCGTTTTGGAAAGTCAACATCAGACCTGATTTTAATTTCCTTGCACACAAAACTGTCCGTTTGTGAAGTAGTTCTGACGGCAAACTTTGCTGTCGCTAGCTCACGATAGTTAGTCAGAGACAGAATACCAGCAACTTTGTACGTTTCCAGGTTTGAAGCATGGACTGGTACACCTAGTGCAATTTTAAGACTTTTGCAGTCTAAACTTTGAATCTTCTTTAGTAAATATTTGGGTGCACTGAAAAACACTTCTTGCGCATATGATAATTTGGATCTTACAAGTGATGTTGATAAATGAAGTAGTATGTTTGTATCCATTCCCCAGGGTAATCTGCTTACTATCTTTAGAAAATTTAAGGCTTTTCTTGCTTTTGTTAAAATATAATCAAAATGGACATTCCAGTTTAATTTCGATGTTATAAAGACTCCCAGAAATTTTACAACCTGTTTGTAACATATCACTTCACCATGCAGTCTGAAAATTGGCAAGTTACTTAAAGTACCACCAGGATTAAATAGCATCATGTTAGTTTTTTTCTGTTGACAACGACAGACCATTTTCTAACATGTAGTCTCCAAGACTATCAAGATCAGATTGATACAACTTCCTGATGTAATTCTGCGCTCTCTGGGGAGTTGTCTTTTTTAAAGTAATATTCATCCAGATGCATATATCATCAGCGTACTGTACCAAAACAACACGATTTGAGAGTGCATTAGGAAGATCCTGTATAAGGATATTCGTTCGTTCGTTCTTTAATTTAACGTCTTTTCACTATAAGTGATATTAGACGGTAAGGATGTTAAATAAAAATAGGTGCTATCACTGAACCTTGAGGAATTCCCATGTCAAGACGTCGTGAAGTAGAATAACTTGTTCCCACTCTTGCCTGAATTGTTCTATTGGCTAAATAGGATTTAATATAATTATACATATTGCCAGATAGACCAATAGATTTCAGCTTGTACAATAAACGTGTATGCCAAACTTGATCATAAGCTTTTTTCACATCAAAAAAAAAGTTGCTAAAACACTTTTTCTACGCGTAAACTGTTGTTTTATCTGAGTTGTAAGTTTAACTAGATGCTCGACTGTCGATCTCCCTTTTCTGAAACCTGCCTGGTTTACTGGAATAACGTTATTTTTATCACAGTAATGTATGAGTCTGTTTAAGATCAATCTTTCCATTAGTTTGCTCGTATGGGACGTCAAAGCAATAGGTCTGTAACTGTTTTTGTTGTTTTTAGGCTTTCCAGCTTTTAATATGGGTATAACAATAGACTTTTGCCATACCTGTGGTACAGTTCCACTCACCCAGCATTTCTGAAAAATTTTGTGTAAGAAAATAATAAAGTTTTCTGGAAGATGCTTAATCATTTCAGTTGAAACAGCATCGACACCTACCAAACTCCTTTTGTTGTTTAATGACAAGATAGTGGTTTTTAGCTCTTCTAAGGTGATTGGTGAATTATACCAGCGATCATTTTGAGGTACTGGATCAGTGAAGATAGGGTTGTTAGCTGCCGTTTCTCTGTAGTGTTTGCAGGTAGGAGACAAACCGTCTACTTTACTATTTTCAGCAAAGAGTTCTACAAAAAGTTTCGGCTTTGTCCATGTCGGAAGGAAATTTGTGACATGTATCAATCATTATTGGACACCTAGGTAAGTTGGCTCCATTTTTCATTTGATTCATTTTTGTCAAGACTTTATGGAAATCATTATACTCTGTAATTTCTTTGGTGCAGTATGATGCCCAATAATCTTTCTTTGCTTCAGCGATGATTTTATTACACTGGTGTTAGCTTTTTTCATTTCCATGTGATCTTCAGGTTTTCTGCTTTTGATGTAGATTTTGAATTTCTCTTTTTTATACTGAACTGCTTTCTCACATGCCTCTGTCCACCAAACATTACCCAAACGATTATTGGACTTAAAAGTTTTGAGTTTCGGGATGGAGAGGTCTGCAGCAGCTAGAACTGACTCCTGGAACTTAGAAAACATTGCGTCTACATTTTCACTTTCATAAAGCTTACATTCTTGTTTAGCAAGAGCAGTCTGAAACAAGGACCAATCAGCGCGCTTGTAATCATATTTTGGTATTATGTCAGGAGTACTGTCTTTCATCCTGTTGTTGTCATTTGTTAGTGTTATGATGATAGGTAAGTGATCACTTCCCAAAGTATCTCTGTGCGTGTCCCAGGTACAGCATGGTACTAATTCTGGTGATATTAGTGACAGATCGATGGCTGTTGCCCGGTGTTTGGAAACATCAGGAATTCTAGTGACACTCCCATCATTCAAAAGGCAAAGCGCACTGTCAACTATATTTTCTACCAATCGATTGCTTGTAACAGTACAACAGTCTTTTTCCCAAAACGGGGAGTGGGAATTAAAGTCTCCATCTATTAGCCATCTACCGTGCTCCAGATCTGGAATCGTACGCAGCCATTCTGTGTTTGTGTGTGTGTGTGTGTGTGTGTGTGTGTGTGTGTGTGTGTGTGTGTGTGTGTGTTGTGTGTGTGTGTGGTGTGTGTTGTTCGTGTGTTTGTTTGTGTGTTGTGTTCGTGTGTTGTTTGTGTGTGTGTGTGTGCGTGTGTGTGTCCGTGTGTGTGTGTGTGTATGTAAACAAAAGACACACAACCAACCAACCAACCAAGCTACTATCCATCTAAATCGACCAAATTACCACCCAACCCCAAGCCCTTAGTCAAACCACACCAACTCTTCCACCAGACCAAACCAGACCAGACCAGACCAAAAACAAAGAAACCACCAACGGATTTTAACAAGGTTGATGAATCGATGTAAGCTCGGGAGGAAAAGGACCCCAAAGTTCAAGTTCTTACCTCTGACCTCCTGTTGTCACCGGGGAAACCTGTTTTAGCGGAAGTCCGCAGCATCACTTCCGGTGAAGGTTGACAGAGATTCATACACCAGGTGCTGGTGACGGAACAAAATGGGGCTTGCTAATGATAAGCGGCTGCCACCAACGCTTGTCAACACACGCTTATGATGGACGAGGAGGTATTGTGTGTGCGGGAAGGAGAGAGTGAGGAGTGAGGGGGGGGCGAGGTTGAATGGAGGTAGCTGAGTGAGGGTGAAGGAGGAACAGGAAGAGGTTGGGTGACGTATGGGGGTGAGGGAGCAGACACGTCATGACGTGTGTATGTGACGAGCACTCTGTGTTGGTGACAAAGAAGGCAAGTCGTTGTTGGTGTGGTGATGGTGGTAGTGGTGGTGGTAGTTTTGTGTTGTGTGTGTGTGTGTGTGTGTGTGTGTGTGTGTGTGGGTTGTGAGAGAGAGAGAGAGAGAGAAACTTGCCAGACAGATTTTTTTAAAAAGTGAATGTTTCTAATGTATCAGATCTACAACTCGGGCTGTTATATCACATGTACACACACGCGTGCACACACACGCGCGCGCGCGCGCACGCGCGCACACACACACACACGCGCGCGCACGCACGCACACACACACTCACACACACACACACACGCGCGCGCGCACGCACGCACACACACTCACACACACACACACACACACACACACACACACACACACACACACACACACATACCTACCAATGCTAGCTGAACTAAGGCAATTTCTTATCAACGCGAAGATTTTTGTCAAGTACTCGGATTCTAGTCACAAATATCAGAATCAGACAGTAACTCTTATGTCAAACAGATATGCAATGCAGTGCTACTAAATAGATAAAGGGGGTTAAAAAACATGACTTGATTTTATTAAAACAGGAAAAGATTCTCCATGCTATTGGAATGAATGGACTCAAGCTAAATTGTCGAGGGACTCAGAGGAATTCTAGCTCCCAGACGCGTGTGGACATGCCCAGTGTCCAAGAACCAGACCCTCAGCTATGGGTAAATCGCACCACTGCCTTGTTGTCTTGGGAGAGACCAAGGCGAAGGGAGTAAACCCTGAGACAATCATCACTGCCTTCTGGTTGTCTCGGGAGAGGTCAAGGGAGTAAACCCTGACAGACAATCATCACTGCCTTCTGGTTGTCTTGGGAGAGACCAAGGCGAAGGGAGTAAACCCTGAGACAATCATCACTGCCTTCTGGTTGTCTTGGGAGAGATCAAGGCTAAGGGAGTAAACCCTGACTGTAAAATGAAGTCTATATGTTCAAAACAAATTCAGTGCTCTGGAGACTGATGGTGAGAGTGAAGAACAATGGACAAATTTTGAGAAACTCGATAAATGAAGCTTGGGAAAAATCCCCAGAGCTGAAAGTAAAGCAAAGAAGAACTGGATGACAAAAGAAATTTTAGGCTTGATGGGAGAATGGAGGAGGGCAAAGGGAAAAGAGGAGGAATACAAACAGGTACATAAGGAAGTCAGGAAAAGGTGTAATGAAGCTAAGGACGCTTGGCTAGAAACAAACTGTAAAGAAATAAAAGACTGACACAGAGCAGACCCCAAATTTATGTACAAAAACATTGAAGAAATTGCCCACAGGGAAAAGACGTGCACATCAACTGGTTGCTAATAAAACCTAAAGATGGTACGATTATTATGGAAAAATTCAAAATATTAGATAGACGGGGAGAGTACACTAAAAGCTTTTTGGACGAAGACAGAATGGAGGATCACTACGTGCTCGTCTGGACTGTTCTCCAATTAACGGGTGGGGAGCTGTCCACGTGACTTAACGTGATGGTATGGTACCTGGGAATCATTTGATCCATCTACTAATATATTCATATCTCTGAGCTTCTCTGGTAGGCATGCTCACCTGATAGGCATGCTCACCTGATAGGCATGCTCACCTGATAGGCATGCTCACCTGGTAGGCATGCTCACCTGATAGGCATGCTCACCTGATAGGCATGCTCACCTGGTAGGCATGCTCACCTGGTAGGCATGCTTCACCTGACTATGATGCATGCTCACCTGATAGGCATGCTCATCTGATAGGCATGCTCATCTGGTAGGCATGTTCACCTGATAGGCATGCTCACCTGATAGGCATGCTCACCTGATAGGCATGCTCACCTGGTAGGCATGCTCACCTGGTAGGCATGCTCACCTGATAGGCATGCTCACCTGATAGACATGCTCACCTGATAGACATGCTCACCTGATAGGCATGCTCACCTGATAGGCATGCTCACCTGATAGGCATGCTCACCTGCCGACTTCCAAATTACATGCCCTGGTCAGCAGTTCTTCGCTAATCAGTAGTTTCTCTTAAACTATATATCAATAATAAAAAAAAAACATTCGTTAACTAACACATTGTTAAGTAATCCGTTACAATACATGTATAATGGGGCTGAATACTTTGTTGCTTATATGTTCATAAAGATATGTCTCTGTAATTACCTAGTTCATAAACTGAACCTTTTTTCTCTAAACAATAAGTGAACAAGAAAGAGAAAGAGGGATGGAGAAGCAGGAGGTAGGGTGGAGGTAGAGTTGTGATTGTGAAATCAGACAATGAAGATGACAAGAGAGACAAGCAGTGTGGGGGGTGGGTGGGGGTGGGGGTAATCACTCAACACTAAAATAAAGTTTTAGAAATTCTTCGTGTTGAAGTCACAAGATGGAACCTAAGCTGGTTTCTTCATAATGCTAATTAGTCACTCTGAAGACCTGGTTGGCGCAGAGGTGGACCACTGGCCTTCCAGTCTGCTTTTATGAGTGCAAATCATGTCCCGGGAACTTTATATACATATGCATACATATATATATATATACACACACACACAATCGTTATTATCATCATTTGACCTGCTCCATGGGCTTGGCGATCATAGCCCTAAATACAAATGTATCCCTTGTCGCTGCAAACACATCTCCCACCCTCTCTGTCCTCAGCCACCCTGCAAGTCCGTCCAGTATTTCTCCCTGGGTCTACCTGGTATTCTCTTTCCCTCCAGCTTTCCGGTTGTGACCAGGTGCTCTTATTTCTC
>JAPXFY010000025.1:23087520-23092520 GCA_030674185.1 Monoplex corrugatus | reverse complement strand
ATCGACGTGTTCTCTTGCTGTGCATATCGAAATGTTAATGTTTTCATATTTCTTAGCATCTGTATAATCAATATCAAAAGTGGCTTTAAGCATTTCCCATGTAGGGATAGGCGTTGTGGATGGTGTCTCAGCTATTTCATCCAAATTTATGTTAGACTGTTTGACTAAGTCAGATGCGTAAGTTGCAACAGTCATTTGTGATGAAATGTTGCTTGCTCGTTTTGGAAAGTCAACATCAGACCTTAGTTTAATTTCCTTGCTCACAAAATTGTCCGTTTGTGAAGTAGTTCTGATTGCAAACTTTGCTGTCGTTAGCTCACGATAGCTGTTCAGAGACAGAATTCCAGCAACTTTGTACGTTTCCAGATTTGAAGCATGGGCTGGTACACCTAGTGCAATTTTAAGACTTTTGCAGTCTAAACTTTGAATCTTCTTTAGTAAATATTTGGGTGCACTGAAGAACACTTCTTGTGCGTAAGATAATTTAGATCTTACAAGTGCTGTTGATAGATGGAGAAGTATGTTTGTATCCATTCCCCAGGGTAATCTGCTTACTATCTTTAGAAAATTTAAGGCTTTTCTTGCTTTTGTTAAAATATAATCAAAATGGACATTCCAGTTTAATTTCGATGTTATAAAGACTCCCAGAAATGTTACAACCTGTTTGTAATGGATCGCTTCACCATGCAGTCTGAAAGTAGGCAAGTTATTTAAAGTACCACCAGGATTAAAGAGTATCATGTTAGTTTTTTCTGTTGACAACGACAGACCATTTTCTAACATGTAGTTTCCAAGACTATCTAGATCAGATTGATAAAATTTCCTGATGTAATTCTGCGCTCTCTGGGGAGTTGTCTTTTTTACAGTAATATTCATCCAGATGCATATATCATCAGCATACTGTACCAAAACAACACGATTTGAGAGTACTTTAGGAAGATCATATATAAGGATATTAAATAAAATAGGTGCTATCACTGAACCTTGAGGAATTCCCATGTCAAGACATCGTGAAGAAGAATAACTTGTTCCCACTCTTGCCTGAATTGTTCTATTGGCTAGATAGGACTTAATATAATTATACATATTGCCAGATAGACCAATAGATTTTAGCTTGTACAATAAACGTATATGTCAAACTTGATCATAAGCTTTTTTCACATCAAAAAAAGTTCCTAAAAGACTTTTTCTACGGGCAAATTGTTGTTTTATCTGAGTTGTAAGTTTAACCAGGTGCTCAACTGTGGATCTCCCTTTTCTGAAATCTGCCTGGTTTACCGGAATAACGTTATTTAATTAATAATAATACTTAATAATAATAATAATTACAATATTTATATAGCGCAAAATCTTGATAAAATCAACTCTAAGCGCTGAAACAGACACACACACACGCACGCACGCACGCACACACACGCACTCACGCACACACACACACACACACACACACGTGCGCACACACACACACACACACACACACACACACACACACACACACACGCACACGGCTATAAATGGGGAGAAAGAATAAAAGCAATGGAAAATTATAGAGAGCATATTATATACAATTATATATTGCAATGTGATTCCCCTCCGAGTGGAGACAGGCTGCAGAGGGGATTGAGTGAGGTCAGGATTTTATGCAGAGGAGAAAAGGTGAGTTTTGAGAGCGGACTTGAAGGAGACAAAAGTAGGTTGCTGACGGACTGAGAGAGGAAGTTTGTTCCAGAAGAGCGGACCAGAAACAGAGAAGGCTCGTGGACCATAGGTATTGAGCTTAGTGCGTGGAAAGCGAAAAGTCAGAGGATCGGAGGCAGAGCGGAGGGTACGTGAGGGAACATAGATCTCAAGTAGGCTTGACAGGTAATCGGGGGTTGCGTTATTTGAGGCTTTTGTAGCACATGGTGTCTAGTTTGTACTGTATGCGCTTTGATACAGGGAGCCAGTGAAGTTGTGCCAGGAGAGGAGATATGTGGTCAGCTTTTTTCTTTTTGAGTACAAGGCGTGCAGCATTGTTTTGAATGCGCTGTAGGATTGAGTGGTGGAGGCAGGAAGACCGGACAGGAGTGAATTGCAATAGTCAATGCGAGACATTATGAAGGAGAGAACGAGTTTTGCAGTTGTTTCGACAGAGAGATACTTCCTGATCAGCCTTATACGATGGAGGTGATAGTAGCAAGATCTGGCAGTTTGAGAAACAAAGTTGTTCATGGAGAGGGTAGAGTCAATGCAGACACCAAGGTTTTTAGCTGAATCAGAAATTGGGATTGATGTGTTACATAATGGGAGAGAAAGAGGAGGCAGCTGAGAAAGTTTCTGACGGGTGCCAATGAGGATAGCTTCTGTCTTGTCATCATTTAGCTGAAGTTTGTTGTATGTCATCCAGTTTTTAATGTCCGAGTAACACTCAGTGGTGCGATTACCTGTCAAGCCTATCACAGTAATGTATAAGTCTGTTTAAGACCAATCTTTCCATTAGTTTGCTCGTATGGGACGTCAAAGCAATAGGTCTGTAACTGTTTTTATTGTTTTTAGGCTTTCCTGCTTTTAATATGGGTATAACAACAGACTTTTGCCATACCTGTGGTACAGTTCCACTCACCCAGCATTTCTGAAAAAAATTATGTAAGAAAATAATATAATTTTCTGGAAGATGCTTAATCATTTCATTTGAAACTGCATCGACACCTACCGAACTCCTTTTGTTGTGTAGAGACAAGATAGTGTTTTTTAACTCTTCTAAGGTGATCGGAGAATTAAACCAGCGATCATTCTGAGGTGTGTGTGTATGTGTTGCGTGTGTGTGTATGTGTGTGTTGTGTGTGTATGTGTGTATGTGGTGTGTGTATGTGTGTGTGGTGTATGTGTGTGTGTTGTGTATGTGTGTATGTGTGTGTGTGTATGTGTGTGTGTATGTGTGTGTGTATGTGTGTGTGTATGTGTGTGTGTATGTGTGTGTATGTGTGTGTGTATGTGTGTTGTGTGGTGTATGTGTGTGTATGTGTGTGTATGTGTGTGTGTATGTGTGTGTGTATGTGTGTGTATGTGTGTGTGTATGTGTGTGTCTATGTGTGTATTGTGTGTGTGTGTGATTATGTGTGTGTATGTGTGTGTATGTGTGTGTATGTGTGTGTATGTGTGTGTGTGATGTGTGTGTGTATGTGTGTGTATGTGTGTGTGTATGTGTGTGTATGTGTGTGTGATTATATGTGTGTATTGTGTGTGTATGTGTGTGTATGTGTGTATGTGTGTGTGTGTATGTGTGTGTATGTGTGTTATGTGTGTGTGTGTATGTGTGTGTATGTGTGTGTATATGTGTGTGTATGTGTGTGTATGTATGTGTGTGTATGTATGTGTGTGTATGTGTGTGTGTATGTGCGTGTGTATGTATGTGTGTATGTGTGTGTATGTGTATGTATGTGTGTGTATGTGTGTGTATGTGTGTGTGTATGTATGTGTGTGTATGTATGTGTGTATGTGTGTGTGTATGTGTATGTATGTGTGTGTGTATGTGTGTGTGTATGTGTTCGTTATTTTGTTCGTTATTTGATTTAACGTCTTTTCACTATGAGTGATATTAGACGAAAAAAAAAAAAAAGTGTGAGATGAGAGATGGGCGGGTTGGTTGTGGGGCATAGAGGAGACAGAGTTATAGACATAAATAGGTGGGAAAATAGAAAAATGGAACAAGAACTTAACTCTAACATTTAACATCAACAATGTGTATAGAAAATTTAACTCTAAAGTACAAACTTCATAAACTTAAAGTAATGCATTAACAGGACTGCGAACCAACGATTCTGAAATTTTAACTGACAAAAATTGATCGGAAGTGTATGGCTTACTCTTCGAATTTGGGGATGGGGGTTTAAGGGTACTGCCAATGCAGACACTTCATCTCTTTGTCTACCTCCCTCCCTCCCCCTCCATCTTTTTCTCCCTCCCTTCTTCCATCTCTCCGGTAGTTTCTTCTTTCAAAGAAATTAAGCAAACTCAGAGAACAACAAAAACTGATAGCAAATGAAAAAGGGAAATTTAAAGAAAAAAAAAAGGAAGATGAAGTCTATTTTCGTACTTTCTTACACAATGTAAAAAGATGTCAGAAGACAATGTATCTCCACCCTCCCCAGAAAAAAAGAACCACCACCACCAACAACAACAACAACAAAAACAACAACAGAAAATTGAGAAATCCTGATTTTGTTCGATCTCATTTTATTAATGCCTTCACTGAAAGAAACTATCATAAAACAATTTGCTATTTATTTGTGTACGTGAGGCGTTTAAAATAAGGTGTCGTAGTATTTGTTTTTGTTGGTTTTATGGGTTTTTAATAAATCTTTGTTTGGGGAGTTTTGGGCTAACCGTCTTTTCCCACTGGACGAAGCAGCAGGGAAGTTTGTCTTTTTCTCCTAATTTTGTATTTGGTGTTTGTTTGTGATCTTACATTCACGCTTGACAAAGGCCAGATGGCCGAAAATTTGCGCCTGTCTTGTCTTGTGTTTTTCTGGTTCCTGTTAACCTTCTTTTGACAGGCCTGATGGGCAAGTTTATACACACTATTTTTTTTTTTTTTTCACTCTCCAATGTTTTGTTTGTAAAACATGTAATCTACCTTGTGTCAAGTTAAAGGAGAAAGTTATATTATAACAAATTCACCATCTGAAAGGTTATGCGATTGTGTTGTTTTTTTTTTCTTTTCCCCTTTCCGAAGGGCCATGGCCAGTCTGGATAGGCCTGAGTCATCTGAATGTGGAACGAGTGTTCTGACACTTTTCGCTCTGCTTCAGTTGTGGCTGTGAAGGACGGACAATAGATGGGCACGTGTTTTGTACTGGTGGCCTCTAAAAAAGGTGAAGACCTCTTCTTACCTAACGTAACTGACCCATGACCTCCAGGTTATGAAACAGCCTTTGCTTACCTTACCCCACCCCAACTCCTCTCTCTCTCTCTCTCTCTCTCTCTTTCTGTCTGTCTCTCTCTGTCTGTCTCTGTCTCTC
>JAPXFY010000025.1:23075020-23080020 GCA_030674185.1 Monoplex corrugatus | reverse complement strand
GTGTGTGTGTGTGTGTGTGTGTGTGTGTGTGTGTGTGTGTGTGGAGTGAATGTGTGTGTGTATGTGTGTGTGAGTGAATATGTGTGTGTGTATGTGTGTGTGAGTGAATGTGTGTGTGTGTGTATGTGTGTGTGAGTGTGTGTGTATGTGTGTGTGTGAGTGTGTGTGTGTGTGTGTGGTGTGTGTGTGTGTGTGTGTGTGTGTGTGTGTGTGTGTGTGTGTGTGTGTGTGTGTGATGTGTGACTCGCCCTGTGAAAACAGATGGCTGGAGCTGGTCTAAGACAGTACAGAAGGGAGTGTCAGTGGGGGCTGCTAAGTATGATGAAAAGTTATACAGTTGCTTGTTTTCTGTCATGTTAAACATGACTCCCGCACCCTGTCCACCAGCATCCTGCATTGTCAACCATGCTAGCAAAGCAAAAACTTAACCCTTTTGACCCCCTTAGCCTATCCATCCACCAACTTCCTACAGGAAGCTGGTGGATAGAGTGAGAGAGTCAAAGGGTTAAGTTTTTGTAGTTGGTGGATAGGGTGCAGGAGTCAAAAGGTTAATTGAGTACATTATGCTACAAGTTATTAGTGGTATCGCGTCTATTTATCTTTGTGACCACCTCCGAAATTACACCCCTGTTTGACCTCTTCGTTCTACTTCTGATATTTCATCATCATCATCATCAGGTGCCCTGCCGCATGGCGTTGGCGATCATGGACTTCCATCTGTCTCTATCTCTTGTTGCCCCAAGCATCTCCTTCACATCCTCGTCTTCAACCACTCTGCAAGTCCGTCCAGCATTTTCTCCCTGGGTCTACCCGGTGCTCTCTTTCCCTCCAGCTTTCCCGTTGTGACCAGGTGCTCCAAATCCCCCTTCCTCATAAAATGGCCTATAAATGATGCCTGTCTTTTCCTAATCTTCCTTATGAATGATCTACTTGTGTCTGCCTCCATCAAGACTGTCTCGTTTTGTTTTCTTTGTTGTCCATGAAACTCTCAACATTCTTCTTAGAAACCACATCTCGGCTGCCTCAATCTTGTTCTGGCTTTGCTTGTTGACTGATATTACATGTTTACAGATTGTTCGGTACAGATGTTCTACAGTCGGTCACCACTCAATTTCTATGTTTGGTTCTTAGTATCGCACACAACAGGCATGAGCTTGCCCTTTTCTTCCACAGTCATATACTCTGTCTTCCTTCAAGACAAACTTGAAGACACAGCTCTGTGTGTGTGTGTGTGTGTGTGTGCGTGTGTGTGTGTGTGTGTGTGTGTGTGAGTGTGTGTGTGTGTGTAATTGTGTGTGTGTGTGTGAATGTGTGTGTGAATGTGATTGTGTGTGTGTGTGTGTGTGTGTGTGTGATTGCGTGTGTGTGTGTGTGTGTGGGGTGTCCACGCGCGTCCGTGTGTGTGTGAGTGTACGCAGTCGAGCATGTGAATAAAAACAGGATACAATTTGCAAAGAACTGAGTTAGCGTTATGGGGGGAGGGAAAGAGAAGAGAAGAGGAGAGAGAGACAGAGAGCGCGCGCGAGAGAGAGAGAGAGAGACAGAGAGAGAGAGAGAGAGGCGGTAGTGGTGGTGATGGGGAGTTTTCACATTGGCGAAGCAAACAAAAAAAAAAAAAAACAAACGAAACAAACAAAACAAAACCAACCAACTGTCAAACTAGCTAGCTGAGTGATTGACCAACCAAACAGCTAACTGATCAATCGACCAACGAAGCTAACTAAACAACAAATAGATTATGTATATAAAAAAAAAACCTAACTAGACAACCTAGCCAATTCAACCAATCGTCCAACTGAACAAGTATGCAAAGAACCGAACCGACCATTCATGTAATGTAATGGTGACATTATAGTGTCTTAGTGTCAATGTGTCATTGTATTTGCATGTCATGCTGTGTGTGTGTTTGTGTGTGTTTGGGTGCTTCTGTGGGCGGTGTGTGTGTGCTTGTGATTCTGGTTATATGTTTGCCATTGTAAACGCTTAGGGCATTAATTTGATTAGGCGTACTAAATGTTCATAATAATAATAATAATAATAATAATAATCTATAGCGGTGCTGTATGAATCATCACGGGCAAATTTGTTTCCTTTATTGTTTTTGTTTTGTTTTCTTTTGGGGTTTTTTTTTCACTTTGTTTCATAATAAACATCACTCATAATAAAGAATGCAATAACAGACAATGATATAAACTCATCCACGCGAAAATCATCAATAATGACACGGAAACAACATCAAATAAAAGTATTTTAAAAAGTGGTCAATTCATTGTAAGTGTCAGAATTGAGTACAAGTCATGAAGAGGATGAATTGATTCTTTGCTGAGAAAATACTGGCATTCAGCATTGAACTGAACAAGCAAAAGCTTGTTAATAATTTTTATGCATACATTTATTTGTTTGTTTACCTATTCGTTTATTTATTTATTTATTAGTAGTAGTATTGTTATCATTATTATTATTATTGTTATTGTTATTATCATCATTATTATTATTATTATTATATTATTATTATTATTATTATTAATTATTATATTATTATTATTATTATTATTATTATTATTATTATTTTAGCATCAACTGTTCTGCGACAGTTTTCTCCCTGTCATCCGAATGTTGTCACCAAATATGAACACTAAGTCAGAAACGAATGATTAATTGACAAGCTCATTAATTTCAAATGAAAACCGTCATATTGACCAAACCGGAAGTCACGCAAAACGCTTCGGGACAACGCGAGATAATCTCTTTGGGTTTACCTGGAAATACGTCAGGCCGAAACGTGACTTTCGTGACAAACTTAATTGCCCATTAATTCTTGCCGTTAACATTTGAATGAATGCATGCCTGTTGTGACCTATGGAATCCAGATTGGAATGACTGAAGACAAAAATGAATGAATAGGGGGAAGGGGTGTGTTGTTTGCCTGAAATTGCCTGAATATCAGAGTAAATGAGAGTGATTGAATGAATGTTAAACACTAAGGCAGAGTACGGCATTGCTCTGTCAGTTTTCGTGTTTGCCATTGTTACAATCCGCAAGAGCAAGATTGAGGCAGCCGAGATGTGGTTTCTAAGAAGAATGTTGAGAGTTCCATGGACAGCAAAGAAAACAAACGAGACAGTCTTGATGGAGGCAGACACAAGAAGATCACTGACAGGCAACATTTATAGGCCACTTTATGAGGAAAGGGGAATTAGAGCACCTGGTCACAACAGGAAAGCTGGAGGTTTGCCAGCTCATGGGTTTATGTGCAGGCTTAAGGCGTGTGCCATGATCACCATACACTTAGCACTGTGACGTTAGTGCATATGGAATTCGTTCCGGAGCGCAGAGACGTCATCTTGAGAAACTGAAACTGAAACTGGAGAGAGAGAGAACATCAGGTAGACCCAGGGAGAAAATATTGGACGGACTTACGGTGTGGCTGAGGACAGAGAGGGTGGAAGATGTGCTTGCGGCAACAAGGGATAGATACTATATGGAGGGCCATGATCGCCAACGCCATGTGGCAGGGCACTTGGTGATGATGATGACAATCTGCAAGACGTTTTACATACAACACTTTTATGGTAAACCAAATGAAATTAAGAGTAATCGGTATTAAAATCAACAAATAAAGAAGCAAAGCAAACATTCACTGATGCATACTGTAGACATAGCTTGGTCATAGTATTTCATCAAGGGATGTTCATTGTACACTCATACATATATTATACACATATCTATATATATGTATACATATAAATATATACATACACACACATATGTATATGTATATACATATACACGCCACCCACATCTGGCCTTCTGATTAATGTTCTGCATGCACACTCCTTGGGTCTGCGCAATAACATGTTGACTGATGAGGTGTCTAGTGGCTGGGGCTGAGAACGATATTGTATTGTGTAACACTGTGCTGTGGCCACAACAATGACTAATACAATGAAACGGACAGTTTATAACATTATGTTAAGACCCCAACAATGATGTACACTGAGGTGGGGAGAGCATTATAATTATAACACTCTGCTAAGAGCCAGCAATGACTGGTACAATGACATGGGCAGAGAAGAGTTCGTTGATCTATTTCAGGGTGTGATCGAACTCCAGACAGCTAACAACGATTTCTTGGTTACAACCATTAACCTGGTCATCATCATCATCACGTGCCCTGCAGCATGGCGTTGGCGATCATGGCCCTCCACACGAATCTATCCTTTGTCGCTGCAAGTTCACCTCCCACCCTCTCTGTCTTCATCCACTCCGCAAGTCCAGTATTTTCTCCCTGGGTCTGCCTCGTGCTCTCTTTCCCTCCAGCTTTCCTGTTGTGACAAGGTGCCCTAATTTCTCTTGCCTCATAGAATGTCCTATGAATGTTGCTTGTCTTTTCTTAATCTTCTTCATGAATGTATTTCTTGTGTCTGCCTCCTTCAAGACTGTCTCGTTTGTTTTCTTTGCTGTCCATGGAACTCTCAACATTCTTCTTAGAAATCATATTTCGGCTGCCTCCATCTTGTTCTCACTTTGCGTGCTGACTGTCATCGCTTCACATGTATACCACAGTATCGGTTTTATATATCACTGAAACAAGTCTTTTTCTGATGTTAATTGATAGGTATTTATTGGTAAGAACGCTTTTCATCTTCTTGAATGCTGTTTTGGCTTGGCCGATTCTGCTGGCTATTTCTGATGTGCATCTGCTGTCTGGTGAGATGACTATTCCCAGGTGTTTAAACTGATCAACTTGTTTCAATGTTGTGCCACTTGCTGTTATTTTGCATGGGGGGATTTCTTGTTTTTTACTGATTACCATGACTTCAGTCTTTTTGCTATTTAGCTCTAGCCCTTTATTTTTGCTTTCTATGTCTGTTATATTCACAAGATTTTGTAGGTCTTTTTCGTTTTTTTGCAATTAGAACACTGTCATCTGCGTAACGAAGATTGTTTATAATTTTTCCTCCAACATTTATCCCAGGGCATTCTTCTAGGTTTCTCAT
>JAPXFY010000025.1:23050020-23062520 GCA_030674185.1 Monoplex corrugatus | reverse complement strand
GATAACTCACATAGACTGCGAATAAATGACAAAAGAGTAGACACCACTACTGCTTCTGGTATCATACGTTTCACACGTCATGTCTAAAGAAAAGGAGAGCAGAACGTGCAAGTCTCTCCATCAGCAAGCCCTACGTTGTGCCTTCTCGTGGCGACACAATAGTAACTGAGCACCACACGGACTCCAGCTAAACTCGAGGGACTCGGAGGAGGTCTGAAGTATGTAGAAGAAATTCTTTTCATCGTCTGTGACAAAGGAATAGTGCCTGTATCGCTAAGGAAAAGATTATTTGTTAGTTTGTAACAGAACAGAGTAAAGTTGGAATCATTTCACGTATACAAATTTTGGAATTATGTCTCTTATACAAACTGGAATCAGAAATTCTACTTTGTTGTAGTAAAAACTGATACCATCTTTCCTCAGTAATGTAGGTAATGTTCCTTTGCTCATGTGAGAGTATAAATAAGGAATAACGAAGGAATAACGAAGAGATAACGAAGGAATGCTGAAGCTGGGTAAGTTATATTTATGTTCATGCAACACACATACTTACTGTCAGAAATATATTACCATAAAGAATTTTTTCTCTTCGTCATCAAAGAAACAGTCAGTACCTGTGCTGCTGAAGAAGAAACATCGGTATGTAGCAGGACAGAGTGCCATCACACACTCCAGTTCCTATAAAGGAGAAGAATCCATTTCTTCCTAGAATAATCTGGCAACTACTTGTCCTTACATCTCTCGCTTTCAGCCTGCACCACTGGCTGGCACTGCTGCTTGCAGCTATGCGAAAAGGAAAGCAGAATGCGTAAGTCTCTCTCTGTCAGTACATAGCCTCTCCATCAGCAAGCCCTACGTTATGCCTCCTTGTGGTGATATGTGGTAACTGAGCTCCTCACGGACTCGGGCTAAACTCGAGGGACTCATAGGAGATCTGGCCCCCCCCAGACGTGCGCTACGCAGACCCACCAGCGTGTGGATATGCCTCGGTGCCCACGAACCAGACCCCCAGCTGTGGGTAAATAAGCGATTCCAGTGTCCATTAGATTACCCCTGTGCGTGCCCACATTTTCGTTCAATTCATCATGTCGTCACCTTCCCGGTTTGTATGTAGTTTGTACTCTTTGAGTTCAGGACATTGTGAGTGAATGTTTTGGTGAATGGTGAAAGTGCGCTCTTTGATACGATTTGTATATCAAGATCTGGCGCCAATATACATGTCATTCCAGCCTGCACTAGAATTCTACTTCGCACTAGGACATCAGTTTGCATTAGTATTCCCGTTTACAAAAGGATTCCGGTTTGCATTTGTCTTCCAATATGTTACTGGGATTGCAGTTTTCATAAGAATTCCAGTTTTCACTGGGATCCAGTTCCTGCTAGGATTCCAGGTTCCACTAGAATGCCCTTTTACACGAGGATTGCAGTCATTTCTGTGACATACATACTTGGACTCGGTGTACCCCAAGGCGTAGAAGGAACAAGGTGCACGGCCACAGGTGTATGGACGAACACGTCAAAACAGACAGGGAGACAGGCAGCCAGCTTCCTCGCACTGTGTGATGTGTTGGACTCGCTTAATTAACCTTTTGACTCCCGCACCCTATTCACCAGCATCCTGCATTGTCAGCCATGTTACCAAAGCAAAACCTTAACCTTTTTGACTGCCTTACCCTATCTACCAACTTCCTGTAGGGAGCTGGTGGATAGGGTGAGGGAGTCAAGTTGTTGCAGTTGGTAGATAGGGTATGGGGGTCAAAGGGTTAACGGCCCATGGCAGATTTTCTTCGCTTTACCACGTCAAACTGGACAGGGAGACAGACAGCCAACACTCTCACACTCTGTGATGTAATCGTCTCGCTATACACGTGTCCAAATGGACAGGGAGACAGACAGCCAACACTCTCACACTCTGTGATGTAATCGTCTCGCTATACACGTGTCCAAATGGACAGGGAGACAGACAGCCAACACTCTCACACTCTGTGATGTAATCACCTCGCTATACACGTGTCCAAATGGACAGGGAGACACCGCGGGCCTCAGCTGCTCAGTGGTTGAGCGTCGCATTCACATTTTAATAGTTGTGGGGTTCGAATCCCTCGTGCCCCTATATTAAAACTGGCCTTTACTGTCCATCTTAACACATATGGTTGTTCTGGTGGTGTCGGTATAGGATTAGATAAGTCACCCCTATTAAACTAGCCTTCTCACTGTCCCATCTTAATTAACATCATTGTTGTTCTGGAGGTGTCATGTAAGATTAGATAAGTCCCCTTCTCCACTTCCCTGTACTGGGTTGGTTATCCGTCGGCCATATCACCAGAGACAGGCTATGTTACCTGGTTGTGACCATCAATTAAATGGATATCGTTACTATGGTGTGCATCAATAAATTGGATATCGTACCTATGTCCTGACCATAATAATGGATATCGTTACCTATGTGTGACCAATCACAAAATGGAATATCGTTACCATGGTGTCACCATCAATAAATGGAATATCGTTACCATGGTGTGACACCATAATAAATGGAATATCGTTACTATGGTGTCACCATCAATAAATGGAATATCGTTACTATGGTTGACCATCAATAAATGGAATATCGTTATCATGGTGTCACCATCAATAAATGGAATATCGTTACTATGGTCTGACCATCAATAAATGGAATATCGTTACCATGGTTGACCATCAATAAATGGAATATCGTTACTATGGTCTGACCATCAATAAATGGAATATCGTTACTATGGTTCTGACCATCAATAAATGGAATATCGTTACTATGGTGTGACCATCAATAAATGGAATATCGTTACTATGGTGTGACCATCAATAAATGGAATATCGTTACCATGGTCTGACCATCAATAAATGGAATATCGTTCCCATGGTCTGACCATCAATAAATGGAATATCGTTACTATGGTGTCACCATCAATAAATGGAATATCGTTACTATGGTGTGGACCATCATAAATGGAATATCGTTACCATGGTCTGACCATCAATAAATGGAATATCGTTACTATGGTGTCACCATCAATAAATGGAATATCGTTACTATGGTGTCACCATCAATAAATGGAATATCGTTACCATGGTCTGACCACCAATAAATGGAATATCGTTACTATGGTGTCACCATCAATAAATGGAATATCGTTACTATGGTCTGACCATCAATAAATGGAATATCGTTATCATGGTGTCACCATCAATAAATGGAATATCGTTACTATGGTTCTGACCATCAATAAATGGAATATCGTTACCATGGTCTGACCATCAATAAATGGAATATCGTTACCATGGTGTGACCATCAATAAATGGAATATCGTTACTATGGTCTGACCATCAATAAATGGAATATCGTTACTATGGGTTGACCATCAATAAATGGAATATCGTTACATGGTGTGACCATCAATAAATGGAATATCGTTACATGGTCTGACCATCAATAAATGGAATATCGTTACCATGGTCTGACCATCAATAAATGGAATATCGTTACTATGGTGTCACCATCAATAAATGGAATATCGTTACTATGGTGTGACCATCAATAAATGGAATATCGTTACCATGGTCTGACCATCAATAAATGGAATATCGTTACTATGGTGTCACCATCAATAAATGGAATATCGTTACTATGGTGTGACCATCAATAAATGGAATATCGTTACCATGGTCTGACCATCAATAAATGGAATATCGTTACTATGGTGTCACCATCAATAAATGGAATATCGTTACCATGGTGTCACCATCAATAAATGGAATATCGTTACCATGGTCTGACCACCAATAAATGGAATATCGTTACTATGGTGTCACCATCAATAAATGGAATATCGTTTACTATGGTTCGACCATCAATAAATGGAATATCGTTATCTGGTGTCACCATCAATAAATGGAATATCGTTACTATGGTCTGACCATCAATAAATGGAATATCGTTGTACCAAAATGGTACTGTCACCATCAATAAATGGAATATCGTTACTATGGTTGACCATCAATAAATGGAATATCGTTACTATGGTGTGACCATCAATAAATGGAATATCGTTACTATGGTCGTGACCATCAATAAATGGAATATCGTTACTATGGTGTGACCATCAATAAATGGAATATCGTTCTGGTTGACCACATAATGGATTCGTTGACCACACATAATAAATGGAATATCGTTACCATGGTCTGACCATCAATAAATGGAATATCGTTACTATGGTGTCACCATCAATAAATGGAATATCGTTACTATGGTGTGACCATCAATAAATGGAATATCGTTACCATGGTCTGACCATCAATAAATGGAATATCGTTACTATGGTGTCACCATCAATAAATGGAATATCGTTACTATGGTGTCACCATCAATAAATGGAATATCGTTACTATGGTGTCACCATCAATAAATGGAATATCGTTACCATGGTCTGACCATCAATAAATGGAATATCGTTACCATTGTGTCACCATCAATAAATGGAATATCGTTACCAGGTCTGACCATCAATAAATGGAATATCGTTACCATGGTCTGACCATCAATAAATGGAATATCGTTACTATGGTGTCATCATCAATAAATGGAATATCGTTACCATGGTGTGACCATCAATAAATGGAATATCGTTACTGTGGTGTCACCATCAATAAATGGAATATCGTTACCATGGTGTCACCATCAATAAATGGAATATCGTTACCATGGTGTCACCATCAATAAATGGAATATCGTTACTATGGTCTGACCATCAATAAATGGAATATCGTTACCATGGTGTCACCATCAATAAATGGAATATCGTTACCATGGTGTCACCATCAATAAATGGAATATCGTAACTATGGTCTGACCATCAATAAATGGAATATCGCTGATCTTGTCTGTTCTTCTACTTCTCTTAACTGTGCGAAGGGCCACTGGGGCACCGCACAAAAGAATTGTTCACCAGATTCCGCTGGCTCTGTCGGCTGTGTGCCAAAGCCTGGGTCTCGGCAAATGGTTTCTCTGTCTATTCAGCAATACTGACAGCCCATCTATTTGTTTGTTTGTTTGTTTTTGTCTCACCCTCCATATCCTTCAACGGTTCCCTGAAGGATTGATTCAGCAAGGCCATTAGATCTTGTTACATGGCCATGCCAATGTCGTTGTCTTTTCTCAAGTGGTCAGCATATCTTTATATGGTCCAGTTTCAGTTTCAGTTTCAATTTCTCAAGATGACGTCTCCGCGCTCAGAACGAACTCCATATGCACTAACGTCACAGGTGCCATGTGATGGAGAAGATCCAGAATGATCAAGGCACAAGCCTTAAGCCTGCACATAAACCCATGAGCTGGCCAGGTCCTGAGGTCCCTACTGAGATAGTTCCATAACCCTGGGGTCGTAGGGGAGTTAGGTGGCAGAAACTTCCAACTTTTCCTGGGACCAGCACCACGAGGGCAGCGCCCATCTCCTCTCGCTCGCTTCAAATTCATATTCATATATTCATATTCACTTTTTTTTAAAACCAAGACTTCAGAAAGGCAAGAAGGCTAATTGGTCTTCAAGGGGTGGGACCTGGGAAATCAACCTATCTCTCCAATGTTTTATACTAAGGCAGCTGGGCAATGCCCTGCTCTTCACAATTTTCAACTGCTGTGAGATCTGTAGCCAGAAGGCACACAGGTCCGACTTGTTTTTCGTCCCCTTCCGAAGGACTAGACGTTCAGTTCGATTTTCCGGTCAAACTGAGGAGAAAAGTTGAGGCCTCTACAGGGAGTGAACCCTGAAACCTCGAGTTTAGTTACTGGTAGGCGAACGTCTGAACCATTCTGCCACTTTCTCCCTTTATATGGTGCAGTGTGCTGCAGGATGGTGTGTGTACTTGTTCATTAGTGATATTATCAGTGTATTTGGTCAGTATCTTGCGAGAATACCCCATGATATTGATTTTGATAGAATGGTCCAAATATCGATAAATGGGAGATTATTAGTATGGTCTAACCCTCTGTTTAACCTCCGGCACGGAGGAGGAGGAGTCATATCATACCATACCGTGCGTGCCATGCGCGCGCGCGTTGCTCTTCTCTCTCTGTCTGTGCTGTAGTGAATGAAACCACCGACGTGCCCAGCGCGCGCGTGCTAGTATGTTAATGAGGGAGAAAGCATTGCTAGCGGTTCAACCACAACTAACCACAAGGCACGACGGTACAGGGGAACCAGCACAGCTGACTTGTGATGGGGTGGTTACAGTGTGTGTGGTTATGTGCTGCTTACTAAAGTTTGTGTGGTTATGTGCTGGTTATTACACTTCGTGTGGTGATCGGGGTGATTACCGTTTGTGTGGTGAGCTCACAGATACATTTTTTGTTGTTGGTATGAAGTCTGTGATCAGATAAACTTTTTTGTTTGGGGGGGGAGGGGGGGCACATTTTTTAAAAAATGTATTTGAAGTTTATGCTTTCAGCCCCGTTCAAAGGCAGTCCTTTCAAATTCAGCCATACCTAAGGATTATGTACGGTGTGTGTGTGTGTGTGTGTGTGTGTGTGTGTGTGTGTGTGTGTGTGTGCGTGCGTGTGTGTGTGTGTGTGTGTGTGTGTGTGTGTGTGTGTGTGTGGCGGAGTTGTATATGATGGTGATAGATCTAGACAAGTATCATGACCGAATGAATCTAGACCGTTAGAGGTTTATCTCATGACTGACTGAATGTAGACCGTTAGAGGTTTGTCTCATGACTGACTGAATCTAGACCGTTAGAGGTTTATCTCATGACTGACTGAATCTAGACCGTTAGAGGTTTATCTCATGACTGACTGAATGTAGACCGTTAGAGGTTTGTCTCATGACCGACTGAATCTAGACCGTTAGAGGTTTATCTCATGACCGACTGAATCTAGACCGTTAGAGGTTTGTCTCATGACTGACTGAATCTAGACCGTTAGAGGTTTATCTCATGACTGACTGAATCTAGACCGTTAGAGGTTTGTCTCATGACTGACTGAATCTAGACCGTTAGAGGTTTATCTCATGACTTGACTGAATCTAGACCGTTAGCGGTTTATCTCATGACTGACTGAATGTAGACCGTTAGAGGTTTGTCTCATGACTGACTGAATCTAGACCGTTAGAGGTTTATCTCATGACTGACTGAATCTAGACCGTTAGAGGTTTATCTCACGACTGACTGAATCTAGGCCATCAGAGGTTTATCTCATGACTGACTGAATGTAGACCCTGAGCAGTTTGTATCGAGACTGACTGAATGTAGACCCTGAGCAGTTTGTATCGAGACTGACTGAATGTAGACCCTGAGCAGTTTGTATCGAGACTGACTGAATGTAGATCCTGAGCAGTTTGTATCGAGACTGACTGAATGTAGACCCTGAGCAATTTGTATCGAGACTGACTGAATGTAGACCCTGAGCAGTTTGTATCGAGACTGACTGAATGTAGACCCTGAGCAGTTTGTATCGAGACTGACTGAATCTAAACAATCTAAGAAAGTGGAAGAAAGTGGGGAGGGGGGTGGCGAGGTAAATTGGTGGATGTTTCATGTGCGGCTGTGTTATTATTATTATTATCATTATCATTATTATTGTTATTATTATTATTATTATTATTATTATTATTATTATTATCATTATTATTATAATTGTTATTATTATTATTATAATAACAGATAGTTCCAAATCATCGAGAGTTTTTCTCCTCTGTTGTCAAGTGAAAATGTCCACCTGATTTGCTCCTGTTTTATGACTGTTAACAAAGGCTTTGTAAATATGTGTTAGTGTTCTATACTGTTAACAAAGGCCTTGTATGTATTTGTTAATGTTCTGTACTGTTAACAAAGGCTTTGTATGTATTTGTTAGTGTTCTGTACTGTTAACAAAGGCCTTGCATGTGTTTGTTAGTGTTCTGTACTGTTAACAAAGGCTTTGTATGTATTTGTTAGTGTGCTGTACTGTTAACAAAGGCTTTGTATGTATTTGTTAGTGTTCTGTACTGTTAACAAAGGACTTGTAAGTATTTGTTAGTGTTCGGAACTCAACGAGTGAAGTATCAAGGGGCATTACTGTGTCACGAAGTGTTTAAATGTTGAAGATTAAGAGTGCTGTTTTCTGACTTTGTAGTGAAGTGGATTTCTCACTGACCTATATCCAGCTGGTGGTGATTTCTGTGTGACAACACTGACAACTCAAAGCAGCTTCTTGTCTAGCTTAGATTGAATCTTTAAACCTGATCTGACTATTTGAAGGATTAATTTAGTAGGCTACCGCTGACATTTCTGTGTGACTGTATTGATGATGGTTGTAACTAGTGTGGAGAGTCTTTATTAAGGACTGAATCAACGAGTTTCAATGTTAGTGTAGTGTTTATTCTGTTCCGTGAGGTGCCGAGGTTTTGCATATCCCTCTACCTCTGTGAGTAAATCAGCCGGTTACAACCTTGAAGACTGACAGTGTTTCTCAACTTTGGGCGGCTTCTTTTGCCCCACTTTTTTTGCGAGGAGTAATTCGTAAAGACTTGTTTCACGATCTTAATCGTTTTCACTGACTCTGTGAATGTCTGAATTTCGTAGAAAGCAGTTTTTTTTATATATTTCTATTTGTGGCGGACAAAGGAGTTTGCAAAAACTGGTTTCTGAGTCGCAGTTTGGTGGAACGAGACATCCAAGTGGCAAAGCTAGTATGCAGACTCATATACACACCCCGATAGGCACATAGTCTAGAACGTGGCAGCAAATTGATGAAGCAACAAGGAAACTGGGTTATCAGCAAGGATTTAGTTCAGGGGGATCATACACCTCTGTCTACTCCCTCCCTACCTGTCTGAAGTGTGTGAGAAGTGGGATGAGGAGAGAGAAACTTGTGGATGGTTCCGGTGAACGTTTATCTACTGTTGACTTACTGTCTTGAGACCCAGCGCACAGAGTGAGAAGACAGCTCACAGAGTGAGAAGAGAGACAGCTCACAGAGTGAGAAGAGAGACAGCTCACAGAGTGAGAAGAGAGACAACTCACAGAGTGAGAAGAGAGACAGCTGACAGAGTGAGAAGAGAGACAACTCACAGAGTGAGAAGAGAGACAAGCTCACAGAGTGAGAAGAAAGACAGCTCACAGAGTGAGAAGAAAGACAGCTCACAGAGTGAGAAGAAAGACAACTCACAGAGTGAGAAGAAAGACAACTCACAGAGTGAGAAGAAAGACAACTCACAGAGTGAGAAGAAAGACAACTCACAGAGTGAGAAGAAAGACAGCTCACAGAGTGAGAAGAAAGACAACTCACAGAGTGAGAAGAAAGACAACTCACAGAGTGAGAAGAAAGACAACTCACAGAGTGAGAAGAAAGACAACTCACAGAGTGAGAAGAAAGACAACTCACAGAGTGAGAAGAAAGACAGCTCACAGAGTGAGAAGAAAGACAGCTCACAGAGTGAGAAGAAAGACAGCTCACAGAGTGAGAAGAAAGACAGCTCACAGAGTGAGAAGAAAGACAACTCACAGAGTGAGAAGAAAGACAGCTCACAGAGTGAGAAGAAAGACAACTCACAGAGTGAGAAGAAAGACAGCTCACAGAGTGAGAAGAAAGACAGCTCACAGAGTGAGAAGACAGAGTGAGAAGAAAGACAACTCACAGAGTGAGAAGAAAGACAGCTCACAGAGTGAGAAGAGAGACAGCTCACAGAGTGAGAAGAGAGACAACTCACAGAGTGAGAAGAAAGACACTCACAGAGTGAGAAGAAAGACAACTCACAGAGTGAGAAGAAAGACAGCTCACAGAGTGAGAAGAGAGACAGCTCACAGAGTGAGAAGAAAGACAACTCACAGAGTGAGAAGAGAGATAACTCACAGAGTGAGAAGAGAGACAGCTCACAGAGTGAGAAGAGAGACAACTCACAGAGTGAGAAGAGAAACAGCTGACAGAGTGAGAAGAGAGACAAGCTCACAGAGTGAGAAGACAGCTAGCTCATAGACTGAACAAGCATTACACTTACAGATTGAACGTTTATCTACTTCGACAGCAAATGTCTTCAAGAAAAGTTCCTCAGCTGGTGTGCGAACTGGGTGGTAATCAGTGTCATCAGTTCTTCTGACAAATCTGTTCACTGCTGACATGGACGTCTTCAAGTCGTTTGCTGCTTGTGAAGACAATTGTGTTGGCATCCATGCCTCGTCAGCTCAACTTCTTTAATCAACTCACTTTTGGAGTGTGGCAGAAGCCAAGCTGTGTTTTAATCAAGGAAACTTTGTCAGCATCTGTTGTGATCCTGTATCCAGCGTTGACGTTGAAGTTTTCAGTATTTTTTCGCTCAGACTGGTGTGGGCATGTCAGTTTGTTGTTGGCTTGTTGCTATGTGCAGACTTGTGAACATTTAGGCCTGTTGGGTTAGTCACCAAACCTTCGTTGCTTGTTGTGAACATTTAGGCCTGTTGGGTTAGTCACCAAACCTTCGTTGCTTGTTGTGAACATTTAGGCCTGTTGGGTTAGTCACCAAACCTTCGTGCTTGTTGTGAACATTTAAGCTTGTTGGGTTTGACATCAAACCTTCTTGCTTGTTGTGAACATTTAAGCTTGTTGGGTTTGACATCAAACCTTCTTGCTTGTTGCCCGAATGCAGATTTGTAGACATTTACAGATCTCGACACCACGTCTCCCTGCTTGTTCTTTAGAGTGATGGATTTTGTGTGGCCTTGTTGTTTTTTTAACACTGATATCTGCGTTTTGTTTCTTTTAACTCTGGTACTGACATCAAGTCTCATCGATTGCTGCTTAGCTGAGGCTGGTGAGCATATAGTCAACATATTCTGACACCAAAATCTCCTGACATTAATAGTTGTTTGCCTTTCTAGTTTTAAACACGTACCTGACACAAAACTCTGACTCAGAAAAAAGAACAGTTGCTGCTTCGACTCATAGTCGTGAACATTTGTCTATGCTGACAGTGAGAACGTTTCAATTTGTGCTTAGTTCAGACACAGAATCATTTCTCTGGAATTGAAACTGAAGTATCATGAGCTGTTCTTTATCTAAGATTCAAGAACATTTATTGATATTAACACTGAAACTAAGAGCGGTTTAAACGGATCCCTGGTTCAACTTGTTTATGGATTGTGCGTGTTTATAAGGATTGGTATGACTTACAGTCTTCATAACTCTATAGCCTTAGACTTGGAAACGTACAGTTCTCTGCTCTAATAGTAACCCTTCCCCTTTTATTTTTCAGCTGCCAGAATCCTAGGAATCCAGGTTGGGAGGGTGTTTACTAAAAACACTCGCACAGTCATAGATAGCCTTGAAGACCTGGCCTCTGAGGTCATAAGTTTAGGCCTAAACCAGGACAGCCAAGTCCAGAAAACAGCACGTTAAATTAACCGTGTGACAAAGTAGGACACCCCCCCCCTTCCACACAGAGAGAAAGAGAGAGAGAGAGAGAGAGACTCATTTGTGTACTTTGACAGTACAGTGACGGACAAGAGAAGGTACCAAAGGGAATAGTACCTACCGGAGGTGCTAGTTACTTTGACGATACTACGCTAGACTTTGTGTAGTAAAAGCACTCCTCTTTGGCCACAACCTGTTGGGTTTTTAGCCTACAGCCTTGAAATGTAACTTGCTGATGTGGTGTTTTATGTTTGATGTTTCATCGTCACAGTGACAAACCAGAGGACTTGAGTGACGCGGCATTTCTTCCACAACGTGCAAGGATAAGTTGGATTTCATCTGCACCCTGAATTGGTGGTGACGGCTGTTGTTTTATCTCTCAGTGAAATATTAGTCTTCATTCTGAAGAATATGAGGACTGGAAGAGATCACATTTCGACCACAAGGGATAGAATCTGTTCGATGAACCACTACGTGACACATTAACGATTCGATTGTTACGATTTCAGAGACATTTCTTTTTTATGAAAACTTGCTTGAAACAGAGAGGAATTACTATACATACATCACCAATGACACTTTAACTGGTTACTGTCCTAACGAAAAACAACAACAACAACAAAACAAACTGTAAACGCGTTTTCCATCAAATCTACAAACATACGAAGGAGACTAGTTAATACGACGACGATTTGGCAACATCTGCAGCAGAAGCGAAAATCTGACTTAAGTTTAACGGGAAAAAAAAGAAAGCCTAGAACCTGTTTTCAATACCACGAAATTAAAAGGAGCCCTGTTTCAAAAACGAATTGACAATATCTGCAGCAGAAGGGAAAATCTGACCGACCACAAAAACGTGGACAAAAGACATAAAGGAAGAAGGAAAGAAAGAAAGAAAAAGAAAGAAAGAAAAAAGAAAACTCATGGGTTTTAGAATACAAGTGAGTGGTTTTACGTTATGCGTCTAGTACTCAATTGTGTCAAGCACTACAACAAACCTGTGGATATATGACTAAGTAAGAAAGTAAAACAAGAATTTGTCTCAAAGACGGATTTGAACATTCTGAATCTAACAAAACTGAAACTGGAAAGATATAA
>JAPXFY010000025.1:23035020-23045020 GCA_030674185.1 Monoplex corrugatus | reverse complement strand
GCCACCATAATGGTCACAGAAGCTGGCACCGTTTTTACAGTGCGATGATGATGATGTCGATGAGTCTGATAATCATCATGGATGCTATGGAGTTCCATCTAGGATTGAGACTGCGTGACAGGGCTGTATTGTACACTTACTATTATAATGTATCCTGGCGTCAACCAGGCCCGAGAGATACAGGCATCTGCGATGCTGGTCAGAAGATTTGAGCAACACCCTCAGTGACGCATCCGTGAAGTGGATGAGACTCGACTGTGTGGTCCCAGTCTTCTCAATGAGCCCATAGCACGCCCAACTCTGGGTAGGAGCCAGTTGGAGCCAAAAAATCCCACAGTGATTTTTGAAGGGACTGATGGGGATTGGAACCCACAACCTTCCAGTCGGTAGTCCATTGCTCTAACCACTACACCACGGCTACTGGTGGTCCGGTGAGAATTCATTTCGGTTTGACAGTTGTGTATATGGAGACAAGCGTGTGTCCATCCATGGACAACGTCCAAATGTGGGTACCAGCAAGACGTTCCTTCTACATGACATCGCAAAGTCCATAAAGCCAAGGTCACGGTGACCTTCCCACAAGAATAAATCCACCCGGTTCTCCCTCACCCACCCTCCTGTCCTGACTTAACCCCAGTGTGACTTCTGGGTAAAACAAAATTTGGCGGGCAAAAAGTTTTCAAGAATCCAGGACTTTCGGAAAAGAGTGAAATCACAACTTGTTACCATGTCTCACTTATACTCACAAAACGCATCTGATTCATGGATTAGGAGGCTGAAAATCTGTGTAGAGAGAGAGAAGAAGATTACTTGTTTTGTGAAGTTAAAATCTGTGTAGAGAGAGAGGAGAAGATCACTTGTTTTGTGAAGTTAAAATCTGTGTAGAGAGAGAGGAGAAGATCACTTGTTTTGTGAAGTTAAAATCTGTGTAGAGAGAGAGAGGAGAAGATCACTTGTTTTGTGAAGTTAAAATCTGTGTAGAGAGAGAGAGAGGAGAAGATCACTTGTTTTGTGAAGTTAAAATCTGTGTAGAGAGAGAGAGGAGAAGATCACTTGTTTTGTGAAGTTAAAATCTGTGTAGAGAGAGAGAGAGGAGAAGATCACTTGTTTTGTGAAGTTAAAATCTATGTAGAGAGAGAGAGGAGAAGATCACTTGTTTTGTGAAGTTAAAATCTGTGTAGAGAGAGGAGAAGATCACTTGTTTTGTGAAGTTAAAATCTGTGTAGAGAGAGAGAGGAGATGATCACTTGTTTTGTGAAGTTAAAATCTGTGTAGAGAGAGAGGAGAAGATCACTTGTTTTGTGAAGTTAAAATCTGTGTAGAGAGAGAGAGAGAGGAGAAGATCACTTGTTTTGTGAAGTTAAAATCTGTGTAGAGAGAGAGAGGAGAAGATCACTTGTTTTGTGAAGTTAAAATCTGTGTAGAGAGAGAGAGGAGAAGATCACTTGTTTTGTGAAGTTAAAATCTGTGTAGAGAGAGAGAGGAGAAGATCACTTGTTTTGTGAAGTTAAAATCTGTGGAGAGAGAGAGGAGAAGATCACTTGTTTTGTGAAGTTAAAATCTGTGTAGAGAGAGAGGAGAAGATCACTTGTTTTGTGAAGTTAAAATCTGTGTAGAGGAGAGAAGAAGATCACTTGTTTTGTGAAGTTAAAATCTGTGCAGAGAGAGAGGAGAAGATCACTTGTTTTGTGAAGTTAAAATCTGTGTAGAGAGAGAGAAGAAGATTACTTGTTTTGTGAAGTTAAAATCTGTGCAGAGAGAGAGAAGAAGATCACTTGTTTTGTGAAGTTAAAATCTGTGCAGAGAGAGAGAGAAGAAGATCACACTTGTTTTGTGAAGTTAAAATCTGTGTAGAGAGAGAGAAGAAGATTACTTGTTTTGTGAAGTTAAAATCTGGCAGAGAGAGAGAAGAAGATCACTTGTTTTGTGAAGTTAAAATCTGTGTAGAGAGAGAGAGAGGAGAAGATCACTTGTTTTGTGAAGTTAAAATCTGTGTAGAGAGAGGAGAAGAAGATCACTTGTTTTGTGAAGTTAAAATCTGTGTAGAGAGAGGAGAAGAAGATCACTTGTTTTGTGAAGTTAAAATCTATGTAGAGAGAGGAGAAGATCACTTGTTTTGTGAAGTTAAAATCTGTGTAGAGAGAGAGAGAGGAGAAGATCACTTGTTTTGTGAAGTTAAAATCTGTGTAGAGAGAGGAGAAGAAGATCACTTGTTTTGTGAAGTTAAAATCTGTGTAGAGAGAGGAGAAGAAGATTACTTGTTTTGTGAAGTAAGTGACAAGGCTTTGGGATCAGCCCTCGTGTAACGACAAGACCATCTTGGGATTTTCAGTCTTGGAACGAGACAGGAAGTAAAACAAAAGGAGAGAAATCCAAAGAAGACAAGGAGACAATAAAACCTGTCTCATTCACTGATTCAGTCAACCGAGCGAGCAAGCAACCAGGCAATTAATACAAACCAGGAACGCCAGACAGCCCCACTGAAAAAGGCCCTACCTACCGTTCTCTCCTCTCTCTGTCTCTGTGCTCTCTCTGTCTCTCTTCTCTCTCTCTCTCTCTCTCTCTCTTCTCTCTCCTCTCTCTCTTTCTGTCTGTTTCTCTGTCTCTCTGTCTCTGTCTCTCTCTGTATTTCTCTTTCTCTCTCTCTCTCTTTCTGTCTGTTTCTCTGTCTCTCTGTCTCTGTCTCTCTCTGTATTCTCTTTCTCTGTCCTGTCTGTCTGTCTTGTGTCTGCCTCTCTCTCTCTATCTGTTTTTCTGTCTGTCTCTGTCTAGTCTCTCTCTATCTCTGTCTCTCTCTGTCTCTGTCTGTCTCTGTTTCTCTATCTCTGTCTCTCTGTCTCTCACTCTCTCTCTGTCTCTCTCACTCTCTCTCTCTGTCTCTCACTCTCTTTCTCTATCTCTCATTCTCTCTCTCTCACTCTCTCACTCTCTCTCTCTCACACTCTTTCTCTCTCTTTCTCACTCTCTCTGTATGTCTCTCTCTCACTCTTTCTCTCTCTCTCCTCACTCTCTCTCTCTCTGTCCGTCTCTCACTCTCTCTCTCTCACTCTCACTCTCTCTCTCTCTCTCTCTCTCTCACTCTCTCTCCCATTCTCTCTCTGTCTTTGTCTCTCACTCTCACTCTCTCTCTGTCTCTCACTCTCTCTCTCACTCTCTTTCACTCTCTCTCACACTGTCTCTCTCACTCTCTCTCTCTCTCTCTCTCTCACTCTTTCACTCACTCTCACTCTGTCTCTCTCATTTCTACCTTCCTCCAGCCCTCCTCCCCCCAAAAAAAATCAGAACAAAGAAAAAAGAAAGAGACAGAGAGAGAGACACAGACAGACAGACAGAGAGCGACACACAGACTCACAGACAGACAGACAGACAGAGACAATAGACACAGCTGAACAACGGAATAAAAGCTAGAACAAAGAACGTTTTTGTTGGGATTTTGAAATATATCTTTACAGGATGATTGTCTCGGTTTTAGCTGACACTACAGTTTCTTGCAAACATACTGCATTGCCAGCCTACCCCTACCCTCGGAAAGAGAAGAGAAAAAGATGTTTTCACCCTCGGAAAGAGAAGAGAAAAAGATGTTTTCACGCTCGGAAAGAGAAGAGAAAAAAATGTTTTCACCCTCGGAAAGAGAAGAGAAAAAGATGTTTTCACGCCCAGAAAGAGAAGAAAAAAAGATTGTTTTCACGCTCGGAAAGAGAAGAGAAAAAGATGTTTTCACCCTCGGACAGAGAAGAGAAGAAAAAGGAGTTTTCACCCACGGACAGAGAAGAGAAGAGAAAAGGATGTTTTCACCCTCGGACAGACAAGAGAAAAGGATCACCCTTGGACAGAGAACAGAAAAAGATGTTTTCATCCTCGGACAGAGAAGAGAAAAGGATCACCCTTGGACAGAGAACAGGAAAAGATGTTTTCATCCTCGGACAGAGAAGAGAAAAGGCTGTTTTCACCCTCGGACAGAGAAGAGAAAAGAATGTTTTCATTCTCGGACAGAGAAGAGAAAAAGATGTTTTCACCCTCGGACAGCGAAGAGAAAAGGATGTTTCACCCTCGGACAGCGAAGAGAAAAGAATGTTTTCATTCTCGGACAGAGAAGAGAAAAGATGTTTTCACCCTCGGACAGCGAAGAGAAAAGGATGTTTCACCCTCGGACAGCGAAGAGAAAAGGATGTTTTCACTCTCGGACAGAGAAGAGAAAAGAATGTTTTCACTCTCGGACAGAGAAGAGAAAAGGATGTTTTCACTCTCGGACAGAGAAGAGAAAAAGATGTTTTCACTCTCGGACAGAGAAGAGAAAAAGATGTTTTCACTCTCGGACAGAGAAGAGAAAAGGATGTTTTCACTCTCGGACAGAGAAGAGAAAAGGATGTTTTCACCCTCGGACAGAGAAGAGAAAAAGATGTTTTCACTCTCGGACAGAGAAGAGAAAAGATGTTTTCACTCTCGGACAGAGAAGAGAAAAAGATGTTTTCACTCTCGGACGAGAAGAGAAGAGAAAAAAGATGTTTTCACCCTCGGACAGAGAAGAGAAAAGGATGTTTTCACTCTCGGACAGAGAAGAGAAAAGGATGTTTTCACTCTCGGACAGAGAAGAGAAAAGATGTTTTCACTCTCGGACAGAGAAGAGAAAAAGATGTTTTCACTCTCGGACAGAGAAGAGAAAAAGATGTTTTCACTCTCGGACAGAGAAGAGAAAAAGATGTTTTCACTCTCGGACAGAGAAGAGAAAAAGATGTTTTCACTCTCGGACAGAGAAGAGAAAAAGATGTTTTCACTCTCGGACAGAGAAGAGAAAAAGATGTTTTCACTCTCGGACAGAGAAGAGAAAAAGATGTTTTCACTCTCGGAACAGAGAAGAGAAAAAGATGTTTTCACTCTCGGACAGAGAAGAGAGGAAAAGAGTTTTCACCTCGGACAGAGAAGAGAAAAGGATGTTTTCACTCTCGGACAGAAAGAGAAAAGGATGTTTTCACTCTCGGACAGAGAAGAGAAAAAGGATGTTTTCACTCTCGGACAGAGAAGAGAAAAAGATGTTTTCACTCTCGGACAGAGAAGAGAAAAAGATGTTTTCACTCTCGGACAGAGAAGAGAAAAAGATGTTTTCACCCTCGGACAGCGAAGAGAAAAGGATGTTTCACCCTCGGACAGGAAGAGAAAAAGATGTTTTCACTCTCGGACAGAGAAGAGAAAAGGATGTTTTCACTCTCGGACAGAGAAGAGAAAAGGATGTTTTCACTCTCGGACAGAGAAGAGAAAAGGATGTTTTCACTCTCGGACAGAGAAGAGAAAAAGATGTTTTCACCCTCGGACAGAGAAGAGAAAAAGATGTTTTCACTCTCGGACAGAGAAGAGAAAAAGATGTTTTCACCCTCGGACAGAGAAGAGAAAAAGAATGTTTTCATTCTCGGACAGAGAAGAGAAAAAGATGTTTTCACCCTCGGACAGCGAAGAGAAAAGGATGTTTCACCCTCGGACAGAGAAGAGAAAAAGATGTTTTCACTCTCGGACAGAGAAGAGAAAAGGATGTTTTCACTCTCGGACAGAGAAGAGAAAAGGATGTTTTCACTTCGGACAGAGAAGAGAAAAGGATGTTTTCACTCTCGGACAGAGAAGAGAAAAAGATGTTTTCACCCTCGGACAGAGAAGAGAAAAAGATGTTTTCACTCTCGGACAGAGAAGAGAAAAAGATGTTTTCACTCTCGGACAGAGAAGAGAAAAAGATGTTTTCACTAACCCTCCTCACCCACTAGCCACAAAGCCTGTAGTGGATAAAACACCACAATGTAAAGTGAAAAAACAACAAACAAACAAACAAAAACAAACAAACAAACAAAAAACAACAAACAAAAAACAAACAAACAAACAACAAACAAACAAACAACAAACAAACAACGCCCATGGTCGGAATCTGTGTTGGACAGATCTCCCTCTCCTCTCTACTGCACCATCAGTATTGGTCTTGGTGTTGGTCCTCTTTATTTCATTTAAGTGTTTATTTCGTCCGTTTATTTACTTATCTGTTTAAATATGTATCTATTCCACTCTTCACCCCTCTTTAGGAATGCCAGGGGATCTTTCAATATAAATAGTATCCCCATCTTCTGGAAATTCTGTGCTAGAAATTTCCTCTTTTCTGTCACTCTCTTTGTCTCTGCCTTCTTCCTTTGCTTTCTATTATTTCATTTTGTCATTTTCTGCCTTGCTGGTCCATTCACCTGTATATGTTCGATAAAGTCTTACGTACTTTTTCTTATGATTGATAATTTGGGTACATGTATTAAGCGCAATTTTGGCTCTAGAGAAATGAGATATGCTGAAGCAATTTTAGGTAATTTATGCCCGTTTTTATATATGTTTGAGTGTCCTAAGTTATGTATAAATTTGTGTTTGGGTTTGGTTTTTTAACTCCTCTATGCGATACGTTGAACGGGGTGGTCAACGCCAGGGGCATCTCCTTAGATTATGTGCGTGAATGCATTGATACGTGTACTTAATTTTCTTTTCCTTTTTCCCTGTGGAAGTATGGTGTATGCTTTGAAACGGTTATGGCTGATATGGCTCTACGCAGTCGGCTGGGCTTTAAACAAAAATAACTATTTATCTATTTACTTATTTTTTTAATGACGCGGTAAACTTAGGTCCTGTGTGCTCCATTGTCTTCAGACAATGTGAAAGATCCCGTGGCAATAAAGGTGTGTCTTACATAAGTCATTTGAATAGGTAAACAAAACATACCTTGAAAATAAGTAATACAAACAAACAGTGAAACAATACAAACAAGCAGTGAAACAATACAAACAAACAATGAAACAATACAAACAAGCAATGAAACAAAACAATGCCAACAAGCAATGAAACAATACAAACAAACAATGAAACAATACAAACAAGCAATGAAACAAAACAATGCCAACAAGCAATGAAACAATACAAACAAGCAATGAAACAATGCAAACAAAACAATACAAACAAGCAATGAAACAATACAAACAAGCAATGAAACAATACAAACAAGCAATGAAACAATGCAAACAAAAACAATACAAACAAGCAATGAAACAATACAAACAAGCAATGAAACAATACAAACAAGCAATGAAACAATACAAACAAGCAATGAAACAATACAAACAAAACAATACAAACAAGCAAAGAAAAAATACAAACAAAACAATGCAAACAAGCAATGAAACAATACAAACAAAAACAATGCAAACAAGCAATGAAACAATACAAACAAAACAATACAAACAAGCAAAGAAACAATGCAAACAAAACAATACAAACAAGCAATGAAACAATACAAACAAAAAAACAATACAAACAAGCAATGAAACAATACAAACAAAACAATGCAAACAAGCAATGAAACAATACAAACAAGCAATGAAACAATACAAACAAAACAATACAAACAAGCAATGAAACAATACAAACAAGCAATGAAACAATACAAACAAAACAATGCAAACAAGCAATGAAACAATACAAACAAGCAATGAAACAATACAAACAAAACAATACAAACAAGCAATGAAACAATACAAACAAGCAATGAAACAATACAAAACAAAACAATGCAAACAAGCAATGAAACAATACAAACAAGCAATGAAACAATACAAACAAAACAATGCAAACAAGCAATGAAACAATACAAACAAGAATAAACAATACAAACAAGAATGAAAAATACAAACAAAACAATACAAACAAGCAATGAAACAATACAAACAAAACAATACAAACAAGCAATGAAACAATACAAACAAAACAATACAAACAAGTAATGAACAATAAACAAAACAATACAACAAGTAAGAAACAATACAAACAAAACAATACAAACAAGTAATGAAACAATACAAACAAAACAATACAAACAAGTAATGAAACAATACAAACAAAACAATACAAACAAGTAATGAAACAATACAAACAAAACAATACAAACAAGTAATGAAACAATACAAACAAAACAATACAAACAAGTAATGAAACAATACAAACAAAACAATACAAACAAGTAATGAAACAATACAAACAAAACAATACAAACAAGTAATGAAACAATACAAACAAAACAATACAAACAAGCAATGGAAACAATACAAACAAAAACAATACAAACAAGATAAAATACAGCAAAACAATACAAGCAAAACAATACAAACAAGCAAGAAACAATACAAACAAAACAATACAAAACAACAAGGAAACAATACAAACAAAACAATACAAAACAAAATAATACAAACAAAAACAATACAAACAAGACACTCTAGATAGAACTACTGAACACCCCCCCCCCCCTCCCACTCTGTCGTTTTACCAGCGGTGTTAATCTCCCCCTTCCACCTTCCACCTTCCACCTTCCCGCTTCCCAAAGAAAGGACAATAAACAAGTGGAGACCATCACCAACAGCAGCATTCCAAAACAAAGAGTCAAACAAAGAACATTTGTTCTGATGTTTCGTTAGTTTTAACCCTTTGACTCCCACACCCTATCCACCAACTGCAAAAACTTAACCCTCTGACTCCCTCACCCTATCCATCAGCTTCCTGCAGGAAGCTGGTGGATAGGGTGAGGGAGTCGAAGGGTTAAGTTTTTGCTGCAGGAAGCTGGTGGATAGGGTGAGGGAGTCGAAGGGTTAAGTTTTTGCTGCAGAAAGCTGGTGGATAGGGTGAGGGAGTCGAAGGGTTAAGTTTTTGCTGCAGGAAGCTGGTGGATAGGGTGAGGGAGTCGAAGGGTTAAGTTTTTGCTGCAGGAAGCTGGTGGATAGGGTGAAGGAGTCGAAGGGTTAAGTTTTTGCTTTGCTAACACGGTTGACAATGCAGGATGCTGGTGGACAAGGTGCGGGAGTCAAAGGGTTAATATCCCCCTCTTCCCCCCCCCCCCCACCCATCCCGCTCCCCAAAGAAAGGACAATAAACAGGCGGAGACCATCACCAACAACAGCAATCCAGATCGAAGACCCAAACAGAAAACACTAAAGTCTTTTGTTCTGATGTTCCGTTAGTTTTAAGCACTGGTCGTGTCGGTGTCTCTCTTTCAGCTGCCACCACAGTTTCTGCAGAAACATTCCATCCCCATCTTCCCCTTCCCGCCTCCCCCTAGAGGAAGGGAAATCTCAGTCGGTCTGGAAATGGAAGCCACGTTTATGGCGACCTTGATGAGTGTTTTACCCTCTAAGCCACGCTCTGCCCTTCCTGCATCAAAAAAAAAAGATCGGATGTATTTGTCTGTATCAATGCTTCATGTGTTGGCTAGAGAGAGTTTCTGGACGAATCTTCACCAACTTTGGGTCCAAGGTTCGGACCGGTGAGAAATACATTCAGTTGAATTCAGTTCAGTTCAATTCAATAGTACTTTATCAATCTACAAGATGATTCTTGTGCGCAGTCACAGGCTCGATCTCCCCCCGTGGGGATGCCGGGGGCTCTTTCAGTATAAATAGTGTCCCCACCTTCTGGAAATTCTGTGTTAGAAATTTTCTCTTTTCTGCCGGTCTCCTTGTTTCTTTCTTCCTCCTTTGCTTTCTGTCATTTCTTCCTGTCTTTTTCTGCCTTAATGGTCCATTCACCTGTATGTGTTCGATAAAGTCTTACGTACTGTTTCTTAGGATTGATAACTGGGTGTATGTGTTACGTGCATTTTTGGCTCTAGGGAAATGAGATATGCGGAAGCAATTTTTGGTAATTTATGCCCATTTTTATAAGTGTTTTAGAGTCCTTAGTTATGTTTAATTTGTATTCAGGTATGTTTGTTAAATCCCCTGTACGATAAACTGGACGGAGTCGTCAACGCCAGGGGCATCTCCTTCGATTATGTGCGCGAATGCATTGATACATGTACTTAATTTTCTTTTCCTTTTTTCCTCTGTTGAAGTATTGTGTATGTTTTGAGCTGATTATTGCCCTGATATGGCCCTACGCAGTCGGCTGGGCTCTAAACAAAAATGACAGTTATAACAGGCTCGATATAAATACAAAGACAAAA
>JAPXFY010000025.1:23000020-23010020 GCA_030674185.1 Monoplex corrugatus | reverse complement strand
CATACCTTCAACCAACATGTCATCAAAACATTAAGTGATGATATATGGCATACCTTCAACCAACATGTCATCAAAACATTAATTTAAGTGATGTTATATGGCGTACCTTCAACCAATGTGACATCAAAACATTAAGTGATGATATATGGCATACCTTCAACCAACACGACATAAACACCGTAACTGGCGATGTAACATGGTAAATGACTCCCTTACGAAGAGAAGGCCTAAAAGTGACATTTACAACACAAAACATAACTCTGACATGAAAAGCGTACAAGGTAGGCTATTCTCAAGTATGTAAAACGTAACATGATGACGTAATTTCCGCTTCACCACCTTCACCCTCCACTCTACATGATTACGTCTGTTTCATTTTCAGTTTCTCAAGACTACGTATTCGCGCACGGAATGAATTCCATATGCTTTAACGTCACAGGTGCCACGTGTATGGTGATCATGGCACAAGCCTTAAGCCTGCACATAAACCCATGAGCTGGTCAGGTCCTGAGGCACTACCTAGCCTATGTTTTACTTATTCTATATTTTATACCGCTGCTGTATCATGATTACGTCGACAACGCTTTGTTGAGTGTATTATTCTTATGGTTAGTGTAATTGTTTGAAGAGATCAGTTTTCAGTGCTGACTGTAAGACACTGATGGAAAAGCCATTGAGAGATCAGATTGTTATTGTTATTGTTGTTTAAGCACAGCCGACTGCGTACAGCCATATCAGGGCTATGAACGCTTCAAAACTTAAAAACTTCAATTGGAAACAAAACAAAAAAAGAAAATTAAGTACACACATCAATGCATTCGTGCACATAAGCTAAGGACATGCCCCTGGCGCTGACCACTCTGTCCAATTTATCGCACAGGGATATTAAAAAAAAACCACACCTGAATGCAAATTTAAGCATACCTGAAGGACACCATAACATACAAAAATGGGCCTAAATTACCTAAAATTGCCTCCGCATATCTCATCTCCCTACAGCCAAAAAATGCACTTAATACACGTACCCAATTATCAATCCTAAGAAAAAGTACGTCAGACTTTATCGAACACATACAGGTGAATGGACCAGCAAGGCAGAAAATGATAGGAAGATTTGACAGAACGCAAAGGAACAAGGCAGAAACAAAGAGAGTGACAGAAAAGAGAAGTTTCTACCATAGAATTTCCAGAAGGTGGGGATACTGTTTTTACTGAAAGAGCCCCCGGCATCCCCACGGGGGTGAGAGATCAGATGGAAAAGTTTCTCTTAAAACCTGAAATAAGAACCAGCTTTTTTTTTTTTTTCAAAGTGGCTTGTATAATACAAGGATGGAATTTTTATAAACACGAAAACGCAGTTTCCAAAAGTGTTGTGTGTGTGTGTTGTTGTTGTTGTTGTTGTTGTTGTTGTTGTTGTTGTTGTTGTTGTTGTTGTTGTTGTTGTTGTAAACACGAAAACGCAGTTTCCAAAAGTGTTTGTGTGTGTGTTGTTGTTGTTGTTGTTGTTGTTGTTGTTGTTGTTGTGTTAAACACGAAAACGCAGTTTCCAAAAGTGTGTGTGTATGAGTTTGTTGTTGTTGTTGTTGTTGTTGTTGTTGTTGGTTGTTGTAAACACGAAAACGCAGTCTCCAAAAGTGTGTTTATGAATTGGTGGTGGTGGTGGTGGTGGGGGGTTGTTTTTTTTTTGCTGTTGTTGTTGTTGTTTTTTTATGACGTGGACTCTAAACCTGATGACGTCATTTTGTCCCCCAGACCTTACTACGGCGACGAGACAGCTTGGCGAGACTGACGTGCCGTGACTCCGCCCTGTGTCACTATGTCACACTGCACTGTCACGCTTTTCGCCGTGCCCTGCAGCTGCCCCTGTGGTTCTGCAACCGTCACGTGCAGTCCTGGCTGGCGCTGTGTGCACGTGAACCCGGCGTGCAGTTTGAAAGGTATGGAGTGGATGGTGCCCTGTGGGTGACTCAAGATCTGATATCTCGAGTTCAACCCCAGCCTCATCAAACATTCATCCATCATCAAGTGCCCTGCCGCATGGCGTTGGCGATCATGGCCTTTCATATGTATCTATCCCACGCTGCATGCCGTAAGCACATCTTCCACCCTCTCCGTCTCAGCCACTCTGCAAGTCCGTCCACTACTTTCTCCCTGGGTCTACCCGGTGCTCTCTTTCCCTCCAGCTTTCCTGTAACCCCCCCCCCTCCCCGACCCCAGCCTGCAACAATAAAACCTGACCTGTTCGCTGTCCCCTATCTTAATGATTCCATCATTCTGGTGGTGTCAAGTGTTTCCAAAGTCACTCCCCTCCCCCTCCCCCTCCCTCCTCACCCCAATGTCAAGACCTTGCCAGCACATTGAAGTTTGGAGTCTGCCAGATAATTGTTGGCAGATTTGGGTGGAACACATATGGAATTGTCCGAGTGTGACGAATCCGTCTTGAACACATCCAAAGATGCTGGGGACTGTTTCTGTCTGTACGCTGTCAGGGACATGTGGTTTGTGCCGCTCAGCGTTGCTCGTGTTACATTTGCGCGAATCTTGATAAACCCTGCTTAAACCAATGAGGCTGAAACATAAGTCGGTGCTACCAATTGCGGATGCGCTCGTTGAGGTGGCCACGAGATTTCTGACCAACACCCGGGTGCGTATCGTTGAGGGTGTTGCTCAAATTTTGACAGAACCCGCAGGTGTGTACTCCAGCCTGGTCACACCAGATCTATGATCTAGTAAGGTAGGGTAAGCCCTGTCACGCAGTCTCAATCCTAGATGGAACTCCATAGCATCATCATGATTATCATCTCATGACGTCATCATATGCATTGTAAAAACTGTGCCATTGGCCATTAAGGTGACGTAGAAAATGGCACAAAAAAGAAAGAAGGAAAAAAGAAGGCCAGCACAAAAGTAACCTCTCTGAGTGCGATGGTCCTAAAAAATGTAATGTGGAACATATCGTATCGAGTGTCCCTTGTGATAATGCTGGGCATACATATACATAGGGTACAGTGGGTGACTTACAGATATCTCCACGTGACAAACTTAAAATTGTCCTTTGACTCCCTCACCCTGTCCACCAGCATCCTGCATTGTCGTTCTTCCTCAGTCTTCCCGTTGGTGAGCAGCGGGAAATGGGACCTAGTAAGTTGACATCACCAGAGTGATTGGAGCGTTAACCCTTTGGCTTCTGCACCCTATCTACCAACTACAAACCAACTTAACCCTTTGGCTTCTTCACCCTATCCATCAACTTCCTACAAGAAGCTGATGGACAGGGTGCGGGAGTCAAAGGGTTACGTTTTTGCTTTTTTAACATGGTTGGCAATGCAGGATGCTGGTGGACAGGGTGCGGGAGTCAAAGGGTTACGTTTTTGCTTTTTTAACATGGTTGGCAATGCAGGATTCTGGTGGACAGGGTGCGGGAGTCAAAGGGTTAAGGTGGACAGCAAACATGCCAGTTGTTATGTAACGGGCTGACATTGAGCTGGAGTCATGGGATGTGGGGTCTGAGGCTCTGTCTGCATCTTTCCTCTTTTGTAACATAGTTTGCACCCTGACTTTTCTGTCGTCTGTTCTTTCTCTTTTCTGCCCTACCAGCCCATTCACCTCTATTTCTTTTTTTTTTTTTTTTTTTTTTTTTTTTGCTTGTTTTTTTTGGGTTTTTTTTTTTTTTTTTTTTTTTTTTGTTTTGTTTTAGGATCATGGCACTCAGGGAGGTTACCTTTGTGCTCACCGTTTTTCCCCGTCCCATTTTCTACGCCACCTTAATGGCTGTAGAAGCTGGCACAGTTTTTACAATGCAATGATGATAATGATGTTGTTGATGAGGATGATAACCATGATGCTATGGAGTTTCAAACTGTACACTATCTACACTGTACAGCAATGTGACGGTGTGTGCGGTATGTGGAACAACCTGTGAAGTCAGTACATAGTCATACATGCACATAGCACTGAGCACAGCTGTCTGCTGAGGTCTGATACAACACAAACAACAAAGACGTCTGGGACAGTGTTCATTGCTTAGTCAAAGACCAAATCAATAAATCAATAGATATACTTGTACTCTCTTACAAAAGTAAACACATGAATGAAAAAGAAAGAAACTCACCTTACTGAGGCAGATACTCGCTAAACACAGAACTGTAGTAAAGGGAAAGATCTTAGCTCTTAGCAACCTTGTCACAATTGCGAGTACTTTTTTTTTTTTTTTGAGGGAGGGGGGGGGGGGTGTCTGTGTGTGTGTGTCTGTTTTCTGTGTCAAACTGTACGACCGATATCAGTACGGTTTAAGCTTTTGACTCCCCGCACCCTATCCACCAACTGCAAAAACTTGACTGTTTGACTTCCTCACTCTATCCACCAGCTTCCTGCAGGAAGCTGGTGGATAGGGTGAGGGAGTCAAATGGTCCAAGTTTATACTTTGCTAGCATGGTTGGTAATGCAGCATGCTGGTGGACGGTGTGCGGGAGTCAAAGAGTTAAACGTTTGTCTTTTCCAGGCAGTACTTACAGCTTTCCGACAAAGGACTAGTGGCTTTGGACTGGGATGCTGTGTGTACGTTTGTTTTCTATGTCAAACTGTACGACCGCTATCAGTATGGTTAAAATGGTGTTTATCTTTTTCCAGGCAATACTTACAGCTTTCCGACAAAGGACTAGTGGCTTTGGACTGGGAGTTGGGCGGACAGCACCTGCCTCACGGCCATCCCGTTCTTCTGGTCCTTCCAGATCTTCCCCAGTCAGCCTTGCAGGTGGGAGCCGTGTGTCGGGAAGCCTTCACCTTTGGTCTCAAGGCCGTCGTCGTCAACCGCCGCGGGCAGAGCAACAGCCCTCTGAACACGCCCAAAATGCCAGGATACGGAGAGACTTCCGACCTCCGCGAGGCTGTGGATTTCTTGAGGCAAGAGGGGATAACTCTCAGTGCGGTGGGGATCGGAACGGGGGGTGATCTTCTCTTGTCCTACCTGGGACAGTACGGATCTTCGGCTCATCTCAAATCCGCGGTGTGCATCTCGCCCTCGTTCAGCGGCGAGAATACTTTGCATCATCTGACCTTTCCTTATTCCTGTCTGTATCTGTCTCATCTTAAACACACGGTGCTGAGACACGCCAAAGTGTTTGGCGACCTCGCCCACCTAGCTCGGCATGCCTGGACTGTGCAGGAGTTCGACCGCCGTCTTCACTGCGTGGGCAGCAGCTCTGCAGGAGGGGATTACAATTCTTTAGAAGACTTTTGGGCAGAGAACGAACCTCTCCGAGAAGCTGACGAAATCAGCATTCCTCTTCTTTGTATCTCCAGCCTGGACGATCCCGTATGCTCCTCGACTCACATCCAACACGAACTGTTCCGGACAGTCCCCAATCTCTTCCTGCTTACCCTGCCCCAGGGCGGGCACGCGGGATTCAGACAATCTCTCCACGGGCTTTCGTGGGCTGAGAAGCGGCCATGGATTTTGTGCTGTCGATGCTGACGTATAACGCCCATCTACCTGACGTCGACAGTTCCTGCGCCCACGTCTGCACGCAAACGGACATGGAATTTTTCGACTTCCAGTGCCGGACCGAGGACGATATTTTCGACGTTGATTGTCGTCCTGAGGACGAGTTGGACGAGGAGAAACACCACACGGAAGACGATCCGTTGGGATGTGAGCTCAAGCCAAAGGAGAGGAGTCCGAATGGACATTGCAACACGCTGAAAGTTTGTGGACATGTGGACGTTTGTGGACATGTGGACGTTTGTGGAAGTGTGGAAGAGGGTTGTGCGAGTGCGGACGGAGACTGTGGAAGTATGGAGGTACGTGGAAGGGTGGAAGAACTCCGTGGAAGCGTGGAAGAGCATTTAGACGTGGACTCATTGGACGTGGAAGTGATTGAGATGGAGAGACAGACTCGATCTCCTACTGAAGGGCATGGCTTGAGATGAGACGTTTGAACAGTGTTGACAGTTGCTCACTCTGTATGGATGTGTGGGGTGGGGGACAGCTGGTGGAAAGGTGTGTGGGGTGGGGGTTGTTTGGTGTGTGTGTGTGTGTCTGTGCGTGCGTGTGTGCGTGCGTGCGTGTGTGTGTGTGTGTGTGTGTGTATGTGTGTGTTAATCAGGCAGGCAGATGGACACTGCTACAGAGAGAATGCGTGGATGTGTCTGCGAGAGATGATTCTGTGTGTGTGTATGTGTGTGTGTGTGTGTGTGTGTGTGTGTGTGTGTGTGTGTGTGTGTGTGTGTGTGTGTGTGTGTTCTTACGTGTGTCTGTGAAAAAGAGGGACAGGCAGAACAGCGTGGATGATAAACGGTTAAGTTTAAGTGTGTTTTTTAGGTTCTTGGGTGTACTTGCGCGTGCGCGCATTGCATGCACCCTTTGGGTAGTATTTGTACAAGTAGGTTTTCTACCCATTTATTTATTCCATGTGTTTGTCTCAGATGTTTTAGCCTCAGTGTTTTGTCTCTTGCTGGATGGGTAAGAAACAGTCGTATAAAAATTGGGTTTTAGTTGATGTTGGTTGTTCAAAACACCTAGCATCATTACTAGTAATACTGTTGTTGAATTGCTGACCCTATCGAAGACTTGACATTTCAATTATTCTCAGGCGTGCCTTCATCATGACTTAGTATAGAATATTACATTTCGCTTGTTCATTTTTTCACCCAGTGAAGGACTGTTTCTATGATGTTAATATTTTGCTTGAAATGACCTTACTGACTAGTGACATTTGATGTACATTTAAGCAGTATTTTGTCATGCGATATATGACACATATTTGACAAAGAAGACCTTCCGCGACTTTCAGTTTTTTCTTGAGTTAACCTGATATTATTTTGAACTGCTGCCAAGAGTTATTTCTTTATATCATGTCGATACTACATATATACAGCCATGATTTGATTCAGTTTTTACGTCGACACCTACCTCAGGTGATATACCCGACGGGGATAACCATCCCAGGAAAGTGGGGGAAGGGGGCCTATCTAATTCTATACTGACACCACCAGAACAACAATGATGTTAAGATGGGACAGTGACAAGGCCAGTTTTAATACAGCGCACCCCAGGAGTCGAACTCACAACCATTAACGTGTGAATCCGACGCTCCAAACCAACTGAGCTACTGGGGACCACAGAAGTTGCCAACAGCACCCGGCGTTCCCAGGCGGTCACCCATCCAAGTACTAACCGGGCCTGACGTTGCTTAACTTCGGTGATCGGACGAGAAGCGGTGTTTTCAACGTGGTGTGGCCGTTGGCAAAAAAAATGACTGTGGACAACAAACACCCTGCAATACGCTTAGGATGGTCTCTATCTCGTCTTGAACCTGCGGTGTTGAGACACACCGTTGTGTTTGGAAACCTTGCTCATCTAGCTCGACAGTGTGACAGGTACAACTTGTTACAGGTCGAAATATTACAGTAGGTACAGAGGAAGACAGTTGTTAGGTTCTGTTCTATTAGATCTCATGTTTCATTTGTACTTGATTGACCTGTCACTGGAATAAGTAAGTTTACAGGTATTATGATGTTCATGTTATTTCTTCAAGCTTTGACAAGTCCTTTGCCGTCAACTGGTCTTTGATATGTATACTATATATATATATACGTATTTGTATATATTCAACATTTTGTTACTTTTCCATCCAAGAGAGAGCTATTTATCTGACTTTGGTTTTGGGCAGAAATTATGCGTGTTAGAAACGTGAAGAAAATTGTAGAAAATTCAGACGTGGACTGGCCTTAATGTGTGTCTCCAGTTTTGACTGATAGCATCGTGTTTGAAATGTTGACTCGAACGTTCAGGTGTTTGAGGCCTCCTTGATGGCCTGTTGACTGTGGAGTCCTGTACCCTAACACTGACACTTTCACATAGCTGGTGTTTCTGTTCGCACTGCCTATGAATATTAGTCAACAAGCAAAGCCACAACAAGACTGAGGCAGCCGAGATGCGTTTTTTAAAAAGAATGTTGAGAGTTCCATGGATAGCAAAGAAAACAAACGAGACAGGCTTGATGGAGGCAGACACAAAAGATCATTCATAAGGAAGATTAGGAATAGACAGGCAACATTTACAGGCCATTTTATGAGGAAAGGGGAAGTAAAGCACCTGGTCACAACAGGAAAGCTGGAGGGAAAGAAAGCACCAGGCAGACCCAGAGAAAAATATTGGACGGACTTGCAGAGTGGCTGAGGACAGACAGGGTGGAAGATGTGCTTGTGGCAACAAGGAATAGATGCATATGGAGGGCCATGTCTAGATATACACACCTTTCATTATTCTTATTCCTGCTTTTGATATTTTATTTATCTAGTTATTAACGGCAGGTCCACCATACTGACTGACACAGAGTGACAGAGAGAACAGAGAAACTGCAGAGAAATTGTGTTATCTCGATAATCATAATGCCCACCTGTCCTTAAAAGGTATTGCCAGGCATAAATCTTTGCTATTGTAGTTTGATGGGGAAGGGGGTTAGGGAGTGTGCCTCTCTAGGACAGGGAGAAGGTGGAGTGTGTGTTGTGTGTGTGTGTGTGGTGTGTGTGATGTGTGTGTGTGTGTGTGTGGAGTGGTGTGTGAGTGTGGTATGAGTGTGTGTAAGAGAGGAGAGAGAGAGAGGAGAGAGAGAGAGCAGACACGAACAGCGTGAACAATCACCTCCAACAACCATCATCACTATCGCTACCCACCGTCACTGACAAACATCTTCAGTAACACCAGCACCACTACCCATACCTTCAACCAACAATCACCATCACCCACCCCATCCACCACCATCCCCATCCTCAAAACAAGTGTGAAAGAAGAAGAAGACAAAAAGCAAAGACGTAGAAAGGCCCCGCAGGGGGGGGATGGGATGGACGTCATTCTGTGTGGTCAGAGAGAGAGAAAATAACCACACACTGTCTCTTCGCAATGTACCCAGTACTCATGTACCCAAAATAGCCAGGCCCCAACACAGAATAGCCACTCGTTTCCCCCACAAGATTACAACATACCTCCATTGTCATTTACTTGTCTCCGCCCAACCAAGCTTCCTGATCCCCCCCCCCCCCACTCTCACCCCTTTCGTCGCACCTGCTACAAGGGGACTGATTAATATGGATCTCTGGCGTCTTTGTGTCCGTCTGTGTTTGGAAACTATATCGGTTAGTTTTTCTTGAATCAATTCTTTTTCTGTTCTTTTGATGTTGTTGTTGTTTTTTGTTGTTATTTGTCTGTCTTGTCTGCTCTCTGTCTTGCTGACTTTGTTTTTCCTTCTCAGTTGTCTGTCTTCTCTGTCATTTCTTTTTCTTTTGTTGTTTCTTCTTTTTTTTCATCTTCTTCATCTGTTCGTTTTCTTCTTTCACCATGATTTTTTTTTCTTCCTGCTTATTTTTTCTCTGTCTTTGTTCGCTTTTGACCTCTCCTCTTCCTCATTGTCCTTCTCTTATTTCCTTTCTTGCTTTTTCTTTTTATTAGTTTTTTCATTATTGTTATTCCACTGTTCTTTTTCTCCTTCTGCTTCTTCTTATTTTCTTACTTCTTTTCCTTTTGATTTTTCTTCTCCTCCTCCTAAATGTCCTTCTTTTCTTCCTTCTTCTTATTCTTCATTCTCTTTCTCTTTCTTCTTCGGGTTTTTTTTTTTTTTTTTTTTTTTTTTTTTTTTTTTTTTTGTCCTCTTGCTCCAGGTTCTGAAGACAACAGTGAGAAGAGCAATGGAAGTCTCAACACAGAGAGGGACAGAGAAAGAGGCAGAAAGAAATACACGTAGTTAGAGAAAGAGAAGAGAGAGAGTGATAGTGAGAAACGATATTGACGGCAAACGAAAACGAAAATGTTGCCAAGTAAAACAGAGACAGCTGCACGACCAAACGACTGAGGGTAAGCACGAAGTCATTTAAAGTACGCAGACTTTTTGTTGGACGGTAGAGTGTTTGGTTTACGCCCCATGGGGGGTGCCGGGGGCTCTTTCAGTATGAATGGTATCCCCACTTTCTGGGCATTCTGTGCTAGGAATGTCCTCTTTTCTGT
>JAPXFY010000025.1:22960020-22965020 GCA_030674185.1 Monoplex corrugatus | reverse complement strand
CCTTCTTGCCTTTATGAAATCTCGGTTTAAAAAAAAGTGAATATAAATATGAATTTAAAGCGAGGGAGAGGGGAAGGGCGCCGCCCTCGTGGTGCTGTCCCAGGGAAAAGTTGAGATCTCTGCCACCTCTCTCCCCTACGACCTCAGGGTCGTGGAACTATCTAGGTAGGACCTCAGGACCTGGCCAGTCATGGGTTTATGTGCAGGCTTCAAGGCTTGTGCCGTGATCATTCTGGATCTTCTCCATCACATGGCACCTGTGACGTTATGCATATGGAATTCATTCCGAGCGCGGAGACGTCATCTTGAGAAATTGAAATGAAAATTGAATTCCGTCTGACAGCACAGGTTGGTACGGGTTCCATATCGTCCCGTCTTATGTGCACAGTCTGCAGTCCACTCACCTGTGAATGGGTACCTGCCCCTCTTCGGCATTGGGGAAGGTAAAGCATCGAGTAAGAGGAGAGGGGCATTGCCCTCATACTGTATTGCCTACAGACAAGTTGAAGTGTGTGCCAACCTCCACTCCATGGTGACCATGGTGACAAAAGTTTTACCTTCATCGTCCTGGTTTATGGGCTGGTTGGTTTCTCTGTTCAGTGGTACAGGCCAGTAGTGATGATTTGAAACGTAGAAACTTGAGGTAATTTATCAATCTATCATATTATCATCATCATCATCATCATCATCATCATCATCATCATCATCATTAGTAAGTAGTAGTAGTCGTTATTTATTATTTGTTTAGGATCATCGCACTCAGAGAGGTTATCTTTGTGCTCACCTTTTTTTCACCCCATTTACTACGTCACTTTAATGGCCACAGAAGCTTAGGCAGGATTTTTATGTTTCGTTTTGTTTTTGTTTTTTATTTCTTTACAAATGCGATGATGATGATGTCGATGAGGATGATAATCATGATGGTATGGAGTTCCATCTAGGATTGAGACCGCGTGACAGGGCTGTACTCTAAGCTTACTATCATAATGTAAACTGGCGTCAACCAGGCCCGAGAGATACAGACACCTGCGGTGCTGGTCAGAAGATTTGAGCAACACCCTCAGTGATGCATTCGTGAAGTGGACGAGACTTGACTGTGTGGTCCCAGTCTTCCCAATGAGCCCATAGCACGCCCAACTCTGGGTAGGAGCCGGTTCGAGCCGAAATATCCCACAATGATTTTGAAGTGACTGATAGGGATTCGAACCCACAACCTTCCACTACACCACGGTGACTTGCTAATATTTAAACTATTATCATTTATTATTATTGTTGTTGTTGTTTTTTATTATTATTATTATTATTATCATCATCTATCATATTATTATTATTGTCATCATCATCATTATTATTATTGTTGTTATTGTTGTTCTTGTTCTTGTTCTTGTTTTGTTCTTGTTATTATTATCATTATCGTTGTTTGTGCTATTGTTGTTGATTAATGATGATGATGATGATGATCATATCATCATCATCATCATATCACAATCATTCATCATCATAGACGACGACGACGACGACGACGACAATATTAATAACAATAACAATATAATAATAACAATGTATAATAATGATAATAATAATGATATAAATAATAATAAGGTGGCTTCCCTGCATTTTGTGTCAGTTTTTATCACAAGCAGTCTATGTCCAAACCACACGGTGCAGTGTGATTAATCTACCCGGGGTAGCTAGCTGTATACAGTGCAGTGTGATTAATCTACCCGGGGTAGCTAGCTGTATACGGTGCATCATCATCAGGTGCCCTGCCGCATGGTGTTGGCGACCATGGACTTCCAACCATTTCTATCTCTCGTTGCCCCAGCATCGCCCCCACCCTCCTCATCCCCAGCCACTTTGCAAGTCCGTCCAGCATTCTCTCCCTGGGTCTACCTGGTGCTCTCTTTCCCTCCAGCTTTCCTGTTGTGACCAGGTGCTCCAAAGCCCCCTTCCTCATAAAATGGCCTACAAATGTTGCTTGTCTTTTCCTAATCTTCCTTATGAGTGATCTACTTGTGTCTGCCTCCATCAAGACTGTCTCGTTTGTTTTCTTTGCTGTCCATGGAACTCGCAACATTCTTCTGAGAAACCACATCTCGGCTGCCTCGATCCTGCTCTGGCTTTGCTTGCTGACTGTCCACGCCTCGCATCCGTACAACAGTATTGGTTCTATATAACATTCAAGGACTCTCTTTCTGATGTTAATTGATAGGCATTTGTTGGTAAGAATGCTTGTCATCTTCTTGAATGCTGTTTTGGCTTGGCCGATTCTGCCAGCTATTTCCGATGTGCATCTGCCGTCTGATGAAATGACCGTTCCCAGGTATTTGAACTTATTAACCTGTGTCAAGGTTGTGCCATTTACTGTTATTTTGCATGAGGGGATTTCATGTTTTTTACTGATCACCATGACTTCAGTCTTCCTGCTGTTTACTTCCAACCCCTTACCTTTGCTTTCTATTTCTAGTATATTCACAAGGTTTTGTAGGTCCCTTTCATTTTCTGCAATTAGCACGGTGTCATCTGCGTACCGAATGTTGTTTATCATTTTCCCTCCAACCTTTAATCCAGGGTCTTCTTCTAGGTTTCTCATGATGTTTCCGCTATATAGTGAAAACAGATCTGGTGACAAAACACAACCCTGTCTGACTCCTCTTTTGATGTTTTGAAAAGAGCTTATATTGTTTTCTATTCACATTGCAGCTGTTTGTTCCCAGTACATATTCCTGATTATTCGTAGATCTTTTCCATCGACATTGAGTCTCTCCAGTTGGTTGATCAATTCTTCATGTCGTACCCGATCAAAAGCCTTGGTATAGTCAACAAAGCATAAATACAAATCCTTATTCATCTCAATTGACCTCTCTGTGATAGTTCTTAGGATGTATATGGCATTAATAGTTCCTTTCCCCTCCACAAATCCACACTGTTCTTCTGCTATTTCTCTTTTGATTCTATTCCTTGTCCTCATCATGATTATTCTTAACAGGATTTTTGTTACATGACTCATCAAACTGATTGTGCGATGGAGTTCGCATTCTATAGCCCCTGTCTTCTTTGGAAGTGCAATGAAAATTGATTTTGACATATCTTTGGGGATTTTTCCAGTGTCATAAATTTCATTTAGGAGGACTGTTATTTTTTCTATGCCAAATTCCTCCAGGGCTTCAATCATCTCTGTAGTAATGTTGTCTGGTCCTGGGGCTTTTCCTGGTTTCATCTTTTTCAGTGCTGCTCTAACTTCATCTTTCATTATGGGTGGTCTTTCAAAGTTCTTTTTTATAATGTGTTCTTCGTTTCTGTCATCCTCAAAAAGGTCTTTAATGTACTCTCCCCATCTGTCTAATATTTTGTCTTTTTCCATGATAAGTGTGCCATCTTTCGATTTTAAGCAACCAGTTGATGTGCATGTATTTTTCCTGTGGACAATTTCTTCAATTCGTCTGTACATACCCTGAGGATCCATTTTGTGTCGTTCTTCTATCTCTTTGCATTTTGTGTTCAGCCAAGCTTCCTTAGCTTCATTGCACCTATACCTGATTTCTTTGTTTATCTTCCTGTATATCTCCTCGTTTCTTTTGCCTTCCTCCTTTTCTCCATCAGGCCCAAAATTTCATTAGTCATCCAGCTCTTTTTTGCTTTTCTATTTGCCTTAGGGATTTCTTCACAAGCTTCATTTATAGAACTTCTCAACTTTGTCCATTGTTCCTCACTGTCACCAACGTCTTCCAGAGCACTGAATTTGTTTTGAACATGTACATGACATTTTTGACGTATCATTTCATCTGTCTGTGGTTTAGTTTGATGTTGCTTTTGGTCTGTTTCCTTTTCCTCAATTTCAGCCTAAACCTTCCCACTACAGGATTGTGGTCACTTGCAGTCTGCGCCTAGTAGTGTTTTTGCCGACAGTAAAGAATTCCTAAATCTTTTGTTGATCAGGATGTAGTCAATTTGATTTTTGGTATTATCTCCTGGACTCATAGGGTGCAGTGTAATTAATCTACCCGGGATAGCTAGCTGTATACAGTGCAGTGTGATTAATCTACCCGGGGTAGCTAGCTGTATACGGTGCAGTGTGATTAATCTACCCGGGGTAGCTAGCTGTATACGGTGCAGTGTGATTAATCTACCCGGGGTAGCTAGCTGTATACAGTGCAGTGTGATTAATCTACCCAGGATAGCTAGCTGTATACAGTGCAGTGTGATTAATCTACCCGGGGTAGCTAGCTGTATACAGTGCAGTGTGATTAATCTACCCAGGATAGCTAGCTGTATACAATGCAGTGTGATTAATCTACCCGGGGTAGCTAGCTGTATACAGTGCAGTGTGATTAATCTACCCGGGATAGCTAGCTGTATACAATGCAGTGTGATTAATCTACCCGGGGTAGCTAGCTGTATACAGTGCAGTGTGATTAATCTACCTGGGATAGCTAGCTGTATACAGTGCAGTGTGATTAATCTACCCAGGGTAGCTAGCTGTATACAGTGCAGTGTGATTAATCTACCCGGGGTAGCTAGCTGTATACAGTGCAGTGTGATTAATCTACCCGGGGTAGCTAGCTGTATACAGTGCAGTGTGATTAATCTACCCGGGGTAGCTAGCTGTATACAGTGCAGTGTGATTAATCTACCCGGGGTAGCTAGCTGTATACAGTGCAGTGTGATTAATCTACCCGGGGTAGCTAGCTGTATACAGTGCAGTGTGATTAATCTACCCGGGGTAGCTAGCTGTATACAGTGCAGTGTGATTAATCTACCCGGGGTAGCTAGCTGTATACAGTGCAGTGTGATTAATCTACCCGGGGTAGCTAGCTGTATACAGTGCAGTGTGATTAATCTACCCGGGGTAGCTAGCTGTATACAGTGCAGTGTGATTAATCTACCCGGGGTAGCTAGCTGTATACAGTGCAGTGTGATTAATCTACCCGGGGTAGCTAGCTGTATACAGTGCAGTGTGATTAATCTACCCGGGGTAGCTAGCTGTATACAGTGCAGTG
>JAPXFY010000025.1:22950020-22957520 GCA_030674185.1 Monoplex corrugatus | reverse complement strand
TGTTCGTAATTTCTTTTAACGTCTATTCATTATGTGCTTTTAGATGAATGTGTGTGTGTGTGTGTGTGTGTGTGTGTGTGTGTGTGTGTGTGTGTGTGTGTGTGTGTGTGTGTGTGTGTGTTTGTGCGTGTGTGTGTGTGTTGTTTGTTTGTTCGTAATTTCTTTTAACGTCTATTCATTATGTGCTTTTAGATGAATGTGTGTGTGTGTGTGTGTGTGTGTGTGTGTGTGTGTGTGTGTGTGTGTGTGTGTGTGTGTGTGTGTGTGTGTGTTCGTGTGTGTGCGTGTGTGTGTGCATGTGTGTGTATGTATGTGTGTGTGTGTGTGTCTATATATACATGTGTGTGTGTGTGTGCCTGTGTGTGCGTGTGTGCGCGCGCGCGTGCGTGTGTGTATGTGTGTGTGAATGTGATTTTTCCTCACAATGGCAGTCTCTCCCCACCTACCATGCTTTGAGGGGTCAAGGGCGTGTACAGTAATGTGGTTCGTGTTTACCAACTTACAAAGAAAGGTACAAGGCAGTCAGCGACCTTAGACAGGATCGGGTGGAGAGTGAGGTGGTAGAGACCTCACTGTTCTCGGATCAGCTGTTTGAGTGAGGGTCTCACTTCCTGTCCTATTTTGTTTTACCTTCTTTGATTAACCCTTTGACTCCTGCACCTTTGTCCACCAGCATCATGCATTGTCAACCATGCTGGTAAAGCAAAGGCTTAACCCTTTGACTCCCTCACCCTGTCCACCAGCGTCCTGTATTGTCAACCATGCTGGTAAAGCAAAAACTTAAAGCAAAAACTTAACCCTTTGACTCCCTGACCCCTTGTCCTAACCATGCATCACTGCATTGATTTCAACCATGCTGGTAAAGCAAAAACTTAACCTCTGACTCCCTCGTCCTATCCACCAGCTTCCGGCTGTTATTTCCTGTTATTTTTGTTTAAAGCCCAGCCGACTGCGTAGAGCCACATCAGGGCTATAATCGCTTCAAAACACACAATACTTAATCCAAAACAAGTGCGACTGCCCGCGTCCAAGCAAACAGAAACCAGAAAAAAAAAGAAACCGAAAAAACGCGTATTCAATACAACAAGACAAGACAGTGCGCAAATTTTCAGCCAACAGGCCTTTGTCAAGCGCGAATGCACGATCACAAACAGACACCAAACATTAGATAATAAGAAAAAGACTAAAACGTCCCTGCCGCCTCGTCCAGTGGGCAGAAAAGGGACCAAATAAAATCCCAATGTGTTTATGAGCAATGTGTTTATAAACAGGAAAAATGCAACAGAAAATTAACCATACATTTCAATACATTCGTGCACATATTCTACGGACATGCCCCTGGCGTCCACCACTCCGTCCAACCCACCGCACAGGAGACCAAAAAAACATACCTGAATACAAATTTAAACATACCTAAGGACACTAAAACATATATATAAAACCAGGCATAAATTACACAAAATTGCATTCGCATATATCACCTCCCTAGAGACCAAAAATGCACTTATTACATGTATTCAATTATCAATTCCGAAGAAAAGTATATAAGACTATCGAACACATACAGGTGAATGGACCAGCAAGGCAGAAAATGACAGGAAGAAATAACAGAAAGCAAAGCAACAAGGCAGAAACAAACAAAGAGAGTGACAGAAAAGAGGACATTTCTAGCACAGAATTTCCAGAAGGTGGGGATACTATTTATACTGAAAGCATCCCCACGGGGGTGGGGGGTAGGGTGGGGGGCAGCTTCCTGCAGGAAGCTAGTGGATAGTGTGAGGGAACCAAAGAGTTAAGTTTTTGCTTGTTGGTGGATAAGGTGCGGGAATCAAAGGGTTAACCCTGTAGAGGACAGATATTCCATTCACAGCTGGCAGGATTGGAGGTCGCACATATAACCTACGTAAAGTTTCTCCAGGTGTGATACGCACCTGGTCGAACTCGTGCAAGGCAGGTTGGAAGGCGAGAGCTCTATACCTCTGTGCCACCTCGGCCTCAGTGTATGTTTGTTATTAACTTGACAGCTTCACTCTCTCTGTCTCTGTCTGTCTGTCTGTCTGTCTGTCTGTCTGCTGTCTCTGTCTCTGTCTGTCTGTCTCTCTCTCTCTCTCTCTCTCTGGCTCTCTCTATCTCTCTCTCTCTCTCTCTCTCTCTCTCTCTCTCTCTCTCTCTCTCTGTCGTTCTCTCTCTCTCTCTCTGTCGTTCTCTCTCTCTCTCTCTCTCTCTCTCTCTCTCTCTCTCACTCTCCTCTCTCTCTTTCGGTCTCTCTCTGTCTGTCTTTCTGTCTTTCTGTTTCTCTTTCTCTGTCTGTTTGTGTCTGCCCCTTTCTCTGTCTTTCTATCTCTCTCCGTCTCTCTGTCTCTGTTTTCTCTCTCTCTCTCTCTCTCCTCTCTCTCTCTCTCTCTTCTTTCTTTCTTCTCTCTCTCTCTCTTGTTTGTCCCCCCCCCTCCTCTCTCTCTCTCTCTCTCTTTCTCTTTTTACGTCTTAGAGTTTTTGATGTTATTAACCATGACAAATTCTGAGAAACATTACGAAAATTACTAACACCAACTTCGACGAAACTGATAAACATACTGCAGGAAGCTGGTGGAAAGGGTGAGGGAATCCAAGGGTTAAGGTTTTGCTTTGCTAGCATGGTTGACAATACAGAATGCGGGGGGTCAAAGGGTTAATTGAATGACTACGGACTTGTGCCGAAATGAGCGGTCGTGGGATGAATACGTTTTGACGGCAGAGGCATTGGCTCAGAAACATTCACATGCTAATGGTTGTGGGTTCGAATCCCGGGATGTACTTTATTAAAACTGGCCTTCTCACTGTCCCATCTTAACATCATTGTTGCTCTGCTGGTGTCGGTATAGGATTAGATAAGTCCCCCTTCCCCTACTTCCCTGGAATGGTTATCCCCGTCGGCCATATCACCTGAGGTTGCATGTCGACGTAAAATCTGAACCAAATCAATCAATCAATCAATTAATGGCACAGAAACAACAATATTGAACAAAGCCGGATGTTAGCCAAACGGGAAGAACCTGACAATTGCCTGAGACTCAACCCAGCTGAAGAAGTCGGCCGGATCGCCGATGAAAGCTACGCAGTAATAGCTTTTTTGTCACTGAGAGACAGGTTCAGCCAGGTAGCCATTATGCCTGAGGCTTGTTCTTGCTCAATCGTGGAATGTCAACGTGCGAAAAAAAAATATATCGCTCATGTCTGAATAATTATAACGTAGCAAAGTAGTCAGGGAAATCACTGCATGGAAAATCACTCTATGGAAAATCACTGTATGGAAAATCACTGTATGGAAAATCACTCTATGGAAAATCACTGTATGGAAAATCACTGTATGGGAAACACTCTACTCTTATGGAAAATCACTGTATGGAAAATCACTGTATGGAAAATCACTGTGGAAATACTGATGGATCATGGGACGAACAGGGGGGCTAATCAGGGAAACTGGGGATGGGTTGGGAGTGATATGGAGGGGGTGAGAGTTGTCTCCGTTTTTGATCTCGCTTCTCCCGCCCCCTTCCCCCCCCCCCCCCCAATGCGGTGCTTAGTTGGTTTGCTAACCCTTTGACTCCAGCACCCTGCCCTCCAGTATTCTGTGCTGTCAACTTATGTAGTAAAGCAAAAACTTAACCCTTTGATTCCTCACCCTATCCACCAGCTTTCTGCAGCTACATGTGTGTATGTGTGTATGTGTGTGTGTGTGTATGTGTGTATGTGTGTGTGTATGTGTGTGTATGTGTGTATGTGTGTGTGTATGTGTGCGTGTGTATGTGTATGTGTGTGTGTGTATGTGTATGTGTGTATGTGTGTGTGTGTGTATGTGTGTGTGTATGTGTGTATGTGTATGTGTGTATGTGTGTATGTGTGTATGTGTGCGTGTGTATGTGTGTGTGTATGTGTGAGTGTGTGTGTGTGTGTGTGTGTATGTGTGTATATGTGTGTGTGCGTGTACATATGTATGTGTATGTGAGTGTGATTGTGTGTGCGTGATTGTGTATGTGTGTGTGTTTGTGTGTATGTGTGTATGAGTGTGTGTTTGTGATTGGGTGTGTATGATTGTGTGTGTGTGTGTGTGTGTGTGTGTGTATGTGTGTGTGTGTGTGTGTGTGTGACTGTGCGTAAGATGATGATAAAATAATGATAATGATGATGGTGGTGATGATAATAGTAATACTAATGATAATAATAATATTGATAACATGATAACAGGGGAAATTTTTAAATGAGAAAGGTATAACATGGGAAAAATTGAAATGGGAAAAGGTAACGTGGGAAATAGTAACATGGGAAAGGTGAAATGGGAAAGATAACATGAGAAAATGGGAAATGAAACATGGGGAAATGGGAAATGACGTCCCCTACTGTTCTCCGGGCCAGCATTATGAAGGCGGTATCCTCCACCTACTTTTCCCACACTGCAGTTCCTTCCCCTTTGGTTTGGTTCAGTTTTTACGTCCTCACCCACCTCAAGTGATACGGCTGACGGGGATAATCATCCCAGGGAAGTGGGGGAAGGGGGACTTATCTAACCCCATACTGACACCACCAGAACAACGATGATGTTAAGATGGGACAGTGAGAAGGCCAGTTTAAATATAGCGCACCCCGGGATTCGAACCCACAGCCATTAGCATGTGAATCCGATGCTCAAACCAACTGAGCTACTGGGGCTCGCTTTCCTTCCCAGAGCTGGAAGATGGCCATTACACCCACTGACAGCCGAACAGACTGCCGCTGCACGCACAGTGTGTCGCTCAAGCGTACAGGTATGCAGGCATACGTGTGTAGAGACCTATTATAATAATCTTCCTCCTTGGTAAAGACCCAAACAACACCTCAATGAATGTCCTGTACAATGAATATCCTGTTCAGCTTGTACAACGTGTACGACTTTCTTATCTTTTGGAATTACAGGGTAAAGGTTGTCCTATAACCTGAGCCGTCGCCGGGGAGTGAGCTGGTTGAGACTTCAACTTTTCTCTGGGGCCAGCATTATCAGGGTTGTGGCCCCATCTCCTCTCTTTTCCGTCACTCACCTCCCGCTACTTTGAACGGGGCATGTATCGCACACTGACAACAATCAGTAATCCAGTCTTGTTTAACACTCGTGTATACACGTTTCTTTCGTGTTAGAATGTACCCAAGTTTGTCAACGACAAATAAACGACAACAACAACGACGACAATAGCAAATATACGACAACAACAGTAGTAGGCCTCCGTCTCTCGGCGTCGACTGTGGATGATGCACCCTAGTGTCGTGTCGAGTCGGGTTGTCGCCTCTGGAGCAGCGTCGGCTGTGGCTGATAAGGCTGATGCGAGAAAGGCAGTCTCTGCGACAATGGGTGCACGTATGGATGCTCCACAGTGGACATGATTTTTTCACTTTGACACCACAGAAGAAATGCTGAGAACAGCAAAAGCTCGTCTACATCGCCTTCATCGACCTCACCAAGGCCTTTGACCTGGTCAGCAGGGATGGACTGTTCACCATTCCCATGAAAATAGGATGTCCCCCAAAGCTGCGTAACCTGATCAGATCATTCCATGATGATATGAAGACAGACCATCCAGTGAGAGGGCATGTCCGCGCTTTTCGACATCAAAAGTGACGTCAAGCAAGGTAGTGTCCTTGCTCCCACCCTGTTCAGTATCTTCTTCTGCATGCTCCTGAAACATGCTTTTGAGACTGCAACGAAAGGGGTGTACCTACGCACCAAATCTATCATCGACCTTTCAACCTCGCAAGACTGAAAGCAAAGACAAAGGTGCACAAGGCCATTATCAGAGACCTGTCCTTCGCCGATGATACTGCTGTTACCTCACACACTGAACAACAACTCCAGTAACACATAGACAGATTTTTCCAAGCCTGCAAAGACTTTGGTCTGACCATCAGTCTGAAAAAAGAACGAACATGCTGAGCCAAGACGTAGACACTCCACGTGTCATCACCATCGACAACCACGAACTTGATGTCGTCCACCAGTTCACATACTTCGGGTCCATCATCAGCAACAATGTGTCCCTCGATGCAACCTCTGGTCCGCTTATTGCAGGGATTTCTCTCTTGGTGAACATGCTTTGATTCAATAATGGGGGATCATCTCACTGGACTTGGCTTCAAAGCAGTCATTGTTCTTGGAAGTCTTCTTCCCAAAGGTAGCCGTTTTCTGAATGATATCCAGGAGGTGGTCCCATTTTTCAGAGGCAGAGTTGTGCAGCAGTTCGTCTCTGAATAGAGCGTCTCAGAGACTTGGCAAATAGAGCGTCTCAGAGACTTGGCAAATAGAGCGTCTCAGAGACTTGGCAAATAGAGCGTCTCAGAGACTTGGCAAATAGAGCGTCTCAGAGACTTGGCAATAGAGCGTTCAGAGACTTGGCAAATAGAGCGTCTCAGAGACTTGGCAAATAGAGCGTCTCAGAGACTTGGCAAATAGAGCGTCTCAGAGACTTGGCAAATAGAGCGTCTCAGACTGGCAAAAGCGTCTCAGAGATTCAAATAGAGCGTCTCAGAGACTTGGCAAATGTTTCGCTTTTCTCTGGATACAACATCGTGGAGTTGTCGAAGGGTTTTAGGTCAGAGTTTTCCTTCTCCTAGATGAGCTGCCATCCAAGGCTACAAGTCCCATCTACCCAATGTGCAAGTTGTACTGGGTTACATTTTACCAGTAGCAGGGAAACATGACCTGACAACTATAGGACAACAACAACAGCGACAACAATAGCATCAAATCAACAACAACAACGGTGACAATGACGATAACAACGACAAGAACGACAACAACGACAACGACGACGACAACAATTATAACAACGCCGACAACAATGATAACAGCAACAATATCAATGACAACAACTATATCGACGACGACGACAACAACGACAGCAAAACAACACCAACAATGACAACAGCAACAATAACGATAACAGCAACGACGACGACGACGACAATATGAACAACAACGAAACAACATCAACAACTATAACGACAACAACAACAGCAATAACAAGAATAATAACGACAAAAAGAAATGTGTCGACATAGCAAAGTGAAGCAGTGGCCGAGCGGTTAAGACACATACCAAGGGATGTAGAGTTCCCAGTTCAGTTCCCCACAGTGGACAGGGATTGTTGTCCCCCCTCCCCTTCCCCAACCACCCATTAGATCTTAAGAGTGGTCTGGGCGCTAGTCCTTCGGACAAGTCGATAAACAGAGTTTCCGTACACACCAGGCATTAGCGTACGTTGAGAATCTTATGTAACAAATAAATTGTCCCTGGTAAAACAAAGATTTCTAAGAAGAATGTTGAGAGTTCCATGGACAGCAAAGAAAACAAACGAGACAGTCTTGATGGAGGCAGACACAAGTAGATCATTCATAAGGAAGATTAGGAAAAAACAGGCAACATTTATAGGCCATTTTATGAAGATGGGGGATTTGGAGCACCTGGTCACAACGGGAAAGCTGGACGGAAAGAGAGCA
>JAPXFY010000025.1:22940020-22945020 GCA_030674185.1 Monoplex corrugatus | reverse complement strand
CGTACGTAAGTACGTAAGTAAGTAAGTAAGCAATAAGTGAGTAAGTAAGTGAGTAAGTGAGTGAGTAAGTAAGAAAGTAAGAAAATAAGTGAGTGAGTGAGTGAGTGAGTGAGTGAGTGAGTGAGTGAGTGAGTGAGAAACGATACGTACAATGTTTAGTGGGTAAGGACAGATTCACAGTTCAGTGCCCAGCCTGACGTGACAATAGACAATCAACACGTTCATGTACTGTCACCATAACCTACAACATGACTTGCACTATTTTCTTCATCTGCTTTCCTGAATGAAATAAGGGACTATTTCATGTTGACCCAAATCAGCCTCTGTGTGTGTGTGTGTGTGCGTGCGTGCGTGTGTGGTGTGTGTGTGTGTGTGTGTGTGTGTGTGTGTGGTGTGTGTGGTGTGTGTGTGTGTGTGTTGTGTTGTGTGTGTGTGTTGTTTGTGTGTTTGTGTGTGTTGTTGTTTTTTGTTGTGTGTGTGTGTGAATGTGTGTGTGTGTGTTGTTTGTGTGTGTGTGTGTGTGTGTGTATGTATGAGTGTGTGTGTTGTTTGTTTGTGTGTGTGTGTGTGTGTTGTGTTTGTGTGAGCGTGCGTGTGTCCGCTCGCGCATGTGAGTGGGTGTGCACGCGCACGCGCGCACACGAGTGTGTGTGTGTGTGTGTGTGTGTGCGTGCGTGTGTGTGTGTGTGTGTGTGTGTGTGTGTGTGTGTGTGTGTGTGTGTGTGTGTGTGTGTGTGTGTGTGTGTGTGTGTGCAGGATCTTCATGAAAAGAAACAATACAGTCTGACCATTACGTGTTTCAGTTTTTGCAGGCCGCGGATCCCATGTCCACACCAAAGATGATCAACTATAACAGAAGGACGATCTTCAACAGGCACAACAGATAACCTAAGCACAAAGGCAAAAGTCTGTAAGAAAAGAAATGTTCATGACTAATTCCTTGGAACAACATCAGAAACAACCCGAAAAGCCCAAGGTTAGCTGTGTGTTGAACAACAGACACTAGACACAAGAATTCTGCTGATGACACATGTGACGGGACAGTTTCATCGCCAAAAAGATTTATATGTTTTGTCGTCGTGAGAATGGGAATAATCAAATTCATATTTGATTTTCAAGAACATTGACAAGAGATTGTGTGAAAATGGGGAATTTGTTTAAGAGAAAAACAAACCAAAGCAACAGCTTGATTTAATCAGACAACGCTTTTGAGATCAAACACTAACCGAAATCAACATTGAAACCGTGATTGGTCAGACTCTGAAAACTGATTGGTTTTGAAACAAACCAACAGCTGGAACTGGTCAGACATAAAGCATTTCTCATTGGTCAAACACGAACGCAAGTTTTGATTTGTTCTTCATAAGCCAGAACTTTGATGATTGGTCAGACACACACACAAAGAAAAAGCTCTTGATTGGTTAATCACAAACCAATGATCTTTGATTGGTCCATCACAAAAACATGAACTGCTTTGGTATAATGAGAATTTTTATTGGACAAACGAACAAAACAAAAGCTTGGATTGGTCGAAGATAAAACAAAAACATTGACTAGATAAACCCCAGACAAGAATTGCTTTGAATCGACAACCCAATACAAAAACTACTCTGGTTGGTCAGGCTGATAAAACAGAGTTTTGCTGGGTGAAATCACACACACGTGTCAAAATGGGGAACTGTTTGACAGACGAACCAAAACCGCAGAAAAGCGCGGAAGGAGATGATAACCTTCAGGAACAGAGCAATGCTGACCACCACAACAGATCTTTAACACCACAGAGAGAACGTGAGTGTTGATTATTACTACATTTCTGTCTTGAGTTATTTTGTTTTATTTATTTATTTATTTGTTCCCTTGTTGTTTTATTTATGTATCCTATTGAAATTTATGTATTGATTTGTGCAATTTTATTTCCCTTTTTATTTGTGTCGTATTGTATTGTATCGTATCGTGTCGTGCAGTGCAGTGCGGTGCTGTGTAGTGAAGTGTAGCGTAGCACAGTGTAGTGTACATAATACAGTGCAGACCAGTATACTACAGTACACAGCAACGGTTGCATTGCATTATATCGTATAACTGTATGGCATTGTGTTGTTGTGTTGTGTTGTGTTGTGCTGTGCTGTGCTGTGCTGTGCTGGGCGAGATTGTTTCGTATTGTGCGACGTGGTCTGGCACTCTGTGGTATGACATTGTATGACATTGTATTGTATCATATTGTATAACATTGTATTTTATCACATTTTATGACATGTATTGTATCACATTGTATGACATTGTATGACACTGTAATGTATCACATTATATGGTATTGTATTGTGTGACATTGTATGACATTGTATGACATTGTATTGTGTCACATTGTATGACATTGTATTGTATCACATTGTGTGACATTGTATTGTACCACATTGTATGACATTGTATTGTATCACATTGTATGGTACTGTATTGTGTGACATTGTATGACATTGTATTGTGTCACATTGTATGACATTGTATTGTATCACATTGTATGACATTGTATTGTATCACATTGTATGACATGTATTGTATGACATTGTATGACATTGTATTGTATCACATTGTATGGTACTGTATTGTGTGACATTGTATCACATTGTATGAAATTGTATTATATCACATTGTATGAAATTGTATTATATCACATTGTATCACATTGTATGACATTGTATTATATCACATTGTATGACATTGTATTGTATCACATTGTATGACATGTATTGTATCACATTGTATGACATTGTATCACATTGTATGACATTGTATCACATTGTATTGTATCACATTGTATATGTATCACATTGTATGGTACTGTATTGTGTGACATTGTATGTAGAAAGAAACTCTAGGGAGAGCTAGACAACAGAAGGTCTTCAGAGAAGTAACCCCCTTTAGACAAGTGTTTCCGCCCTGAACTCCTTACACTCTCCAGGGGGCTGGGCCACATCCAGTTCATGACTCCTGGATACCCTTCTGCTGTTGTCTTTTTTTTTTTTTTTTTCCCCACGCCGGGGAGCGAACCTGGGCGATTCTGCGCTTCAGAACTGCGGTACGCGGTTTTACCAATGTGCTAACGGGGCACACATCATCTGTAGGGAATTTAATCCTTATGAAGTTCACTTTTGGTTCCTCCTTGCCCAGATCCAGCTTGAGCTCCTTTCTGCTGCCTCTGCCATCGCTTTAAGGGCTCTAGTCCTCTTCTTCCCAGAAATGGCGAGTTGTTTCATGAGATCATAAGCGGAGGTGCCCACAAACCCTCTTGCCCCGACCTCTATGGCGAAGATTTTGACCTGCAGACCTGCTTTCTTCAGGGTGCTGGCAAGACTGGCGTATTTTTCGGTCTTGTAGATATGTGCTTCTTCCATTCTGCTTTCGTATGGCACAGTGAGTTCTATCAGAATCACTTGTTTCGAGGAGTCAGAGTGGAGAGCGATGTCTGGTCTCATGCCTGTCTTGCTGATGACATCTGGGTAATTTCTCCACTCTGGGAGGTCTGCTGTACACTCCCAGTCGACTGCTCCATCCAGAAGACCCTTTGGCAATGTGCTGGTTGTCATAGCAATTTCGGGCCAGACCTGTTTCCCTCCTGCTTTGTAGAACGTTGTCATAGTAATTGGTGCGTTTGGGGTCTGGTTTTTTCGCTAACCATGTCTGTGATCACTTTCAGAACTTGGTTGTGCCTCCATGTATACCTTCCTTGGGCTAGCGCTACTTTGCAAGAGCTTAGGACATGTTCCACTGTTTGTTTCTTCTGACAGAGCGGACATGCTGGGTCATCTGATTTCCCCCATTTCACTAAGTATGCATTCGAGGGGAGCAGGTCATATACAGATCTGAGGAGGAAGCTTATCCTTAGAGGAGCCATGTGCCACATATCGTTCCAGCTGAGACTTCCTTGGAGTGCACTGTCCCATGTTGTCCATTGCCCCTGTTGACCTTGCTGGATTGCCTTCTGCACTCTTTTGACATCTTCTTCTTTCTTCAACTCCTGTATGATCATGTCTCTTTTTTCTTTCCTTTTGGCTATGGACCACCACTGCATTTTTGTTGCTCCCAGTCCCTGTCTGTTGGTTTGCGTGTGTCCAATTATTTCTTTGATGCTGAGGTTTCTCTTGGCATTGTTTACAGCCTCTTGGACTTTCCATCTTTTGCCAGTTCTCAGCTTTGGCTGAACTGATCTCACGATCTTGTCTTCCGATTCCTCCAGCATGCTCAACAGTCTTGCTTTTCCAACTTTGTATTCCTCCACTATGGATTTGAGAGGTAGCTTCAGCATTGCTTGACGACAGTAGAATGCAACCTCAGTGAGACCAGGTGGGACACCGAGCCATTTTCTTGTGTATTTGTTGATTTTGGCTTCCATTGCTTCCACTGTGCTGGTGCAAATGTCATAGATTAGCAGTGGCCACAGCAGCTTTGGTATCAGCATGAACTGTAGACACCAGACTTTGTATTTGCCTGGCAGTCCGCAGTTATCTATTTTCTTCAGGCCTTCTTCTGCTGTTTGCTTGGTTTCACATCCCCTTTGTGTGTCTTTCAGGGAGTCATCATACCATCTTCCGAGACTTTTTACTGGCTCTTCTGTGACAGTGAATCTGCCACTTTTCCTTTTCGCAGTGAGAGACTTCGGGATTTCTTTGGTTTGAACCTCATTCTTGAAGAGGCCACCAGCTCATCCAGCTGCTTTAAGATTTGGTGTGTCTCTTCCTCATCCATGGACAAGACTGTTGTGTCATCCATGAAAGCTTTCAGAGGAGGCATCTGGTATCCATCTCCCAGATTCACTGGACCTGAACTCTTCATTGCAGCTTTCAAGATGACTTCCATTGCCAAAACGAACAGTATGGGAGAGATTGCACAGCCCATTGCAATGCCCACCTCTAGGTCTATCCAGTCCGTGGTGTATTCTTTGGTAGAGAACCGCATTGAGAACCCTTGGAAATACTTCCTCAGCATTGTTCGGATGTTTTCTGGGA
>JAPXFY010000025.1:22907520-22935020 GCA_030674185.1 Monoplex corrugatus | reverse complement strand
TTGGTTGGTTGGATGGATGGTTGGTTGGATGGTTGGTTGGTTGGATGGATGGTTCGATGGATGGTTTGGTTGGTTGGTTGGTTGGATGGTTGGTTGGATGGTTGGATGGTTGGATGGTTGGTTGTTTGGATGGTTGTATGGTTGGTTGGTTGGTTGGTTGGATGGATGGTTGGTTGGTTGGTTGATTGGTTGGATGGTTGGTTGGATGGATGGTTCGATGGATGGTTGGTTGGTTGGATGGTTGGTTGGTTGGTTGGTTGGTTGGTTGGTTGGTTGGTTGGTTGGTTGGTTGGTTGGTTGGTTGGATGGATGGTTCGATGGATTGGTTGGTTGGTTGGTGGATGGTTGGTTGGTTGGTTGGTTGGTTGGTTGGTTGGTTGGTTGGTTGGTTGGTTGGTTGGTTGGTTGGTTGGATGGATGGTTCGATGGATGGTTGGTTGGTTGGATGGTTGGATGGTTGGTTGGTTGGTTGGTTGGTTGGTTGGTTGGTTGGTTGGTTGGTTGGTTGGTTGGTTGGTTGGATGGATGGTTCGATGGATGGCTGGTTGGTTGGTTGGATGGATGGTTGGTTGGTTGGATGGTTGGATGGTGGTTGGTTGGATTGGATGGATGTGGTTGGTTGGTTGGTTGGTTGGTTGGTTGGTTGGTTGGTTGGTTGGTTGGTTGGTTGGATGGATGGTTGGTTGGTTGGTTGGTTGGTTGGTTAGTTGGTTGGTTGGTTGGTTGGTTTGGTTCGATGGATGGTGGTTGGTTGGTTGGATGGATGGTTGGTTGGTTGGATGGTTGGATGGTTGGTTGGTTGGATGGATGGTTGGTTGGTTGGTTGGTTGGATGGTTGGTTGGTTGGTTGGTTTCCCTTTTCTGCTCTCCCTGTCTGTCTGTCTGTCTGTCTGTCTGTCTGTCTGTCTGTCTCTCTCTCTATCTCTCTCTGTTGGTTGGTTGGTTGGTTGGTTGTTTTCCCTTTTCTGCTCTCCCTGTCTGTCTCTGTCTGTCTGTCTGTCTTTCTCTCTCTCTCTCTCTCTCTCTCTCTCTCTCTCTCTCTCTCTCTCTCTCTCTCTCTGTCTCTGTGTTGTTGACAGTGGTGGAAGTACTAGTGGCTACGGTAGGCCTAGAAAGCAGTGGTACCGCTAGTATGTTTTTATTTGGTTTTGTTTGTTTTCGTTTTGGCACGTTTTGTAGTGGAACTACAATGGTGGTGGTTGGCGCTGGTGGAGATAGTGTTAATTGTAATGATGTGTGTGTGTGTGTGTGTGTGTGTGTGTGTGTGTGTGTGTTTGTGTGTGTGTGTTGTGTGAGTGTGTTTGTGTTTGTGTTTATGTGTGTGTTTGTGTGTGTGTGTTTGTGTGAGTGTGTTTGTGGTGTGTTTGTGTGTGTGTGTGTGTTTGTGTGTGTTTGTGTGTGTGTGTTTGTATTTGAGTGTTTGTGTCTGTGTGTGTGTGTTTGTGTGTTTGTGTGTGTGTGTTGTGTGTGTTTGTGTTTGTGTGTGTGTGTTTGTGTGTGTTTGTGTGTGTGTTTGTGTGTGTGTGTGTTTGTGTGTTTGTGTGTTGTGTGTGTTTGTGTTGTGTGTGTGTGTGTTGTGTGTTGTGTGTGATTGAGTGTTTGTGTGTTTGTGTGTGTTTGAATGTTTGTGTGTATGTGTTTGTCTGACTGTCTGTCTGTGTGTGTGTGTGTGTGTGTGTGTGATTGGTGGTTGTTTGGGATGGATTGTGTGGCGTTGAATGATGACGATATGATGTATTGTGTCATACTGATGATATTGTGAATACGTGTTACGTTAACCCTCTGATTCCCACACCCTCTCCACAACTGCAAAAACTTGACCTTTGACTTCCTCGCTCTCTCCACTAGTTTCCTGCAGGAAGCTGGTGGATAGAGTGGGGGATTCAAAGGGTTAAGTTTTTGCTTTGCTAGCGTGGCTGACGATGCAGGATGCCAGTGGACAGGGTGCGGGAGTCAAAGGGTTAAACTGTGTCATTTCAAACACGTTTTCTAACCTGGTGATGATTTCATTTTGTTACAAGGTGAAAAAAGAGAAACCGAGGAAAGCGGAGGTCCCGTGGCATCAACGAGTGAGGCAGTGACGTCATCTGCTATGACGCAAGAGCAACCTGTCAACTACCAGCCTCATGACGTCATGATCAGCTATAGCCGCTCCGACACGCATGTGATGCAGGAGATAAAAGGTAGGTCGGCATCATTTTTTCTATTTCACTTTCAATTTCTCAAGATGATGTCTCCGCGCTCGGAACGAATTCCATATCACAGGTGCCATGTGATGAAGAAGATCCAGACTGATCACGGCACAAGCCTTAACCCTGCACATAAACCCGTGAGCTGGCCAAGTCCTTAAGTCTGACCCAGATAGTGCCATAACCCTGGGGTCGTAGGGGAGTGAGGTGGCAGAGACCTCAACTTTTCCCGGGGCCAGCACCACGAGGTCAGCGCCCATCCCCTCTCCCTCCTTTCAAATTCATATTCATATACACTTTTTTTAACCAAGACTTCAGAAAGGCAAGAAGGCTAATTGGTCTTCAAGAGGTGGGACCTGGGAAATCAACCTATCTCTCCAATGTTTCATACCAAGGCAGCTGATAATGCCCTGCTTTTCACGATTTTCAACTGCCGTGGGATCTTTAGCGTGCGTAGCCAGAAGGCACACGGGTCTGACTCGTTTTTTGTTCCCTTCCGGCCAAACTAAGGAGAAAAGTCGAGTTCGACATAAGTATGTGTAGTGGCTAAAGGGTTGTCGGGTGTGGGCTTGAATGATTGTTGGGGTGTGGGCTTGAAGGGGTGTTGGGGTGTGGGTTTGAAGGGTTGTTGGGTGTTGGGTTGTTTGGGTGTGGGCTTGAAGCTTGAAGGGTTGTTTGGGTGTGGGCTTGAAGGGTTGTAGGGATGTGGGCTTGAAGGATTGTTGGGGTGTGGGCTTGAAGGATTGTTGGGGTGTGGGCTTGAAGGGTTGTTGGGGTGTGGGGTTGAAAGGTTGTTGGGGTGTGGGCTTGAAGGATTGTTGGGGTGTGGGGTTGAAAGGTTGTTTGGGTGTGGGCTTGAAGGGTTGTTGGGGTGTGGGGTTGAAAGGTTGTTGGGGTGTGGGGTTGAAGGATTGTTGGGGTGTGGGCTTGAAGGATTGTTGGGGTGTGGGCTTGAAGGGTTGTTGGGTGTGGGTTGAAGGTTGTTTGGGTGTGGGCTTGAAGGTTGTGGGGTGTGGGGTTGAAGGGTTGTTGGGTGTGGGCTTGAAGGTTGTTGGGGTGTGGGCTTGAAGGATTGTTGGGGTGTGGGTTGAAGGGTTGTTGGGGTGTGGGCTTGAAGGGTTGTTTGGGTGTGGGCTTGAAGGGTTGTTGGGGTGTGGGCTTGAAGGGTTGTTGGGGTGTGGGCTTGAAGGGTTGTTGGGGTGTGGGCTTGAAGGATTGTTGGGGTGTGGGGTTGAAGGGTTGTTGGGGTGTAGTAGCTGAAGGGTTGTTGGGATGTGGTAGCTGAAGGGTTGTTGGGTGTGGGCTTGAAGGGTTGTTGGGTGTGGGCTTGAATGGTTGTTGGGATGTGGCTATGAATGGGTTGTTGGGTGTGGGCTTGAATGGTTGTTTGGGTGTGGGCTTGAATGGTTGTTGGGTGTGGGCTTGAAGGAATGTTGGGTGTGGGCTTGAAAGAATGTTGGGGTGTGGGCTCGAAGGATGTTGGGGTGTGGGTTGAAGGAATTTTGGGGTGTGGGCTTGTAGGAATGTTGGGGTGTGGGCTTGAAGGATGTTGGGGTGTGGGCTTGAAGGTTTGGGGTGTGGGCTTGAAGATTGTTGGGTGTGGGGTTGAAGGGTTGTTTGGGTGTGGGCTTGAAGGGTTGTTTGGGTGTGGGCTTGAAGGGTTGTTGGGGTGTGGGCTTGAAGGGTTGTTTGGGTGTGGGCTTGAAGGGTTTTGGGGTGTGGGCTTGAAGGGTTGTTGGGTGTGGGCTTGAAGGGTTGTCGGGGTGTGGGGTTGAAGGGTTGTTTGGGTGTGGGCTTGAAGGGTTGTTTGGGTGTGGGCTTGAAGGGTTGTTGGGTGTGGGCTTAAGGGTTGTCAGGGTGTGGGCTTGAAGGGTTGTTGGGTGTGGGTTGAAGGGTTGTTTGGGTGTGGGTTGAAGGGTTGTTGGGTGTGGGCTTGAAGGGTTGTTGGGTGTGGCTTGAAGGGTTGTTGGGTGTGGGCTTGAAAGAATGTTGGGGTGTGGGCTCGAAGGAATGTTGGGGTGTGGGCTTGAAGGAATATTGGGGTGTGGGCTTGAAGGAATATTGGGGTGTGGGCTTGTAGGAATGTTGGGGTGTGGGCTTGAAGGAATATTGGGGTGTGGGCTTGTAGGAATGTTGGGGTGTGGGCTTGAAGGAATGCATAAAGTACTTAATAGATAACTAAATGAATCGATTAGTAAGAGGAAAATGTATTCCTAGAATGTGAATTTGTGTGAACAGATAAACGAAAAAATAAATAATTTGATCTTGAACATGTCATGTCGTGTCGTGTCGTGTCGTGTCGTGTTGTGCTGCGTCGTGTCGTGTCGTGTTGTGCTGTGCTGCGCTGTGTTATGTCGTGTCAAATTATCTAGTGTTGTGTTGTGTTGTATCTAATCGTGTGCTATCAAATCGAATCGAATCGTGCCACGCTGACAGACAAAGGTAGAACACAGGGATCACAATGTTGAGGTTTGTTTCCTCAAGTGATGATACTGTTGCCGACTATATGTCCAGGATATTATCATGTCATATTTCAACTAAGTAACATAACTCTTGAGAGTCACGGAGTTATCTCCCATGCAGAATTTCTCAAATCCAACACAGTTTGCGCTACCCATTCAGCTAGCATAGACGCAGCCACAAAGCATAAAGTGGTAAGCTCAGAACATTCCCATGTCATATACTTCATTTTTACCTTATGGAGTGGAATTGAATGGAACCATACTGTTGTGTTGACAGACAAACTGCAGGCACAGGGGGTCACAGTGTGGGTGGATGTTGCTTCCATCGATGCTGGCGCTGATTTTCTCTCCAAGATTGGGGAAGCCATCATTGATGCCAAGGTGAGATGCTTGTGCTGCTTAATAATTAACCTTTTGACTCCCGCATCCTATCCACCAACTGCAAAAACTTGACCCTTTGACCCCCGCACCCTATCCACCAACCGCAAAAACTTCATCCTTTGACTCCCCACCTTATCCACCAACCGCAAAAACTTCATCCTTTGACTCCCACACCTTATCCACCAACCGCAAAAACTTAGCCCTTTTTAATCCTTGACCCTATCCACCAGCTTCCTGCAAGAATCTGACGAATAGGGTGAGGGAATCAAAGGGTTGAGTTTTTGCTTTGCTAGCACGGTTAACATCTCAGGATGCTGGTGGTCAGGGTGCGGGAGTCAGAGGGTTAACTCGTCGTCGTCCTTCTTGTTCTTGTCATTTTGAACTAAGTGGAACAGAAATCAGTATTTGTTCAAAGGGTGTTCATCGCACTTGGGCAGTTCCATGTACGCTCCGCCCTCGCCTGCCACAGTTATGTGGCAGACTCTTTGAACCTACGGGAAACCTGTGCATTGGCGATGTCTTGTGTGCTTATTTCGAGAGAATTAGCGGTTTATCTTATTTCAGTTGTCTTCTGCATCCTGGCGTCCTCGTCTGCGGTTTGAGAAAGCATTAAAATCAGTAAAAAGCGAGCTCTCTCCCTGACCATGGTCTTCAAGCAAGTCAGAAACAAAAGAGTAGTCCTCCAGCTAAATAAGAAGACTTAAGTCATGGTAATCAGCAAAAATCAAGAAATCCCCTCAGCAAAAAAAAGCAAATGGCACAACTTTGAGACTGGTTGATAAGTTTAAATATTTCGAAATGATCATCTCACCAGACGGCAGATGCGCATCAAAAACAGCTAGCAGAATCGGCCAACCAAAAACAGCATTCAAGAAGATGAAAAACGTTCTTACCAACATATAACCTATCAATTAATATCAGGAAGAGAGTTCTTGATAATAGATAGAACCGATACCGTTGTACGGTTGTGAGGCGTGGACAGTCAACACGCAAAGTCAGAATAGAATTGAGGCAACTGAAATATGGTTTCTAAGAAGAATGTTGAGAGTTCCATGGACAGCAAAGAAAACAAAACGAGACAGTCTTGATGGAGGCAGACACAAGATGATCATTGATAAAGAATATTAGGAAAAGACAGGCAACACTTATAGGACATTTTATGAGGAAAGGGGAATTAGAACACCTGGTGACAACAGGAAAGCTTGAGGGAAAGAGAACACCAGGTAGACCCAGGAAGAAAATATTGGACGGACTTGTAGGGTGGTTGAGGACAGACAGGGTGGGAGAGGTATTTGCAGCGACAAGGGGTACGTTCTATGCAGGCCTATGATCGCCAACGCCATGCGGCAAGGCACTTGATGATGATGAAAACTGGTTATGGATACATGAAAATACCCACCATGTAGGCGACAGCAAATTTGAAAACAAAAAAGGCTTTTAAACATTAATCAAAGGACATAACTCTTGAGAGTCACGTAGGAATTATCTCCCATGGTGTTCTGAGCTTACAGTTTTTGTACTTTGTATCTGCTTCTATGCTAGCTGAATGGGTAGCGGAAACTGTGTTAGATTTGAGAAGTTTTACAACATGGGAAATAATTCCTACGTGACTTTCAAGAGTTGTGTCCTTTGATTAATATTATAAAAATTCTCCCTGCTTCCCTCTTATTTCTTTGGTTTTTAAACAGTTTTTTTTAATAGATAATTGCTTCCACTGGAAAAAGAACATATCATTAGTATTATTTCAGTATCATGATGCGACAACTTTCACTTTTTTTTCTTTTTTTTTTTTTTTTCGCCGTTTCACCTTCTCCCATTCTGTTTCCCTAGATATTCGTGTGCATACTGAGCGAACCGGCTGTCCGCTCCCGGTATTGTCGTGACGAAGTGGCCTTGGCCTACGTGTCCAACACTGCCATCTACCCCGTTAACACCCAGCCACCCGACACCCTGCTGCCCCTTATGGACACCGGACTGTGAGTGGTTTTCTTTCCTCACAAAACTAATGTACAAGGACGCTGGAACCCTTGGTCTGTAACCAAGCAGTATTTTAGCTGTGACATGTGTGTTTGGTTTGGTTTGGTTTGTTTTGCTTTGTTTTGTTTTGTTTTGGTTTGGTTTTTTGTTTATTTTGTTTTGTTTTGTTTGTTTTGTTTTGCATCTACAATGAGAGTTTTGTAACACACGTATCCATATCAGTGGGTTTTTTGGGTTTTTTTTGTTGTTGTTGTTTTTGTTTTTAGGATCATCGCACTCGGGGAGGTTACCTTTGTGCTCACCTTTTTTTTTTTCGTCCAATTTTTTTACGTCACCTTAATGGCCACAGAAGCTGGCACAGTTTTTACAATGCGATGGTGATGCGTGATTGAGGGTGTCGCTCAAATCTTCTGACCAGCACCGCAGGTATCTGTATCTCTCGGGCCTGGTTGACGCCAGGATATATAATGATAGTAAGCGTAGAGTACAGCCCTGTCACGCAGTCTCAATCCTAGATGGAACTCCATAGCATCATGAATATCATCCTCATCATCGCATTGTAAAAAAAAAGATAAAAAAGTTTAAAAATAATAAAAACACTGTGCCAGCTTCTGTGGCTATTAAGGTGGCGTAGAAAATGGGACGGAATAAAAGGTGAGCACAAAGGTAACCTCCCTGAATGCGATGATTCTAAAAAAAATTATGATCAAAATATAGAATGTATTAAAACATGAAAACACAAAATTATTAAATGAATTTGAACGAACGAAATAGGAATGAAAATATTCATGAATAATAAACACACGAGCATATAAGAAGAAATGAACAAACAAACGAACTGATAAAAAAAAAAAAAACGAAAAAAAAATGATTCAACCAGTGAATGAACGAATGAGTGAATGAAGGAAACAACAAATGAACAAAATCAGTGAACGAATGTTTCATCGTTGTCATCTTAACAGCAAACTGCAACTGGCCAATTACAACTGGACCTCGCTCACAGACCCAGACACCCTGCAGGAAAACATCGACTGCTTGGTGTCCATAATGAAGACAGACTTGGACGATCTGCAGCAGCTGGCAGCCGCGGATGGTGACCATCTCAGCTCTCCGCCCGCCATCGTCGTCACGTCAGATGTGGCACCGGACGGTGGCGAAACCGTGACGTCACCTGATGACGTGGTGGTTGGGGTGAGCGGTGAGCGGAGCGAGGGCGTGCCTAGACCTGTAAGACTTTGGGGGTTGTGTTGGGTTGTGTTGGGTTGGGTTGTGTTGGGTTGGGTTGTGTTGGGTTGTGTTGGGTGGTTGGGTTGGTTGTGTTGTGTTGTGTTGAGCTGTGTTGGGTTGGGTTGCGTTGTGTTGCGTTGCGTTGCGTTGCGGTTGCGTTGTGCGGTGTGGTGTGGTGTGGTGTGGTGCGGTGTGGTGTGGTGTGGTGTGTGCCATGGTGTGGTGTGGTGTGGTGTGGTGTGGTGTGGTGTGGTGTGGTATGTCATGTGTTGTGTTCTGTTGTGTTCTTTTCTGTTCTTTTCTGCTGTGTTGTGTTGTGTTTTGTCATGTCGTGTCGTGTCGTGTCGTGCTGTGTTGTGTCATGTCGTGTCGTGTCGTGTCGTGCTGTGTTGTGTTTTGTGTTGTGTTGTTCATGTCGTGTCGTGTTGTGCTGTGTTGTGTGTGTTGTGTTGTGTTGTGTCATGTCGTATCGTGTTGTGCTGTGTTGTGTTGTGTCATGTCGTGTTGTGTTGTTGTTGTGTCATGTCATGTCATGTCGTGTCGTGTTGTGCTGTGTTGTGTTGTGTCGTGTTGTGTTGTGCTGTGTTGTGTTGTGCACTGTTGTATTTCTACTGTGTTGTATTATGCTGTGTCGTGTCGTGTTGTGCTGTGTTGTGTTGTGTCGTGTCGTGTCGTGTCGTGTTGTGCTGTGTTGTGTTGTGTCGTGTCGTGTCGTGTTGTGCTGTGTTGTTTGTGTTGTGTCATGTCGTGTCGTTGTTGTGCTGTGTTGTGTTGTGCATGTTGTATTTCTATGTTGTGTTTATGCTGTGTCGTGTCGTGTGCGTGTCGTGTCGTGTCGTGTCTTGGTTGGTATGGTTGGTGGGGTGTGGTGTGTGTGTGGTGTGGTGTGGTGTGGTGTGGTGTTGTGGTGTGGTGTGGTTGGTGTGGTGTGTGTGTGTGTGTGTGTGGTGTCGGATCAGATGGATGGGTCGGGTCGGGTGTGTCGTGTCGTGTTCGTGTCGTGTCGGATCGGGGTCGGGCGGCGTGTCGTGTCGGATTGTGTTGGGTCAGTTGGATGGTGGGTTTGCGTTGCGTTCATTGCGTTGGAATTGGCTGTGTTGGTGTGTGTTGGTGTGTGTTGTGTTGTGTTGTGTTGTGTTTGTGTTGTGTTGTGTTGTGTTGTGTTGTGTTGTGTTGTTGTGTTGAGTTTGTTGTGTCGTATTGTGTTGTGTCGTGTCGTGTCGTATCGTGTCGTCTTGTGTTGTGTTGTGTGTTGTGTTGTGTTGTGTTGTGTTGTGTTGTGTCGCGTAGCGTTCTGTTGCTTTGCCTTGCCCTGCCTTGTCTTTTTTGTCTTGTTCTGTTTTGTTTTGTTTTGTTCTGTTTTGTCTTGTCTCAAATTGTGTTGTTATATTGGATTGGTTTTGAATGTTGAGAGTTCGGAAGAGAAGAAAAAGAAGATAATAACACTTTCTTGTCAATATTAGTACTAAATACGTGTTACTATGTTCAGACCTCAATCATCCTACCATTGCGAGAACGCAATCGCGCCGTGATGTCAGAGGGCGATGACGTCAATCACGTCATGCCTGAGCAGTTCTGGACTGACCGCTTCGGCGTCAGTGATTACGTCATGTGGGACAGGCAAGTAGAATGGTTGTCAACTTCAGGGTGTTTCTTGACTACTGTGTTTTTTTGGTGGGTCTTCTTTTGAACAAAACAAAACAACACGAAACGAAGAGAAACAAACCAACACAACACACAAACCATTGTGTCCATTAATGGGCAGTTGAAACAGTTTTCCACCGTGGAGACATTTTATTCCAGAAATACGTCAACAGCCAGAACTAAAGCACTGTCTGTTTGATCAATTACACCGGCAAAGTAATGCTCAAAATCAGTCTGAATGCATTAAAGCCGCAAGCAGATACACCATCATGGCTGAAGAACAGGCCAGATTCCGCAAGAGCAAAAGTACCATCGAACAGATCTTTAACTTGCGTACTCATCCACACCACAGGGTTCTACCGCTTCTTCATAGATAAGAGCGTTTGACAGGGTCTGGAAGATGCACTGTGGGGGTCTACAGTGAAGAAAGTTAACATCGGGCAAAAACTAATCAACACCATCCAGCAACTGTAGTACCCAAAAACAACCAGAGCAGTACGTGTACATGGTGCTATCGGAGGGTGGTTCCATACTTCCGATGGAGTTCGTCAGGGTTGCCCTCTGTCCCCCACGCTCTTCAATATATTTCTGGAACGCATCATGACTGATGCACTTGAGGATCATCTCAGTACAGTCAACATTAGAGGAACAATCATCACAAACCTTTGCTTCGTTTTTTTGGGGGGAAGGGGTCGGGGTGGGGGGTTAAAGGGTAGGTGGTCATTTGTCAGACTGATTGGTTGATTGGTAGTTTGATTCGTTTTAACGATTTTCTTCTTTTTATTTATTTGCTGTTTGTTTGCTGTTTTCTAAATAGTTGATTTGTTGATGTGGTTTTGTCTTGTTTGAATTGGTAAACTTTGTTGATTCGTTTGTTGATACACTTGGTTTGGTGAGCTGGTTGACTGATGGGTAAGTTTTATATGCTTGGGGATTTGTTTATTTGTCTGTTTGTTTTGTTCTTGTTTTTGTTTTGTTTGTTTGTTTGTTTGTTTCGTTTGTTTGTTTGTTTGGCTGGTTGCTAAGTTGATGGATCAATAGTTAGTTGGTTTGGCTGGTTGCTAAGTTGATGGATCAATGTTATGTTGCTGTTTAGTTGGTTTTGGCTGGTTGCTAAGTTGATGGATCAATGGTTAGTTGTTGTGTTTGGCTGGTTTTGCTTAAGTTGATGGATCAATGGTTAGTTGGTTTGGCTGGTTGCTAAGTTGATGGATCAATGGTTAGTTGGTTTGGCTGGTTGCTAAGTTGATGGATCAATGGTTAGTTGGTTTGGCTGGTTGCTAAGTTGATGGATCAATGGTTAGTTAGCTGGTGGATTTGTTGACGCAATGATTGATTCTTTGTGATTGTTTTGTTTTTGTTTTTGGTTGGGTTTTGTGTGTGTGTGGTGTATGTGTGTGTGTGTGTGTTGTGTGTGTGTGTGTGTGTGTGTGTGTGTGTGTGTGTGTGTGTGTGTTTGTGTGTGTGTGTGTGAGTGTGTGTGTGTGTGTATGTGGTTTTTTGTTGTTGTTGTGTTTGTGTGTGTGTGTGTGTGTGGGTTGTCGGGTTGGTGGGTTGGTAGATTTCTTTGTTTACTTTGGTTTGAAATGATTGATTGCTGGGTTGCTTGGTGTTTGTTTGTTTGTTTTGTTTGTTTGTTTGTTTGTTTGTTTGTTTGTTTGGTTAGTTGGTTGGTTGGTTGGTTGGTTGGTTGGTTGGTGTTTTTTTCATATTTGTTCGTTTGGTTCGGATTGAGTTGGCTGCGAGTGTATTAATCGGTTGGTTCATTTTGTCGTTGGCTTAGTTTGGAAGAGTAGGGTGGATCTGTTGTTTATCTGGTTACTTGGTTGTTAGTTTTCTATTTTGTTGATGCTTGTCTGTTTTTGTTTTATTTGTTATTTCGATTGTATTCCATTGTTCTGTTACAAATTATGAGGGAATTACAAGAGAACAGATATTTGTGTTTGACAGATGTGTATGTGTGTGTGTGTGTGTGTGTGTGTGTGTGTGTGTGTGTGTGTGTGTGTGTGTGTGTGTGTGTGTTGATTGTGTGTGTGTGTGCGTGTGTGTGCGGGTGTGCGTGTGTGCGTGCGTGCGTGCATGCGTGCGTGTGTGTTACGTGTGTGCGTGTGTGTGTGCGTGTATGTATGTGTGCGTTTGTGTGCGTGCATGTCTGTGTGTGCGTTTGTGTTAGTGTGTATGTGTGTGCGTGTGTGTGTGTGTACGTGTGTGTGTGTGTTTGCGTGTGTGTTCTTTCGTGGTAGTGGCAGTGTTGATGGGTGGATGTGCGTGCACGAGTCTGTCTGCCTCTTCATCTGTTGCAAAAGGAACCAATATATGATAACAAAAAACAATTATGACCATAATCAATGATAAGGTAAATCCTGCCACAGATTCACCGGCGCTTTCCTGGAAGAGTTCAGGGACCCAGTGGAGCGAACATTCACGTCAGAAGACCGACAGCATCTGCTGGACATCCTGAAGAGAGAGTTGGAGGTCGACAGTGATGACAAGACTTTCAAGTATCAGTTTATTGGTGAGTGAGGAGGAGTTGTGTGCGTGATGCTTGGTTACTCAGTTGGTCAGTTGTTTGTGACATGATAGCATTCATCGTTTAATATGAGGAAAAAGAGATACAAGGCCCTTGAATATTCTCCAAGGCCAGCTAAATTCAGGTTCTTGCAGTCTCATTACTAGGGAGTCCACGGAAGTTATGAATGTCAAGCCACCACCTGACCACCTGAAAGAGGAAACTCAGCACTAATGCTGAATCATCTCTGTGAAGGTATGTCATTGTCATCATCATCATCATCATCATGTGCCCTGCCGCGTGGCGTTGGCGATCATGGCCCTCCATATGCTTCTATACCCTGTCGCTGCACGTACATCTTCCACCCTCTCTGTCCTCAGCCATCCTGAAAGTCCGTCCAGTATTTTCTCCCTGGGTCTACCTGGTGTTCTCTTTTCCTCCAGCTTTCCTGTTGTGACCAGGCGCTCTAATTTCCCCTTTCCTCCTAAAATGTCCTGTAAATGTTGCTTTTCTTGTCCTGGTCTTTATTTATAATCTTCTTGTGTCTCCTTCCTTCAAGGCTGTCTCTTTTGTTTTCTTTGCAGTCCATGGAACTCTCAACATTCTTCTTAGAAACCACATTTCAGTTGCCTTTCAAGTTTGTTCTGACTTTGCGTGTTGACTGTCCACGCCTCACAATCGGTTCTAGATAACACTCAAGAACTCTGTTCCTGATATAAATTGATAGGCATTTGTTGGTAAGAACGCTTTTCATCTTCTTGAATGCTGTTTTGCTTCTCCAGTTCTGCTGGCTATTTCTGGTGTGCATTTGCAGTCTGGTGAGATGACCGTTCCTAGATATTTAAACGTATCAACCTGTCGCCAAGTTGTGCCATCTGCTGTTATTTTGCATTACGGAATTTCTTGTCTTTTACTGACTACCATGACTCCAACCCTTTATTTTCTGAATGTATGAAGTGACTGAGAAAAATGACCTTTTCCTATCCCTAGATGTTTCAGTTTTTTTTTATCTTGAACAGGGTCAGGCATTCATTCACAGCTGGGTGGACTGGAGACCACATGCACAAAATATTTTTTTCGAGCCATTTTGCAAGCTGTACAGTGAGACTGGGAAGGGGGAGTTCTGATACCACCTACATCATCTTCTTCTTCTAATCCCGTAACCTGCGTAGGATCGAGGTGGTGGGGAGGGTGAGAAGAGGGTAGGAGGACTGATGGAACACAACAGCAGTCCGTGTCTGTGTGTGAGGTATAGCAACAAGCACGCGAGGTATACTGAAATCATCCATCCTATGATATTTGCCATTCAGCTCCTCCTCCTGTGTCGACCTTGGTAACGGCCTTCTTCTCAAGGTGTCCTGAAGGAGGGTAGTGGATAGTGTTTTATGGTAGGTTATGTGACCAAATCAACCAAAGGCACATGAAGTCATCCAGCCTATGATGTTTGCTATCCAGCTCCTCCTCCTCTGTCAATCCTGGTAACGGCCTTCTTCTCAAGGTGTCCTGAAGGAGGGTAGTGGATAGTGTGTTATAGTAGGTGATGTGACCACATCAAGCAAGCTTAGCGTTGTGTCATGTTGGCCAGAAACGGTTCTTGTGAGTCCGTCAGGATGTTGATTCTGTGACGTAGGCCCTACGTACTCGTTGGTCATCACCGTTAACATGTTAAGTGCTGTTGCTTGTTGAAGTGTTCTACAGGACCAGTTAAGCTCAAACCAGACCAGTGTGCAGCATTAACCTGAGCGAACCATACAGAACTTCGCCATCACCACCATCAACATCACCACCACCATCAACATTGCCACCCTCATTACTACCATCACAATTATAGCCGTCATCACCACCAACACCATTAACGACCACCATCACCATTACCAGCATTACCATCATCACCACCACTACCCACCACCACCACAATCACCATTACTACCACCATAACCCACCATCTCCACCACCAACATCATCTCCATCACCATTACCAACACCAACACCATTACTGCCACAGTCGCCAAAATCAGCATTAGTACATCACCACCATTACCAGTACCATCATCATTACCATCACCATCACCACTGCCATCACCATCACCATCACCATGACAATCACCACCACCACCAGCAATAGCAACAGCCTAATAGTGGTCTCATCATCATCATCAGGTGCCCTGCCGCATGGCGTTGGCGATCATGGACTTCCATCTGCCTCTATCTCTCGTTGCCCCTAGCATCTCCCCCACCCTCCTCGTCCCCAGCCACTCTGAAAGTCCGTCCAGCATTTTCTCCCTGGGTCTACCTGGTGCTCTCTTTCCCTCCAGCTTTTCCTTTGTGACCAAGTGCTCCAAATCCCCCTTCCTCATAAAATGGCTATAAATGTTGCCGCGCATGTTTTTTCCTAATCTTCCTTATGAGTGATCTAATTGTGTCTGCATAATAGTGGTCTCAGTGTTGGCATTGTTGAAAGACATCTAGCTGCAAACAGTTATGGAGAAAGCAGACCCGTGCATCAGGGTACCTGGGAAGGTGGCAGAATACTTCACCAGCCTCAGCAGAACTGCCTGATCTGCTTGCTGCTACACCGCAGAAACACAAGATGGGGGGGGGGGAGGATACTGTACTGTCCGCTGTTACGTGCCGTCAGTCCCTCTCCCTTCCATCTACGATTGCTTGTTTTGAGATTATATGATGATAATAATAGTTATAATAATAATGATAATAATAACAATGATGATAATAATATAATGATGATGATAATAATAATATGATGTTGATGATGATGATGGTGGTGGTGATGATGGTGATGGTGATGATGATGGTGATGATAATGACGACGACGACGACGACGGTTGTGGTGGTGGAGATGATGACGATGATGGTGATGATGATAATGATGACGACGACGACGATGATGACGGTGGCAGTGGTGGTGCCGATGATGATGATGGTGATGGTGATGGCGATGACGATGATGGTGATGGTGATGGTGATGTTGAGGAGGAAGAGGTGGAGGGGGAGAAAGATGGTGATAATGATGGTGGTGGTGACAATGATGGTGATGATGATGGCTATGATGATGGCGATGATGATGATGATGATGATGATGATGATGATGATGATGAGTGGTGGTGTGGTGGTGTGGTGGTGGTGGTGGTGGTGGTGTGTGGTGGTGGTGGTGGTGGTGATGATGATGATGATGATGATGATGATGATGATGATGATGATGATGATGATGATGATGATGATGATGACGACGACGACGACGACGTTAACAGTCACTAAATGTCGTTATTTCAGCGTTCTGCAAGAGCAGTCACGGAGACAGCAGACCAGTGTGGCAGAGCGTATACGAGCACGCTAGAGAGAGCTTCGCCATGAGAGAGGTCTTCAACATGGACTCTTCAGTCAGGGTAGAGGCCATTGAGAACCTTGGTGAGAAGCCCTTTTTGCTTTTGACAAGCTCCATCCGTTTGCAGAGATTAGACTTGGTTTGATTTCTTTTGATTTGCGGCACACTGGCGCAAGTAGTATCATCAATATCATCAAGTGCCCTGCCGAATGGAGTTGGCGATCATGACCCTCCATACGAATCTATCCCCTGTCGCTGCAAGGACATCTCCCACCCTCTCTGTCCTCAGCCACCCTGCAAGTCTGTCCAATATTTACTCCCTGGGTCTACCTGGTGTTCTCTTTCCCTCCAGCTTTCTTGTTGTGACCAGGTGTTCTAATTTCCCCTTTTCTCATAAAATTCCTATAAATGTTGCTTATCTTTTCCTAATCTTCTTTATTCGTGATCTTCCTGTGTCTGCCTCCTTCAAGACTGTCTCGTTTGTTTTCTTTGCTGACCATGGAACTCTCAACATTCTTCTTAGAAACCACATTTCAGTTGCCTCAATTTTTGTTCTGACTTTGCGTGTTGACTGTCCACGCCTCACAACCGTACAACAGTATCGGTTCTAAGCTACGCACAAAAAGTTAAGGATCACTTGCACAAAAATTCATAACTTTCAAAATAAGAAAGCCAATGCGTTGAAGTTTGGCAAACATTTAATTCCATGCTTTAGCGATAACGATACACAATTGCCTTCAATTTCGAGCAATCGTTTGGTGTGTACATTTGATCAAAGTGGGTACGTATCGAAATTTGATTTCCCAAAGTCATTGAACTCACAAGACAGGGCATTCTGATGCTCCCAAAAGTTCAGTAATGCGTGTAACCGCCATGGCTGTTCTGGCACTCGACGCAGCGAGTCCTCATCGAGTTGACCAGGTTGGTGAAGATCCTCTGTGGAAGCGCCTGCCACTCAGCCTGCAGCATCTGGTAGAGGTGTTGGGCATCCCTGGGAGGGGGTGGTTGCTCCTCATTTTGCGATCCAGCTCATCCCAGAGGTTCTCAATCGGGTTGAGATCGGGACTGCATGCTGGCCACTCATTCTGTTGACTCCAGACTGCTGCAGGAAGTCGTTGACCACCCTTGCCCTGTGGGGGCGAGCGTCGTCATCCTGGTAGACAGCCGTCGGTCCCATCTGCTGCAGTGTAGGCACAGCCAGCGGTCGAAGGATCTCATCCCGGTATCGGAGGCCAGTCAGGTTACCCTGTACATGATACAAGGGTGTTCTGTGGTGAAGGCTGAAGGCCCCCCAGACCATTACAGAACCTCCACCAAAGGCCATCTTTTCTTGGACAGTGGTGTCAATAAAGCGTTGCCCTGGGCGCCTCCAGACCCTCAGTCGGCCGTCGTTGTGGTTCATGGTGAAGCGTGATTCATCACTGAACAGGACCTGGGACCATTGCTGACGTGTCCACCTCACGTGACGTCTGCAGAAGGCGCGGCGTGCTGCCCTATGGGCTGGAGTTAAGCGTGGCCGTACAGCTGGGCGACGAGAACGGAGGTTAAACCCATGAAGGCGGTTCCGTATGGTCTGCTGGCTGATGTTGATGTTAGTAGCCACCCTCAGCTGCCTTCGAATGATGCTGGAAGAGGCAGTTCTTGTCTGCAGGGCCTGTCGTTCAATGAGACGATCTTCACGTGGGTTTGTCTTCTTCGGTCGACCAGATCTGCGTCTTTCATGGACCCTCCCAGTGGCTGTGAAGCGTTGAATCAGTCTGACAATGACCGAGATGGACACCTGAAGTCGCCTGGCCACTTCTCGCTTGGAAACACCATCTTGGAACCATGCAACAGCTCGTCCCCTCTCAAACTCGCTCAATTTTCGTCGTGGAGGCATTGTCAGATCAGGCCTACTACTGGTGGAATGTCTTCTTATAAAGCCAAGCAAGAGACAGCATCTCACACATAAACAGCAGTGCTTGCACGTGCATAATGGTTTTTCCATCTGGCTTGTGCAATGTGTTCAGGCAGAACGGTCCAAAACAAGGTCCTTTTTCGCAAGTTTCCGCTTTTCAGTTTGCGGCCAAGCTCAGTAGTAGAGAATCCCGTGCAATTTTCGCACTAACACAACATCGCCCACTTACAGCTGAACAAGAATTCATAACAATTTGGCTGGACTGAGAAATAAATAACAGCAGCGAACTGAGTTTATTACGCACCTGTTTTCTCATAGTGATCCTTAACTTTTTGTGTGTAGCTTATATAACATTCAAGAACTCTCTTCTGGGGCAAGTGTGAATACAGGATGTAAACTTGGTGTTTTGCCAGCCACGCTATAGGAAGTGACTGCTCTGACCACTATACTGGCCTGTCTGCTTCAGTAAAAGTCAAGGTTGTCCCATAATCCTGAGTTAAACGGGGAGTGAGGTGGTGGAGACCTCAACTGTTGTCGGGGTCAGCATGATGAGGGTGGCGCTCATCTACTCTCCTTTATGGTTTACCTTCCCCGACCCAGAACAGGGTCAGACATTTATCCACAGCAAAATAGCAGCAAATGGCACCACACTGAGACAAGCTGATAAGTTTAAATATGTAGGAACGGTCATCTCACCAGACGGTAGATGCTCATTAGAAATAGCCAGCAGAATTACCAAGTTAAAACAGTATTCAAGAAAACGAAAACCGTTCTTACCAACAAATACCTGTCAATTAACATCAGGAAGAGAGTTCTTGAATGTTACATAGAACCGATACTGTTGTACGGTTGTGAGGCGTGAACAGCCAACACACAAAGTCAGAAGAAAATTGAGACAGCTGAAATGTGGTTTCTAAGTAGAATGTTGAGAGTTCCATGAACAGCAAGGAAATAAACGACACAGTCTTGAAGGAGGCAGACACGAAAAGAACATTAATGAAGAAGATCAGAAAAAGACGAGCTTTTACAGGACATTTTATGAGGAAAGGGGAATTAGAGCACCTGGTCATAAGAGGAAAGCTGGAGGAAAAGACAACACCAGGTAGACCCAGGGAGAAAATATTTGACGGACTTGCAAGGTGCTGAGGACAGAGGGTGGGAGATGTACTTGCAGCGACAAGGGATAGATGCATATGGAGGGCCATGATCGCCAACGCCATGCGGCGGGGCACATGATGATGTACAGTCAATATCTCATGTTTGGAGTGAAGTCCCAGCCTGTGACAGACAAACTAACTTTTTTACTCGCTGTTTTACCTTAATGCCGCAATCATTTTGATAGTTCTAAATGTTTTACAGGTAGGGCCTCAGGACCTGGCCAGTTCATGAGTGTATGTACAGGCTTAAGGCTTGTGCCATGATCAACATACGCATGGCACTTGTGACGTTAGTGCATATGGAATTCGTTCCGAGTGCGGAGACGTCGACTTGAGAAACTGAAACTGAAACTGAAACTGAAACTGAAACTCACAGGTCCTGTCCCACCCCCTCTCCCCTGTGCAGACTCAGGAAGTCTGGCCCCCAACACGGCTGTCATAATTTGATGAAACATACAGAAAGTGTGGGAGAATGATGAATCCCTCTAGAACAAAAACCAGACAAATGTGTACTTGTGGCTGCCGCTAACACATTACCCAGCGGCTGAGGCCAGAAGCTAACATCTCCACACTCACATGAACCATGCACGACCGACATCGACTTGGTGAACCCTTTGACTCCCGCACCTTATTCACCAACTACGAAAACTTAACCCTTTGACTCCCTCACCTCCTGCAGGAAGCTGATGGATAGGGTAAGGGAGTGACAGGGTTTAGTTTTCGGTTTGCTACAATGACTGGCAATGCAGGATGCTGGTGGACAGGGTGCGGGAGTCAAAGGGTCAAACTATCCGCCAGGGAAGCCAGACGTCCTGAGTTCCTGCTTGCTTGGACAGGGATTTTCTCCTTCCTTCTACCCCCCCCCCCCCTCCTTACTCCACTAGACCTTCACTGATGGTCTGGGTGCACGTCTTTTGAATAACACGACAAAACTCAGATCCCAAGTTCACTCAGCGCATGTAAAAGATCCCATGGCAACTAAAGAAATGTCTCTGGCAAAATTCTGTAGAAAAATCCACCTTCATAGGCAAGTTTCAAGTTTCAATTTCTCAAGATGACATCTTCTCGCTCGGAATGATTTCCATACGCGCTAACGTCACAGGTGCCATGTGATGGAGAAGATCCAGAGTGATCACGGCACAAGCCTTAAGCCTGCACATAAACCCATGAGCTGGTTGGGTCCTGAGGTCCTACCTAGATCGTTCCATAACCCTGGGGTCGTTGTGGAGAGAGGTGGCAAGAGACTTCAACTTTTCCCCGGAGCCAGCATCACGAGGACGGCACCCATCCCCTCACAGGCAAACAAGAATGAATATGCCAAAAGAAAAAGGGGGAACACTAGTTGCCGTGGTGTAGTGGTTAACGCAACGGACCACTGACTGGAAGGTTGTGGGTTCGAATCCTTTTCAGTACCTTCAAAAATCGTTGGGGATTTTTCGGCTCTAACTGGCTCCTACCCAGAGTTGAGCGTGCTATGGGCTCATTGGAAAGACTGGAACTACACAGTCGAGTCTCACCCACTTCGCGGATGCGTCATTGAAGCTGTATCTCTCGGGCGTGGTTGACGCCAGGATATGTTATGATAATAAGCGTAGAGTACAACCTGTCACACAGTCTCAATCCTTGATGGAACTCCATAGTATTATGATTATCATCCACATCAACATCATCATCGCATAATAAAAACGGTTTCAGCTTCTGTGGCCATTAAAGTAGCGTAGAAAATGGGACGAAAAAAAAAGAAAAAGAAAAAAGGGGAGAGTGGTGGTAACTGCTCTGCAGTGACCTGCTATCACTGGGGAGAACATTCCGATTATCACACAGTAAATCCTTTGCGACAAGGAAAGTACACGCATAGAAAACCAAACAGGATTTTTCTCACACAAACAGGTAAATTTCGCAGTGCGGCAGTGATCGACGCCCTCAGGGACCTACTCACTGATCCAGACGCCAACGTGCGTGCCGTGGCCACAGTCTCCCTCTCGCGCACTGACGCCAACGACCCCGTGACCATACGTCACATCCTGCGCATGCTCAGCGATAAGGATCGTCTGGTGAGGGAAGCTGGGTGTCTGGCTTTGGGCCACCTGAAGGCTCGGCAGGCTGTGAGCAAACTGACTCACATTTGGTGAGTGATTTTTTTTTTCTTGTGATGTTTGTTTGTTTGTTTGTTTGTTTGTTTGTTCGGAGCAATGTTCTCGAACATAATGTAAACAAGTTAGTTCGCCCGAACTTTGCAGCCGTTATGTTACTGCAGATGTCTGCAACATTCGTCATAATATTTGAAATGCATGCTGAGTGTTTTCCTGTTATATTCACTTTGTTTCTTTCTTCCTCCTTTGCTTTCTGTCATTTCTACCTACCATTTTCTACCTTAATGGTCCATTCACCTGTATGTGTTCCATAAAGTCTTACATACTTTTGTCTTAGGATTGGGTAGGCCTACATGTATTAAGTGCATTTTTGGCGAGATATGCGGAAGCCATTTTATATGTTTTGTGTCCTTAGGTGTGCTTGTATTTGTATTCAGGTGTTTTTTTTTTTAATCCCCTGTGTGATAAATTGGACGGAGTGGTCAACGCCAGGGGCATGTCCATAGGTTATGTGCACGAATGCATTGATATAAGTGCTTAATTTTCTTTTCTTTTTGTTTTCCTGTTGAAGTGCTGTATGTTTTGAAGCGGTTATCGCCCTGATATGGCTCTACGCAGTCAGCTGGGCTTTAAACAACAATAACAAGCGCCGGAAACGTGGTGTTCGCTGTAACATAACCTCTGTCTTGTTGAGGCTAATTGTAAGGAACGTTTGCAGGCCACTGCAAATAGGTCAGTTATGCGCTGTATGTCCTCGTGTGCGCCCAGTGTGCAGTCACCTGCATTGAAACATTCCTACCATACCGCTTTGATCATTTTGGTGTTCGCTTGGCGTCTCCTCAGGTTGAAGAACTTTCCGTCCAAGTGGAATTGGATGTACACCCATCAATGTCAGAGTCTCTCAATGCGTCAATCGGTATTGCCAAAAGAAAGACGGAGAAGAGTATGAGCTCAAGATGTCTTCCCTGTCTCATTCTGTTTCGCGCTGGAAAAACGTGGAATGCCTCCCTATTCTCTGGCACTCAGGGCATCATGCCATTATGAAAGGCAGCAAACAACGAGACAAACTTTTGAGTTTCAGTTTCAGTTTCAGTTTCAGTTTCTCAAGATTACGTCTCCACGCTCAGAATGAATTCCATATGCACTAACGTCACAGTTGCCATGTGAAGGAGAAGATCCAGAATGATAACGGCACACGCCTTAAGCCTGCACATAAACCCAAGAGCTGGCCAAGTTTTGAGGTCCTACCTAGATAGTTCCATAACCCTGAGGTCGTAGGGGAGCGAGGCGACAGAGACCCCTCAACTTTTCCCCAGGGCCAGCATTATGAGGGCAGCGCCCATCCCCTCTCCCTCGCTTCAAATTGGTATTCATATTCACACTTACATGTATTACCAAGACTTCAGAAAGGCAAGAAGGCTAATTGGTCTTCAAGGGATGGGACCTGGGAAATCAATCTATCTGTCCAATGCTCTTTTTTCAACCAAGGCAGCCCGGCAATGCCCTGCTCTTCACGATTTTCAACTGCCGTGGGATCTTTAGCGTGCGCAGCCAGAGGGCACATGGGTCCAGCTCGTTTTTCGTCCCCTTCCGAAGGACTAGACGTTCAGTTCGATTTTCCGGTCAAACTGAGGAGAAAAGTCGAGGCCTCTACGGGAAGCGAACCCTGGAACCTCGAGTTAAGTTATTGGCAGGTGAACGTCTGAACCATTCTGCCACTCTTCTTCTTTGCACAGTATCTGCCAGAAGCCTTCTGGTTAACGGTGTCAATTGCTTTAGTCAGATCTACACACTTGTATCATGTGAAACGCTTAGTGTTGTTAGTGACGCTTGTCTTGCAATAGACGTATAGCAAACATGATGTCACACGAACCATTCCACCACGACAGCTGCGATGAGACACAGAGATATGGGCCCAGCTACATGTTTGATTGCTCTGTTAACCCTTTGACTCCCGCACCCTGTCCACCAGCATCCTGCATTGTCAACCATGCTAGCAAAGCAAAAACTTAACCTTTTGACTCCCTTACCCTCTCTAAGGAAGCTGGTGGAGAAGGTGAGGGAGTCAAAGGGTTAAGTTTTTGCAGTTGCTGGATAGGGTGCGGGAGTCAAAGGGTTAAGGATGATTCTGGCAAACACTTTCCCAGCAATGCATAAGATCTGGGATGGACATCCCTCGCTAATTATCACAACAGGAAAGCTGGAGGGAAAGAGAACACCAGATAGACCCAGGGAAAAAAATATTGGACGGACTTGCTGTGTGGCTGAGGACAGAGAGGGTGGAAGAAGTGCTTGCGACAACAAGGGATAGATACACAATTTATGAAGGGCCATGATCGCCAACGCCATGCAGCTGGGCACATGATGATGATGATGATGAATTATCACATAAGCCTATATGCCCGTTCTCGTGTAAATATGGATGATCACAGCATCTTTGAAATCTTGACTAACCGTTTCCTTCTGCTGTTCAGATTAAAAGAAGAGACTTGTCAGCTTCTCCAGGAGCAGTTCTGTCTCATTCCTGTAGATCATCATCATCATGTGCCCTGCTGCATGGCGTTGGCGATCATGGCCCTCCCTATGCATCTATCCCTTGTCGCTGCAAGCACATCTTCCACCCTATCTGTCCTTAGCCCCCCTGCAAGTCCGTCCAATATTTTCTCCCTAGGACTACCTGGTGTTCTCTTTCCCTCCAGCTTTCTTGTTGTGACCAGGTGCTCTAATTCCCCTTTCCTCAGAAAATGGCCTATAAATGTTGCTTGTCTTTTCCTAATCTTCCTTATCCATGATCTTCTTGTGTCTACCTCCATCAAGACTGTCTCGTTTGTTTTCTTTGCTGTCCATGGAACTCTCAACTGTCTTCTTAGAAACCACATTTTGGCGCCTCAATCTTGTTCTGGCTTTGCGTGTTGAATGTCCACGCCTCACAACCGTACAATAGTATCGGTTCTGTGTAACATTGAAGAACTCTCTTCCTGATGTTAATTGAAAGGCATTTGTTGGTAAGAACGCATCTTCTTGAATGTTGTTTTGGCTTGGCCGATTCTGCTGGCTATTTCTGATGTGCATCTTCATGTGCACCTGTAGATATCTGCAGAAACAGCATCAGCACCTGGCCTCGTTCTTCCGGCTTGCCTGTATACCTGACCAGCAATGGGAATGTTGAAGTATGTAGGGGGCGTGCAATGCTGTCCCCATTTTTTCACCTACTGACGCTCGTAGTTCCACGGGGTTTGTTTGCATGTTTGTATGGATGTATTTATGTAAGTATGTATATATTGTACATTACATGAATTTTGTGATTTTGTGAATGTAAAACAAGGCTAAGAAGCAAATCGATGCATGTTTGGTCACTGTTCATATTTCTGAATATTTAGTTTTAACAGGTTTAATATGTTTGAAAGGAGATACAGGCTAACTTGTGATCATGTTTGCTAAACATACATTACAAAAGAAATAGTCAAATCTTTCCATAATATTGATGACATTTTTTTTCTGTTTGCCCAGGCGAAATGACGTCATTTCCCACGTGCGTGACGCAGCAGCGGCAGCATTGCATCAGATTGGCGGGCAAGATGTGGAAAACGAAATGAGAGTTACCAAAGTGCTGGCGGAAGAAATTCGCACCCTGACTGAAATGAAATCCTAAAAATCCAATGAAAGCAGGTTCACACGCTATGCATCTTGTTGCTCAGTATATTATGCTGCTATCGTTTTTATATTATTTTTACTCATTCAAACTTCCTTCAACCAAATCCAAAATAAGTGTGATTGCCCGCGTTCAAGCAATCAGGAACCAGGGGGAAAAAAACACGAAAAAAGAATAAGAACGCGTATCTAATACAACAAAACAAGACAAGACAAGCGCTTGTATTAAATACGCGTTCTTATTCTGTTTTCGTGTTTTTTCTGGTTTCTTTAACCAAATCCTAAAACTGGCAAAGACTATAACAGAAAGAATTATTCTAATAACGTCCATCATGATATAAGTTGGTGTTATTGAAATAGGCCTATGTAGCAGGACTGGGCCAATTTTCAGATACCTCGTGGCGGGCCTCAGTAGCTCAGTTGGTTTGAGCGACGGATTCACACGCTAATGGTTATGGGTTCGAATCCCGGGTTCCGCTGATATTAAAACTGGCCTTCTGGCTGTCCCCTTTTAACATCATTGTTGTTCTGGTGGTGTCAGTATAGGATTAGATAAGCCCCCATGCCCCCACTTCCCTGGGATGGTTATCCCCGTCAGCCATATCACCTGAGGTGGGTGTCGACGTAAAAACTGAACCAAATCAATCAATCAAAGATACCTAGTCTTTGTCAAGTTTTAAGAAAGCAGACAACAAAAAAGAGGGTCAGTATGTTGAGGACAAAGAGCTAGTCTTTGTCAAGTTTAAAGAAAACTGACAACAAAGACAAAGGGTGGATATGTTGAGGACAAAGCGACAGGACAGGAAATGTTCTTACCAGGGTCAGTTGAACTTCCCTATATCACTTCCGGTGTCTGTCACATGATCAGCTGGAATCAAAGATCTCTGACATTCATTTTCTCGGTGTAAACTGGGTCTCTTACTTGTGCCTTAGCATAAACTGAAACCTTCCGTACACAAACATCAGCCTAGGATCCTGTTTTTCACTAATATCATCTGTCTTCAGTAATGTCAACAGGTTCCTTTGCTCGTATGAGATTAAGATTCTCTGAGAAATAGTGGGATTTTGAGGGTAAGATAAACTTCCAAAAACTATGCGTACGTTCAGGCAACGCATTTAGTATCTTAATAATGAAAAAAAAATCTGTTCATTGTTTTTCATGGGGAATGGGACCGTACCTATATCACTGAGAAAAGTTAGTGTTAATATTTCCTAGGACAAAACAGATTCACACCTTGTAGTTTGTCCAAGGGAATGGATTCTGTTATTATCAGGACATGCCACAAATCCAATTTGCACTAGACAGATCTGTAGAGTCCAGTTTCTCCTGTGAGATATATGTACACCTATCATGAAGGAAAGAATATGACTGTGAGATCTATGTACATCTGTCATGAAGAAAAGAATATAACTGTCACATATAATTATGTACATCTGTCATGGAGGAAAGAATATAACTTTGAGATATATGTACATCTGTCATGAAGAAAAGAATATAACTGAGATATAATTATGTTCATCTGTCATGAAGAAAAGAATATAACTGAGATATAATTATGTTCATCTGTCATGAAGAAAAGAATATAACTGTGAGATATATGTTCATCTGTCATGAAGAAAAGAATATAACTGTGAGATATAATTATGTACATCTGTCATGAAGAAAAGAATATAACTGTGAGATATAATTATGTTCATCTGTCATGAAGAAAAGAATATAACTGTGAGATATAATTATGTCATCTGTCATGAAGAAAAGAATATAACTGTGAGATATAATTATGTATCATCTGTCATGAAGAAAAGAATATAACTGTGAGATATAATTATGTTCATCATGTCATGAAGAAAAGAATATAACTGTGAGATATAATTATGTTCATATGTCATGAAGAAAAGAATATAACTGTGAGATATAATTATGTACATCTGTCATGAAGAAAAGAATATAACTGTGAGATATAATTATGTTCATCTGTCATGAAGAAAAGAATATAACTGTGAGATATAATTATGTTCATCTGTCATGAAGAAAAGAATATAACTGTGAGATATAATTATGTACATCTGTCATGAAGAAAAGAATATAACTGTGAGATATAATTATGTACATCTGTCATGAAGAAAAGAATATAACTGTGAGATATAATTATGTTCATCTGTCATGAAGAAAAGAATATAACTGTGAGATATAGTTATGTCATCTGTCATGAAGAAAAGAATATAACTGTGAGATATAGTTATGTTCATCTGTCATGAAGAAAAGAATATAACTGTGAGATATAGTTATGTACATCTGTCATGAAGAAAAAGAAATAACACTGTGGATATTATGCACTGTCACTAAGAAAAATTAACTGTGAGATTTAATTATTTCCAACTGTCATGAAGAAAAGAATATAACTGTGAGATATAATTATGTACATCTGTCATGAAGAAAAGAATATAACTGTGAGATATAATTATGTACATCTGTCATGAAGAAAAGAATATAACTGTGAGATATAATTATGTACATCTGTCATGAAGAAAAGAATATAACTGTGAGATATAGTTATGTACATCTGTCATGAAGGAATTCAACATGAAGCAGAATCCTAACACTGATGTTGACCCTTTAACTCCGGCACCCTGTCCACCAGCTGCAAAAATTTAACCCTTTGATTCCCGCACCTTGTCCACCAGCATCCTGCATTTCCAACTGTGCTTGAAAAGCAAAAACTTGACTCTTTGATTCCCTCTCCCTGTCCAGCAGTTTACTGCAGGAAGCTGGTGGATAGGGTGAGAGAGTTAAAGGGTTAAGTTTTTGCAGCTGTTGGATAGGGTGCGGGAGTCAAAGGGTTAAGTGAAAAAGCCAAAGGGACACGTGAACATGTGACGTAATAAGGTGGAGTAGATTAGGTTCCCATACTCAGATTTCATATTATGATTTGTATTCAAATTATCTAAGCGTATATGGTCCTTAAAACA
>JAPXFY010000025.1:22677520-22902520 GCA_030674185.1 Monoplex corrugatus | reverse complement strand
TTTGATGGATTTCATTTTGAAGAAGAAAATGACAAAAAGAAGATGGAAGTGGTCATTCAGGCATTTGAAAATTTCTGTGTTGGAGAGACACACGAAGCTTATGAGTCCTACAAGTTTCATATGCGCCGACAGAAACCAGATGAAACAATTGAAGCATTCATCACATCACTTCGTCAGTTTGCAAAGTCATGTAACTTTGGAAATCCACAACTGGAAGATCGTCTAATCAGAGATCAGGTTGTTGTTGGGGTGAGAGAAGAAAGTCTCAGAGAAAAATTTCTTGAAGATAAGAAACTCACTCTAGACAAGTGCTTGACAATTGGCAGAGCATACGAAACGTCGAGGCAACAGTCACAAATTATCAGCACAGGACAGGAGGCACCGGACACACAAGTCAATAGACTGCACAAACTCAGTTCTAAGACTCAGTGGAAACGGCAAGACTTCAAAGGAAGCAAAAACAAAAAGTGCCAGCGTTGTGGGAAAAATCCTACTCATGAAAGAAAAGACTGCCCTGCAAAAGAAGCGGAATGTTACAAATGTTCCAAGAAAGGTCATTTTGCTACTATGTGCAAATCTAAGAGTAAGAGGACATCTGTCAATGCTGTGGAAGAACACGAAGATGAGTTTGTGTTAGGTTCAGTAGTGACTGAAAAAGAAACAACAAACTGCATTGGAACTGTTCAAGATGACATGTGGCATGCAACAATCACGACCATTGGCAAACCTGTGAAGTATAGAGTGGACACTGGAGCGGATGTAACAGTTATACCAGAAAGATTTTTCAAGAAGAATTCACCGCTAATCAAGAAAACGGACAAAAAGCTGTTTGGTCCAGGACAAAATCCACTTAATGTGAAGGGAGTAGTTAGTGCAACACTCTCAACAGAAAACACTTCCACAGAACAGGATCTTTATGTTGTCACAGACTTGAAAGAACCTCTGTTAGGAAGACCTGCTATTGAAGCTCTAAGTTTGTTGGAGAGAGTGAACGAGGTAAAACAAGAAGGCGATGTTAACAGTGTAAAAGAGGAAGTACAGAAAGAATTCCCAGAGTTATTTACAGGTCTCGGCAAAATGAAAAATGCCTATAAGATCACTCTAGATAAAGATGCAAAACCTTTCAAAGTTGCAGTACCTCGCCGCCTCCCAATTCCTATGAAGAAAAAGGTTGAAGATGAATTGAAAGAGATGGAAAAACAGGACATTATCAGACCTGTTACTGAACCTACAGATTGGTGCGCTCCCATCGTTGCAGTTCCAAAGGCAAATGAGAAGATCAGACTTTGTGTGGACTTCACAAAACTCAACGAAAGCGTGCAAAGAGAAAACTTTCCTCTTCCTACTACTGATCAACTCCTGGCACAACTTTCTGGAGCCACTGTCTTCAGCAAATTAGATTGCAACAGTGGATTTTTTCAGGTTCCCTTGGATGAGGCATCTCAGAAACTGACAACCTTCATCACGCCATTTGGAAGGTTTTGCTTCAAAAGGCTGCCTTTCGGAATAAGTTCAGGACCTGAAGTCTTTCAAAGAGAAATGAATCACATTCTCTCTGGCATACCAGGTGTCAGCTGCGACATAGATGATGTTTTGATCAGTGGAAAGGACCGAGAAGAACATGATGGCCGACTCCGAACAGTACTTCAAAGAATGAAAGAAGCAGGAGTGACTCTCAATGAAAAGTGTGTCTTCGCTGTTGACAGAGTCAAGTTTCTCGGGCATATCATTTCCAAAGAGGGAATCCAGATCGATCCAGAGAAAGTGATAGCCATTACCAAGCTACCAAGGCCTCAGAACATAGCGGAAGTTCGCAGATTTCTTGGCATGGTCAACCACATTGGAAAGTTTGCACCAAACCTGGCTGAAACAACAAAACCTCTCAGAGATCTTTTAAAGAAAGAGACTTCTTGGATTTGGGATGAACCTCAGGAAAAAGCCTTTCAGACACTGAAAAAGCAACTGAGTACTACTCCAGTTCTGTGTCATTATAATCCTGAAAAGCCAACCAAGATCTCAGCTGATGCATCATCCTATGGTATGGGAGGAGTCCTACTACAAAAAGAAGGAACAGACTGGAAACCTGTCTTCTATGCGTCAAGGTCTCTTACTGACACTGAACAAAGATATGCTCAAGTGGAGAAGGAGGCACTTGCAGTCACATGGTGATGTGAAAAATTTGAAGACTTTCTTGTTGGACTACCAAGTTTCACAATTGAAACTGACCACAAGCCGCTACTCGCTTTGTTGAAAACAAAGCTCTTGGATGATTCAGGATGAGGATGATGCGTTTTACATACAATATCATCCATGTTCCAGGGAAACGTCTTGCAACTGCAGATACTTTGTCTCAGAGTCCTGTCTGTGTTCCTGCTGAACAGGATCACTTTATGGAGTTTGAGACACAGTTGTCAGTCAAAACAATCATGGAGGGATTCCCTGCAAATAGCACAAAACTTCAGGAGATCAGAGAGAAACAGGATCAAGATGAGATCTGCTGCCAAGTAAAAAACTACTGCCAGTCATCGTGGCCAGAAAAAGCTAGAAGTGACCCGGCATTGAAACCGTACTGGACTGTACAAAATGAACTGATAGTAGAAGATGGACTTTTGCTATTTCAAACTCGTCTAGTTATTCCTGAAGTACTTCAAAAAGATATTCTGGCACGTATCCATGAAGGACACCATGGCATAGTCAAATGTAGAGCGTTTGCCAGAAGCTGTGTGTGGTGGCCGAAACTTTCTCAGCAAATAGAAAGTATGATCAAAGATTGCAAAGTTTGTGAGAAAGAAAGAAAACTGCATCCTGAGCCACTACAACCAACAAAGACACCAGACTTTCCATGGCAGAGAGTGGGGATTGATCTTTTTGAATGGAAAAATCACCCTTACTTGTTGATAGTAGACTATTATTCTCAGTGGATTGAAATTGCACACCTGAGACAAACCACATCATCTGCTGTCATCGAACACATCAAGTCAGTACAGTCTACTTCATTTATAACGTCGCCGGATATAACGTCACCCAAATATAACGTCACCCAAAGACGGGTCCTGGCCCAATTCCTTCTTTCCAAGACTTTTAACCTCGGATATAACGTCACCGGATATAGCGTCACCCCGTTATAACGTCACTCATCCATGTCGGTTATAACGTCATACCAATCCCCATGGCAGTTTGCACAATCATGGATTACAGCGGCTTCAACTGGGGCCTTCAGTTACAAGTCATAGAACCTCACGCCGGATGTGCCCCTCACTCTCTCTACCCTACCCCCACCAACCTCTCCTCCCTCTTCACGCTTACGGAACCTGCTCTGGTTTTCCCCGCAGTCTCTGCCCCATCGCACGTACATTTAACGGATGTGACATCACGGTTTTGAAAAATGGCGATGGCTGCTAAGGATGCTGCGAAGAGAAAGTCTTTCATTGAAAGAAAAAATTGACATCATCAAAAAGGCTGAGGATAATCCTGCCCTGTCCACGACATCTATAGGTGAATCTTTCGGCATCGCCCGGACGACAGTGGCATCCGTTCTCAAGAACAAATTAAAGTACAAGCAGCTGTTTTTCCAGAATGAAATTGATGTTTCCAAGAAGCGCATTCGCTCAGCGAAGTTCGAGGTAACACCCCCTTCCCACTATGAGCGAAATGACGGAGTGATCGTGTTTTTGGGCCTAAAAATTCAAAGTTCTCGATGAATCCTGTAGCATTCCCACTACCAGACCCTTTCACTCCTAGCCAGCTTTGAGTGATTGTGCACGGTCAGATCACTCCGTGGTCGAGATTTGTGTTCAAACATGTTTAAACACAAGTGGCACCTACTGCATCCATCGTGTCCAATTTGCATACCGCGGGAAAATTTTCGGTTGCGTGCGAGCCTTGCCAGCCACAGTCTGAGGCGAGGCGAGGCGAGCGTGGCCCACAGGAAATGCTTGGGTCAGCTCCCCAAATAGATCACTCACACCGATCACCCAAATGCATTCCCACTATTTTGGAGTGAAAGGGCCCTTTGTCGCTTCACTCCTGAGTGCTCCACGATCACTCAGAACTTTCACGCACAACTTTCACTCCGACAGTGGGAACGCGGTTTAACACCCCCTTCCCACTATGAGCGAAATGACGGAGTGATCGTGTTTTTGTTAAAGTTCTCGATGAATCCTGTAGCGTTCCCACTACCAGATCCTTTCACTCCTAGCCAGCTTTGAGTGATTGTGCACGGACAGATCACTCCGTGGTCGAGATTTGTGTTCAAACATGTTTAAACACAAGTGGCACCTACTGCATCCATCGTGTCCAATTTGCATACCGCGGGAAAATTTTCGGTTGCGTGCGAGCCTTGCCACCCACAGTCTGAGGCGAGGCGAGGCGAGCGTGGCCCACAGGAAATGCTTGGGTCAGCTCCCCAAATAGATCACTCACACCGATCACCCAAATGCATTCCCACTATTTTGGAGTGAAGGGGCCCTTTGTCGCTTCACTCCTGAGTGCTCCACGATCACTCACAGAACTTTCACGCACAACTTTCACTCCGACAGTGGGAACGCGGTTTAAGCCACAAATTTTTGCTGGCAATTTGATGGTGGTGGTGTGTGGGGGCGGGGGGGGGGGGGGGAAGGTTGATGATTGCGGTGTCATGAACTAAAATCGCTAGATCGATAGATCTGTGCCGCTCTTGTTTCATAGAGCCCGGTTTCTCCCGGGATACTTCCCTTCTCAACGCAAAGGAATGAATCTCCCCCCCCCCCTTTCCCGTCCCCCTCCCCTCTTCTTTCTCCATTTAGCCGTACCACTCCCCGTCTTTGTCTTTCTGTCCTGTACTAGTGGGCCTGGGGGCTCAACAGAATAGCTGAAAGTTTGCATTTTGTAGTTAAAGCAAAATATTTTGACCATGTGTAGGGGACCTAATGGTGACCTTAATTTCTGCGAGAGGCAAGGTCGACAGTTTCATTGTCACGAGAGTCAAATAACATGTTTTCACATTGTCACTAAGAAAAAAATGAAATTATTCATTCCTCTCCCATTGAAACGGCCAACTTCATTGTAACATAGTGATATACGCCACAGACTCAGTTTACTGATACTGATTCTGATTTCTGAATCCAGGATATTGAAAGCGCCCTGCTGGAGTGGTTTTCAAGTTCAAGGGCAGACAACGTCCCCATCAGTGGTCCGCTTCTAAAGCTTCAAGCCAACAAAATTGCACGGAGCCTGGGGCATGATTGGAAATGCAGTGAAGGATGGCTGTCTAGATTTAAACGGCGACATTCAATTGTCTTCAAGTGTATGAGTGGCGAGCGGAGCGCTGTCGATGAGGCCAGTACTGACCAGTGGATCAAAGATGTTCTGAAGCCAACTCTGGCTCGCTACAGCAAGAAAGACGTGTTTAACTGTGATGAGAGTGGTTTGTTTTGGCGCTTATTGCCAGACAGAACTTTGGCCTTCAAGTCGGATAAGTGTTCAGGCGGCAAGAAAAGCAAGGAACGTGTAACATTTCTGTTGTGTACCAACATGGATGGTTCGCAAAAAATGCCCGTCTTCGCCATCGGACGTTTTGCACAACCCAGGTCTTTCAGAGGTGTGAAGACCATACCGGTAGAGTATAGTGCAAACGCGTCATCATGGATGACCTCTGAACTTTTCAAGACCTGGCTGACGCAGTTTGATCGAAGAATGAAGGCTGAAAAGCGTAGTGTGTTGCTGATACTGGATAACTGTACGGCCCATGAAAAGTTTCAGCCACAGCTGAAGGCCACTGAGCTTCTCTTCTTGCCCCCAAACTCCACCTCGAAGACGCAACCCCTTGACCAAGGGGTTGTGCAGAATGTTAAGTACTACCGGAATGCACACCTCATGCAACTGGTTGCACATCTTGATGCTGGCCTCCCAAGGAAGGACTTTTCCATCAACATTCTGCAGGCCTTGACAATGTTGAGAGACGCTTGGGACCAAGTTTTGCCAGAGACGATTTCCAACTGTTTCAGAAAGGCTGGTTTCACGTGCACCGAGTGCAGCAGCATTGAATCCGCAGATCGTCCACATGACAACATTCCACTGCAGCCAGAACCACTTTTGTCCAGACTGTTTGAGGAGTACAACATCAGTCCGCAGGCCTACTTCACTGTAGATGATGATGTGGTAACAGCAAAACCATATTCTCCAAGAAAAGAAGCAACTTCTACAGCAACCCGGCTGATTCCACAAAGTCATATTCTGATGATGACAGTGGAGAACCCCAAAAACCTGTCTCGAAGAAAGAACTGTTGGACAGTATAAATTGCTTGAATGCATTCTGCATGCAGAATGATGTAGGTGATGAGATCATGAAACAATTACGTATGATGACCTTCAGTCTGCAGAAACACGTGGCCCGCTTGGGAACACAAAAAACAATCCCTCAGTTTTTCAAAGAACCACCAGGGACAAGGAAGGGAAGGTTTGAAGAGCACGATCAAGAGAATTGGCAGTGGGAGGAGGGTGGTGATGGAGTGAGTGTACAGTCAGAGCAGGGTAATGGAGTGAGAGTACAGTCAGAGCACGATTATGGAGGGAGTGTACAGTCAGAGCAGGGTGATGGACTGAGTGTACAGTCACAGCACGATGATGGAGGGAGTGTACAGTCACAGCACGATGATGGAGGGAGTGTACAGTCACAGCACGATGATGGAGGGAGTGTACAGTCACAGCACGATGATGGAGGGAGTGTACAGTCACAGCACGATGATAGAGGGAGTGTACAGTCAGAGCACGATGATAGAGGGAGTGTACAGTCAGAGCACGATGATGGAGGGAGTGTACAGTCACAGCACGATGATGGAGGGAGTGTACAGTCACAGCACGATGATGGAGGGAGTGTACAGTCACAGCACGATGATAGAGGGAGTGTACAGTCACAGCACGATGATAGAGGGAGTGGACAGTGGAAGGAGGGTGATGTAGAAAGTGGAGAATGGGAGAAGGATAATGTAGGGAGTGGACAGTCGGCGGAGGGTGATGGAGGGAGTGGACAGTCGGAGGAGGATGATGGAGGGAGTAGACAGTCAGAGGGTGGGAATGAGGAAGAGAGTGAGGAGGGCCTGGGAAAAAGTTGTTGGCGAGAGGAGACAATAGAAGGTGAAGAGGAGAAACTGGAGGGAAAAGCACAGAAGAGAAGGGAAAAGGGCTGGAAACCGGAGAAGGAAAAGGCAGGGGCGAGCAAGAAGAGAAAATTGTTGGAGGAAAAGGCGGGTGAGAGTGGTGGTGTGCGAGAGTGTGAGACTGAGGATGGGGAAGACGACAATTATATCTGTATCACTGCCTTTCATCCGCCCAAGGAACAGGCATTTGCGCCTACAAACCAGGAGTGGCGGGCAGTGCAGTGCAAAAGGCTGAGGTTTTCAGTTCTTATGATTGGCAGTTTGAGACACAGACCCCATCAGTCGTCCCTGGGTATCCCCGATTCTGTTGACACCATTGTTGGGGACGGCAACTGCTTGTATCGAGCCTTGAGCCTTGAGATCACAGGCACACAGGCTCATCATGAGCAAACACGAGAAATAATCGTGGACTTCATGATCAAAAACCCGTGACCATTTTCTGCCTACTTAGGGCGCGACCTACAGGAGTACCTGGTGGAGGGTGGCTCCCCATTGCAGCCCAAGACATGGGGCACTGACGTGGAAATTCTGACTGCAGCCACCCTCCTCCAGACCCCTGTGTATTCAGCATATAGACGGTGGTTGACATACAAACCACTGTTTGCACTGAATGACAGCAGGCTTGAATCACTCTCTCAGAGTGCGCGAAATGAGAAAGTCTATTTAAGAAATCTCTGCGCACATTTTGAGAGAGTGATTCGAGTCTGAAGCGCAAAAACTGGTAACCACCCTCTACATGCCGCTCACTTAGTCCACCCTGTTATAGGGGAGTCAAGTTGAGCCACATAAGTCCAAGCGATGCTAAGATCCAAATCGACGGAAGAACGCGCGGTTGTTAACACAAATCCCAAAGCAAACCACTGCATTCATAGTAATCTGTACTTGTGAGTTCCTGTTCTAGATTTTTAATCAAAAGAAAACTGTTTCATTTCATTTCGTTCTGAGTTCCTGTTCTATGTTTTTAGTAATTAAAGAAAAATATTTCATTTCGTTTTGTGAGTTCCTTTTCTATGTTTTTAATTAAAAGAAAAATGTTTCATATCATTTCTCAGTTTTGTGAGTTCCTGTCTAGGTTTGTAATTAAAAGAAAATGTTTCATATCATTTCTCAGTTTTGTGAGTTCCTGTCTAGGTTTGTAATTAAAAGAAAAATGTTTCATATCATTTCTCAGTTTTGTGAGTTCCTGTCTAGGTTTGTAATTAAAAGAAAAATGTTTCATATCATTTCTCAGTTTTGTGAGTTCCTGTCTAGGCTTGTAATGAAAAGAAAAATGTTTCATATCATTTCTCAGTTTTGTGAGTTCCTGTCTAGGCTTGTAATTAAAAGAAAAATGTTTCATATCGTGCATGCATGGTTACTCCTGCGCGAGCGCGTGCGAATGGATCTGTCTATTTCTGTCCTTCAATCACACATATAAAAAACAGTCGATTATTTAAAATGACGGTAGGAGGAGGTCGAGAGGATGAGAAGAGACTACGACTTTTTTTTCTTTTTTTTTCTATTTTTGGCTTTTCGTCCGTATTATACTGACTACAGCTGCCCTCGGCGTGGACTGAGCTTCACTTTCAAATGGTCTTGTCGACTGAGTAGGTCGCTCAGACTAAATTTTAAAGGTAAACACTAAATGCAATGAACCGACAAACTCAGAAGTGATACTGAGTGCACTATTATGACTATACTTGGAAAGCGATAAATGTTATATCAGGTGACATTATAATTATAATAATAATAATATAAACCAAATAGTAATTATAAGGACCCATGAAGTTCTCGTCATTTTCATTTCTTTGGACAGGTCAAGATCTAGCAGAATATGAATAAAAACATTGAATAAACGTCTTCCGAAGACAGAGTACGTCTGCCTACGAGGCGGGGTAATCAAAAATGATCGTGCACGCAATCTTTCCACTGTGGATGACCGAATCACCTTTCTCTGTACCAAGTGACCCTGTGAGTGTTTAGCGTAGGTATGCACAACAACAGCAACTGAATAAACGTGTTCCTTCTGCTTTTTTCTACCCAAAAAAGATACGACAGCTGACAGCCGTGTGTGTGTTTGTGTGTGTGTGTGTGTGTGTGTGTGTGTGTGTGTGTGTGTGTGTGTGTGTGTGTGTGTGTGTTGTGTCCATAAGGCTAATAACGTCGGACACTTTAATTAAAGAGATTGTCGATGAAGCCAGACAGAGCCTGACACACCATTAAGAGATACAAGCAATCTGTCTCAGAATCAGCACTCACAATACTGTACATTTAGAAAGAGACTCCGAATATAACGTCACCTGCGCGTAAAAGTGACGTTATAACCGATAGCCGGATATAGCGTCACCGCGTATAACGTCGCTCAAAAACATTCCCCGATGGGTGACGTTATATCCGGAGTCGACTGTATTTGCTCATCATGGAATTCCTGAAACAATAGTGTCGGACAATGGACCTCAGTTCAGCTCTTGGGATTTTGTACAATTTGCAAAGTCATATGGTTTCACTCACCTTAAAAGCAGTCCACTGCATCCACAAGGGAATGGAGAAGCTGAAAGAGCTGTCAAAACCATCAAAATGCTGTTGAACAAGGCAGATGATGCATACATAGCTCTTCTGAATTATCGTTCGACACCACTTCAGCATGGATTATCGCCAGCAGAACTACTGATGGGAAGAAAACTTCGAACAAGACTTCCAACTCTTCCAAAACAACATATACCTGAAGGAAGCAATGTAAAGAAGTTCCAGGAGACAGACATGAAACTGAAAAGAAAGCAAAAACAAGATTTCGACCGGCGACACCGAGCAAGACCTCAGCCAGAACTGAGAAAAGGAGAGGCTGTATGGATCAAACTCCAAAAGACACCGAAGCTGTGATAGTGAGCCAGTCACCTTCATCATCAGCTCAGCATGGTAGATCCTACAACCTACAAACAAAAACGGGGATCCAGAGAAGAAACCGTTATCACCTAAGAAACAGAGACAGTAGCCAGCAGCTCAACAAACCGTCGTCTCCACCCAAGGCAACATTTACTCTTCCAGAACAGCAGTGTCAACAACGGGAACACTGTAGGACTTCTGAATTTCAAGATAAAGAAAGCTGCACGTCTTCTGAAGACCAGGTTGATGTTCACATTGAAACCAGTGCTCAAGAGACAACACAACCAAACACAAACATTTGTTCAACACCAACCAAAGTTACTAAAAGTGGTCGACGTGTTAAGGTTCCACAAAAACTCAATTTGTAAAGTTCAAGAATTGAACAAAGACTGAAAGAGTTCCTATTAGTTGAGTTTCAAGAGTTCGTTCTTTTAGATGTTTGAGTTTTGAGCAGAAAAGTTTAATGAGTTCAAAATGGACATGAGCACATGTGACAGTTTTGTTGTTGTTGACATTTAGCCTGAGTAAAGGGGATGTAGAGTTATGGTCCGTAGGTACTATACTCTTTATTGATCAATCCGCAGCGCTTGTGTTCGTTTGGGTTTCCCATAATATATATAAAGAGAAAATAGGTTTAACCGCGAAACCGAAACTGCACTTCTGCGGGGAAACGTCGTTTCACTTACGTCAGTCGAGTGCACGGCCTCTTCCTTGCACTAAAGCTTGCGCACAGATCGACAGTCGTACGTTCTCGCCATTCTCGCCGCCAACAGAAGGCATTCTGATTCGAGGAGACTGCCAGCATGTAAGTAATAAGAAAATCAGGTATTCATTAAGACTGAAAAAGTGCACACATGAAAACAGATGAACAAGTTTTTCAAATTCATGGAACACACAGGATCGCAACTGAATAGATAGATAGAGATGTGGCCTACTTCGAATTGTAAGTCGTGTCACGGAGAGTGTTTAGCAGTCAGTGCTGTAGGTTGTAACATTCCTGTGTTCGCACGCAGTTTACTGATGGCTGATGTGTTGCTGTGTTGAGCCGATTTTGTGAACAGTGAATATGTGTATGAGCGAGATTTAGATCTATGGGTTAGCAAGAGTGAGGGATATCACTTAATTTAATCATGTATCATTTTGTGGATATCTGTGGATTTATAATTCTGTAACTGTAATATTCTGTAAGGGCAAGTAATACTTATGTTACAAAAATTTCAAATATTTTTTATTAAATATGCAATTACCATCATTGAAAAGAGCAAAAAAAGAACTTTAAAATGGTATTAAAAGTTCTTCAGTTGATTGTCTGTGACGAAAGTTACGATTTTTTGAATAATTAAATTTTCGACGTTTTCCTTCATTGGATTACATAGCAAAAACTGTGACCGCGTATGTGCCGTTTCATCACAAAAAGCACCTAACTTTGGAACGACTGAACCGATTGAAAAAAATCAAATATCAGTAGAAAGGTCTTTGTTTAGCCAAGATGATTAAGACCTTCATGAATCTCTGAGTCCATGCATTAATTAACAATTAATTCATTAATTGCCTTAATTGGCTGAAGCGAAGATCAACCGAGATTCCTAAAATCTTTACAGTTTCCAAAATCATCAAATTTCTGACTTGAAAATTGTTGAGTAAAGCCTCAAGATAATTATCATGATAAATTACAACAGTTATTCAATACCATTAGGCTCAATCTTTATGTAATAATCAATTACAGTTTTTCATGAAAAACCGCCTTTAAACAAGAAGTTGTCAACCTGTGCATTTTTATTATGTATTATGTATTTACTCTTGGTTTATATATGTTTTTAATTATAAATAATATGTGTGTGTATTATTATATATCATATATATGTGTGTATAGATGTATGTAAGTATATTCATATTGATTAACTCAAATAAAAAAAAATTGTGAGCCTGTGATGGTAGTATAAATACCCTTAAAAAAGAAATGAAAATTGAATATTTCACTGAAAAGACCTCTCAAGTTTCCTGGTAACTTAGAAATTGAGTCTTTATCAAGACTAAGAGATTACAGATTAATTACTAATTAAGCTGTTCTGAGGGGTAGAAAAGATTCACAGACTGAATTGGTTTATAACTTGCTGTTCTGGAAATTTCATCTTGCAATTTTGATTTAAAAATTCTGCTGGTAGTAAGAACAGTGTTTCTTTTCAATTATTTACCCTAACAAGCAAACTTTTTTGAAAAAGTTGTAATTTTTTTCCTTGCGTAAAACACACTTTCTCATAAGCTGTCATACAACATGAAAGATAATGTGTTATGTATGTAAATATCTGTGTGGGTGTATGTGTTATAAGTGTACATATGCATATATTATATGTATGTATGTGTATATACATGTATATATTATATGTGTATATATACATATAAGTATCAGTATGTGTAAACACACACACACCACACACACACACACACACACACACACACACACACACACACACACACACACATACATTTATGTAAATATCTATATGTATATCACTCAAAAAACAAAATTAAATGCAAACAAAAAACACAAAGACTGACCCATAATGCTACATCAAAATAAATCCACAGAACAGGTAATAAGATGAAAAGGGCATTAGCAGAAATATATCATAACATACACACACAAACACCAGGTATAAGAATAAGCTGTACTGCAAAAACAAAAAACTTCTGAAACACATTTACTTGAGTTACATACAAATAGTCCACACATACCAAAACAAAAAACAAACAAAAAAGCACGGAATCCGTAGTCACATTTGATTTACAGCTTGCCAAATGAAGAAATCACAAAAATGTGCAGACATTCTAAGAATGGAATCATGAAAGTCATCTGTGTAAAAACCAAATATGTCAAATGCAAATCTAAACTGTAACAAAAATGGAAAAAAACAAAAGATTATACATGAAGGGTATCCAATTCCAAGTGTTACTACCTTGATGCACCCCAGTCCCCTTAAAGTGTACACACTTGACAGGAAGGCTTCTCTTGACATCATTTTGCTGTCCATCACTCCCAATAATTTTTTGCTAAATACATGCAGCATACAAGTCACTGTTCTTCTCAGTACAACCATGCCATTTCCTTCTCTCCATCCGATACAGTGATGAAAACGACTGCTCCACATCATTTAGTTCATATGAAAGGCTACTATGTATCCCTAATGATTATTGGCATTATCATTATTAGTGTTTAAAGCCCCACCCACTACTCAGAGCTATGTCGAGGGTACAACCATCTCAAGTGAAACACACGTGTAAACATGTAAAGGACCATGCAAAAAACAAACACGGAAAAGAAAATTAAGTAGTAAGTACACATATCAGGGCATTCACACAAATAATCAAATAATATGCCCTTGGCATTGGCAACCCCACCCAGATCATCACCAGAACGATTGGGGGGGGGGGGGGGGGGGGGACATTAGCACATAAATACACAAAAGCATTCATGTGTGTAAAAACTGGCAAATATTATCTGATATTGCCATTAAGCAGTTCACATTTACTTACAGCTAAAAAATACAATTCATTAATTATGTATCCTATTATCAATTCAAAGAGGCTTTATGGAAAACGTACCAGAGGTGAATGGATCAGCAAGACAGAAAATGAAAAAGGAAGATATGACAAAGGACAAAATCAAGGCAAAGAAAAAGAGAATGACAGGAAAGGAAATTTCTACCACAGATTTTCCAGAAGGAGATATACTGAAACGGCCCTTGACACCCCCATCAGTAACACCAACATAATACTACATACCTGTCATTTGTTCACTTGTTATCCTATGAAGCAAAATACAACACCAAGATGGCAAATAGGACCTGTATATATTCTTCTCAACTTTACTTTTTCAGCATTATGATTCACGTTAAATAATGTAGGCCTACATGAAAGTATGCATTGTCAGTATACACACAACACACACACACACACACACACCACACACACACACACACATGAGATAACAAAATCTCTTGGTATTTCTTTACAAAACAAAAACACTAATTGAGTAATTCAGAAAAAAATCTGCCATGGAATGTATGGTTTATGAACTAAACCATGTAAAATGCTGTGGTGTGCATATATGGACTGTTTTTATGGCAGTGCAGCCAGGAGTTACTTAAATGTTACCAAGCATAGCTGAAGCATGTGGACACCAGACCTTGTAATGTAGCAAAGGAGAATAGGAAGACAAACAGTATTTGATTTTGTATGTCCTGTCTGGTTTTGCTGTGGCTGATGCATCATTTCTGTATCAGACAGGCAGGAGTGAAAGGGTATGTTGTGCCAGATGGTAATAATAGTACAGAATTGAAATGGATTCATGACAAGACAAGGTCTCCAAATATAACATCACAAGCCAGAGAAAATTTTGGAATGTCATAGTCCACTGCATTATCATACGATTCTTCACTTGACCAATAAGCCACAGCATACGTTTTTTTCATTTTTTCTATTTTTCCAAACTACATAACTGGATTCTTTTAAACTTGCCTAGTTGTGTGAGTTTTAATCTTATCCAATCTGACAATCTAAAGTCCAGAAGTCTAGAAGCTGATAATGAGGGGTAGCAGACCTTTGAAGTTTGACTGCCCATTGCCGCAGTTTGCCGAGTCATCTACTAGATCTAGACTGACAACCAGCGTCAAACTGAAGCTTGTATTTCGAGTTAATCTTAAAATTTGTTCACCAAATTTTACACAGTAAGTTACAAATGCATTATCTTATAAGTCGTGAAAAATGAAGTTTTAACTCCAATAGGTTCAGCTGGTATGACCAAAAGAAAACGGTGAATCGGCACAGATAAGCCTGACGGCCGTTGTAAACAACGGCTGCCGAAGGCAATAACAACAGTCACCACACCCACTAGCACTATCTGTAATATGGCGTAAAACGGTTTAACAAAATAATATCTGCACCAAATTTTACACATAAGTAGGAAAATGCATGTTCTTATTGGTGGTCACTTTATTTGACACTAAGAATCATACCCGTAAGTTTGGGAGATACGGCCGCACACACCACAAGTCACACCACTACTGCCACGTCAGCAAATCAGAGGAAGCTCGTGAAAATGACCAGGTCATCATGGGAAAAGTACGGACTTCGGTATTCAGATCGGTAATAATTATCGGACACATGAATACATTAACGAAACAAACAGCGATTGTTTGCCTACCCTCTCATATGTGCCGCCACGCCGGTAACAGTCTTCCGCTACAGTTTTCGCGCACGCGTAATCGCCAATTGTGACATGCCTACAAGTATCAGTGTTCGTTGGTTTGGCTAAAATATTAATTTGTCCAAAAAGGCTGTTGGTGGTGGTGTTGTACTGATAGGGTTCATGTTATCGTCCTTGTCGTCCTTGACCTGTGTGTGTGCGTGCGTGTGTGTGTGTGTTGTTGTTGTGCACGTGTGTGTGTAGATGTATGTGTGTGTGTGAGTGTGTGTGTGTGTGTCAGTAGATAGATAGATATAGATATTATGTATAACTGGAGAGAGAGAGAGAGGTATAAATAGATTCGTAGATGTATAGACATAGATATGAGATTATGAGGTATGTTGAAAATGGGGTCAGACTATGTTGGGAAACAAGTATCGAGGTTTAGTGTGCTATAATGTGCACATGGCATTTAACTCACTGTTCAGGTGTTTTCATAACAGCCGGGATATAAGTGGCACAATATTAAGTCAAATGATAACTATTCGTACCGTATATTATGCATACATACGTACATACATACACATGTATACGTACATATACACACGTACACTCGCACGTGCACACACACATGCAGTGTACACACACAGACAGAGGCATACACAGAGGCATACACACAAACACACAGATACACACACACACACACAGACACAAATTCGCGTGCTTGCACACACATACATACACACACACACACAGAGGCACACACAAACACAAAGACAAATACACCCACACACACTCTCTCTCTCTCTCTCTCTCTCTCTCTTTCTCTCTCACACACACAAACACACATGCACACGTCCTTGCATGCACACACACACACACACAAATACGCACACACACAAACAAGCACACACACACACACACACACACACACACCACCACACACACACACACACACACACACACACACACACACACACACACACACACACACACACACACACTGGGAAGAACCATCTTCATACCATGTATATAAAACAAGTTCCACTGTGACCAGAGGTAAAAACCCTACACACAAAACCGTCATCCAATCCAGTGCAATCAATTTGTTGTACTGTTTGCAGCCTCCCCTTCTGCCGCCAAAGGTGTGCATGGGTTCCATACTAGGCAGGAAAATAAAAAACATTGTGCATACTGTCTTCAGTTTGCCCAGCTATGAACAGGCGCCTGCGCCTCTTCAGTGTTAGGGAATGTAAAGCAAAGAAGGAAAGAAGATGGGCGCTACCCTCTTTATGCTGGCCTCAAGAAAAGTTGAGATCTCTAAAATTCTCTTCCTCCTCACTGCTCTTTGAGTACACGATAAAGTGACAGGTTTGACCATTTTGATTTTTGCAGAACTTGTGGTCACAGGGACCAGCTTCATCGGCATGGCAGGGGCGTCACAACACACCCATACTGGTAGTGACAACGCTGACAGTGACACAGAGTGCCCCGTCTGCCATGAGGACTTCAGGATTCCCAAAATCTTGCCATGTGGTCACATTGCCTGCAGAGATTGTATTCTGACCTGGCTGGAAAGAATGGCCAAAAGCTCAAGGTCACAGGGTCAAGGTCAGATGGAGGGAGGAGGGTGCCCGATGTGCCGTGCTCCCATCTCTTCTTCTCCCGCCCCCAACCCATGGAGTAGAAACACATCTCTCAGCCCTACGCAGCAAGGTAATCTGGGGTTTTTTTTGTTTTTTTTATGAGGTGGCCGATGTGGTTAAGTCGATGGACTGCTAATCCATTGGGGTCTCCCTGAGTAGGTTCGGATCCCATCCTCGTCGATAATTTTTAAACTGAATCTAATCCTGCGTAGTCACTGCGAGGGAGGGAGATGGGGAGGGAACTCAAGTGACTCAGCAGCAGACAAGATGCTCTTTCTCTGTGTGCAGCAAAGACAACTTGGATAATAGGAAATTGGCCCAGTCTTTGGTATTTACCATTTAGTTCTTCCTCTGTTGACTTCACCATCGACCTCCTTTGCAGGGTGGCCTGAAAGATAGTCTTAGACGATTTGTCATGATAGATGACATGACCAGACCGTACCAGCTTTTGTGCCATTTCCTGTTGCCATAAGTGGTTCCTGTCAGCCCGCGGAGGTGTTTCGTGTTATGTATGTACATATTCGTTGGTCTTATGTTGGAGATATGGTCTGCGAAGTAGTGTTCTCAGACACTGCATTTTTATCAAGTCTGAATTCTCATCTCTTAAGTCATTAGACATTATAGCAAGGTAATAGTAGATTTGAATATAATCATTTAATCTGTCAAGTCTGATCGTGCTTTTTATCTTTTCACTTTTCTCTCTCTCTCTCTCATACACACACACACACACACACACACACACACACACACACACACACACACACACACACACACACCTAAACACACACACACAACACACACACACACACACACACACCTAAAACACACACACTACACATACACTAACACACACACACCTAAACACACACACCTAAACACACACACACCTAACACACACACACACACAAAACACACACACAAACAACACACACACACACACCTAAACACACACACACACACACACACACACACACACACACACACACACACACACACACACACACTCACACACACACACAGTTTTCATTCATACCTCCAAAAGGTTGAAGGAATGGCGTCTTGAATCATAAATTAAGAGGAAATATTTTTCGCAGTTCAGTGCTTATGCATTCTAAATGTGCTTATTCAAAGCCAGGGCAGGACTATGTGTAGCGCCGTGTGCCTGAGATGTCAGCTTTATTTCTGACACTTGTTACAGCAGACTTCACAACTCTTTAACGTTTCTCAAGGAGTTCGACACAGAAGCAATAACATTGCTTCATATTATTAGGTAGAATGATAGCTATCGTTACTTCCTAATACTTCGTTAAATATAATGTTGCATTGATGGAAATTGCCATGTCAAAGTGATAGAAACAATTCAAATCAAGGCAGATTTGAACTATAATGGGTGGAGCTAGTGTGTGGCGCGCGCATCGCCCCTGGCAACAAGGACCTAAAAATAAATGTTTGGGTCTGTGGCACTGTTTCTGGGGCCGCAATAGGGCTGCAGATAAATCACTTTCAGCTTGACCAAACTGTAACTGTAGGGTCTACCCATGTGCATGTGTAAAGACGCGTAGAACTCTTATAGTGCCCCACTCTGCAGGAACGCAAGCACAGCGCGCACACTGATGAAAATCTGTGAACTAGCTCCGCTCACTCGATCCGTCGGATTGGCTGCCAGAATCGAATTGATCTACTTGGCAACATGTATGCCCACACACTCATGCATGTGCGCGCACTCCACCCACCCACACACACACACAACACACACACACACACACACACACACACACACACACACACACACACAACACACACACACACACACACACACACACACACACACACACACACACACACAGAGTTACAGACTGGCCTAAATACAATTAGGTTGTGGCACACATAACTAAAAAAAATTGAAAAAACATGGATGGCCCTTTAAGTTCAGTCATGTCAGTGAAGTGTGTTAATTAGCTGTTGTTGTACAGTCTGCATATGATACTGTCTCCGGTGGGTGTGCATGCGGGGTGTTTTCATGTTTCCATAAGCTACCATACACTGACAAGACTTACAGGGTCTTCTGATGGGTTCAGTTCCCCTAGACACCTGCGCCCAATGGGTTATTGTTATTGTTTAAAGCCCAGCCGACTGCTTAGAGCCATATCAGGGCCATAACCGCTTCAGAACATACAAAACTTCAACAACAACAACAAAAAAGAGGGAAAAAAAGGAAAGAAAATTAAATACACATATCAATGCATTTGCACACATAATCTAAGGACATGCCCCTGGCATTGATCACTCCATCCAATGTATCTCACAGGGGTTTTAAAGAAAAACATCTGAACACAAATTTAAACATAACTAAGGACACTAAACCATGTATAAAAACAGGCCTAAATTACCTAAACTTGCTTCCGCATTTCTTACTTCCTTGGAACAAAAAATGCACTTAATACATGTATCCAATTATCAATCCTAAGAAAAAGTGCTATGTATAAATTTATACTGTACTGTAAAGATGCTTAACATTGAAACAAGACCTGATTTAGTTATCGAGGCAAACCATCTAATATCTCTTTCAGGTTAAAAGGGTGCGAGCATTAGTTTTTACTGGGTGCTTTCTCATGCCGGTCATCACTACAGTGAAACAGTTGACTAGTCAGCAAAAGGAAGGTGTCTACAGTTCTGAAAAATCCATAAAAAGTCATGTCCGCGCTTCGGTGGAAGATGCATGCGACTGTCTAGTACTAGCGTTTATGGATTTGATTTCATGACCATTTAAATGAAGAGTTTATGTCTCAAAAAACAGGATACACCTGGTTATACAAATCATACCACAAAAACTAGAGCATTACTCCCAGTATCATTTCTGATGGAGTGCTACTGTTTAATTTTATCTTTGATTAACGGTCTGAAAACAAAATACTGTCAAACTGTTTCACGTAATTGTGGCGGACAATTCACAGTTGTCACTGAATGGTTTACTGCCATTCTATGAGTTCCTCTATCCCGAGAAAGGTTAGCAGAAAAAGAAACGTCCCTGAAGCGCATTTCAATGAAATAACATATCAGATCAAGTTATCTCAGTTGAAATGTCAGTATTATCATACACAGCTAGACCTGTTTATTGTATCCACTGGGGTTTGTGTTTGAATGAAAATCTTTCCTTCCGAGTTACTGTTAAATTTCAATATTGGTTTTCAGGGATTTTTTTTGTTTTGTTTGTTTAGTTCCATCTGTGTCGTTTTTTCTGGTTTTGCTCCTCTTTAACATTTTCTCTTTCATGTTGCTTTCCTTTCTCTAATATCACTTGTAATTTTTTAAAAAAGATAGACAATGAACACACATATATATGTATACAATGCAAATTCATGTGATGTCAGATTTACATTGGAACAGTAGTCGCTACATGTTAACCCCTTCCCTACCTTCAGTGTAACCCCTTCCCTACCTTCAGTGTAAGCTGAGAACATTTCCAGAAAACCTGGAGAAATGTTATCAAGTGTTGGGGTTGCTCCCTCATATGTCAAAAATCATGAAAGGGTACATGAAATACATCAGAAATGAACAAAGATTTCTTTTGTAGCAATAGTCTATGCATATATTGAACCAAAATGTCCAAATTTGCTCTTATTCTAATTCTCTCTTTCTCTGTCTGTCTGTCTCTCTCTCTCTCTCTCTCTCTCTCTCTCTCTCTCTCTCTCTCTCTCTCTCTCTCTCTCTCTCCTCTCTCTCTCTCTCTCTCTCTCTCTCTTTTTCTCTCTCTCTCACACAGACACACACACGCACACAGTTTCACACACACACACAGTGTCACACACACACATGCACACACACATACACTCACTCACACACACATGGACATACACATACACTCGTGTGCATGCACACACACTCACACACACACAAACATACACACACACATACACACACACACACACACACACACACACCACACACACACACACACACACACACACACACACACACACACACACACACACACACACACACAGTGATATACCATGTCACTGAGATTGCTGCTCTGAAAAAAAATCAAGAGCTCTCACGGGAGATAAATTTTACACCGAAGCAGTCGACAGTTCTGAACGAAACATCATCACTACTTCATCAGAGGTACATCAACAACGCATTGACGATAGTGAAGTCAAGACGTAATAGTAAACAGGAACCAGAAAAACATGAAAGTAGAATCAGAACGCGTATTCAATACAACAAGACAAGACAGGTGCAAACTTTTGGCCAACTGGCCTTTGTCAAGCATGAATGTAAGATCACAAACAAACGCCAAATACAAAATTAGGAGAAAAAGACTGAAATTTCCCTGCTGCTTCGTCCAGTGGGAGAACAGGACTAAAATGCAATGGCACTTGTTTTGGATTTTGTAATAGTAAACGTCAACATGGCAGCCTAGAAATTAAATCTTCAAGAAATTGAAATCTTGACCAGCTTGATAAATGTGACTTTACTGTTATGTGAAGGTCAAGGACACATTGTGGACTCCTGGCCCACAGATCTGACAATAGTGAGGATGATAGAGAACCGCTGGATTTTAAGAGGACCGCATGAATGCGGTGTGTGCCTTCCCAACAAGACTTCTGCTACGTCTTACTGTTTCGACTGCGGCCTTAAGCTGTGTGCCATGTGTTCTGACTACCATTGGAAACTGCCAGCCACGAGGTGTGTATGCATGGTGTGTGTGTCACTGTGTGTGTGTGTGTGTGTGTGTGTGTGCGTGCGTATGTGTGGTGTGTGTGTGCGTGGTGTTTGTGTGCGTGTGTGTACGCGTGGTGTGTGCATGTGTGGGGTGTTTGTGCGTGGGGTGTGTGTGCGTGGGGTGTATGTGTGTGCGTGCGTGCGCGCGCATGTTCATTCTTTAATTTAACGTCTGTTCACTGTGAGTGATATTAGACGGTAGTGTGTGTGTGTATTCGTTATTTCTTTTAACGTCTATTCATGTATGTCCTTTTAGACACTCACACATCACACATATATATACCACCATCTCCACTACCACCACCATCACCAACACACACACACACACACACACACACACACACACACACACACACACACACACACACACACACACTCTCTCTCTCTCTCTCTCTCTCTCTCTCTCTCTCTCTCTCCCTCCCCTGCCCACGGATCTGACAATAGTGAGGATGATAGAGAATGCGTGTGTGTAGGTGATGGTGGATGGTGGTGGTGGTAGTGAAGGTGGTGTGTATGTATGTGTAATATGTATGAGCGTATGTGTGTCTGATGTGTATATGTGTGGTGTATGTATATATGTGTGTGTGGTGTGCAAATGTGTGTGTGTGTGTGTGCGTGCGTGTGTGTGTGTGCGTGCGTGTGTGTGTGTGTGTTACAATGGTGCAAGAGATGGGATTTTGGTGAAGGCGGTGGTGATGGTAGCATACCTGTGCCTGTGTCTATACCTGTGTGTCTCTGTGTATTTATATCTCTGTGTGTGTATTTCAATTTTCTCAAGATGGTGCACATGTGCGCAAATGCTATTTGATGAAAATGGATCCAAAATAATTTCTACGCACTTGCTGTTATGCTCACCTTTAAGCTTCTCTGGCCGTGCATCTGATCCTCAATAAACTGAAGCCCAATGTGTAGCACACGTTAAAGATCCCACGGCAATTAAGGAGTTGTCACTGTCAAAATTCTGTGAGGAAAAATCCACTTTTGTGGTAAGAAGAGTGTGTGCAGGCAGAAAAGAAAAAAAAAAGAATGTGGAAAAGTAATCCGTCTTCCAGATTTGAATACAATCCATAGTCCCCTTCTCTCACCAGGGACCATATACTGGAGGAACTGGACAAGCTGACCGTGATGCAGTTGGCGGACAGACAGCATTCCAGTTGCCCTGACCACAGCGGGAAGGTGGCTGAACTCTTCTGTCCCTCCCACTCACAGCTCATCTGTTTGGTGTGCTTCTCGACCACTCATCGTGACTGTCCCCTCGTCAAGCCCATCACTGAGTTGGCGAAGGAAAAAAGAACGTCTCTGGATCTGCAAGCAGACAAGCTCTGGAAGAATGGGTTCGCAATGGCGAAAGAGGTCAGGATTTCTGTTGTTGTTTATGGTATTGTTAGTGGTGGTGACAATAGTAGCTATAGCAGCAGCAGCAACAGTAGTAGTAGTAGCAGCAGCAGCAGCATTAGCAGCAGTAGTAGTGTGCATGCCTTATAGTGTTTCAAGCATTGCTTTTTCATGTATGTATAGACCCAGGGAGAAAACATTGGACGGACTTGCAGGGTGGCTGGGGACGGAATGGAAGTCATGGTAATCAGTAAAAAACCTGAAATCCCCTCATGCAAGGTAACAGTAAACGGCACAGCTTTGAGACACATTGATAAGTTTAAATATCTGGGAACGAACATCTCGCCAGACGGCAGATGCACATCAGAAATAGCCAGCAGAATCGGCCAAACCAGAACAGCATTCAAGAAATTGAAAAGCATTCTTACCGACAAAAGCCTATCAATTAACATCGGGAAGATTGTTTCTTGAATGTTATATAGAACTGCAATATTATACGGTTGTGAGGCGAGGACGGTCAACAAGCAAAGCCAGAACAAGATTGAGGCAGCCGAGATGTGGTTTCTAAGAAGAATGTTGAGAGTTCCTTGGACAGCAAAGAAACCAAACGAGACAGTCTTGATGGAGCCAGACACAAGATCATTCATAAGGAAGATTAGGAAAAGACAGGCAACATTCATAGGCCATTTAATGAGGAAAGGTGAATTAGAGCGTCTGGTCACAATAGGAAAGCTGGAGGGAAAGAGCACCAGATAGACCCAGAGAGAAAATATTGGACGGACTTGCAGGCTAGCTGAGGACAGAGAGGGTGGAAGATGTCCTTGCGGCGACAAGGGATAGATACATATGGAGGGCCATGATCGCCAACGCCACGCGGCAGGGCACATGATGATGATGATATAACGGGAAAGAAAGGAGTACCTGAAACAAGACAGCATCCGAGTGTAGAGTGAAGCAAATCAGGAAAGTAACCTCAATTAGGTTGTTTTTTTCTTGGTGTTGTTTTTCTTTTTGTTATTGCTGCAGCTGCTGCTGTTGCTCTTCCTCTTGTTATCGTCATTGTCATCCTATCCCCTGTGGGGATGCCAGGGCTCTTTCAGTATAATTAGTGTCCCTACCTTCTGGACATTCTGTGCTAGAAATTTCCTCTTTTCTGTCACTCTCTTTGTTTCTGTCTTGTTCCTTTGCTTTCTTTGTCTTCCTGTAATTTTCTGCCTTGCTGATCCATTCACCTGTATGTGTTCAACAGTCTTACGTACTTTTTCTAAGGATTGATAATTGGGTACAGGTATTAAGTGCATTTTTGGCTCTAGGAAGGTCAGATATGCAGAGGCAATTTTAGGTAATTTAGGCCTGTTTTTGTATATGTTTTTTTGTGTGTGTATATGTCCTTAGGTATGCTTGAATTTGTATTCAGGTGTGTGCTTTTTAAATCCCCTGTGCGATAAATTAGATGGAGTTGTCAACGCCAGGGGCATGTCCTTAGATTATGTGCACGAATGCATTGATATGTGTACTTAATTTTCTTTCTTTTTTTTTCCTGTTGAAGTTTTGTATGTTTTGAAGCAGTTATAACCTGGTATGGCTCTGCGCAGTTGGCTGGGCTTTGAACAACAATAACAACAATCCTTTCGTAAACCATCATCATCGCTGCTTATTTTACATGACTTTATGCTGTATATTTTGGTTCCCTGATATCCTTCTTCCCCAAGTGTAGTTTCAGTCAGTCCTATTCAGTTCTGCCATCAAAATGCCTTAGATGCTATTAATGTCAAGTCTTTGTGAGGTCACTCACTACAGGAGTCCTTAGATTATGTGCGCGAATGCATTGATATGTGTACTTAATTTTCTTTTCTTTTCTTTTTTTTCCTGTCAAAGGTTTGTATGTTTTGAAGTGGTTATAGCCCTGATATGGCTCAACGCAGTCGGCTGGCCTTTAAACAACAATAACAGTAACCAGAGGAGATTTGTAGTACTGCTGATCATTTTTCATGGTGTTCAGTGGTGCCCCCATGAATCCGACATGCATATGCCTTTTCTACTTTCTCCCTTAATCAGTATTCATGAAAATAACATCTGAAGGAGAAAAAAACACACACACAAACAAGATATCAGGACTTTCTAATAATCTTCCTTTCTATACAACATTTATTGCAGAAAATCCGTATTTTCGTTGTTTTCAAAAATTTGCTCATAAAAAGCTGAAAAGGATCTTTTTCACCTCTCTCTCTCCCCCCCCCCCCACCTCTCTCTCTCCCCCCTCTCTCTCTCTCTCTCTCTGTCTGTCTGTCTCTCTCTCTCTCCTCCCCCTTCCCCCAGTGAGTGAATTCAAGCTCACCTGGGGCTCAACACGTACTTTTGGGCTACACTGGCAATTAGGAAATAGTTGTAATTTTCTCATGCCAGTCAAGTCCATCAACCATGGGATGTGACGTAACAAGTATACCGTGCAAAGGTGGGACTATTTGTGTCAGTTCTAGTGAATATTCTTTCACAGTACGCCTCTAGCGCAGCAAGAAATATACGGGGGCTCCATGTGGCTCTTCTATGGATTAATGCTACTTTACACAAGTTCAAGACATGTTTCAAAGTTTGTTTGCCCGGCAGAGCGGGCACGCAGGGTCATCTGATTTTCCCCATTTTACCAGATTTGTATTCGAGAGCAGGAGATCATACACAAATCTGAGGATTTAAAGTGATCCTGAAAGGAGATAGATGCCACTTATTCCAGTTTAGACTTCTTTGTAGTGCACTTCCCAACGTCTTCTATTGACACTATTGGCCTTGCTGGACTGCCTTCTGGATTCTCTGGGCTTCTTCTCCTTTCTTAATCTCTTGTACTACCATATCTCTCTTTTTTTTTTCTTCTTTAGTCATTGACCATCTTTCCATACTTGATGATCCCAGCCCCTTCCTATTGGTATATGTGTGTCCTACTCTTTCTCTGGCCATGAGGCTTTCTTTGGTTGCATCCAGTGCCACATAGTCTTTCCATTTTCTGTCAGTCTTCGGCTTGAGCTGGATTAATCTCTCAACCTTATCTCTAGAGTCATCAAACATGCTTAGAAGCCTGAACTTTGCTGCCTTGTACTCCTCAATGATGGATCTTAAAGGTAGCTTCAACTTTGCCTGATGACAGTAGAGCGCAACGTCAGTGAGATTAGGTGGGACACCAAGCCATCTTGTGTATTGGTTGATTTTGTCTCCCTCCATTGCACTATGCTTGGTGCTGATATCATATATTGTAAAGACCAGAGAAGGTTTGGAATCAGCATGAACCGCAGACACAAGACTTTGCGTTTGCCAAGGAGGCCAAATGGTCTGTTACTTCACACACTTTCTTCTGCCATTTGCCTTGTTTCCCTACCCGTTTTTGTATGTTCCAGTGAATTTTCAGACCACCTTCCAAAGTTTCAGTTTCAGTTTCAGTTTCTCAAGATGACGTCTCCGCGCTCGGAACGAATTCTACATGCACTAACGTCACAGGTGCCACATGTATGGTGACCATGGCACATGCGTTAAACCTGCACATAAACCCATGAGCTGGCCAGGTCTTGATAAAATACCATGATGAAATTCCAAACCTCTTGTCTGGTTCTTCTGCCACCGTTCAAGTGGCTTTGTTGATTGCAGTAAACGTTACTGTTTCAGCTACTTTTCTGTTCAACGACGAGAGGCTCCATGATTTCTTTGGTTTGACACTCGCTCCCAAGATGAGGCGACTGACTCATATAAGTGCTTCACTATTTTGTTTGTTTTGTCAGCCTTGGTTGAAAGCACTGTTGTGTCATCCACGAAGGCTCCTAGAGGAGGCATTTGGTATTTCCAAGGTCTGCTGGACTGAACTGGTCATTGTGCCTTCAAAATAACCACCATGGCCAACATGAACAGTATTGGAGAAAATGCACATCTCACTCGTCCGCTGTGGCAGCTTCCAAAGTGATCCAGTCTGTCGTCTCGTCCTTTGTGGAGGACCGTATTAAGAAATTATAAAAGTACTTAAGCATTTCTTGCATGTGCTCTCTGTCTCTGTCTCTGTCTGTCTGTCTCTCTCTCTCTCTCTCTCTGTCTGTCTCTCTACATATAATTATATATATATATCTATCTCTGTCTGGCTGGCTGTCTGTCTCTCGCTACATATATATATATATATGTATATATATATATATATATATATATATATATATATATATATATATATATATTATATATATATATATCTGTCTCTATCTCTGTCTCTATCTCTGTCTCTCTGTCTGTCTCTCTCTCTCTCTGTTATTCTCTCTTCTTCTCTCTCTCTCTCTCTCTCTCTCTCTCTCTCTCTCTCTCTCTCTCTCTCTCTCTTTCTCTCTCCACCCTCATCTATTAATGAAATGTTTTAGTGTCTCTCTACTTTTTTGAATGGAAGTTTTGTTGTATTGCTCTTTTTGATTCTTTGTTCCAGATTCAGGCATCCAAGGTCATATTCAAGGATATGCGCAAACAGGCCAGTGATGTCTTTGATGACCTTCAAAAGTGCATCCAGAAACGTTGACAAGAAGTCAACGCCCTCATTCAGGAAGAAGAGAACAGCTGTCTGACTCCCGTTGCCGACCTTGAACGTCTGTATTCATCTGTGACCTCTTATGCTGGGGTCGCTAAGCGCATGGTGACGTCAGCCCCTGATGACATACTGCTGCAAATGTTGACGTCACTGTCACCACGATTGGGGGAACTGGAGGCGGAGAGTAAGGCAAGGATTTTGGAGCCGGAGAAACGTCTGTGGATTGACGACTTGCTCGTGTCACGTTTGGGGACACAGTTGTCCACCCTTGGTAATGTAACATTACAGCTCTTTAGTCTCCATTTTTATCGCAAACAAAAGAGGAAACAGAAACAAGATGGTCAGGCTGTTTTATAATCTCTCTTGTACAAAAACAAATAAAACAAACAAAATTTTCGTTCCTAACACACGCTTTATCATTGCAAATCTCTGCATGGCTGAGAAACTAAAACAGCGCAGCTATTAAAAACCATCAGTAATATCACGTTATTTTGACAACAGTAACATTTACGGTATTTATGCTTATGAAATAAATAGAATCACAAAAAAAACGAAAATCACGGGGAAAAAGTAGATATGTGCGACGAACACCTTTCCTCCCCTAAACTTCTTTTCATTTATTCTTTTAACAATTCACAAATGTCATTTACAAGTTTACATCGAACATAATTCAATCTAAGGGAAGAATGAAAATCTACCAAACGAGAAATAAAGAAATGAAAAAATAAACAGACAAAGGGGTAAAACATAGCACAACCGGTCAGCTGCAATATTTCCAATGTCAGCATCGTAGTAGGTCCAAGATGTCCGAGTCAGGTATACAATACATTAGAATGTCTTCATCATCATTGCTAGTAAATTAAAAATACCATGCAACTAACAGTGTAACAAGCATCTTTGTTGACGGTTTTAGGCAGAAAATTTGTTATTTTGATATAATCATTGGTTATAATGCTGACAGATTTGTGTGTGTTTTTATGTGGAAATGTTCTGCAATAATGGAAATACAGAATAAATCCTGGAATTTTGAGTATGCAAATGTTTATACAAGTGTAAGGACAAACGTAGCTTTCAGAGCCTTGTCTATTATTTCTTTCAGCATATGCCTGTGTATATGCCATTGTAAGCCACTGGCTTTCGTCTCTTTGTATATAAAGGATCAGAAAATCACTGTGATTATAGATTACATTCACCTTTTTAGATGAGTAAAAGCACATTTTGATACAGGTGTATTTAAACAAACGTTGCAATCGTGTACCTTGTGAAATCAGTATGAGATTTAATGTGGATGTATTTCTTTGATAAACACAGTGATAGGCATGCTAATTTAGATTTATTAGTTTATGCTTGTGCCAGCTAATGCGCACGCATACACATGCGCACATGCACACACATGTATGCACAAGCGCAAGCGCGCGCACACACACACACACACACACACACACACACACACACACACACACACACACACACACACACACACACACAACGCAACGCAACGCAACGCAACGCAACGCAACGCAACGCAACGCACCGCACTGCACCAAACCACACCACACCACACCACACACAAACACACACACACACACACACACACACACACACACACACACACACACACACACACACACACACACACACACACACACACTCTGAGAGGGTCTGAGAGAGGTTGTTGAGTATGAGCGATAAATCTGGAACTGCATATTTTTGTGTGAGACAAAGGCATTAAAGTAAAGCTTTGGGAAGCGCATATTCCATGGCCTACAAGTTTCAACAAGATTTCAATCAAGTTTTGATAACACCTGACCGTTCATGATGACTATTGAATTTATGTTCTCATGGAACGTTTCAATACGTTAAGGCCCCACAGACTTTGTCCAAACCCATGTGATTTAAAAACTGAACAAAAATTGCCTATCTGATGAATCAAAAGTTTCCTCCAAGTCTAGGCAAAGTCAGATCTGATTGTATATAATATGTAAAGTAGTGAGATAGGTCTCCAATTTCTTATTTATTCTTTTGTCATCTTCTGAACGCCCCCACCCCACCCCACCCACCCCCATCCCGTGGGGATGCCAGGGGCTCTTTTAGTATAGATAGTATCCCCACCTTCTGGAAATTCTGTGCTACGAACGTCGTCTATTCTGTCACTCTCTTTGTTTCTGCTTTGTTCTTTTGCTTTCTGTCATTTCTTGCTAGTATTTTCTGCCTTACTGGCCCGTTCCCCAGTATGTGTTCCATAAAGTCTTACATACTTCCTCTTAGGATTAATGATTGGGTACATGTATTATGTGCATTTTTGGCTCTAGAGAAATGAGATACATGGAAGTGATTTTAGGTAATTTAGGCCCATTTTTATCAGTGTTTTGGTGTCTATAATTATGTTTAAATTTGTGCTTGGGTTTAGTTTTTAAAACCCGTGTGCGATGAATTGAATGGACTGGTCAACACCAGGGGCATCTCCTTAGATTATGTGTGTGAATGTATTGATCTGTTGTAGATCTGTTGTACTTAATTTTCTTTTCCTTTTTTCCCTGTGGAAGTATGGTGTGTGTTTTGAAACGGTTATAGCCCTGATATGGCTGTATGCAGTTGGTTGAGCTTTAAACAAAAATAACTATAACTATCTCTGAACGATTCATTTAAAGCTCCTAACAATAAAAGGCAAAAGTTTTCCTAGAGTTTATAAAATTCTGCCCCTGACGCATCAATCTCAACTCCCCCCCCCCCCCCAACCCCTATAAAATTCTGCCCCTGACGCATCAATCTCAGAACCCCCCCCTCCCCCCCCCCCCCCCCCAACCATTTTAATGCAAATCCTGCTTTTTCTAACTTTATTCTTCCGTCTAGGGAGTCTCTATATTTGAAAACTTTGGACACTCTGTTTTTAAATCATGTATTTCACATACTTATTATATATAATACCTTTTGTATATAGATTTTTGTGGAGGGTGTTTACCTTCTTTTTCATTTTTTATAGAAACCTTGCTAACTTGTTCAGGATCTACCCATACATACTGATGAGTTTATTTTTCTTTAATATTTATGTACATATTTTTTTCACGAAGGTGTATTTATGTATATTTAAAACATAAGAATCTTTAGCATAAATTGGAATTTTTTCTTGTGATGTGATCACTATTGCTTTTTGTTGTTTTGTTTTGCACTTATCTTTATGACTCGTTTAAAATGAAGAAATACAGTTTGAAAAACGTTTTGACAGTACAGTCAAACAGTAAGATAGTTCTAGAGATCCACTTACCTAAACATGGTAAATATGCCTAGATCTGTATGGTGTGTGTGTGTGTTCATAAGCTTGCATGTCATAATAGGACAAGGGAGACAATCTTGATCCGGTTTTTTTTTTTTTTTTTTTTTTTTTTTGTAGTCTAGCTTTGCCATAGGCAAAATCAGTAATGTCATATATATTGTGTCATTTGTTGTTGTTGTTTACCACAGTCTTGTTTAAAAGTATGTGTGTGCGTGCGTTGCCCCGTGGGGATGCCGGGTACTCTTTCAGCATAAATAGTATCCCCACCTTGTGGAAATTCTGTACTAGAAATTTCCTCTTTTCTATCACTCTCTTTGTTTCTTTCTTCCTCTTTTGCTTTCTGTCATTTCTTCCTATCATTTTCTGCCTTGCTGGTCCATTCACCTGTATGTGTTCGATAAAGTCTTACATACTTTTTCTTAGGATTGATAATTGGGTAAATGTATTAAGTGCATTTCCGGCTCTAGGGAAATGAGGTATGCAAAAGCGATTTCAGGTAATTCAGGCCCGTTGTTATATATGTTTTAGTGTCTGTAGTTATGTTTAAAGTTGTATTCAGGCATGTTTTTTAAATTCCCTGTGCGGTAAATTGGTCGGAGTGGTCAACGCCAGGGGCATCTCCTTAGATTATGAGCGAGAATGCATTGATATAGGTGTTTCATTTTCTGTTCCATTTTTCCTGTTGAAGTATTGTGTGTTTTGAAGCGGTTGTAGCCCTGATGTGGCTCTACACAGTTGGATGGGCTTTAAACAAAGCTAACAGTAATAACAGTGTGCGTGCATCTGCGCGCATGTGTGTGGAGGGTTTCCTTTGTAGATGGGAAAGGGACCCGAGACTTCTGGTTTAAGTGGGGAGGGGAGGAGAAATTCTTTGAAACTGGAAGAATCCCAGGACTTATTGGGGTGGAGGGAGGAGCGTGTGGGGAAATAGTTTGTTAATGGGAGTGGATCCCATGTCTGGACTCATTTGTGTGTGTGTGTGTGTGTGTGTGTGTTCAGCTGTTCCTCAGGTGAAGAAATTCAATTCACATCATCACAAGTGTGTGTGTGGTAGGGGGATGGGGTGCTGTGTGTTCAGCTGTTCCTCAGGTGAAGAGATTCGATTCACATCATCGCAAGTGTGTGTGTGTGTGTGTGTGTGTTATGGTGATAATAGTGATGGTGCAATGATTGTGATGATGATGACAAGAAGAGAACATGAAGAAGCAGTAGAAGACTTATTGATTGTTTGATTGATTGAACGCTAGGATAGTTTTTTACAGTCCTGCCCATAAAATGCGTATGGACATGCACGCATGCACACACACACACACACACAACACACACACACACACACACACACACACACACACACACACACACACACACACACACACTTGTATGCTAATATACAGGCATAATTATATATAAAAAGGAGGAAATTAGAAGAGAAAGCAAAGAAAGATGGTGGTGTGGAGGTGATGGTTGGTGATGATGGTGGTGCTGCTGTTGATTTGATGATGATGTTGTTGATGATGAAACCAAAATGTGTTTACCATGACGATAAGAACGGCAATAACAATTGTCCATAGAGCACAAGTTATCGATAACTGGTTATAGAACTGAATTGAATAGATGAGGGTGATGATGATGATGATGATGATGATGATGGTTAAAAAAATAGATGAAGAGGCAGTGCTAGGCCCATAAAGGAGAGTGAGGTGGTAGAGACCTCACTACTCTTCGGTCAGCTGTCTCAGAGCAGACCCTATGTGTTTTTTTTTACCTTGTTTTTATTCATTTTCAAATACATAGCATTTACAAACATCTAGAAATGTATACAGTGCATAATCAACAGATCTAACAAAATGTAGAAAACAAGCATTCATTGCAAGATATATATATATATATATCTATATATATATATGTATGTATATATATATATGTATATGTATATATATATATATATATATATATATATATATATATATATATATATATATATATATGATAGATAGATAGATGTATATATATATATATGTATATGTACATATTTAACATACATATACATACATATATATATAGATACACATACACACACACATATATATATAAATAACATTTACATACATATACATGCACACATATGTAGATACACATACATATATACACACATATCTACATACATACATACATACAATATATATATATACACATATATATATACACATATATATACATACATACATATATATATATATATACATATATATATATATACATATACATATGGGCAAACCCTAAGTTTCTTCCTTGCTGCTTTACCTTCCCCGACCTTGGACAAGGTTAAATGCTCGTTCACAGTTGAATGGCCTACAGGCTGTACACAGATTTACCCGCTCAGGTAGAACTCATGTAATCAGACAGGCAGGCGGAAACTCTCATGTCAGCCAGGTCTGTGAATGGATGATGACAAAACAACATGTCCAACTATTTGTTTTTACACCAACAGGACAAATGGCGATACCTGCACCAGTAACTCCATCCACAAGGGCACGTCGTTTTATTGAACATTACAGGGCTGCAGCACAAGATCGGTCAACCAAGAAGCCCACGCATCAGGCATTAGCCCGAGTCCTCAACGTTGGGGATCGGGTAAAGCGGGCCAAAGGATGGAAACAACAGAATGAAGATCTTGTGAGTGTGCTGCATTCTTCTTCTTCTATGTGCCCTCTTTTAGGTCCAGGGGGTTGATGTGTCACTATTCTCCAAGTCATCCTGTCCTAAGTTGATTGGATGCATTTAGCCAGGCTTTTCCCTGTCCAGTGTTTGACATCATCTGTCCATATTCGTCATGGACGACCTCTTGCTCTCTTGCTTTCCACTCTTCCAGTAAGAAGGGATTTGGGGAGATAGCCATACCACATTACATGTCCAAAATATACCCTTTTTTGTTTGTTTGTTTGTTTATTTAACATTTGGTTGTAATTCTCTCTGGGCATTTAACTTTTTTGAAACGGCTTTGTTATTTTATCATTACAACTAATTCTGCCAAGTCTTGTGAGTGTCCACATTTCAAAATATTCTTATCTTTCTTTCCATGGCCTTGTGCAATGTCCATGTCTCAGCTCCATAAAGTACAATTGTGTAGATGTAGCAATTGACAGGTCTTGGCTTTAGTTCAATGTAATGTCTCAAAATGTGATTTTTTTATGAAAATGTCCCTTGTCTGATTAATTCTTTATTTATTTGTTTATTTATTCATTTATTTATTTTTTGTTTAGTTATTTATTTGTTTACTTATTTATTTGGCTGGGTGTTTGCGAAAGGGTCTACCTCACTATGTAAAGGCTTCAGAATTATGGAAACACCTTTGTTGTTTACTGTTGTATTTATTTCAATTATTCATCCATTCACTCTCTAACTCGTTGTTTAGTAATAGTGTTATTATCATTTTGGGATAGTGTCAGCACTGTCACATCATGTCATCATCCTTCACATCCTCGACAGTTTATTCATTTCTATATTTGTTTGTTTGTTAATAATTATTATTAATTATTATTATTTTCATTGTTGTTGCTATTGTTGTTACTGCTATCATTTTAATATCAGCATAATCATTTTCACCGTCATCATCATCATTAATATTAGTAATATTATCATCATCACCATCATTCTTTGATTTTGTTTGTCAGCACTTGCGTTGCTCCATCATCCTTTACATCCTCAACAACTTTATTTATTTATTCGTTTATTTATTTATTTGTATGTTTATTTATTTGTTTGTGTATTATTTATCTATTTATCTATTTATTTATTTGCAGGAGTGTTCTCTCTTGTCGGTCGGGACTGTGGCCTCCATTCCATCCAGGCTGTGCAGAAACTGGAAGCTGAACCCTTGTGGTCGAGTGGATGTCCTGTGGGATACAGGCAGGGGGCATTACTATAACATGGGATATCAGAGTGAGTACGAACTAGAGCTGGCTTAGCCTGAGACAGGGACACAGAGACAGGCAACCAGCAATGTTTCACGCTTTAATACGACGGATACAGAGAGACAGGCAACCAGCAATGTTTCACGCTTTAATACGAAGGATACAGAGAGACAGGCAACCAGCAATGTTTCACGCTTTAATACGACGGATACAGAGAGACGGGCAACCAGCAATGTTTCACGCTGTGATACGACGGATACAGAGAGACAGGCAACCAGCTATGTTTCACGCTGTGATACGACGGATACAGAGAGACAAGCTACCAGCTATCTGTGTCAGGAGGACTGGAATGAACAGACAGATAACAAACTTTTCCAAATCCGCCCTAGCCTGAAAGAAATTCTCCCATCTGCTGTAGGAAACCGTAAGAAAGAGACAGTGTTATGTAGGTTACGCACGGGTCATACATCCTACACTCATCGTGCCTTTTTTTTAAATGAAGAAGCAGCATGGTGTATATGATGTGACGAGCCGTTGAGCGTCCGACACCTCCCCTCGATTGCTGGGACTTATATGATGTAAGACAAAAGCACTACACAGCAGACTCTTTAAAAAAAACTCTTCCGAGACGTCCCTCCTGATGCAATTTTCCAGTTTTTACAAGAGATCAATAGATTTCACCTGATCTGATTTTACATCTGTTTTTCTTTGATCGCATTTTATATTTGCAAGGTTAACTGTGAGCATGGTTTTTAACTGTTGTCTTTATATCTTAAAGGTTTTTGTTTGTTTTTTGTTTTTTCTTTGTTTTTTTGTTTTTGATGTGGTGTTAGCCCTGATATGGCTCAAGTAGTCGGCTGGGCTATAAGCAATATGTACTAAACTGAACTGAACCAGTTGTGTTTCACTCTATATGTCGGACACACAGAGACAGGCAACCAGTTGTGTTTCACTCTATATGTCGGACACACAGAGACAGGCAACCAGTTGTGTTTCACTCTATATGACGGACACACAGAGACAGGCAACCAGTTGTGTTTCACTCTATGATATGACGGACACACAGAGACAGGCAACCAGTTGTGTTTCACTCTATATGACGGACACAGAGACAGGCAACCAGCTGTGTATCACTCTATATGACGGACACACAGAGACAGGCAACCAGCTGTGTTTCACTCTATATGACGGACACAGAGACAGGCAACCAGCTGTGTTTCACTCTATATGACGGACACAGAGAGACAGGCAACCAGCTGTGTTTCACTCTATATGACGGACACAGAGAGACAGGCAACCAGCTGTGTTTCACTCTATGATATGATGGACACAGAGACAGGCAACCAGCTGTGTTTCACTCTATATGACGGACACAGAGACTGGCAACCAGCTGTGTTTCACTCTATGATATGACGGACAGAGAGAGACAGGCAACCAGCTGTGTTTCACTCTATATGACGGACACAGAGAGACAGGCAACCAGCTGTGTTTCACTCTGTGATATGATGGACAGAGACAGGCAACCAGGTGTGTTTCACTCTATGATATGATGGACACAGAGACTGGCAACCAGCTGTGTTTCACTCTATATGACGGACACAGAGACAGGCAACCAGGTGTGTTTCACTCTATATGACGGACACACAGAGACAGGCAACCAGCTGTGTTTCACTCTGTGATATGATGGACACAGAGACAGGCAACCAGCTGTGTTTCACTCTATATGACGAACACAGAGACAGGCAACCAGCTGTGTTTCACTCTATATGACGGACACACAGAGACAGGCAACCAGCTGTGTTTCACTCTATATGACGGACACACAGAGACAGGCAACCAGCTGTGTTTCACTCTATGATATGATGGACACAGAGACAGGCAACCAGCTGTGTTTCACTCTATGATATGATGGACACAGAGAGACAGGCAACCAGCTGTGTTTCACTCTATATGACGGACACAGAGAGACAGGCAACCAGCTGTGTTTCACTCTATGATATGATGGACACAGAGAGACAGGCAACCAGCTGTGTTTCACTCTATGATATGACGGACACACAGAGACAGGCAACCAGCTGTGTTTCACTCTATGATATGATGGACACAGAGGAAAATGGCAACCAGCTGTGTTTCACTCTATATGACGGACACAGAGACAGGCAACCAGCTGTGTTTCACTCTATGATATGACGGACACACAGAGACAGGCAACCAGCTGTGTTTCACTCTATGATATGATGGACACAGAGACAGGCAACCAGCTGTGTTTCACTCTATGATATGATGGACACAGAGACAGGCAACCAGCTGTGTTTCACTCTATGATATGATGGACACAGAGACTGGCAACCAGCTGTGTTTCACTCTATGATATGATGGACACAGAGACAGGCAACCAGCTGTGTTTCACTCTATATGACGGACACAGAGACAGGCAACCAGCTGTGTTTCACTCTATATGACGGACACAGAGACAGGCAACCAGCTGTGTTTCACTCTATGATATGATGGACACAGAGACAGGCAACCAGCTGTGTTTCACTCTATGATATGACGGACAGAGAGAGACAGGCAACCAGCTGTGTTTCACTCTATGATATGACGGACACAGAGAGACAGGCAACCACCTGTGTTTCACTCTATGATATGACGGACACAGAGAGACAGGCAACCAGCTGTGTTTCACTCTATGATATGATGGACACAGAGACAGGCAACCAGCTGTGTTTCACTCTATGATATGATGGACACAGAGAGACAGGCAACCAGCTGTGTTTCACTCTATGATATGATGGACACAGAGAGACAGGCAACCAGTTGTTTTCACTCATGATATGATGGACACAGAGACAGGCAACCAGCTGTGTTTTCACTCTAATATGACGGACACAGAGACAGGCAACCAGCTGTGTTTCACTCTATATGACGGACACAGAGACAGGCAACCAGCTGTGTTTCACTCTATAGATGATGACACAGAGACAGGCAACCAGCTGTGTTTCACTCTATGATATGATGGACACAGAGACTGGCAACCAGCTGTGTTTCACTCTAATATGATGGACACAAGAGACAGGCAACCAGCTGTGTTTCACTCTATAATGAGGACACAGAGAACAGGCAACCAGCTGTGTTTCACTCTATGATATGATGGACACAGAGAGACAGGCAACCAGCTGTGTTTCACTCTATGATATGACGGACACAGAGAGACAGGCAACCAGCTGTGTTTCACTCTATGATATGATGGACACAGAGACAGGCAACCAGTGTGTTTCACTCTATTATGATGGACACAGAGACAGGCAACCAGGTGTGTTTCACTCTTGATATGATGGACACAGAGACAGGCAACCAGCTGTGTTTCACTCTATGATATGATGGACACAGAGACAGGCAACCAGCTGTGTTTCACTCTATGATATGATGGACACAGAGACAGGCAACCAGCTGTGTTTCACTCTATATGACGGACACAGAGACAGGCAACCAGCTGTGTTTCACTCTATGATATGATGGACACAGAGACAGGCAACCAGCTGTGTTTCACTCTATGATATGATGGACACAGAGACAGGCAACCAGCTGTGTTTCACTCTATATTGAGGACACAGAGAACAGGCAACCAGCTGTGTTTCACTCTATGATATGATGGACACAGAGACAGGCAACCAGCTGTGTTTCACTCTATGTATGAGGACACAGAGACAGGCAACCAGCTGTGTTTCACTCTATGATATGAGGACACAGAGAGACAGGCAACCAGCTGTGTTTCACTCTTATATGATGGACACAGAGACAGGCAACCAGCTGTGTTTCACTCTATATATGACGGACACAGAGACAGGCAACCAGCTGTGTTTCACTCTTATATGACGGACACAGAGACGGCAACCAGCTGTGTTTCACTCTATATGATGGACACAGAGACAGGCAACCAGCTGTGTTTCACTCTATGATATGATGGACACAGAGACTGGCAACCAGCTGTGTTTCACTCTATGATATGATGGACACAGAGACTGGCAACCAGCTGTGTTTCACTCTATATGACGGACACAGAGACAGGCAACCAGGTGTGTTTCACTCTATGATATGATGGACAAGAGACAGGCAACCAGCTGTGTTTCACTCTATATGACGGACACAGAGAGACAGGCAACCAGCTGTGTTTCACTCTATATGAGGACACAGAGACAGGCAACCAGCTGTGTTTCACTCTATATGACGGACACAGAGAGACAGGCAACCAGCTGTGTTTCACTCTATGATATGACGGACACAGAGACAGGCAACCAGCTGTGTTTCACTCTATATGATGGACACAAGAGACAGGCAACCAGCTGTGTTTCACTCTATATGATGGACACAGAGAGACAGGCAACCAGCTGTGTTTCACTCTATGATATGATGGACACAGAGACAGGCAACCAGCTGTGTTTCACTCTATGATATGAGGACAGAGAGAGACAGGCAACCAGCTGTGTTTCACTCTATGATATGACGGACACAGAGAGACAGGCAACCAGCTGTGTTTCACTCTATGATATGACGGACACAGAGAGAAGGCAACCAGCTGTGTTTCACTCTATGATATGATGGACACAGAGAGACAGGCAACCAGTGTGTTTCACTCTATGATATGACGGACAAGAGAGACAGGCAACCAGCTGTGTTTCACTCTATGATATGATGGACACAGAGATGGCAACCAGCTGTGTTTCACTCTATGATATGATGGACAAGAGAGACAGGCAACCAGTGTGTTTCACTCTATATGACGGACACAGAGACAGGCAACCAGCTGTGTTTCACTCTATGATATGACGGACAGAGAGAGACAGGCAACCAGCTGTGTTTCACTCTATATGACGGACACAGAGAGACAGGCAACCAGCTGTGTTTCACTCTATGATATGACGGACAGAGAGAGACAGGCAACCAGCTGTGTTTCACTCTATATGACGGACACAGAGACTGGCAACCAGCTGTGTTTCACTCTATGATATGACGGACAGAGAGAGACAGGCAACCAGCTGTGTTTCACTCTATATGACGGACACAGAGACAGGCAACCAGCTGTGTTTCACTCTATATGACGGACACAGAGAGACAGGCAACCAGCTGTGTTTCACTCTATATGACGGACACAGAGACAGGCAACCAGTTGTGTTTCACTCTATATGACGGACACAGAGAGACAGGCAACCAGCTGTGTTTCACTCTATATGACGGACACAGAGAGACAGGCAACCAGCTGTGTTTCACTCTATATGACGGACACAGAGAGACAGGCAACCAGCTGTGTTTCACTCTATATGACGGACACAGAGAGACAGGCAACCAGCTGTGTTTCACTCTATATGACGGACACAGAGAGACAGGCAACCAGCTGTGTTTCACTCTATGATATGACGGACAGAGAGAGACAGGCAACCAGTTGTGTTTCACTCTATATGACGGACACAGAGACAGGCAACCAGGTGTGTTTCACTCTGTGATATGATGGACAGAGACAGGCAACCAGCTGTGTTTCACTCTGTGATATGATGGACAGAGACAGGCAACCAGCTGTTTCATTCAATGATATGACGGACACAAAGACAGGCAACCAGCTGTGTTTCACTATGATATGATCGCCTCTTGCCATGCAAGAATGCAGAGCTGAATAACGTTTGCTGTGTGACTGAACAAGCTTCACTTCAAATGTGTGGCAAATTTCTGTCCTTGGAAAACCCAAAGATGATAAGCGACCAGGCCATAAATTATTCTGAATGGAAACATCTACAATACATACAAGAATAAAATCGATAATCTGCTTTTTTGTTTCAGAATTATTACAGAATATCTAACTTCTGTACATCTCAAGGTCACTGCGGCCTTGAAAAGCTTCAAGTGAAAGAAAAATCGATGTGAAATGGAAGAAAATAGTAGACTGTGGCTATAGGGAAAGCAGAATGTAAATATCGTCAAAAAAAAATTTTTAAGTGATGTTCACACACTTTTGTCAAAAAGTGTTGATTTTAGATTTAACTCACACCCACCCCCACCCCCACCCCCCATCAACCTTGACATTGAGTTCCAAACTTACGCTTTCCTGACTCCTCAGCGATGTATGCCTTTGATTCAGACCTGGCAAAGTTTTGGCCAGAAACAGCTGAGAACTGCAAGCATGTTTTTGTCACACATACACACACACTCAAACACACACACCATACACTCAAACACACACCGTCTAATATCACTTATAGTGAAAAGACGTTAAATCAAGCAACGAACGAACTCAAACACACACACACTCACACTCACTCACACTCAAGCACACATACACACATGTACAACTCACTTACACAACACATGCACACAAACACACGGATACAACACACTCTCACAAACACACACACACACACACACACACACACACACACACAAACAGATTTCGCGATCGTAGAGTTCGGACTGCAGACGGTGGCGATAAAAAAAAAAAAAGGTAACGGTAGTCCCTCTACACCAAGCTGGGTTGCAGGGGAGTGAGGTGGTATAGACCTTGCTACTCTTGTATCAGCTGTTTGAGGGCAGGCTCCAACCTCTCACTTGCTGCTTCACCTTCCCCAGCCCCGAATAGGGTCAAGTTCCCACTCACAGCTGAGTGGCCATTTTCGTTTTGAATGATCTCAGTTGTATGCAGTTACACGGAGCGGCCATGTCTTTTTCATTTTGCAAATTTTCAAATTTCTTTTAAACTGCTACATTTGATCTTCTTCGCTTGTCCTTTGTTTTTTTCTTTCCCTCTTTGTCTATTATTGATTTGTTTTCTTTGTGAGATGCAGTGATGTAATGCAAACAATATAATACACTCTGTGCTATACTGTCTGCTTGCTTCTCTACCTGTGGACAGTGAGGTTGTTCATGAATGTTTTACAGTATGTCATAATGCCTAGATTTTTCTGTGATCTGTCGTGTAAGTATGAGCGTATTATGAGCGTATGTAAGCTAATACAAATACATGATGGGAAATCACTTCTTTGCATTTAATTCTATGTTTTTGTCATAGAGGGCATTTGTGTAGAAGTGCTCAATGTAGTCCGTTTCATGTGGATAAAGTGTGCAATTGTTGTTGTCTCTTTCTGTCGTTTTATGCAATAAAATATTGGTGGTGTATATGTTGTGGAGTATTTTCTACTGCAGTTCTCTTATCCTGGTTTCTTTTGTGGTGATGGTCCACATTTTGTTCTGAAGATTTGTGTCTTATTTTCGTAACCAAAATCTGTGATCGTACATGTTGTTGAGTTATTCCTGGGTAAACTAATTTTAACCCTTTGACTCCCGCACCCAATCTACCAACTGCATGAATTTAACCCTTCCACTCCCTCACCCTATCCACCAGTTTCCTGCAGGAAGATGGTGGGTAGGGTGAGGGAGTCAAAGGGTTTTAAGGTTTTGCTTTGCTGGCATGATTGACAATGCAGGATGCTGGTGAACAGGGTGCGGGAGTCAAAGGGTTAAACATTTTTAATAGTGTTGCTGGTTTTCTACATTGCATGATCCTTTTGCATTTGCAATTGTTCATGTTTCATGATTTGCTATACATGTTTTCAGTATATTGGTGCTGCATTTATCAAAGCAGTGTTAGTGTTATCATCATCATCATCATCATCATCATCATCATCATCATCATCATCGTTGTTGTTGTTGTTGTTGTGATCGTGCTGTTCTTATTGTTGCTATTCTTTTTTTCCTTATCTTCGTTCTTGTTATAATTGTTTCTGTAGTTTTGATCATACCCTGCCCCCCAGTCTATCCTCATTTCAAGACCTTGCCAGTACATTGGGTATTGCACAGGCTCAGGGAGTCTGCCAGATAATTGCTGGTAGATTTGGGTGGAGTGCGTATGGAATTGCAATGATTTTGATGAATTTAAAAAAGATCTTTCTAGATTGTGTTTCTCTCATTTTAAAACAATCCAGAATGCTAATTTTTTTTCAAATTTTCTCTCATTTTAAAACAATCCAGAATGCTAATTTTTTCAAATTTCTAGTAAAACTAATTATGTTATAGTTGTATCCATGTAGTTACAGAAATTTTCATTAGATATTTTAGATTACGACGAGTGTGCAGTGATTCACTGGGTTTTCTATTGCCATACTAGTGGTCTACAGAAATAGTTACTGCAGACCGAACTATGCATACTGAGTGAAATCAGACATAATAGTCCTACAGCACTGAGAGTAATTTACTAGGTATTTACTAGGAATGGTTTTACAACACAATGCTATTCTGAACTTTTGTTCGAAATGTTCACAGAAATTGGTTTGCCTTTGTTTAGTTTATTTGGTTGTTATCATTGTTATTACCTTTGTTTTTGGTTTGTGTGTGTGTTTTAGTCGTTGTTGTTTTTTTGTTTTGTTTTGTTTTGGAGGCAAGGGTTTGTGTGGTTTAATGCTTTCTGCAAATGTGCATGTCATTGATATTGTGCATGATTTGAAAATCCAAATCTTACGTTGGGATTGCGGTTACACTTTGCTGTAATTGTTTGTTGTTGATCATTACCAAACGCTACTGCCATTGAGTATTCAAGTTTCTTTTTTTTTCCTGTTGAAGTTTTGTGTGTTTTGAAGCGGTTATAGCCCTGGTATGGCTCTGCGCAGTCGGCTGGGCTTTAAACCACAATAAAAGAAGAAAAAAAAAGAGTATTCAAGTGTTCTGATGTCTGTTCTATTTCTTCTTGCTGAAAATGAACTTAGGAAAAGATCATGAGTGTTCTGTTGCCTTAGTGAATGTGTTTGTTTCAGTCGATATTGTTTATTCTTTTATACGTGTGCGCTTGTATTCAAAGACAGACATTTCACATGTGCATTATACGTGCATTGTAGTAATATTCTTTATTTCAGTCTTCTGGCCTTCCAAAGGGATTACACACACACACACACACACACACACACACACACACACACACACACACACACACACACACACACACACACACGCACACACATTCACACACACACACTCACACACACTCACACACACTGTGACATGTGTTAATTGTAATCAGCCTGCTGATAGCAGCGCGGGATGATGTTCATGTAGATAGCAATGCCATGATATTCGTGTGAACGTGAACTGATCATGTAAATGTGAACTGACCACTGTTCATTGTAACATGTATATAAGTGTCAATTGAAAGTCAGACAGTATGTTCCAGTAAAGACGTAGAAGCATTGCTCTGTCTTCTGAGTCGTCAACAGGAAGAATGAAACACACACACACACACACACACACACAACACACACACACACACACACACACACACACACACACACACACACACACACACACACACATTTAAAAACCGACCATGGTGTTAGGTGGTTTAATGAAAACAGAAATATGATGAAAACCCATGCGTGCAGAAACTGTCTTTACATCAGAAGTTTTGTCACGATATGAGTTGCTCAGAAAATTTCAGCGCACCATAGAACAGCACCATGACAACAAACCATATCAAAATGTGTCATGACAACAAACCATATAAAAATGTGTCATGATAAACCATATCAAAATGTGTCATGATAAACCATATCAAAATGTGTCATGATAACAAACCATATCAAAATGTGTCATGATAACAAACCATATCAAAATGTGTCATGATAACAAACCATATCAAAATGTGTCATGATAACAAACCATATCAAAATGTGTTATGATAACAAACCATATCAAAATGTGTTATGATAACAAACCATATCAAAATGTGTATGATAACAAACCATATCAAAATGTGTTATGATAACAAACCATATAAAAATGTCATGATAACAAACCATATCAAAATGTGTTATGATAACAAACCATATCAAAATGTGTCATGATAACAAACCATATCAAAATGTGTCATGATAACAAACCATATAAAAATGTGTCATGATAACAAACCATATCAAAATGTGTCATGGTAACAAACCATATCAAAATGTGTTATGATAACAAACTATATCAAAATGTCTCATGATAACAAACCATAGCAAAATGTGTCATGGTAACAAACCATATCAAAATGTCTCATGATAACAAGTCATATAAAAAAATCCACGATAAGAAACTATATCAAAATGTGCCCAGGTAAGAAAACGGCAATGAAAACACACCATGATACCGAAAGTACATTATAATAGAACACAACGACAAATTGTGCTTTACAGACAGGTCTACAATGGATTTGAAATTGATACCAAAAAAAGAAAAAAGTGCATGATACTGAAAACTGACAATGGTGACAACATGTATTGAAAATAGTAACACACTCATCATCATCATCATCAGGTGCCCTGCCGCTTGGCGTTGGCGACCATGGACTTCCAACCATCTCTATCTCTCGTTGCCTCCAGCATCTTTCCACCCTCCTCATTCCCAGCCAATCTGCAAGTCCGTTCAGCATTCTCTCCCTGGGTCTACCTGGTGCTCTCTTTCCCTCCAGCTTTCCCGTTGTGGCCAGGTGCTCCAAATCCCCCTTCCTCATAAAATGGCCTATAAATGTTGCCTGTCTTTTCCTAATCTTCCTTAGGAGTGATCTACTTGTGTCTGCCTCCATCAAGACTGTCTCGTTTGTTTTCTTTGCTGTCCATGGAACTCTCAACATTCTTCTGAGAAACCACATCTCGGCTGCCTCAATCTTACTCCGGCTTTGCTTGCTGACTGTCCTCGCCTCGCATCCGTACAACAGTATTGGTTCCATATAACATTCAAGGACTCTCTTTCTGATGTTAATTGATAGGCATTTGTTGGTAAGAATGCTTGTCATCTTCTTGAATGCTGTTTTGGCTTGCAATAAAAAAAATATAAAAAAACTACTTTGACAAAATGAGATATAACACACTGGAAACATAGTGTGCATAAAATGAACCATGACGTCTGACAATAGATGATGATGACAACTTCTGCATGATAAACAGGCAGATCACACACCACAGCCAAGTGGTTAGACATCTGACTTCTGAATGAAAGGTCTGAGTTCGATCCTATTGGATCGTGTCTGGCGTGTGAAGAATGTAGATTTCAATATCCGAAGTCAACGTATGCACAAACCTGCAAGGAACAAGAAACACACAAAAATTAATCAGAACGCGTATTCAGTACAACAAGACAAGATGCAACAAAACATTCTGATCAAGACATGCTGGTGTCTAACTCCTTGGCACATACATACTCACACTGAACATCAAATTCGCACGTTACAGATCCTGTAAGCCCTGTCAGTGTTTGGTAGCTTAAGGATCAATACAAATACCCAAAATCCACACCCACCGTTGGAGTACGGTATGCAGATTGTCATCATCATCATGTGCCATTCCGTACGGCATTGGCGATCATAGCCCTCCACACAAATCTACCCCCTGTCGCTGCAAGTACATCTCCCACCCTCTCTGTCTTCACCCACTCCGCAAGCCCGTCCAATATTTTCTCCCTGGGTCTACCTGGTGCTCTTTTCCCCTCCAGCTTTCCTGTCATGACTAGGTGCTCAAATTCTCTTGCCTCATAACATTTTCTATAAATGTTGCTTGCCTTTTCCTAATCTTCTTCATTGATATTTTTCTTGTGTTGGTCTCCTTCAAGACCGTCTCGTTTCTTTTCTTTGCTGTCCATGGAACACTTAACATTCTTCTTAGAAACCACATTTCAGTTGCCTCAATCTTGTTCTGACCTTGCGTGTTGACTGTCCACGCTTCATTCCCGCACAACAGTATTGGTTATCCTAGGGCATTCTTCTGGATTTCTCATGATGGTTTTGCTGTAAAGTGAAAACAAATCTGGTGACAGAACACATCCCTGTCTAACCCCTCTTTAGATATTTTGGAAAAAAGGTTATATGATTTTCTACTCTCATTGTTGCTATTTGTTCCCAATACATATTCGTTATTATTGTTAGATCCTTCCCGTCAACTCTGAGCCTTTCTAGTTGATTGATCAATTCTTTGTGTCTTACCTGATCAAAAGCCTTAGTCCAATCAACGAAACATATACATAAGTCCTTATTGAGCACACTTTATCTTTTTATGAGAGTTTTTAGGATGTCTATGGCATTAATGGTTCTTTTCCCATCAACAAATCCACATTGTTTTTCTGCTATCTCTCTTTTGATTCTGTTCCTTGTCCTCATCATGATTATTCTTAATAGAATCTTTGTCATATGACTCATCAAGCTGATTGTACGATGGAGTTCGCACTCTATAGCCCCTGTTTTCTTTGGAAGTGCAGTGAAAATTGATTTTGATAAATATATGTTTTGTTTCTCTGACCACCTTAAACAATACTTTGGTTTGCTATCATCCAATTTAAATTTTTCATAGTAAAGTTTTACTCCCTTTTGACTTAGCCATATTCGTCGCTAGCAGGTCTCCGTACTAGAACAGATATCCTGCATGGAGAGCTCGTTGTGTTGTGTTGTGTTCTGTAGATTTTAAAGCCCTACCACTCTCAGAGTATACGAGGACTAACAAAAAAATTGCTCTAAGAAGCCTTTAAAAATTTTAGTAGCATTGTGGCATACCGATGCTTTATTCGGTTCTCCTGATGGTCTGATGGACCATATGGATTGGGTGGTATGATGGTCAAGCTCGTTGTGGTTGCTTCTTCTTCTTCAGTGGTATTAACGTCCCAGCGTGATAACGATTAGGGACTGAGTAATTGTGGTAGCCTGTTTCGGCACCTTTATATAGGGACGTTTGCAAATGTGACCTGAAGTCTGCTGATACCAGTATGGACACCTGGGGAAGAGACAGATACAAATCACTGTGCCTGGCAACAGGCTGTACGTGCAGGTACCGCTATTGAAAAGGAGAAAAAAACTCGACTGAGGTTGGAATGAAGAGAGAGAAAGAAATCTGCAGCAGCAACCACCCAGCCACAGCCATCATCCTTCATGTGTGTGTCAGCTGTGCCAAAGATTGCTGTCACATGATACAGGTAAGATTTATTTCCCTTGTTAACTAATTATTTATCTGAGTTGTCATTGGTTGCGAAAGACTGGAAATAAGATGGCAACTTGAGCGAGTTAGATAATATATTTTTCGGACTCGCATGAATTCTTTCTTGTAATTTACGAAAGATCGGGAGAGAAACATGACAACTACCATTCAAATAACGGGCCGTTATCCACAGCCAACGCTGTTCCACATCCACCTGAATGCTTGACTGAGCACATCCGTTGTCTAATCAGACAGACAAAGCCATCACCACAACTCGTCAGATCTGCCTTTTGGGATAGCGAGAAGAGAAGGACATCCACACATACACACAACGAGCTACCCAGACTTAACCCTTTGACTCCCGCACGCTATTCACCAATTGCAAAAAACTTAACCCTTTGACTCCCTCACCCTATCCACCAGCTTCCTGCAGGAGTGAGGGAATAAAGGGTTAATTTTTTTGCTTTGCTCGCATGGTTGACAATGCAGAATGCTGGTAGACAGAGTGCAGGAATCAAAGACTTAAGGTTGCAGACCTCCACGAAGTGTACAGACATCACCTAAGCAACCAACAGAACAAGCAGTGACAGTAAGAAAGAATTTGAAAGAAAATCAAAGGTATAAAGAAAAAAAAATCTTTTAGATTAGGGAAGCAGTCTTCTGCAGTTCAATATCAAGACAGAGCGAGAGAGAGGGGGGATGAGAGAGACAGACAGACAAACAGAGGAGAGAGGGACAGACAGACAGAGGAGAGAGACAGACAGACAGACAGAGAGAGGAGAGAGGGACAAAGAAGAGAGAGAAACAGAGAGAGAAGAGAGAGACAGAGAAGAGAGACAGACAGACAGAGAGAGGAGAGAGGGACAGAGAAGAGAGAGAAACAGAGAGAGAAGAGACAGACAGACAGAGGAGAGAGAGAGACAGAGAAGAGAGAAACAGAGAGAGAGAAGAGAGAGAGAGACAGGAACAGCATTGCCAGTTAAAATGCATGTCATCATTATCCAAAACAAGTGTGACTGCCCGCGTTCAAGCAAACAGGAACCAGAAAAAAACACGAAAAAGAATAAGAACGTGTATTTAATACAACAAGAGAAGACAGGTGCAAATTTTCGGCCAACTGGTCTTTGTCAAGTGTAAGATCACAAACAAACAAACACCAGGTACAAAAATTAGGAGAAAAAGACCGAAACTTCCCTGCTGCTTTTTCCAGTGTGAGAAAAAAAATCTTTTAAGTCTAGGGAAACTGTCTTCATTTGTTCAATATCAAGAGAGAGACAGGCTGGGAAGGAGCAGCAAGGAAGTTTCAGCCTTTTTCTCCTAATTTTTGTACCTGGTGTTTGTTTGTTTGTGATCTTACGCTTGATAAAGGCCAGTTGACCGAAAATTTGCGCCTGTCTTGTCTTGTATTAAATACGCGTTCTGATTCTTTCTCGTTTTTTGTTGTTTTTTTTCTTGGTTCTTGTCATCTTAGTTACAAATTTTTATTCCATAAGAGGGAAGGCGGGTTTGTCTCCCTTGCAATGGCATGAACCGACAAAGACAAAACCAATCGGACAAAATAATAAACTTGTACTCGATAGAATAAACTCTCTGGTCTAAAATATATAACGACAGAATAAACTATCGGGTCTGAAACTCAAAATTATTTTGAAAATAGAATAGAAGGAAGACAATGCAAACAGAAACGATGCAAATAAATAAACAAACATAAAAAGAAGAAGAAAGTAAGAGTGCTGGCTGTTGGGGAGGAGAACAGCTGTTGACTAACCCAAAGACGTTCTAAATAGAACTTTTTATGTCTTTGGTACAAGTTGCAAACAGATCATTTCCAAACGGTCTAAAACAATTTGAAGATGGCGGGAGATTGGAGTTGATGTCAACAAATGAATAAGTACTTTCGGATCGTTGCTCAGGGAAAAAAAATGTCTGTTCTTCGACCGTTTATATGTAAGGCAATGTCTGAAGAGGTGTGGACTTCCTTGCGACAGGCGAAAATCTTTACGGTGGTAGACTTTTTAGCTCGGGATAGGGAGGAGATTGCTTCGACTTGTGACATTGACTACAAAGTAAGCTCACCATTACTACGGCATTAGTGGCATTACGGATTAGGCTAATCAAAATTTTGAAGCCAGCTATTAGATCTACTAATATTAGCCTAAAGACTAGTTAAGTATTGTAGTAGAGTTAGGCCGATCTGCAAATTGAGTTTATCTCGACTTTTTAACTTAAGTGTAGATTTACTGTTACTCGGGTCAGAGAAAGAGCACTAAATTTACTGTCAGTTTGATCAGGAATTGAACGTAGGCTTCTCGCCTCCATCCTGGACTGGTGCATTATCCATAATGCCACACACTTCAACAGTTACTGACTAGGATTCTCAAGAAATCGTGACAACAATTTTGTTCTATTCTAACCCTACAAACTCTCACACACCCTCATGTGTGCGTACACAGTCACGTGACAGTCACACACACACACACACACACACACACACACACACACACACACACACACACAAACACACACACAATCACCCACCCCTTCTCTCTCTCTGTCTCTCTTACTTTTTCTCAACAGAGAAACATGAATAACAGCATATGCCATTAAATTCTATGCAGATATGCGGCCAAGTGATAAAGTTATGCCCTTTGAAGGAAAGGATGTGAGAATGCAAAGGTTCAATACCTGACTTGTCCAATTTTCGCACACTCTCACATACCTCGAGCTGTGGTATGGGTGTTGATCTTTCAGATGAGATAGTAAAGAAGTAAACCTATGTCCTGTGCACAGTAATAGTACATGTGAATAAGATCCCATGATTACATAACAGTTGTCTTAGCAAAATTCTGCTGAAAAGTCCACTTTCATAAGTAAACAAAAGTACATGCATGCACTGCAGGATGAAAAAAATTCCCTTATGGCAAAAAAGAAATAAGAAATCCACTCCACTCCAGATCCATTTTTTTTCTCTACATCTCACAGTCAGTAACAAAATGTTGACAGGATGTGGTGTCCATTGGGCGTGTATTGTTGGCGCAGTATTCTGCCTTTCCTGTCTCAGCAGCTCAGCTCTACAACACCGTTGTGTCTTCACAAGCCATCTTCTCCACTGGAATGACTAGGTATGTGTGTTTTTTTGTTGTGATTAGCATTTAAGCCATTTTCTCCACTGGAATCACTAGGTATGTGTGTGTTTTTATCCTGAGCAGCATTTTATTTTTAAGCCATTTTCTCCACTGGAATCACTAGGTTTATGAGTGTTTTTGTCCTGAGCCCAATCTCTTGGACAGGTGTCTGGCTCACACCGTGCATGTGTTGTATGTTGCTGCGCAGTCTGCGTACTCCTTCGGTGGGTGAACATGCCGGACGTGATCCATGTTTCCATCGGACACTGACATGCCTCAGCATCCTGTAAGCGTCATGTGTATTTGATAAACTCAATGACGACGAGCCACTTCATGTGAAGCGGCCGTCTGTGACGTCATAAACGGTGGACATAATTAATTTTTCACTGTGTGAAGCAGCCTTGCTATTCAAGGGAAATCAACCAATCATCAAGTTGAAACCTTCCTCTGCACAGTTCCTTCCCTTAGACTGTCTGCCAACACTTTTCTTTGTCTGAATCGGGCTTGTTTTCGCCGTACCGCAAGTGACTGTGACTGATAATCTTTTTTATTTTGTGGCATAAGTGACTGTGAAAAGGATCAAACTGACTGAAATTTTGCTGTTCAAAGCTTCTCCTGCCATCATTTGACCCAAAAAGACACTAAAGGTAGGAAAATATTTGACAGTGAACTGATTTCATAATGTTGCATGTATATAAATATGAGTTATGACTTCAGAACTTTATTTTTTTCCATTTACATGGCATTTTGACCTGACATTTTGGAAATTTTACCTGAATTACTCATACAAGTTGGTTTCATTTTTAAAAAGTAGACATAATGAGCTTTCTAAAAATGTATAACTTTATGTCTTTATTGCAAATAGAAGGGGCTTAGAATTTTTGTAAAACTGCTGAAAATAGTGCGTCTCAGGAAATTGCCGGGGTCCATTTAGCCGCGTCTTCAATGAGTTAATGTTTTGTGAGGGGGCTCAGCTATAACAGGTCTGCACATATATACATATGTTGACCTGGAAGATTAAAATCTTTATAAATCACTTTTCACCAACCAGGTGGTATCCTGAGCAGGATCAACTGAAAGTCTGACTTGGTAGCCACTGAAAGTCTGACTTGCTAACCATTGTAAGTCTGACTTGCTAACCATTGATAGTCTGACTTGCTAACCATTGATAGTCTGACTTGCTAACCATTGAAAGTCTGACTTGGTAGCCATTGAAAGTATGACTTGCTAACCATTGATAGTCTGACTTGCTAACCATTGAAAGTCTGACTTGCTAACCATTGATAGTCTGACTTGCTAACCATTGAAAGTCTGACTTGCTAACCATTGATAGTCTGACTTGCTAACCATTGATAGTCTGACTTGCTAACCATTGATAGTCTGACTTGCTAACCATTGATAGTCTGACTTGTTAACCATTGTGATTGATAGTCTGACTTGCTAACCATTGATAGTCTGACTTGCTAACCATTGATAGTCTGACTTGCTAACCATTGATAGTCTGACTTGCTAATCATTGATAGTCTGACTTGCTAACCATTGATAGTCTGACTTGCTAACCATTGATAGTCTGACTTGCTAACCATTGAAAGTCTGACTTGTTAACCATTGTGATTGATAGTCTGACTTGCTAACCATTGATAGTCTGACTTGGTAACCATTGATAGTCTGACTTGGTAACCATTGATAGTCTGACTTGCTAACCATTGATAGTCTGACTTGCTAACCACTGAAAGTCTGACTTGCTAACCATTGATAGTCTGACTTGCTAACCATTGAAAGTCTGACTTGCTAACCATTGAAAGTCTGACTTGGTAGCCATTGAAAGTCTGACTTGCTAACCATTGAAAGTCTGACTTGCTAACCATTGAAAGTCTGACTTGCTAACCATTGATAGTCTGACTTGCTAACCATTGAAAGTCTGACTTGCTAACCACTGAAAGTCTGACTTGCTAACCATTGAAAGTCTGACTTGCTAACCACTGAAAGTGTAAATTGCTTGATATGATTCACTGTCATTGTTTTTAATGCTATTTCTATAGTTTATACTTATTTGGGTGTCTTTTTTTATGTGTGCTTCTTATTGATAACATGTACCAAGTGCCATTTATGTAGTGAAGTGGTTCTATGCAATATCTCTTCGTTATCATCATCATCGTCGTCATTGTTGTTGTTGTTATTATTATTATCACTCTTAACGTTTTCTCTGCGCATTGTCACAGTACAGCACCATCTGTCCAACATCCTGTTTTTCTGAATGGTTTTTGTTTCCATAAGGATGCAAAGTTTGTTCTACTTACTGGATTACTCAGTGAACATACAGTAATAATATTGCAGTATGTCATATCATTGTTGCACTGTGTGTGAATTCTCTGTCACAGCAAAAATTTGTCCATGTTATTCTGTGTAGACAGTGTGTATGTCTTTGTAAATTACATAAGGATGAACGGTACTGCTTATGATACTGGTGATCTCTTTTATTTTCTTGGTTTTGTCGGCAGCTTAGATGAGATGTTGGAAGGTGGGTTTTACGCAGGGGAGCTGTGTGAACTGACCGGCGAAGCTGCTACTGGGAAAACGCTGGTAATTTTATTTGTTTTATGGAATGGAAGAACATATGTGATGCTGCATTATCATTTTCATTGATATTTTGGTGGCCCTAGCTTTGAGTTATGTTGGAAAAATCCATCTGACTGAAAATAGTGATTTTCAATTTTTTCTGTTTATGAATTCGACAACAGTAAATTTGTGTTAGACTGTGATCTGTGGGGAAGTATCTGTTTGAGTGTTTCATTTGCCATTTTTCTTGTGGGAAATGGTGCAAGTGTATGAATATTGGCAAACAGTAAACTTTTTGCAGATTTGAATTATTGATGACCCAGCAACTCAGTTGTACTTATCTCAGAAACAAATGAAAATAAATAGATTCTTTTTGTTTGTTTGATTGCATTGTGTACAGCATTGTAATTGTCTCCTCCTTGTCCTTAAGGATATTTGATACAGTACATCATGGCTGTACTATTAGCACTGTAGATTGGTGTATGTGAATGAGACACTTGTGCTATATTCAGTGAAACAGGAAACCTTAACCCTTTGAATCTTGCGCTAAATTCAGCAAAACAGGAAACCTAAACCCTTTGACTCCTGCACCCTGTCCTCCAGCATCCTGCATTGTCAACCATGCCAGTAAAGCAAAAACTTAACCTTTCAATTCCCTCACCCTATCCACCAGCTTTTTGCAGGATGCTGGTGGATGGGGGTGAGGGAGTCAAAGGATTAATTTTTTTGCAGTTGGTGGATAGGGTGCGGGAGGCAAAGGGTTAACATTCATATCTGACAGTGCGTGAGAAAACCATTGATATTTTGCAATTTTGACAAAATTAGGTTATCAGGGATTTTTTTCATTAGGACTAGGAGTTCAGACTTCATTCAAGAGGGATTCATCACACTAGGAATTGTCTGAGTTGCTTTTTAGAGGGTGTATGTATATATTTCTATATCTATGTCTATAGCTCTATCTATCTATAGATCTATCTATCTATATCTATCTGTCTAATCTATCTGTTTGTCTATATATCTTTCTGTCTTACTGTTAATATTCGTTTCTTTTGTTATTTTCTGTGTATTGTTATTTTGAAATTAGACCCTCATTTTGTTTGGGCTTAATGCTTTTAAAGATATTAAATCATGAAATTGTCACATTATCAGGCTACCAACTCTCTCTTTCTCTCTGTCAACTCTCTCTCTCTCTCTTTTCTCTCTCTCTCTCTGTCTGTCTTCTCTCTCTCTCTCTCTGTGTCTGTCTCTCTCACACACACGCACGCACGCACGCATGCATGCACACACACACACTCACACACACACACACACACAGGCACACACACAACACACACACAGGCACACACACACACACACACACACACACACATACACATACACACACACACACACACACACACACACACACACACACACACACACACACACACACACAGAGGTACACATACTATGAAAGTATGCATGCATGTGCTCATTCCACATCTATGAGGGAAAAAGCCACACGCAACTATCAAAAACACTTACCAACTACACAGGCAAACTGACAGTGTTAAAATAATTGGGTATATTGCTTGTAGGGACAGTTTCAGTGAACACAGAGTCCACTTTCCTGTACTGTCTGCTACTGACTTACTCTGTTGAACAGCGTTTAGTTGCCTACATCATGGCTGTCAAAGCCAGCATCAATTTGGCATGCGTTGTCAATACGTCGTCACTGGCCATGTGCAGTCTAGTTCTGTTTATAACATCTTTGGCTGATTGGGGAAAATCTTCATTTACCCACCAGGCAATATCCATACAGGATTGAGCTCAGACCTTTCGATTGGAATCCAACATCTTAACAAACTTGGGGCTTTCCTGCAAGATTATTGATGATAATGATGATGATGATGTGTGCAGGTGTGCTTGCGATGTGCAGTGACAATGGCGGTGACACATGCACAGAACATGGTGTTCGTTGACACCTGTGGTTCCTTTTCCACTCAGGCTGCAGCACGCTTCCTCCTTTCCTCAAACTCGGATGAACCAGGAGAGGTAACACTTCATCCCCCCCTGTGGGGATGCCAGTATAAATACTAGAATAGTATCCCCACCATCTGGAAATTCTGTGCTGGACATTTTCTCTTTTCTGTTCTCTCTTTGTTTCTCAACTGTCTGCCTTGTTCCTTTGCTTTCTGTCATATCTTCCTATCATTTTCTGCCTTAATGATCCATTCATTTGTATGTGTTCGATAAAGTCTGACATACTTTTTCTTAGGATCGATAATTGGTTACATGTATTAAATGCACTTTTGGCTCTAGGGAGGTGAGATGCGGAAGCAATTTTAGGAAGGTAATTTAGGGCTGTTGTTATATGTTTTGGTGTCCTTAGGTATATTTGAATTTGTATTCAGATGTTTTTTTAAATCCCTTGTGCGATAAATTGGACAGAGTGGTCAGTGCCAGGGGCATGTCCTTAGATAATGTGCACAGATGCATTGATATATCATTATATGTACTTAATTTTTTTTTTTTTTTCCTGATGAAGTTTGTATGTTTTGAAATGGTTATAGCCCTGATATGGCTCTACACAGTTGAGCTTTAAACAACGATAACAGTAACGCTTCAATAAGTAGATGAAAATACATCAGAATAAACATGTTCACAACATAGCACACATATAAGCTTTATTGGTTTTTTTTTTATCAACTTATCGGCATTGCATTATTTTGGATGCTGCATTGTGTTTTTGATGATAAAAAAACTAGAAAAACGAAAACGGCAAAGAGTTTATACTATTTGAAAACTAATGCTTCATCTTTTTGAATAAAGATAATTTGCAAATTGAACAGAGAAAGAAAAAAAAGATGTACCCATTTAGGAAATTGACTATGATACATATATAAGGAGCTGTGGAGAAAGGGTGTTAATTTTCTGTACAGATGGTAAGTCTGCAGCTTGGAACTTGTTGAAGAGAGGTTCATCACATTTGGACAACTCCATGCGCTCCTCCTAAATCTGCCAACATTTACTCGGCAGACTCTTTAACCCTTTGACTCCCGCACCCTGTCCACCAGCTTCCTGCACTGTCAACCATGCCAGCAAAGCAAAAACTTAACCCTTTGACTCCCTCACCCTATCCACTAGCTTCCTGCAGGAAGCTGGTGGATGGGGTGAGGAAGTCAAAGGATTAAGTTTTTGCAGTTGATGGATAGGATGCGGGCGTCAAAGGGTTAAGCCTGCACAAAATCTATGCATTGGCAAGATTTTGAAACAGGAAGGAGAATGGGATTTATGAAAAACAGACATCACCAAAATGATTGGAGCATTAACTCATTCGCTATGTACAATTATGCCCCTTTCCTTCCCCTGATACGCACCATTTGTATAGGTCATGAGAAAAATTCTCATACAAACAAATGAAAACAGAGAGCTTTGAAATATGGCAAGATTATATATTAAAAGATTGGTGTACAACGTGCTGAAATCTCAACTGTCTAACCCTCAAGGTTGCTGAGTAATGGTACAAGTAAAATTAGAGAAATTTTCAGGTGAAAAATGTCTTACAAAATACACAGTCAGATCAATACATCAGTCTCTACAGTCACATTTTGAATGAAATTTCATAAAATCCAACTTGCACACGCTCCAAGTGCACTGAAGGAAGAGATCATCTTGAAGAATGCTGAGATGTCGAATATCGTTCAGCCATTTGCTTTTCCGTCGTATGCTTTGCTGCAGAGTGAGTGAATCGTGAACTTTGCACTGTCTACACACCAACTGCAGAGTACAGTGACCTAATGAAACAAGGCTAAGAATGACCAAAGAATCTGTTTCTGGCCATTAGTGTCGGTTAACGAAAATACTGAAAGCCCTGCAAATTTTCAAAACCCAAGTCAGATTTCTCTGACGCTCGTACACAAGTGTTGTTGAGACATGATCAGGAAACCTCGATGCTCGTAGCAAGAGAGTTAAGATGGTCAGTGAACAATCCATCTTTTATGTGATGGGGCGGGATTGAACTCGAGACATGAGATCTTGAGTCCACAGCTCTTTGAAAAGAGCCAGCCGGCCTGCGAGTGACTCACATCAACACTTGCAAAAGATGACAAAATTCACAGGCATTGGTTTTTGGGTTGGTTTTTTTTTTGCACTTGTGTTCTTAACTAGAAATAATTGTATAGCGTTACCACACAGAAATATGAAGATGATGCGATACTAAAACATATTTGTTGTTTACATGTGAAGTGTGCACTTTGGATGAAACTTGGTCATTCAAGAAAAGTGCTTCATAGAGATAGTAGACTTAAAAAATTACGAAAAGGAGCTAAGCGCTCAAAAACTAATTCCTAAAAACTTTCTGGTCATACTGCACTTATTTCCCTTTGACCAGTACATTCATTGTGAAAAAGCAGCAAAAAAATGCTTCACAAACCTATTAGAATACGGAAGTAAATAAGTAAGGAAAAGGAGCTAGTCGCTTAAAAGTTCGTTCCTGAAGTTTTCTATTCATACCACACTTTGACCAATATGTTCATTGTGAAAAGTTGCGAATAGTGTTGACAACAGGTTGTTCCCATGTCACCAAGGAATTCATATACAGCAACAATGGAACATTCACACGCCATGAAAAGAGTAAAGCAGTTCCAGTGCTTACATACAGCAAATATTTTTATGTGCACACTTCAATGTTAGACATACAACATACACACTGCTATGTTGTGTCACACAGTTTTATTACTAAAATGTACATTTCTTGTGCTCTCACTATTAGTCTTGACAAATTGAAAAACCAACACTCACCATTTGCCTTAGTGCATAGAAAGCGAGTGATGATGTAACATTTTGAGGCTACTTGGAAGGTACTCTTCACTTTTTGCAGTTTTCCAGCACCATTTTTATCATGTAGTTTTTAATTGTTTGTTTCAAGTAACAGATGCAAGAGATAAGACCAAAAAGACAAAAATACTAAGATGTGTTTTATGGAAAGAAAGGTAGAATGAACTTGATTTTCTTTAGCAACTGTTGTGCGGTTAACACTCAAAGTCAGAACAAGATTGAGGCAGCTGAAATGTGGTTTATAAGAAGGATGTTAAGAGTTCCATGAACAGCAAAGAAAACAAACGCGACAGTCTTGAAAGAAGCAAACACAAAAAGAACATTAATGAAGAAGGTTAGGAAAAGACAAGCAACATTTATAGGACATTTTATGAGACAAGAGAAATCTGAGCACCTTGTCACAGTAGGAAAGCTAGAAGGGAAAAAGAGCACCTGGTAGACCCAGGGAGAAAATATTACACCATTTTGCAAAGTGGGTGGGGATAAAAGGGTGGGAGATATACTTGCACCGACAAAAGATAGACTGGTACGCAGGACCATGATCACTTGACACCATGCAGCAGGGTACATGATGATGAACTGCTGGCAAGTCCCAAACATGGAAATACCCACAAAGCAAGGCATGCAATATCTGTGTATTCTCAAGCCATGTCACTGAAGATGTGCACTTGTTAATTTTGTGCTGTTTCAATTTTCAGTCTCAACAAATGGAAGAGGATGCTTTGTGCAGAATACATTGTGTTCAGGCAACTGACATTTATTCTCTGCTGTCAGTGCTCGATGATCTTGACTCATCTTTGAAAACACAGGTAAGACTTGCAGTTTGTAAAAATAAGCAAACATACCATTTCAGTTTTCTCTACATGGTGTTGCAGCACGTGGTCAGATCTGTTTGCACTAATACCACAAATGCCATGTAACGGAAGGATCCAATTTAATCCTGGCATAAGACGTAAGTCTGTAGTAACCCTTTTCACTGGGGAGATCTTGATATTCTACCTAACTGGATTCCATTGCTTTCTATTTCTTGTTGTTGTAGTTATTGATTCATTTTGCTGTCGTAGTTGTTGTTTTGTTTTGTTTTTTTGTGATGGATTTGTGTGAAATCAGGGATGCTGGTTGGATTTTTTGTTGTTGTTTTTTTTGTCAGTCTGCGTGTACATTTGTTTGTAAACCTATTGGAGTAGGTTTTTCGTACAGAATTTTACCAAAGACATCTCCTTTGTTGCTGTGGGTTCTTACATGTGCACTGTGTTTACTGCATATGGGACCATGGTTTATCATTCACTTCAGTTGAAAGACTAGTACCCAGACCCCTCTCAAAGTCTATAATTCCCCCATGGTACTGCCAGGGGCTCTATCAGTATAAATAGTATTCCTACCTTCTGGAATTTCTGTGCTAGAAGTTTCCTCTTTTCTGTCACTCTCTTTGTTTCTGCCTTGTTCCTTTGCTTTCTGTCATTTCTTCCTTTCATTTTTTACCTTTCCGGTCCATTCACCTGTATGTGTTCAATAAAGTTTTACATAGTTTCTCTTAGGAATGATAATTGTGTACATGTATTAAGTGCATTTTTGGCTCTAGGGAAATGAGATATGTGGAAGCAATTTTAGGTGTTTTGGCCTGTTTTTATATATGTTTTAGTGTCCTTAGTTATGTTTAAATTTGTGTTCAGGTATGTTTTTTAAATTCCCTATGTGATAAATTGGACAGAGTGGTCAACACCAAGGGCATCTGTTTGGATTATGTGCATGAATGCATTGATGCATTAATGCGTGTTCTTAATTTTTTCTTTTTTTCTTCTTCCTGTTGAATTTTATGTTTTGAAATGGTTATAGCCCTGATATGGCTCTACTCAATTGGCTTGGCTTTAACTCTTCGGAGACGTAACAGCGGATATTCCGCTGCAGCTGGCCAAACCATTAGAGACGTGACAGCGGACATTCCGCTGCAGCTGGCCAAACCCTTAGAGACGTGATAGCGGATATTCCGCTGCGGTTTTTAAAAATAGATGCAAGCCGGTCGCTGGTCTAAGGGAACTAACTACACATATAGGAACACTCTTTGGTATCTTCTGAAGTGTTTGTTACTTCCCCTGCATCGATTTTATCCTGATTAGTTACAGTTTTTGCCTTTATCCAAACCAACCGGAGTGACCGTCCTTGCACCAAAATGGCGACATTTAGGCCTTCTTCTTCTTCTTCTTCAAAGGATCGTCATAATCACTTTTCTGCTTCACCTGTGTGAAAACAAAGCTGTGTTTGTTCTTTTATATCTTCTGGTCATACCAAGGACTTGTGATTACCTGGATTTCTGGATTACCTGGTCAAGAATGGGTGTTTCACTGACTTTATGTGTTGGATTACTGTCAATCAAAAACTTCTTTCCCAGAGCCAAAACCCTACCCCATTTCACCTTCTAGGAAGGTAAGTAGAATAGATGTATTGTCCTTGTATGTAGCTTCAGTTCAAAGAGCGTAAACTGAATTTTATTTTGATATAAAATATGTTCTTGTGCTGTAAAATCTGTATTTTTGAGGAATTTTTTGAAAACCCCCTAAAATCGTGCGTCACCAAGGGTTGTGGCAGATCCCGTTGATTGCGTCCACAGTGGTTGTGCAAGGCAACTATATTACGTCTTCAAAGAGTTAAACAACAATAACAGTAACAATGACTTTTTTTTATTCTGCATATACATTTGTTTGTAATCCTATCAGAGTAGGTTTTTCATACAGAATGTTACCAGGGACAGCTCCTTTGTTGCTTTGGGTTCTTACATGCGCATTGTGTTTGGTGCACATGGGACCATGGTTTATCATTCACTTCAGTTGAAAGACTAGTGCCCAGACCCCTCTCAAGGTCTATAATGCGAGGTGAACAAAAATTTCTGTCTAACTGGAAATTGAACCAGGGACCTCTTGCCTCCTAGGCATATCAGCCACAAGGCCAGCCCTCCATCCAGACTAACATCCGGTTATTGTCAAATGCAGTGCCTTGTTGCCACTTCTGTCAGGTCTTTCAGTATATGATACCATGTCATGTGTTGTTATTGTGAATAAATATGTACATTCTCATGGACAGTGGAGTATGTGACCTAGTGGATAAAGCAGTCACCAAGGATACAATAAACTTGTGTTTAATTCCAGTTTGCACACACACACACACACATGCACACACACACACACACACACACACACACATATACACACAAGCATGTGTACGTACACACACACATGCATGCACACACATACACATGTACACATACACACACACACACACATGTATACATGTACACGTATGTACACACACACACACGTACACACACACACACGTACACACACACACATACACACACACACATACATATGCATACACACACACACATGTACACATGTGCGCGCGCACACACACAGACACACACACACACACAGACACACACACACACAGACACACACACACACACACACACACATACACATATGTATACATGTACACGTACTCACACTTATGTACACACACACACACACACACAACACACACACACACACACACACACACGTATGTACGCACACACACACCACACACACACACACACTCACACACATGCAACATCGTACATACATACACTACAACAACACACACACACACACACACACACACACACACACACACACACAACACACACACACACACACACACACACACACCACACACACACACACACACACACACACACACACCCCACACACACACACAACACACACACAAAACACACACACACACACACACACACACACACACACACACACAGAGACTCTCTCTCTCTTTCACTTGACCTTGAGTAGTGGTCTTGCTGCTAATCTTTCGGATGAACTTCTTGTTTTGTTTGCCGCCTACATGTCAAGGCACATCTGGCAACAGATGTAATTGTAAATTCTGGCTGCCATGAGGCTGAGACACACAACCTGGTGCTGCTTCATCGGAACCTGATGACGCCGACAGGTGAGATACTAAGAGTGTGGCAGAATGAGGTATCAGTTTACAGCAAAAGAAACAAAGAGCAATGATTTCTTTGAACAATACTCGTCGAGTGATGCTTTTCTCTTTATCATCTACAGGCCATGGGATGCTACAGTGGTGTGAAGCTGGTGATGATTGACTGCGTCACCGCTGTCTTTACCCCGATCCAGGGAGGACAACAGATGGACAGTATGTTATAAACTTCTTCATCAGTTATTTTTTTGTATATTTAGAGATGCTCAAGGAAATGTCTGACTCTCCCTTTGCATAAATGTATCTCCACCTTGAAATTCTGTGCTGGCTATTTTCTTTTCTGTATCACTTTCTTTCTACCAATTTTTCTTTTCATTCAATCCTTTCTGTCTTTTTCTATCCTGCATATCTATTCACTTGTTGTTTTTTTATAAGAAATTCCTGCTTGATTTTATTTCTCTGCCTTTCTCATTCTTTCACTCTCTTTCTTTCTCTCCCTCCCACCTTTTCTTCTACCCACTGGTCAAAGTATGCAGGTTGTGCGGCAACATGTATTGCCAGTGTGCATGCATGCATCCAAACCAAAATGTAGATGTCTAGGATGGATTAGGTGTAACCACACTTAATTCTGGAAGGAAAAAGTGAGCAAAACGGTCACTCCGTTGTCACAGTCTTCCTTTTTATACAGAAATTATTGCAGAAAATCTAGATTATGTACTGCTAAAGGTCACTGTTGAAGGAGCTTCAGTTGCAGTAAAACTTCACTTGCTTCAAGGACAATTGTGGAATGTCACACCAGTGAAAACAGATTTCCATCAAGGACAATAGTGGAATGTCACACCAGTGAAAACAGATTTCCATCAAGGACAATGGTGGAATGTCAAACCAGTGAAAACAGATTTCCATCAAGGACAGTTGTGGAATGTCACAGCAGTGAAAACAGATTTCCATCAAGGATGATAGTGGAATGTGACAGATTTTAGACATTGTCAGAAGTTCTTGAGAAAGTGCTGTTCATTTTCCTGCCACAGAAAGTGCCGCTTGAAGACACTTGTTGGGTCGTTGTGACTTGATGTTGATGTTATGACTGCATTCACAACTCGCTAAGTGATTTACACCTTTAATACAAAATTTGGCAAAGATCCATCCAAAATCAATCATGCTTATTTTGTTAACTGGCGAACCCCCCCCCTCCCCACTCCCCCCACACACACACACACACATAGCACGTACATAAACACACACACTGCCTGGGTAATATGAAATAATCACTCTATGAAAAAGAGAGATTAAAACAGATAGCTTGTAGGTGGGTGGCAGGATAGCCTTATGGTGATACACTTGCCTAGACAGATGTGGTTAAACACAAGACATGCCCCCATGAAGATGCCTCTTTCAGTATAAGTAGTATATCCCTACCTTCTGGAAATTTTGTACAGAAATTTCTTCTTTTCTGTCATTCTCTTTGTTTCTGCCTTGTTCCTTTGCTTTCTGTCATTTCTTCCTAATGATTTCTGCCTTGTTGGTCCATCCACCTGTATGTTTTCAGTAAATTGATAATTGGGAACATGTATTACTTGTATGGGGTACATACATTTTTGGCTCTAGGGAAATGAGATATGTGAAAGTAATTCTAGGTAATTTAGGCCCGTTTTTTTTATATATGTTTTGGTGTCCTTATTTATGTTGGGTTTGGGTTTGTTTTTTTGGATCCCCATGTGCGATAAATTGGATGGAGTGGTCAACGCTAGGGGTATCTCCTTGGATTATGTGCACGAATGCATTGATATGTTTACGTAATTTTCTTTTCTTTTTTCCTGTTGAAGTATTGTGTATGTTTTGAACCGGTTATAGCTCTGATATGGCTGTACATAGTCGGCTGGGCTTTAAACAACAATAACAATATCAATGTGGCAGTCTTTACCTTACTTTAACAGTCTTCTGTTGCCTTCTGTGTGCTGTACTGCTACAGCTTATCTTAGATTTCTGTTCTTAATATTCACTCGGGTATTAAGAAATGAGTGTGTGTACAACCGAAATATCGCTGCACCATTACACAATACTGTAAGCCTGCATTGTAATCCAGTTTTTGGTAAACAAAAAAGATTGTCACATCAGCCTGGAGTTGTTAGAAAATGAGATGTAAAAACCTCAACTCTCCTTGCAGCCAGCAACATGAAGAGAGGGCTCATTTCTGTCTTCATCATTGATTACCACCCTAGCCTTGAGCAGTGTCAGGTACTCATTCACAGGAGAGTGGGTTGAAGGGCCATGCATAGTTTTTCTATAGCCAGGCTCAAAACAAGAGCTCATATGAGTACGGGAATTCGACTGTACCAGCTAACATCAATTTGTTGATGGCCTATAGGTTAATGTACTGTCTCCTATAACTGTGAGTTATGACATGGAAATATAGAGGTCATTTCTGTGTGCTCTGTTACAGGTTTAGCCTTGCTAGAACAGCTGGGACTGCGGCTGAAGTCTTTGGCTATGGAACACAGCCTGGCTATTGTTGTAAGTCATGTTATGTTTATGAAATTCATTATCTCCTCTCCTCTCACTGTCTCTCACTCTCTCTTCTTTCTATCTCCCCCTCTCTCTTTCTATTCTCCCCCCCCCCTCTCTCTCTCTCATATTTACTCACGCATCTGTCCATTTTAGTTTTGATCATTTGCGTGGACGATAATACTTACAGCGATTTATAATTGAAATAGCTTCATCAAAAACTTGTTACCGTGTAGTTACATAGTACGAACGATTTTTTTATGCACACATCATGCACACGCACATGCACGTGCACACGCACATCACAACACACACATGCACAACACACGCACACGCACACGCACGCACGCACACCACACACACACACACACACACACACACACACCACACACACACACACACACACACACACACACACACACACACACACACACTCTCTCTCTCTCTCTCTCTCTCTCCCCTCTCTCTCTCAAACACACACACATGTGCAGTTGATTGATTTGTATACATTTTTGTGTATTTATGGTGGTTGCCATGAGGTCTGTGTTCTTCCTACGTGACACATCGCCAATGTATTTTAGTCTTCTCTTGATGATGTCTGCTAGTAATTTTCTGGTGGTATCCCAAGTTCTTCCAGGACACTTTCATTAGATCTATCTGTGTATTTGATCTGGCCAATCATGATATATGGCTGCGAAGCCTGGACTTTCAGAAAAACTGATTGAAAAAGAATTGAGGCAGTGGTGATGTGGTTTTATCGGAGACTACTATGTGTCAAATGGACAGATAGAAGAATTAATGAAAGTGTCCTAGAAGAACTGGATACCACCAGAAAACTACTAGCAGACATCAACAAGAGAAGACTAAAATACATTGGCCATGTGTCACGTAGCAAGAACACAGACCTCATGGCAACCACTTTTCAAGAATAAACAGAGGCGAAAAGGAAGAAAGACAGACCTCCAGTCTCATACATCAAGAACAGAACCAACATCAGTGGCCAAAATATTCAAGAAATTGTCCACAAAAGTCAAAACAGAGCCGTTTATAAGAGAGTGTCAATGTCAAATAGTGCAGCGACCAGCACTGAACCCGGTGATGCCAACAGGTGAGACAGATGAGATTCAGAGAAAGAAGACTGAGAATTTTTCTTGGGTTCAGGTTACGAACAGCATGACAAGTGGTATGGACGGCAGGACTCGCCCTTGTCTGGGGCGAGTGTGGGGCCATGCTCCTCACACCCGCATCTTGCTGGAGAGGCTCCCTGCCATGGGTTCCACATCTTCCATCAGAAAAGTCACCGTAATCAAAAGTGTGCGCATGGTAAGATGGTGCACTTTCACCTCACAAGAAATACCACAGACATTTTCAGTAGAACTATTGTCTTCTCTTTTTGGGAATCATGTGCTATGGAGTAGTGGCATCATCATCATCATGTGCCCTGCTGCATGGCATTGGCGATCATGGCCTTCCATATGAATCTGTCCTTTATCGCTGCAAGTACATCTTCCACTCTGTCTGTCCTCAGCCACCCTGCAAGTCTGTCCAATATTTTCTCCCTGGGTCTACCTGGTGTTCTCTTTCCCTCCAGCTTTCCTGTTGTGACCAGGTGCTCTAATTCCCCTTTCCTCATAAAATGTCCTATAAATGTTGCTTGTCTTTTCCTGATCTTCTTTATCAATGATCTTCTCATGTCTGCCTCCATCAAGACTGTCTCGTTTGTTTTCAAAGAAAACAAACAAATGAGACAGCAGTGGCCTAGTGATTGAAAACACCTGCCTTGGATTCAAGAATTTCCAGGTTTGAAACTCAGTTCAGACACTGATTTTTCTCTCCCTTTCCACTGTAGTCTGAGTGCTAATCTTTCAGATGACAGTAAATTGATGACACGTGAGCAGCAGCATTTAGCTGAAGATCCCATGGTAACAAAAAGAGTCGTCTTTGGCAAAATTCTGTAGAAAAAAATCCACTGTCATGGGCAAACAAGAACACATGCATACAGAGAATGAATTAGAAAAAACACATGGTGCTACTCTTAAAGTGACCTACTGTATCTAATGATAAAGAAAAAATAGAATACCAAGACTTACAAAATATAAGTACAAATGGGGGAAAAACAGGGAGGATGGAGGGGGGGTGAGTGTTGCTGTGGTGGGGAAATGTGTAGTTCTGTCAACTGTGTGGCACTTTAAATACTGAACAATGGAATTTTACTCAATTACTTGATTTTGTTATTATTTGGTCTGATATAGAAGATTAGTTGATTTTGTTGCTTAGTTTTTTTAATTACTTGATTTTATTATTTGTGGTCTGATATAAGTGTAAAACATAAGTTGACTTTATGTAATGTTGTTTAGGTTGTTTTTTTTTTTGCAGGTGACTTCAGCAACAACACAGATTGATTTAGCTTCAGAGTCCGTACCACAAGGAAGCTGATGTACTGCAAGTGTTCACCTGGTTCCCAGCCAGATGTTATGTTCTACACAAGGCAGGTAAACAGTGACTGGGTATCTCCTAGTGGGTCTCACCTGTTGGTGTCACTGGGTTTGGTGTTGGCCGCTACACACCCGGACACCACTATTCCCCTCCAGGCCGCTCTGTCTTGACTTTGGTGGACAATTTCTTGAATGTCTAGGCCACTGATGTTGGTTGTGTTCTCATGTATGAGATTAGAGGTCTGCCTTTCATCCTTTTTGCCACTGTTTTTCCTTGAAAGATGTTTGCCATGAGGTCCGTGTTCAAGCTGCGTGGCACATGGCTAATGTATTGTAACCCTTTGACTCCCGCACCCTATCCACGAGCAGTAAAAACTTAACTCTTTGATTCCCTTACCCTATCCACCAGGTTCTTGCAGAAAGCTAATGGTTAGGTGAAGGAATCAAAGGGTTAAGTTTTTGCTTTGCTAGCATGGTTGATAATGCAGCATGCTAGTGGACAGAGTGTGGGAGTCGAAAGGGTTAGTCTTCTCTTGTTGATGTCTGCTAGTAGTTTTCTGGTGATATAAAGTTCTTTCAAGACACTTTCATTAGTTCTATCTGTCCATTTGACACGTGCTAGTCTCCAATAAAACCACATCTCTGCTGCCTCAGTTCTTGTGCAATCAGTTTTTCTCAGTTGTAAATCATGACTGGCCAGATCAAACAGTTTAAAAGTCCAACTTTCAGGCCATTTGGTATGCCTCTGTCTTTCGAGATGTTGTTGAGTTGGACCAATTTTTGCTTTGCCATTCCAATTCTTATCTTGATGTCTTTGGAGCAGGTTCCATCATCAGTGTGTACAGACCGAAAATATTTGAAATCCTTAACATTTTCCAGAGGAACTTTGTTAATTAAGATGTTATGATTGTTGTCAGTATCTTTGCCTTTGATATGTAGCACTTTTGTTTTCTTGGCGTTCAAGTTGAGACCAGCCTTTTTGCCTGCTGCATCTAGTGATCCACCCTGTATAGAACTCTTTTTATGCTGGTAATGTTGTCCGCTAACAGTGCAGTATCATCGGCATAGTGCAAGTTTGTCGGATTTTTTCCTCCCATTTTTATGCCCATGCCTTCTATATCGGCATCTCATGGTGGGTGAAGTGTGATTTTCCTAATCTCTCTGGTCAAAATTTGTGCAGACAAGCTAGTGTCTAAACTCATTTTATGTGTATAAGCACAGAAATATCATTTTGCACAGTAAAGATCCTGTAAGCCTTCTTTGTGGTTGGTAGCTTACGGGAACATGAGAATACCCCACATGAAAACCCCCAGTATGTAGGCCTACACCCATTGAAGTAGGGGTACATAGACTTGGCAGCAGCATGATGGCAGTACTGTGTGGGTCATTTGACGTGCGTCCGAAAAACATAGCTTGGAACTCTATATAAATGAAAAAAAGTTGTTTCCTGATAACCATTTACAGCGATTAACCTTGTGTGCGGCACTTATGTTTTCTTGTGAACTTTTGGCCCAAATCTTTTTTAATTTATTTTTTTACTTATTCCATCTGCTTAAATTGGCAGACATCACGAGTATTTTTTTTTGTGTTGATAACATTTTATTCGTTTGCTTGTCTAGACATTTAACTGGCACATTGGTGCACATGTAACGGACTTTCGGTGGCGTTGTGTATTACCCAGGTTTTCTAGCATCCTAAACATTGACTACCGCGCCTGTTGCTGTCGGTGCATGTGGTCTCTAGCCAACCAAGTAGGCCTACCTATCAAGATCCCAGTCTGGTAAAGGTGTTGGTCCCATTTTGATCTTTTTATCAGTATTTGTTTATGTAGTGTTCAGCAAATACCTATCAATTAACATCAGGAAGAGAGTTCTTGAATGTTATAAAGAACCGATACTGTATACGGTTGTGAGGTGTGGACGGGCAACACACAAAGCCACAACAAGATTGAGGCAGCCGAAATGTGGTTTCTAAGAAGAATGTTGAGAGTTCCATGGAGAGCAAAGAAAACAAACAAGACAATCTTGATGGAGGCAGACACAAGAAGATCATTGATAAAGATGATTAGGAAAAGACAAGCAACATTTATAGGCCATTTTATGAGGAAAGGGGAATTGGAGCACCTGATCACAACAGGAAAGCTGGAGGGAAAGAGAATAACAGAGAGACCCAGGTAGAAAACATTGGATGGACTTGCAGGGTGGCTGAGGACAGAGAGGGTTGAAGATGTACTTGCAGCGACAAGGGATAGATTCATGTGGAGGGCCATGATCGCCAACGCCATGCAACAGGGCACATGATGATGATGATGAGCATTCAGCACCTGGAACTTGTATCTCCCGTCACATGAGAGAGTCAGCCAAAGTGGCTCACATATATAATGTGCTTGTAAACACTGAATAAATCATCCACATTATATGTGGTCCATTCTGACAGAAAGACTGAAAACTTTTTCGAGAGGATGAAAATACCTCACGAGTATTGTTTTTGTGTTGATAACATTTTATTCGTTTGCTTGTCTAGACATTTAACTGGCACATTGGTGCACATGTAACAGACTTTCGGTGGCGTTGTGTATTACACCATAACAGGTGAATCATGATTCCAGTTGAGCATTGTACTGATATGGTATCAGGTGACATCTTACACCACATGCTTTTATTGTTATTTTATTTAAAGCCCAGCCGACTGTGTAGAGCCATATCAGGGCTATAACCGCTTCCAAACATACAAAACTTCAGCAGGAAAAAAAAAAAAGAAAGAAAATTAAAGTACACATATCAATGCATTAGGTTACATAATCTAAGGACATGCCCCTGGCGTTGACCACTCCATCCAAGTTATCGCACAGGGGATTTAAAAAACACACCTGAATGCAAATTTAAGCATACCTAAGGACACCAAAACATATAAAATATATGAAAACAGACATAAATTACCTAAAATTGCTTCCTCATATCTCACCTATCTAGAGCCAAAAATACACTCAATACATGTAGGCCTACCCAACTATCAATCCCAAGACAAAGTATGTAAAACTTTATTGAACACATACGGGTGAATGGACCAGCAAGGCAGGAAAAATGAGAGAAAGCAAAGGAACAAGGCAGCAACAAAGAGAGTGGCAGGAAAGAGGAAATTTCTAGCACAGTTTCCAGAAGGTGGGGATGCTTTTTATACTGAAAGAGCCCCCGGCATCCCCACAGGGGGTGTCACATGCTGATGCCTTAGTATGTGACTTGGCTTTCCCTTATGCCCAAGTTTCTGTAACATTCTAACTCAGTTAAAAGAATGCACCATATTCGTTTACTTCATGTTTAGTGGAGAACAAGCCTTGTTGAGTCAAGACAGGTTCAGGTTGAGCTGACGGACGTATAACATGTGATTTTATGCAGTGACTGTTTCTGCTCTGTAACTTTGAAGAGAGATGGATTAGATGCGAAAATATAACCAGCATATATTTTGAAGTAAAGCTGTTTTGATGTAAAGATGTGACAAACATTTGAAGAAGCCAGCAGTTTTGTTGTTTAGTTAAACTCAAGGTGGATTGTAAGGGTACTATTATAACACCATGGTGAAGATGTTGCAGCTAGTAAGTAAAGATCTATGAAGCAGGGCTTAAAACAGGAGGAGGAAAAAAACACTGAAACTAGGGGGGTCCGGGGGGGCAAATCAGGGGCCATAACTTGCGCGCCGTTGCTATGAACGCTTGCAAGCCGATCATGGATGCCTTGCTCCTTTCAGGTGGTTTTTTTATTTTTTTATTTTATTTTGACAAACCGAAAACGCAGAATTCCGCCCAGACGCGGAACGTTTTAAACCCTGATGAAGATTAAGTAGGCATGTGGACTGTTTTGTGGCTGCTGTGAACTGGTGTTTTCTTTATCTTCCCCTCTGTTGTGCTTTTTTTCCCATGAATGAACCCATGCTGATGGAATGATCGATGATTCACCCCAGAGGGAAGGATGATAATTCACCCCACACACATTCAACTTAAATAACAATGCTGATCAGTTATATCCATGTGCATGCGTGCATGCACATACACACACACGCACATACACACACACACATGCACGCACGCACACACACACATAGACACAGACGCACATACACACACACACACTTAACATGTCGCACACAAACAAACTTCAGATCACCAATATAAGACTGAGTCATCAGTCATACCCTGTGTGTATACAAGGTCAGACTTCAGATTTTATCAGATTCTCATAATGATAAACAATAAAATTCATTATCCAAAACCAGTGTGACTGCCTGCATTCAAGGAAACAGGAACCAGAAAAAAAAACATAAAAAGAATGAGAACACGTATTTATTACAAGACAAGAGAGGTGCAAATTTTTGGCCAACAGGCCTTTGTCAAGCTAAGATCACAAACAAACAAATACCAGATACAAAAATTAGGAGAAAAAGACTGAAACTTCCCTGCTGCTCCGTACAGTCTTGTCTTGTTGTATTCAATACACGTTCTTATTCTTTTTGCATGTTTTTGCTGGTTTCAATAAAATTCTTTGTCCAGCGTGTGATATTTATAACTACAATACACACGCACTATATAGCGGAAGAACATACAGTTTATATAAAATGCATACATACGACACACATACCTGCATGCATGCACAATGATTAAAAATGTGGTTTTCTTTTATGCATGCACGCACATGCCACCTCTTCTCCCTTACAAATGGACAACTTGATGTACAAACATCCACACATGCCATATATGTTTCTCCCTCCTCACACTCGTATTTTCAAAATTTTATTTATTTGTGTGTGTTCCCGGTAATGTTTTCTTTTATTCATGCAGACCCTCTATAAGCCACAAACGAACAACTTGATACAAACACATCCCCATACACGTTTTTTGTTCCGGTTCTTTGACCCACAATGTGCAGGTATTATGCTACTGTGCAGTTTGTGTACTTCATCTTCGGTGGATCACCCTGCCACACAGACCCTACTATAGGCAGCCATAATCAGTTTTTGGAGTGAGTGTACATGCTGGATAGTTTCAGGTTTTCATAAGCCACAGAACAGCGAAATAACATACAGGGTCTTTGACATGCATATTTAAATGAAGTCCAAAACAAGTGTGACTGCCAGCATTCAAGCAAACAGGAACCAGAAAAAACACGAAAGAAGAATACGAACGCGTATTTAATACAACAAGACAAGACAGGCGCAAATTTTTGGCCAACTGGTCTTTATCAGGCGTAAGATTATAAACAAACACACACCAGATAAAAAAGATTATTAGAAAAAGCAGCACATTGGACACAGCAGCAGGGAAGTTTCAGTCTTTTTCTAATAATTTTGTATCTGGTGTTTGTTTGTTTGTAATCTTACACTTGACAAAGGCCAGTTGGCCGAAAATTTACGCCTGTCTTGTCTTGTATTAAATACACATTCGTATTCTTCTTTCGTGGTTTTTTTTGGTTCCTTCATGCATATTTAAAGTTCTATATTTTTCTATACATATACACACAAAGGGGGTTGAAGCATTAGCAGGTATGCACACATGTTGGATCTGGTCTTCTTATAATGTACAGATACATTCTCACATCTTGTGCCATTCAACCAACAAAGACAGAGTCAAACATACAGCCATTCTGTGTCCTGAGGAAGGCCTCATTGCTATTTCTGTTTAAAGCCCAGCTGACTGCGCAGAGCCGCCATATCAGGGCTATTTATAACAGTTTCAGAGCATACACAATACATCAACAGGGAAAAATGGAAAAGAAAAAGTACTCATATCAATGCATTTGCGCACAAAATCTCAAGAGATGTCCCTGATGTTGATCACTCTGTCACACAAGGGATTTAAAAAAACATACCTGAATACAAATTTAAACATGACTAAGGACATTAAAATGTATAAAAACAGGCCTAAATTAACACACACACACACACACACATACACACACACACGCACACACACACACACACACACACACACACACACACACATATCACATTTCCCTCAGCCAAAAATGCACTTAATACATGTACCCAATTGTTAATCCTAAGAGAAAGTACGTAATTAATCAATCCCTTCTCTTTCCTTGAAAGACTTTTTTACCAATTGTCAATCCTAAGAGAAAGTACGTAATTAATCAATCCCTTCTCTTTCCTTGAAAGACTTTTTTAATTCCAGTCTAGATTTGTTCTTTTTCTTTTTCTCCTTCCGTCGGAGTGAAGATTCCTGTTCACGTAGAGCCAGGTAGCTGTTGGTGCCATGCAGGTGAAAATCTAACCGCTCTTGCAGTCTTTCTCGAGCACGCTTACGGTTTTGTTGGAGAGACCGTGTTTCATGACACTGAAAGCAGAACCAACAGCACAAAATAAAAGATACAATAAATGTAAATTTCACTGGTACAGTAAATGTAAATTTTCACATTACCATTGGAAAGCTATGATTCTATTCAAGCAAATGGGCACTGTATGACTGATGTGCTGGATTGGGGTACTACCGTTATTTTCAGACAGCTGCATTCCACTCTCTTTCTGATGTTGATAGGTATCTGTTGGTAAGAATGCTTTTCATCTTCATAAATGCTGTTTTGGCTTGGCCGGTTTTGCTGTTTCAGAAAGAGAGTTCTTGAATGTTATATAGAACCGATAATGTTATACAGTTGTGAGGCATGGACAGGCAACACAAAGCCAGAACAAGATTGAGGCAGCCGAAATGTGGTTTCTAAGCATGCCGAGAGTTCCATGGACAGCAAAGAAAATAAGCAAGACAGTGTTGATAGAGGCAGACACAAAAAGATCATTGATAAGGAAGATTAGGGAAAGACAAGCAACATTTAGAGGACATTTTATGAGGAAAGGGGAATTATGAGCACCTGGTCACAACAGGAAAGCTGGAGGAAGAACACCGGGTAGACCCAGGGGAGAAAATACTGGATGGACTTATAGGGTGGCTGAGGACAGAGAGGGTTGAAGATGTGCTTGCGGCACAAGGGATAGATGCATATGGACAGCCATGGGCAATGCATGCGCAGATGAATGATGATGATGATGCATTCTACTTGCAGGATGGATGGAAACACTGGTCCCATCTACCTCTAAATCCCTCATGGCTGGCTCCAAATGCCATACCCCAGTACACTGCAGCTAGCGGGTTAAATGATTGAGGGAGGCAATGTTAATATGGAATCACTGGGCAGGTGATTTTTAAGTGCAGTATGTGATTCAGTGCATGTAAAAGAGCCCATGACAACAAAGCAGTTGTCCCAGGCAAACATTTTTAGAAATTTCCACAAGAAAAAAAAAATCAAGGTGGTGCTGCACACGGCAAGGAAGCTGGTGGATAGGGTGAAGGAATCAAAGGGTTAAGTTTCTGCTGTGTTACCATGGTTGACAATGCCGATGCTGGTAGACAAGGTGCAGGAGTCAAAGGGTTAAATACTGAAGACGCTTTAAATCTCCCAGGTCAGTGTAATATACAGACTGGTAGAAACTGAACCCCTTTGTGTGTATATATATATATAATATATGCATGCACAACATCAAATATGCACATTGAACATAAGCCACGTCAATCTTTGATGCTTTAAGGCAACACAAAAACACCCAGCACACATGCCCTCTGAAGACAAAAAGTATGCAAAATCATTGAGCCTTTAATTTGCCGTCACAGTGTGGCTTAGCAACACTCATCCACATAAACACTGTTCATGACATTTAATATATATATATATATATATAAATGAATACAATCAATGAAAAATAAAATCTAACCTTAACAACAATATGAATTTTAATGAATGAATACAATCAATGAAAAATGAAATCTAACCTTAACAACAATTCCACTGGGTTTGTGTTTGAGCACCACGCAGTTGGCCGTCTGGTTGACAGACTGACCTCCGGGCCCACTTCCACGCACAAAGTCCTCCTCCAGGTCCCCTTCTTTTAGCTCACAGAATGAGTAGTCTTTTTTGGACACATAACTTCTCTTACAAAATACTACTGCCTTCCATTGTTCTGTCCTTAGAAATCCATGAGTTTGATTTACTGTCAGGATTTTTGTTGTTGCTACTCTGTCCCTTTAACACTGATGATGACAGCATATTTGTTTGGGTGTTCAATGCTGTGCAATGTGTGTTTTGTGAAAGTTTCTGTAACCATGTCTCTTCTCTGGAAGTTTGCTTGTAAAACGCTGTGACAAAATACCTTTGTGAACTGAAGGTAGAAAAATGACAGAAAAGGCTTGTTTTATCATCGTCATGTTTGTTTCCAAGTCCGCTCAAAATAAAGGCCGACACAAGATGGGAACAGCTAGCTTTTATAATTGTACTTTGTAGTCACTGTCATGTGTTTCTTCAGTACATAATTTACATAAATTCATCAGTTAGTGTAGGATGTATGTATATTCCATTCTATGCAGTGTCTGCAGTTGATTTGTGCCTGGTACTTGAACCTGGAACATTCAAGTCATTTCATGAAGTAAAATGTGAATTTGAATTAAAATCATTATCAAGAGAATATGACTACATATACATGTGTGTGGATGTGTGTGTGTGTGTGTTTTATGTGTGTGTGTGTGTGTGATTAAGTGCATGCATTAAGTATATATATGTAATATGTATTGTGTGTGAAATAATAGTAATTTCAACATATGGTGCAAATTGTCGTGTAAAAAGTGCCACATTACTGGAACAGAACACTAGTAAACTTTCAATCAAATAAAAACAGACAGACAAAATTACAAAATGAGAAATGAAAATATATATTAGAAACTAGTACCATGAAGAGTACAATAATATAAATGCATACAAGTATTCACAGCCACACACACAGTGTGCACATGTATGCACAACACACACATGGAGGATGAATTAGGGTACACTAGTTGTCTGGATATGACCCTTCCTTCAAGTTTTTATCCTCTCTCATCTACACACACACAAGCACACACACATATATAAGCCTAAGTGCGCTTATCAGTGAAAACTTCCTTAAAAGGAGGGGATGGCTAGCATAGGTTTTGCTTACCTTCTGAGTGTATGTGTAAACCTCATTTTTTCTAAGTTTGCTTTGGCCCAAAGCAAACTTACCAAAGCTCACAATCTAAGATTGGTTGTGCAATCATGCCCTGACCATTGGACAGGATGCTTGAAAAGAAAGTACACTTGGCTTGTAAGACATGTAACTCTTGACCTACAGTGTCATGCTCTGTCTCACCAAGACATTGACTTGTTAGACATGTAACTCTTGACCTACAGTGTCATGCTCTGTCTGTCTCACCAAGACATTCGACTTGTTAGACATGTAACTCTTGACCTACAGTGTCATGCTCTGTCTGTCTCACCAAGACATTCGACTTGTTAGACATGTAACTCTTGACCTACAGTATCATGCTCTGTCTGTCTCACCAAGACATACGCATACAATGCACACACATACAGGATGTGGAGCTAGGTTACACTCAGCACGTTGGGTGTGTGTTCCTTGACCTAGGTTACAATCCTCTCTCTGTCTCTGCCTTCCACACACACACACACAGAATGCTGTTTGTTTGCACATGTTTGTGCAGACAGTACAGACCAGCCCAAATACAGCTCAGTTTGTGTTGATCTTTGTATCATGTTTTTCATATCTATTACAAAAGTAAATACACTCACAAACATGTTCATACTCAATAACATTCTGCCTCTTATATGCATTGTCTGCACTCTGTAGATCTACCCCATCAGGTTTTAGCCCTTACTCACTGGGAATAAAAATGATCAATCAGGGTTCCTCTCTGCATTGACTCTTTGTGTGTGTGTGTGTTGTGTGTGTGTGTGTGTGGTTACTGATAAAAAAAACCTATGTACTGGCAGGCCTAAGTAAAGGAAACACTGACGGGATGTAAAAACTTTAAGTTAAACGTGACTAAATTTGTGAGAGTGTCATTGCCGTAACTAAGAACTAGCAGATTCAATAAATAAACTAGCAAACCTAGGCCTACAAGTCCTTTGCCTCATAGCTTGACTATAGTTATGCCATTATGATATTAAGGACTAAAGGAGTAAAGCAGACAAACAAGCAGATTTCATGCACAGCCACTTTCAGTTTGTCAGCCATAAATAATTATTAATAATAAAATGGGCCATGATACAGTCACTGATAATTCTGACAACAGAATCCTACGAACACAGTGACTTTGTAATTTTGTGCACAGTAATTGCAGACAATCTTCATTATGCAGATGACACCATTCTAATTGCAAAACGGAAAAGACCTACAAAATCTTGTGAATATGACAGAAATCGAATCAGCTATAAAGGGCTAGAGCTAAATAGCAAGAAGACAGAAGCAATGGTAATAAGTAAAAAACAAAAAATCCCCTTTGTAAATTAAGTACAAATGGCACACCATTGAGACAAGCTGGTAAGTTTTAAATATCTGGGAACTGTCATCTCACAGACGGCAGAAATTAGAATTACATCCAGCAGAACTGACCAAGATAAAAACTGCATTCAAGAAAATGAAAAGCGTGCTTACAAATGCCTATCAGTTAGCACTAGGAAGACAGTTCTTCAGTGTCATATAGTGATATACTGATATAGAACCAATACTGTTATACAGATGCCAAAGCTTTGACAATCAGCAAGCAATGTCAGAAGCAGCTGAATGGAATGTGGTTAAGATTTCCGTGGAGGTGATGGACAGCAAAGGAAGTAAACGAGAAAATCTTGAGAGAAGCAAACACAAAAAGAACAATAGGGCCTAGGCCTTACACTATATTAGTATATAATTATTATATAATAATATAGCCTAATGAAAAAGATCAGGAAAAGACAAGCAACTTTTATGGGGCATTTTATGAGGCAAGAGAAATCTGAACACCTAATCACAGTATCATGAAAGTTAAAGGCAAAAAGAGCACCAGGTACTGAGGTAGACCTCTGCACCTGACCTACTGGCATAGGATAGGGCTAGGCTACAGAGAAAATAGTGGATGAGGGCAAAAGGGGTGAGAGATATACTTGCAGCGGCGAAAGATAGATTCATATGGAGGGCCATGATCCCTAACGCCATGCTGCATGGCACATGATGATAATGATAAATTGCAGACCACACAAGAAACCTACAGCCAATAACACAGCCTTCGTTGACAAACATGCATCGGTGGATTTGTTTGTTATGAAAGTAGTCCCCCTTCCTAGTTTGATTTCCGGGCCCGCCGTAGTAAAGAGACAAGTTGAAGCAAGTAAGTGCGTTGAAGTCTTCTTACTTTCGACAGCGAGAAACCTCAAGGAACTAGAATGCCAAAAAGAGTACTTTAAGTGCATGCAGACTGTGTTGTTTTTAATTTTTCAGGAGTGAAAGGTAAAGACCGATTTTCACAAATTGTCTTGAGCTGTGCAATCGTGGTCAAAATAATTCAATAAACAGTAAAACACCTAGGCCCAAACTGTGGCAAACAAATTGTCTGCTACTAGTTACTAAGTTAGCATGATTCTGCACTGATGTATACCAGTCACTGACAGCAGTCAAATACTGTCACTGCTCAACTCTTGACTTTTCACTCATAGTTTATAATAGAAAAGTTTAAAATGATATAATTAATAGTGAATGTCTATACGGCTATAGTATACTGTTAACTGTATAGATCTGTACTATTACTAGACTATAATTAGCCTGTGTTTCACCGAGAGTAATCGTTCTCATGGGTACACTGTGTCATTGTAAATGTGTAGGCTATGTCACAGTGTGTATGTGTATCGGTGTGTGTGTGAGTATGCATGTGTGCACTAGATTTTCACATGCTGTTCAGAGGAAGCATGCTGTAAAATATGTGTGAATTCTTACTGTTGGCATTGCTGTTGCTAGTGCTGGTGTGTATATCAGCATTGTTGTTGTTAATGTGGGTGTATATATCAATTATGTATTATGCACATAAACAAAAAAAATGTGTGCGCGCACGCGCTTGCGTGTGTGTTTGTGTATCATAATATGTACACACACACACACACACACACACACACACACACACACACACACACACACACACACACACACACACCACGCACGTACAGTGGAGTCCGCCTGCAACGGCAATAATGTACTTTATTTACCCTGATCATTTCCTTTTCTTTCCCTTTTATAAAATTATATGTAATATTGCCCATAATTAAGAACATCTGCTGTCATGCTTAACAAACTCCTCTTTGTATTCATGAACAAGATGTTGTTTCCCAAAGGCCAGTTTGCTATGTATGACTTGGCTCCTCAACAAAATACTCAAGACTGGTACAACTGCTCAGCATTATACATTGTTTATATAGCACAGTAATCAACATGCCTTAATGCAGGTAGTGATGTATGTATGCATTGTGAATGTGTGTGTTCATATGTGTGTGTGTGTGTACATGTGTGTGTGTGTGTACATGTGTGTGTGTGTGTGTGTGTGTACATGTGTGTGTATGTGTGTATGTTTCTATTTGGCTATTTCAATGACTGAGCCTTAAAACTGATTGATAAACATTGTAATGATGATGTAGAAGCAGGGTTAACTTCTGTTTGAGTGTGTGTATGTGTGTGAGAGAAAGAGAGAGAGAGAGAGTGTGTGTGTGTGTGTGTGTGTGTGTGTGTGTGTGTGTGAGTGTGTTTGGCTTCTACAATGCCTGAGCCTTAAAACTGATTGATAAACATAGTGATGATTTAGAAGCAGGTTTAATATAGTTTATAGCTTCTGTTTGAGTGTGTGTGTATAGTGTGTGTGTGTTTGTGTGTGTGTGTGTGGTGTGTGTGTGTGTGTGTGTGTGTGTGTGTGTGGTGTGTGTGTGCAGCCAGCTTCTTGAATGGTTGGCATAGAGAAAAGGCTGTCATTATCTACTTTGTTTTGAATTCAACTCAAGAAAACTTAGTGTGATCTCCAGTCCACCAGCTCTGAATGGGCACCTGATCCATGTTAAAAGTTGGGGAAGGTATATTGGCAATGGAAAGTAGATGAGCACCACCCTCAATACTTACCTGTAGAAAATTTTGGGTCTGCACCACCTCATTCTCTATGACCTTTCTATTTCTGTGCCATGGCAAATATATGAAGAAGCAACATGTTATGTGTGGCTTCATATCATTGCTGGTGTTTTTATTTGCATAAATGTTTTCTGTTTCTTTTCTTAAGAGATTTATTTGTTATCTGTGTATTTATTGTCTTATGTAGATACATACAATGATACATACATACATACATACATACATACATATATGCATATATATATATATATTGCTGCCATGTATTCAAGACAGCTGCATGTGTTTTCAGAATGGCGGATGAAGCAGAGGGTGGTAAGGTTCCAGAGGACCTCAAAAACAAGGGAAATAACATTGAGCCACAACAACAACCAGATCCCAGAATCGCAGAGGAGGGAGACAGAAGCGGCATCACCGTGGACTCTGTTGTTGACGCTTTCTTTGCTGCTGGTAAAGGTCAAGATGATGAGAGTAGTTATGGTGATGGTGAGCGTGAAGGCAAGACAGAGGCTGCGGAATATTGTGGTGTTGGTGATGAGGAAACAAGAGTACAGGTGTTGGATACAGCAGTAGATTTTGATGAAATGGACGAATCATGTGTCAAGTCTAATGTGAGAGATGATGATGGAACACCAGCTGTAACAGTGCCTCCTTCAGACAAGCAACAACAGGCGTCAGCAAAAGGTGGGGATGGTATGACAGAGAGAGAAGTTGGGGAGGAACTCTCAGAACCTGAGCCAGCCCTGTCTCCAAGAAGTCCTCAACAGAAAAAGGACAGTGATGAAGACCACCACCCAGAAAGTGCTGATGAAAGTGGAGAAGCAAAGGATGAAGAAGGTTCTCATGACAGAGTTGCTCCTTCTGCCCAAGCCAAGGTTTTCCATACTGAAGACGGTCACAGTACTGACAAAGACAAAAGATCACAGGACATGGAGAATGACCAAAACCGAGCGGAAGAAGCAGGATTGAAAGTGGACCCAGAACAACATTTTGAGTCAGAGGATGTAGATCAAGATGGAGATCTCATTGAAGACAGACAGAACATGCAAATAATGGCTCAAGACCTTGTGCAACAAGTCCTAGACAAAGTCATCAGGGCTGAAGCTGACACAGGGGAGGAGGAAACATCCCCTAGAGCTGTCTTGGAATCCAAGACGACTGTTGACTTTCCGGAACTGGACAAAGTAGATTTGAACAGTGAAGACTGGGAAATCACCGAAGGACTAGGCAGGGCAAGCTCCGCACTGGATGATGCTTCAATGACAATTCGTAATGATACTGACATGGATGGTAGACAAGATGTCATTAATATGCTCTCGGACCCAGGACATGTCATTAATATGCTCTCGGACCCAGGACATGACGCTGATATTGATGGAGACATAAGTGAACATGAGGTGGTGGATTTTGATGATGATGATGAGCCATGTGAAGGGGAGGAAGAGCTAGAGGGAGAGTCACAGCCACTTTATCAGCACACTGGAGACCACAGTCATTCATCTGCATCATCTCCACATTCACAAGGTAAGACCACCACAACTGACAGCCCTTTGGTTCCAAGAACTAATGTGTATTTTCTGTAGCAATTGTTTACTTCAGCCATATGGACCTTTTTGCTTGAGTCAAACCACAATAACTAAGATTGCCTTTTGCAAGGATGTTGCAGTCACTGTGTGATACAGTGATTGGTGTATGGCAGTCTGGTTGGTCAGACATTGCACTTTGAATAGGAAGGTCTGAGTTTGAATATGCCTGGATACTACCTGGTGGGTGAAGAATAAAGATTCTTCTGCTCTCCAGGTCAACTAGTGCTTGAGCTCTTTTTTGTGTATTCACATAGAATATCAAATACTCATGTTAAAGATCCTGTGAGCTTTTTTGGCAGCAGTGATGCTTATGGAAACACAAAAATACCCAGCATTCACTGCTGCAGGAAGCTGGTGGATAGGACGAGGGAGTCAAAGGGGTGAGGTTTTGCTTTAGTAGCATGCTTGACAATGCAAGATGCTGGTGGACAGGGTGCAGGAGACAAAGGTTTAAAATATGTATTTGATGTTCCATGTGCGTATGTGTATACACACAAAAGAGATTTAGGTACTAGTTATGTATTTGATGACTTTGGAGATCAGAAAGATCTCTCCTAGATGGTACTCAGGCAGGATTCAACTTGGACCTTCATATTGGTCCAGTATTCTAACCAACTTGATCACTTGATTGAATTTGTTAATGAGTACTAATGTAATGCTTTTCCTTGCACATTAAGTTGCAGTCATTGTGGTTTGAAACTTTTTACACTCTTTTATTCAGTGGTAGTTAGTTAATAGTTACACACTTACAAACTAACAAAATAACATTCACTCACAAGAAGATTGTCAAGTCTTTGAGTCTTACTTCCTTTCTATTGAAGTCATAGTTTGCATAGCTTCGACGTAGAAAGTAGATCTCTCTAAGACTTGAAGAGTTATCAGTTATTTAACCAGCATTTACTGATTTAGTTTAAATGGTCGAATCTCAACAAACAATTGAAATTGCTTCTCAAACATGTTTATAGATATTTTTGAGATCTGTAATACAGATCATAGACTTCATATAATATAGATATAGATTCTAGATATATACATCATTACATGTATTGTTTAGAGTTGATCAGTAGGACTTGAATATAAGTTGAAATGAAAGCTTTTAAAGTTCAAAGGATTCTCAGACAACAAAGTGAAATGGAGCTTTCTTTCTTTCTTTGTTTTGTCTTGCTCGAATCTGAACCTTAGAACTTGACGTCTTCTGCCTGCACTTTTCAGTTTTCTGTATACAAAAAGAACTAAAACGTTTATTTTTTCACACTGTCTGTTTAGTTCACACTACTAACATTTCACTTTGCTGGTACTTTTGAATTTCTGCTCATTTTTTGCAATCTTATAATTTTATACCTAACATGAGTTTACACTTTTGTTTAATCAGTTTATTTACAATGTTATTAATGGTTTGTTTAAAGTTTAAGTTGACTTAAATATTTTTTGTTAACCTGTTCACTACCTCATGACAGATAACCCTTCATACTACAGGTGCGGTTACAGGGCCTGTGAGCGGGTGTACCTGTCATGGGACTTTCTTGAATTTTCCCAAAACCCAAAATGAAAATGATCACATCAGTGGACGAGGGTCTCTCTGTCATGATTAATTTTAAACATGATTACAGTCCTAATTTGGTATTTGACACTGTCCATAATGCGAAGTGTTAACTGACTAGTTGATATAATATATCAGAGAACCACACAAGTAGACAACAAAAATGGTTGGGCAAAGTTTATGCAAATGAAGAAGAAAGGACAAAAAAATGCATTTGATTTCTACTCAGCAGAATCAGTGCTTCATATGCTTGATGATCCTTCCTTTTATGAGAAGGACTACATGTCTGAAGATTCATTAGATTTGGATGAGGATGTCTCGTAGTCATACATTGTGAGAAAAGATTATGTGGATATTCAGCAATCAAATTGAAGTTTTACAGAATGAGGAGAGAGGGCAGAATTAGAGGCAGGGCATGATGGAAAGATAATTCAATTTCCTTTGAGAAAAACATACAGTTTGTATACTTTAAACTAAAGCTGTAGCTTGTAGATTGTTATGTTGATCTATATCCAGTTTTACTGAAAATTCCCTGGCAGATTCCATACAGAAGCAGGGTCATTCCACTTGGCAGTGGACAGATTAAATTGCCACAGTAGGTTGCTCAACCTCTTCACTTCTAATGCTTTTTACTTTGGTGTATATTGAGAAAATTACCAGAAAATCTGAAAAAAATTACACCTTCAAATTTTCTTTTCTCACATCTCCAGAATTATTGCAAATAGCACCATATAAGTGTACATCAGGTAAAACAGAAATGAACAGAGTGTTTTGTACTGGTTGCCGTGAATAAACTACTGACTGGATGGTTCTTGGTTCAGATCCCTGTCCAGTATTAGTCCTTGAAAAAAATTGTGGGATTTTTCAGCTCCAACCAGCTCTTAGTCCTGCTACTCCTACTCAGAGGTGATGGTGCTGTGGGCTCATTTATAAGAGTCTCATCTACTTCATGGATGTGTCATTGCGAGTGTTGCTTAGATCTTCTGACCAACATCTCAGGCCTGGTTGACAACAGGATTATTATGATAGTAAGTATAGAAAACAGCCCTGTCAGGCAGTCTCAATCCTACATGGAACTCTGTAGCAGAATTATTATCATCCTGATGGTGATCATCATCATCGTATTATGAAAACTGTCCCAGCTTTTGAGCTTCTGTGGCCATTCAGGTGGCATTTTCCAAGGGAAAAAGAAAAAAGGCGAACAGAAAGGAAACTGCCTAAGTGTGGTGTTTCTTAAAAAAAGATTCTTCTGCACTAAATCTTCTTGTTTGTAATAATTTGTAATAGTATCATTTGCTAATATTGAACCAGGTTTTCACTCAAGCACATAGCAGATGTTGACACCTTTTTCAGAATTTTCATCCATGGGCAGAAAAATGATGCATGTCCATTGACATGAAGAAGTCCTCTTGTACAATGCTTTTCACCTTGTTGACCCTGCAGAAGGAAGGCTGGCAACATTGACCTTGGTGAAACCCCACTCAGGCAGGACAAAGAAGTAACCTACTTCAGGTTTCTGCCACCTCATTCCTCTATGACCCCATGGCTATGGAACTATCTAGGTAGGACCCCAGGACCTGGCCAGCTCATGAGTTTATGTACAGGCTTAAGGCTTGTGCCGTGATCATTCTGGATCCTCATTCCGAGAGCAAAGATGTTATCTTGAGAAATTGAAACTGAAACTGAAAGTGAAGAATCACTTTTGATGGCAGGCAGACCTGCGGGCCACGCATTGCGTGGGCAGAAGCTAAGGCCAGGCACAAGCTAGCAATCCTCAGGGAGTAGGCAGGCACTACATGGGGAGTCAACAAGAAGATAGTGAAAATAGTGTACTAGAGAACTTGTCAGGACCCACCACAGATATGGCTGGAGCCACTGATGCCTTCAGGCTTCACCATCCTGCCTCTGTTGTCAAAAGGACCAACATGCTGTTTAACATACGGCAGCGATATTACATCAATCAAACTGTAGTGACAGGGGGTATGGCTGACTGCTACTCATCTGACCACAAAGATCCATGGCAGCCAGCAGGAACTGAACTGGCCACATTTATCACCAGATGTGGCCTTCATGCAAACAGAAAAAGAAGAATCATTTGCCAGATCAAAATGTGAGTCAATGGTATCAAACTCTTGAAAATTCAACTTAATCATGATCCAAATCATCACCATTGTTGGCATAGTGAAAAATGTCTTCCTGTGCTTCCTCAGGTGTTAACTTTCATTTTTGCTCTTTTCCACTGCTGCCAAACAGTACACAACATAAAGTAATTCATGTAAACTCAAAATTTTCTGGAACAGTACTGGTAGGGACAGAGGTATTTGAGCATGCTGTACTCAAGAAAGAAAGAGCTGTCAGGAAGTTAAATCTTCTAATTTGGCAGTCAGTATAAGTTTTGCATTTCTGAGTGAAACTTTAACATTACTGTATAGATCTGTGGTACGATATATGTCAATAACTTCCTTCAATCCTAGTGATTTTGAAGACTGATGTACATCACAGGTCAGATTTTCTCAAGGCGTTGTCTGCTTGATGTGAATGAATGCCATACCTGGTGCAACTAAACAAAAGGGCTTGACAGACAAGACTTGTCAGGTGGTTCCCAAGACATCGGACTTGGAGTTGATGTTGTCTGTGTAGTTCATGGTAGGTGGACATTTCTCTGATCTGCCAGATCAGACACTGAAAACAATCATGACATCTTAGTCCTTTTGAAAATGTTAAGGATTTCAATTATCTTGGTTCTGTAAAAACTGGTGAGATGGCTCCAAAGACATCAAAATAAGTATTGGAATGGCAAAGCAAAAAAATGGTCCAACTCAACAACATCTGGAAAGATAGAGGCATCCAAATGGCCTGAAAGTTAACACTTTTAACCCTTTTCCTGCCAAGAAAACAGGTCACTGTACTAACTATTGACCAAGTAATGTTAGGAGCTGAAAGGCTGGAGGGGGTATTGTCAGAAAACAAGGTAATCTTGCCATTTTTGCCGCTTCAAACGTCGTGTAAACGCAGAAAGGAAATGACAAGAGTATATATACTCCCTTTGCCGGAAAAGGACTCACATCAGCAATGCGGTCATTTTATATACTCGAAAGTGAAACTATGGTTCAGGGCACGAAATCCTCGTGACGCGGTCCACGGAGAGAGAAAGCTGAGTCACAAGGATCTCGTGACACTGTACGGAATGTGTTAAGATGTTTGATAAGGCCAGTCATGATTTATGGCTGCAAATCCTGGACTCTGAGAAAAACAGATTGTAGAAGAACTGAGGCAGCAGAGATGTGGTTTTATCAGACTACTACTACTACTACATGTCAAATGGACAGACAGAAGAACTTATGAAAGTGTCCTGGAAGAACTTGATACCACCAGAAAACTACTAGCAGACATCAACAAGAGAAGACTAAAATACATTGGCCGTGTGTCATGCAACAAGAACACGGACCTCATGGCAACCATTTTTCAAGAAAAAACAGAGACAAAAAGGAAGAAAGGCAGACCTCCAATCTCATACATCAAGAAAATAAACCAACATCAGTGGCCTAAATATTAAAAAAATTGCCCACAAAAGTCAAGACAGAGCAGCCTGGAGGGAGATGGTGGTGTCTAGGTGTGCAGCAGCTAACATCGAACTTGGTGACGCCAACAGGTGAGGCCAGGTCAACATTGTGAAGACCTGCTAGAGGCTGAACCCCTTCATCAGTTCATGTGTATGCATGCAGAACATTAAATTATAAATACACAGTATGTAATTGTATCTTAGAATTCTAATAACTTAAGTGTCAGCCATGTCAGTGTTCAATGCCTTAGGGAAATATGAAAATACTCAGTATGATGAGTATACACACCAACTGAAGATGGAGTATACAGATTGCACAGCCGTGAGCACCTCCACAATGTGGGCTAAACAACATGCATATTAACATAGGTATATATATATATACGTTTCGCAGTGGTGAAAGCATTGCTCAAATTCGAAACAAAACAAGAAAAACAAAAAAACAAAAACAAAGACAGGACTGGTTTAAAAGTTCCACCTTGCCCCCTGGAAAGCTGAGTAAGATTTAGGTCAGTCGATGTGGATTTTGTGTTTGGTTCGTATTTTCTGTATTTTTCTGACTGGAAATTATGTGCTAGAAATGTCCTCTTTTCTGTTGCTCTCTTTGTTTCTGCCTTGTTCCTTTGCTTTCTGTCATGTTTGTATTGTTTTCTGTCTTGCTGGTCCATTCAGCTCTATGTGTGCTGTAAAGCCTTAGGACTGATTAATTGGGTATATGTATTGACTGCCTGTTTGGCTCTAAGGGAATGTGCAGGAGCAATTTTAGGTAATTTAGGCCATTTCTTATGCATGCTTTAGCGTCCTTAGTTTAGTTATGTTCACATTTGTAATCAAGTTTTTTGTTTGAAATCCTCTGGTGATAAATTGGATGGAATGGTCAATGCCAGGGGTACATCCTTAGGTTATGTGCACACATGCATTGATATGTGTACTTAATTTTTATTTCCAGCTTTTTTTTTCCAACCAGATGTTGTGTATGTTTTGACATAGTTATAGCCTTGATATAGCTCTGTGCAGCTGGCTGGGCTTTAAACAATAAGAATAAAAGAATGAAAATAAGAATGGTGCTGCACTATGGTGACATGCTGTCCAAGAGGAGATACCTCTCCCCCTCCTAAATTTCTCATAGCAAATGTATGTGACAAAGAAGAAATAAAATACTTAAAAATATTTTTTTCAATGAAAAATAATCTTAATTTTAGTGATACTCCACTGTCCAATAGATGGTAGCTGATACCTAGACCCTACTTCTCCTCCCTTTCCCCTCTCCCCACATCCACACTTGTTACAGGAGAGAATGTGGCTGCCACAGGACAGAGCAACAGCATGCAAGAGCGCCAATCAGAGCTCAGGCCATCGCCCAAAGCAGAGTACCCACTAAACTACAACAACTACAAAGTGTGTCGTATGCTCTCCCCCAGCATCAAGGAATGTCTGATTCTAGAGACGGGTGAACAGATTGTGTATGATGATAACAGTTTTGTCTCCGTTAATATAGTCGGTAGCCAGGATGCTTCTGCCTCACAGCCTCCAACTCGCGTCCCTTCACAAGCTGATCAAGAAAGAGTGAAGAGGAATCTTTGTAAGTAGCATGCATGCTCTTTGTTTACAGATGCATGCTGTTTTCCTTGCTGTGATAACCAGTATCCCAACCCGCTCCCCATCGCCTTACAGTTCTGAAAATGTTTTATTTTCAGTATGCTTTTTTCTTGAGGTAGTAACTAGTATACCTCCCATTGATTCGCAGTATCGAAAAACCTTTGCAAATTCCATACTGCTCATTCCAGCATGCTTATGATTCTTGTAATTGTTGTTGTTGTTGTTGCTGTTATTATTATTGTTGTTGTATGTGTGAATGTGTGTGTTCCATAGCACCCCTGTCCATAGCTTCCCAATATTTGAAGCATTGTAAATCCTGTATCGCTTGTTTCAGCATGTTCTTTTCTTTTCTGTTGCTGGTAGTGGCTCTCCCGTTGCTTGGTAATATTGAAGAAAATGTTATATGAATTATATAGTACTCATATCGACTTGCCATGTTTCTTTGTTATAATATCAAGCCATTGCTTTTCAAGGTTAAAGAGGAACCTTTGTAAATCATGTACTATAAATCACATGATGTAAATCCCACAAGTGCTGTAAATCGCATATAGTAAACCAGACTATTATAAATCACATAAGTACCATAAATCACCTAATGACATATTGTAAATCACAGACTGTAAGTCATATAAGTACTGCAAACCACATTTGGTAAATCACAGAATATGGTAGATCACATAATTTAACCCTTTGACTCCCACATCCTGTCCACCAGCATCCTGCATTGCCAACCATGTTAGCAAAGCAAAAACTGTCTTTGTTTCTGTCTTCCTCCTTTGCTTTCTATCGTTTCTTCCTATCATTTTCTGCCTTGCTGGTCCATTCACCTGTTTGTGTTTGATAAAGTCTTATGAACTTTTGCTTAGGATAGATAATTGGGTGCATGTGTTAAGTGCATTTTGGCTCTAGGGAGGTGAGATATCGGAAGTAATTCTAGGTAATTTATGCGTGTTTTTATATATGTTTTGGTGTCCTTAGGTATGCTTAAATTTATATTCAACTTCAAGTTTGTTTTTTAAATGCCCTGTGTGATAAATTGGAAGGAATGGTCAATGCCAGGGGCATGTCCTTAGATTATGTGCATGTATGCATTGATATGTGTGATTAATGTTCTTTTCTTTTGTTTTCCTGTTTAAGTTTTGTATGTTTTGAAGTTGTTATAGCCCTGATATAGCTCAGACTCAGTTGGTTGGGCTTTAACCCTAAGCTGTTCACAAAGCCAGTAACCGCCCTGAGAAAGAATGTGCCGATCAGTTCATAGCGGTTGAGATCGCCCGGCCTTTTCCGGCACATGTGTGGGGAATTTCCATCACTACTGGCCTTGTTGTCTTATTGCGCGTGTGGTTAGAATCTTGGTCAGTCTCGTGTTGAATGTTCTAAGAATAGTACAAGCATTCTGGGATGCAAGGAACTTTCCATTCACTACTGAAAGACTTTGTACTGACGCTGTGCTACATTCGAATGCGAATACTAGGAGCTAGCTTTACATCTAGCAGTGCAAATGCGAAAGGGTTAAACAACAATAACAATAAAAACAGTATTTGTTTTTATGATAGATTTAGTATTTATAACAGTGTACGTATACACATGTTACGATAGATTTAATATTCATAACAGTTTACCTATACACAGTTAATTGTAGACATTGCATCTGAGCTGCTGTGTGTATGCATCCACACAGTTACATCATATTTTCAATGATGTCATACTATTGAAGTAGATATGACATCATTATAATTTTGTGCAGATGAATTGTGCAAAGGTTATGTTTTATCTCAATACAAGTGAAAAATGTGTTCTGTAAAAAATTCAGAAGTGGCAGGGTCATTGACAGTGCTTTTAGATAAATCCTCATATTTTGCCATTTAGAAATAAGTTTAATTTTTTTTTTATATAACACTGCTTTAGTACTGTTGGTTGACAAGGACTTATATTATCAGGGACATGATGGTTTGTTCCAATTCTTGCAGAGTGTATAACTTGATCCACCGTTGACTTTGCATGTGTTTGACTTTTCACAGATGATGTGTATTATTTTCGAAGAAGATGGGAATCTTTTACTAATGCATTTTTATTCAGATTATTGTTTCTTTAAGTCCAGCCCCTGGCCCTCGGAGGTGGAAACAGCTTGGCTGGCCAGTGGGGCTCTGATGAAACTTAGATATGCTTATTACTGTATTAGTGGATTATTGATTGCTCAGAGAAATCAAGGAAGAAATAAAAATCGATTGGTCAAGAGGGTAAATGAATTGGAATTGGAAAAGGACACCAAGAAAGAATATGGACATGTTACATGTGTGGACTCAAGGACAGAGAGTGTGAAACAGTAGAATTCTTGAAAAGATGGAGAGCATGGCTGAAAGTCTCTGGCTGCAGATTGAAAGAAACTGGGACAAGACAGATAAATGAAATATGTGTATTAACCCTTTGACTCCCGCACCCTATCCACCAGCTGCAAAAACTTGACTCTTTGACTCCCTCACCCTATCCACCAGCTTTCTGCAGGACTCTGATGGTTAGGGTGAGGTAGTCAAGGAGTTAAGGTTTTGCTTTGTTAACATGGTTGACAATACAGGGTGCTGGTGGACAAGGTGTTGGAGTCAAAGGATTAACCTGGAGTAGTGGATACTTGAGATCAAGAGCTGTTCATGGAGTAGTGTTTTATCACACATCCGGCCTGACATTGAAAAACATGCTTGAAACAGACTGTGTTTCAGAAAGAATCTGAAGATCTGAATGAAACATGAACAGATAACCATAACCTTTAATCATGCTATGTAGTGACACCTATGCAAAAGAAGACAAGCAGAGTTCTTTGAGAGATTGGCAGACATGGTTGGCACCATCCCAGAGAAGAGCTCAGTGTCGTGGAAGACTTTAATAAGGTTGAGGCAGATTGTAATGGTACCATTACAACACTATGATGATGTCTAAGACAGTGTAACTAAAGAAAGATCAGTGAAGTCTCAGTAGGCGTGCAGAATGTTTATTGATGTTTATGAACTCCTGTTTCTTTTCTTTTCTTTCTTTCTTCTTTTTTTTTTTTTAATAGTTTTTTTAGGGTTGTTTTTTTTTTGCCCAACTGCTTCTCTACTGTGCTTCTAATTTTCATTCATGAATATCCATATCACCACCTGTCTACATACACTTTTTTTTTGCACCTGGCTACATTTGCATGTATTCACTTTTGTTGTTGTTTTTGTTTTGTTTTTTTGTTGGGGTTTTTTGTTTTTTTGTTTTGCTGCTTCTGTATACCCAATATTAATTATTTTGCTACATATAGAAAGCTTGTCACATTAAAATTGCATCCTGAAATTGATAATGTGAAATATTTCCAATGTGCTATAGTTGTCATGTTATGGTGTGATTTATGGTTGCATAGTTGAAATCATGCTTATGCAAAGTTGCAGGTTCATAAAGACTGTTTCCCTTTCAAAGAGTGAATCGGAGTAACTGCCAGCATTCTAATACATAGAAACCAGAAAGATGTGAAACAAGACTAAAAATGTGTGTTCAATTGATAAACGAGAGGGCGCATATTTTTGGCCATCTGGCACTTGTCAGGTGTACATAATCAAAAGACAGTAAAGAAACAAATTCTCCTGGTTTGGACAGTTATATGCAGTCAATAAATGCATTGTTAGAAAAACAGAAGCTAATATATAATCCACGAGGTAACACATCACAGAGAAGTTTACAATAAAAACAATTCCTAAGATTGTAAGAGAAAATAATTACATTTTTAGCCTCTCAGATGAAATCAGGGTAATAATATTTTCTGTCGTTTTTGTTGCAAGTCTGGTGAATTTGTGCTTTGCTAGCAGTCTTTTGTGCATACTTGACACAGGTCAGTTAGCAGACAGTTTGGTGAATTTGTGATTTGTTGTCTTTTGTAGTTACTTGACAAAGATCAGTTAGCAGACAGTTTGGTGAATTTGTCATTTGTCGTCTTTTGTAGTTACTTGACAAAGGTCAGTTAGCAGACAGTTTGGTGAATTTGTCATTTGTTGTCTTTTGTGCTTACTTGACAGAGGTCAGTTAGCAGACAGTTTGGTGAATTTGTCATTTGTTGTCTTTTGTAGTTACTTGACAAAGATCAGTTAGCAGAGAGTTTGGTGAATTTGTGATTTGTTGTCTTTTGTAGTTACTTGACAAAGGTCAGTTAGCAGACAGTTTGGTGAATTTGTCATTCGTCATCTTTTGTAGTTACTTGACAAAGGTCAGTTAGCAGACAGTTTGGTGAATTTGTCATTTGTCGTCTTTTGTAGTTACTTGACAAAGGTCAGTTAGCAGACAGTTTGGTGAATTTGTCATTTGTTGTCTTTTGTGCTTACTTGACAAAGGTCAGTTAGCAGACAGTTTGGTGAATTTGTCATTTGTCGTCTTTTGTAGTTACTTGACAAAGGTCAGTTAGCAGACAGTTTGGTGAATTTGTCATTTGTCGTCTTTTGTAGTTACTTGACAAAGATCAGTTAGCAGACAGTTTGGTGAATTTGTCATTTGTCGTCTTTTGTAGTTACTTGACAAAGGTCAGTTAGCAGACAGTTTGGTGAATTTGTGATTTGTTGTCTTTTGTGCTTACTTGACAAAGGTCAGTTAGCAGACAGTTTGGTGAATTTGTGATTTGTTGTCTTTTGTAGTTACTTGACAAAGGTCTGTTAGCAGTTTGGTGAATTTGTCATTTGTTGTCTTTTGTAGTTACTTGACAATGGTCAGTTAGCAGACAGTTTGGTGAATTTGTCATTTGTTGTCTTTTGTAGTTACTTGACAAAGATCAGTTAGCAGACAGTTTGGTGAATTTGTCATTTGTTGTCTTTTGTAGTTACTTGACAAAGATCAGTTAGCAGACAGTTTGGTGAATTTGTCATTTGTCGTCTTTTGTAGTTACTTGACAAAGATCAGTTAGCAGACAGTTTGGTGAATTTGTCATTTGTTGTCTTTTGTAGTTACTTGACAAAGATCAGTTAGCAGACAGTTTGGTGAATTTGTGATTTGTTGTCTTTTGTAGTTACTTGACAAAGATCAGTTAGCAAACAGTTTGGTGAATTTGTGAATTGTTGTCTTTTGTAGTTACTTGACACAGGTCAGTTAGCAGACAGTTTGGTGAATTTGTCGTTTGTTGTCTTTTGTAGTTACTTGACAAAGGTCAGTTAGCAGACAGTTTGGTGAATTTGTCATTTGTTGTCTTTTGTAGTTACTTGACAAAGGTCAGTTAGCAGACAGTTTGGTGAATTTGTCGTTTGTTGTCTTTTGTAGTTACTTGACAAAGGTCAGTTAGCAGACAGTTTGGTGAATTTGTCGTTTGTTGTCTTTTGTAGTTACTTGACAAAGGTCAGTTAGCAGACAGTTTGGTGAATTTGTCATTTGTTGTCTTTTGTGCAAAGTTGACAAAGATCAGTTGGCCAAAAGTTTGTGCCTTTCTTGTTTAGATAATTAAAATCATAATGTATTTATTTGTCGTGTTTGTAGTCATAGCATATGGTTGACTTCTCACAGCTGTATATGAGTCATATCTTGTCGCCAGTATTGGTTGGTGTCTGACTGTGATAATTGTGTTTTATTTCTGTCTTTCAGATCCTACCCCACACCTCCCCTGTGTGTGTGTGTGTCTGTTTATTGTCAGGCTTACACTGTAGCGACCAAAACAAGCAAACGAACAAAATAAACAGCAGATTCAGATATTAGATCATCCCCGTTATCATCATCATCTTTATCACTGTTATTATTGTTACTATTATTATGATTGTTACTACTACTACTACTACTACCACTGCTTCTACTACTACTACTACTACTACTACTACTACCACTACTACTACTACTACCACTACTACTACCACCACCACTACTACTACTACTACTACTACCACTACTACTACGACTACTACTACCACTACTACTACTACTACTACCACTACACTACTACTACTACTACTACTACTACTACTACTCTACCACTCTACCACCACTACTACTACTACTACTACTACTACTACTACTACTACTACTACTACTACTACTACTACCACCACTACTACTACTACCACCACTACTACTACCACTACTACTACTACCACTACTACTACTACTACTACTACTATTACCACTGCTTCTACTACTACCACTACTACTACTTTATTAGAATGATGATGATGATGATGAGTTGTAGTCGTAGTAGTTGTAGTACAGTAGTAGGTAGTACTAATAGTGTCATCATCATCACATCACCATCATCATCATCATTGTTATTATTAAAGAACTGATTAAGTATGTTTAATGAACTGATTACAATATGTCTTGTCTTGTGAACTAGTTACAGTGTGTGTGTGTGTGTGTGTGTGTGTGCGTGCGTGCGTGTGCGTGTGCGTGCGTGCGTGCGTGTGTGTGTGTGAAATGAACTGGTTGCATTACAGCATTGACTAATGAAGTAATGAGTATTACTGTAATGCAAAATTTAGCTTCAGGTGTATTTTGATCACATCTAATTGAAAAACAAAAGGTCAGTAGCGGAATCTGACAGCAGTATACATGGAGTCTTAAGATGATACTAATGGCCAGACGTACAGCTTTTGCCCTAAAGTGCAGGTCTGAGCCTGGCCTATGAAATTTTAAGCATATTGGCTCCATATCATCCAACTATGAATGGTTACCTGACTCAGTATGGGAGTAGGGAAGGTAAAACACTAGTGCAGTGAGAGACAGGAGTGGGACCTACCCCACAAAAATTGACCTGAGAGTTAGGAAGTCTCTATACTGCATGCCCCACCCCCTAATGACTTGGGTAAGGGGTTTTGAAACTACATTTACCTTGTTTTAAAAAACTTTTTCTCCCACTCTTTATTCATTTATATAACTTTTTATAATGGTTATAGTTTCAGACAGGGTCCAAGACACAGCAGACACTGAGGATGCTGTGCCAGTGTCTACAGCACTACCGACATCAACACACAGTGATGAGGCATCAACTAAGCCCACAGACCATTCATCCTCTCCTACTGGACATTCTCGTACTCAGCAACAGTACTCTTCCCGAGATCATCCTTCATCCCAAGAAGCGCTGGTGGAAAGGGCGAGAGGAGTGGACGAGAGTCATGATGGTTCCTATCTCTGGCTCCAGCGACAGGTCCAGTGGAGAGCTGGAAGCTCTGTGATGCCAGAGGTGAGTGCCATCCTGTACATTACAGTATAGTGCAGCGCAGTATAGTGCAGTGCATACAGCGCAGTGTGATACGGTGTAGTACAGTGTTGTGCAATGTTGCACAGTGCAGTGTGATTCAGTTAAATGCAATTTATGTTGTACAATAATGAACAGTAGGGTGTAGTACAATACGTACATTGCAGTGTTGTACAGTGTAGTGCATTGTAATATAATGCAAATAGTGTAGTGTTGTACAGTATGGTGCAATGCAGTGCATTATAATACAATATAAGTACAGTGCAGCGTGGACGGACTTGCAGAGTGGCTGAAGACAAGGAAGGTGGAAGAGGTGCTTGAGGCAACAAGAGATAGAGACAGATGGAAGTCCATGATCGCCAACGCCATGCGGCAAGGCACCTGATGATGATGATGACTGCAGTGTGATACAGTATAATGCTATGTGTTACAGTACAGTGCACTGTGATACAGTACTTTGAGACAGGTTGAAAATATTTGGGAACGGTCATCTCACCAGATAGTAGATTGCACATCAGAAATAACCAGCAGAGTCGGCCAAGCCAAAACAGCATTCACGAAGATGAAAAGCATTCTTACCAACAAATGCCTGTCAATTAACATCAGGAAGAGAGTTCTTGAGTGTTATATAGAACCGATACTGTTGTACAGTTGTACAGTTGTGAGGCATGGACAGTCAACATGCAAAGTCAGAACAAAATTGAGGCACTGATATGTGGTTTCTATGAAGAATATTGTGAGTTCCATGGACAGCAAAGAAAACAAATGAGACAGTCTTGATGGAGGCAGACACAAGAAGATCATTAATAAAGAAGATTATTGGACGGACATACAGAGTGGCTGAAGACAGAGAGGGTGGAAGATGTACTTGCAGCAACAAGGGATAGATTCGTGTGGAGGGCCATGGTCGCCAACACCATGCAGCAGGGCAGATGATGATGATGACCCCTTCAAAAGGGGCTGTGGCCTTACTGAATGAATTTCTTATACTGATTCTCTCTCGTGTTTTTATGTTTTTGCTCAATATAGAAAGTTTAAACAATTTCATGAGATTGAAACATACTTGTTGGATTTTAAGAGATTTAGCAGGTATGTGTTCACAAGATTTAGATTTGGCATGTCTGACTTATCAGTGAAAAGATTAAGATTTAAAAGACATGAAAAAGAGGCAGGGAAATGTCCATTATGTAAAAGCATTACTGAAAATGAAAATCACTTTATTCTAGCTCTTGAAGATCTGAGACACCAGTTAATTTAGCCAAAGTACTACCAAATGATTTGAGATTAATAAAACCATGGCTTTGAAAAATGAGCGTACAATTAGAAATCTGGCAACATACATCTGTAAAACTCTTTAGAGAAGAGAGTTTGCCTTATCCTTAAGTGAAATTCCAGTGATGTGTGTCTGTCAAACCTATTTAATGTTTCTATTGTATTATTGAAGTATAACTGTGGGACCCATATTATATATATTCCAAAATATTTGAAGTATGCATTATCTAAGAACAACTATGTATTGTATGTTGTATTTGCATGTTTATGATATGTTCACACCTCTTCAAATGGGGCTCTGGCCTTACTGAATACCTTTCTGATTCCATTTCTGATTCTGATTCTCTCTGTCTCGTATATATTTAAAAAGACTTTCTTACAGCCCCAGCCCCACCTTCCAGTCCTGGCACACACAATACTACGTGTAGTTGTCGGACTCAGGACAAAATTGTATTCAAACAGAAAATCCCTCATGCTACCCCCTTCGAAGACAGAGATCCCATTGACAGCTGACCCATTGGTTTTCATACAAGCAGACACCATAGTATTCTGCTTTTGTCAGTTCTGAAAAATTTTTCAGTTTTTCATGGAGAATCGTGACAGCATACCACCAACATTGCAACGACACAGTTACTTTTTGACAGTCTACACGCACGCACATACACATACTCACGCACACACGCACGCATGCATGCATGCAAGTATGCACACACACACACACACACACACACACACACACACACACACACACACACACACACACACACACACACACACACACGCACGCACGCGCGCGCGCTCACACACACACGCACACACGCACACGCACACGCACACGCACACACACACATGCACGCACATTCTCAAAGAGAGAAAATAAACTTGGTGTTTACAAGTTTACAGTGATAATGCTTTTTAACACTTTTTTCATGTTTTGTAACTATTTTGTCATACATCAGTATGCCCTGTTATTATCAATGTGTCTTGACATTGTGTCCGATTGGATGTTTTATCACATTACCATTGCATCCTGGATAGAACACCATGTGTTAACTTGTGTCAGCAGAGTAACACAAGGGAAGCAACCACTGTTGACCGCAGGGCAGCAGGTCCTCGAAGCGGATACTCTGGACGGAAAGACGAGCGAAAAGGGGACATGAGTGGAAGGCTGGATATATCTAGGGAAGACAGGCTGGGGTCATCTGGTTTGGGGTCAGCAGAAGTCAGTGGGACCATGCCCAGTCCTGGTGCTATCCCAAATTTCAACACTCTGCATGATCAGCAGGTCAGTCTTGTTGTTTCGATTCTGTGACTGTTTTATTCATTTCACCTTTCGGGCTTCAGCGTTCAAACCATCCAGCATGGGCCAGTGGTTTAAGAGCTGCTGGTATTTAGTACATGTATAGGACATTTTATTAGGAAAGAGAAATTAGAGCAGCTGGTCACAACAGGAAAGCTGGAGGGAAAGAGAAGACCAGGTAGATACAGAGAGAAAATATTGGACGGACTTGCAGGGTGGCTGAGGATGGAATGTGCTTGCAGCAACAAGGGATAGATTCGTATGATCGCCAGTGCCATGCGGCAGGGCACATGATGATAATGATGATGGTGATGACAGTATTCAGTCCGGCTCAGATAAGCCATGTTATTTGCTTAGAGTTATTGTCGTGTCTTTCTGCCCTTTGTGTATTTAATGTGAAAATTGTGTGAGAATCCTCAGGCCACAGTGAAACATATTGTCTTGACTCTGTCTGCTTAGTCTGCTGCAGTACAGCTGATGTACCTGATCATCAATGACCACCCCCCGCAAACCACTGTCTGTCTGTCACCAGTAAATCACCCTCATTGCTTTGCAAGCTGTTAATAAACATTCCCCTGTGGGGATGCCGGGGGCTCTTTCACTATAAATAGTATCCCCACCTGAAGAAAATTCTGTGCTAGAAATTTCTCTTTTCTGTCACTCTCTTTGTTTCTTTCTTCTTCTTTTGCTTTCTCTCATTTCTTCCTGTCATTTTTTTCCTTGCTGGTCCATTCACCTGTATGTGTTTAATGAAGTCTTACATACCTTTTTCTAGGATTGATAATTGGATACATATATTGGGTGCGTTTTTGACTGTAGGGAGGTGAGATATGCAGAAGCAATTTTCAGCAGTTTATGCCCGTTTTTATACATGTTTTAGTGTTCTTAGGTATGCTTGAATTTGTATTCAGGTGTGCTTTTTAAATCCCCTGTGCGATAAATTGGATGGAGTGATCAGTGCCAGGGGCATGTCCTTAGATTATGTGCGTGAATGCGTTGATACATGTACTTAATTTTCTTTTCTTTTCTTTTTTCCTCCTGTTGAAATTTTAAATGTTTTGAAATGGCTATAGCCCTGATATGGCACTATGCAGTTGGCTGGGCTTTAAACAACAGTAACAGTAACAAAAGCCTACGATAATTCTGTCGAGTTAAAACAAGCCGTGCCTTGATGTTGTAATGCTACACTACATTTTCATTATGTTGCCTAAACAGGTGAGCTGGTTGTCCATGTACCGCATGCTGGAAGAGCAACATCGAACAGAGCTGCAGACCCAGTACACGGAACATCAGCAGATGATCAATGTCATGCAGCGAAAGTTGGAGGAAGAGCTGCTCAGTCAGCAGAACAGCATGCGGCAAAAGTTGGACAGTCATCGGGAGGTCAGTCCTAGACTTAAACAGACTCTTTTCACAAACACACATGCATTAACTGATTAGTTGATTGGCCTACTACAGCCTGATTTCTAAGAAGAATGTTGAGAGTTCCGTGGACCTCAAAGAAAACAAACGAGACAGTCTTGAAGGAGGCAGATACAAGAAAATCATTGATAAAGAAGATTAGGAAAATACAAGCAACATTTTTAGGCCATTTTATCAAGAAAGGGGAATTAGAGCACCTGGTCACAGTAGGACAGCTGGAGGAAAAGAGAGCACCAGGTAGACCCAGGGAGAAAATGTTGGATGGACATACAGGGTGGCTGAGGACAGAGAGGGTGGGAGATGTACTTGTAGCTACATGGGATAGATTCATTTGGAGGGCCATGATTGCCAACGCCATGTGGCAGGGCACATGATGATGATGATGATGACTACGGCCCCTGAGGGTTGTAGAGTTGCACAACTGGATCGATGTTTCCAGGCGAAAAGCTGGACACAGACTTTGGCATTTTGATATGGAAAACCTGTTGTTGCCCTTATGGCAGTCTCCCTCTTTTCTATGACGCTGGTGTTGACAAGGAGTAGACAAAAGCCATAGAGTTCGGAGCTGATGAAGGGAGATCTGTTTGTCAGTGTGTGGGGGGCAACAAAAGTTTCTTTACAGAGTGTTTTCCTATACAATAACTTACATTGATGTGGCAAGGCATGGGAAAATCATAGATGTATAAATGTGACAGTGCATGGGAAGATGAAGAATCCTGACAGCCGTTGCTTCCTTTTTTGCTTCTCCAGTGACCTCCCTTGTTACAGGAATGGAAGGGAAAAAATACACAGTCACTGATTTTGTATGATGTAAGATGTATGGTGTAACTTCTGTGGCCATTAATGTGGCGTAGAAAATGGGACGGGGGTGGAGGGGTGGGAGGTGAGCACAAAGGTAACCTCCCTGAGTGCAACGATCCTAAAAAAATAAAAAATAAAAAGATAATAATAATAATTAATAATAATTACAATATTTATATAGCGCAAAATCTTGATAAAATCAAATCTAAGCGCTGAAACACACACACACACGCACGCACGCACACACACGCACTCACGCACACACACACACACACACACACACACACACACACACACACACACACACACACACACACACACACACACACACACACACCACACACACACACACACACACACGCACACACACGCACGCACGCACACGGCTATAAATGGGGAGAAAGAATAAAAGCAATGGAAAATTATAGAGAGCATATTATATACAATTATATATTGCAATGTGATTCCCCTCCGAGTGGAGACAGGCTGCAGAGGGGATTGAGTGAGATCAGGATTTTATGCAGAGGAGAAAAGGTGAGTTTTGAGAGCGGACTTGAAGGAGATAAAAGTAGGTTGCTGACGGACTGAGAGAGGAAGTTTGTTCCAGGAGAGCAGACCAGAAACAGAGAAGGCTCGTGGACCATAGGTATTGAGCTTAGTGCGTGGAAAGCGAAAAGTCAGAGGATCAGAGGCAGAGCGGAGGGTACGTGAGGGAACATAGATCTCAAGTAGGCTTGACAGGTAATCGGGGGCTGCGTTATTGAGGCTTTTGTAGCACATGGTGTCTAGTTTGTACTGTATGCGCTTTGATACAGGGAGCCAGTGAAGTTGTGCCAGGAGAGGAGATATGTGGTCAGCTTTTTTCTTTATGAGTACAAGGCGTGCAGCATTGTTTTGAATGCGCTGTAGGATGTGAGTGATGGAGGCAGGAAGACCGGACAGGAGTGAATTGCAATAGTCAATGCGAGACATTATGAAGGAGAGAACGAGTTTTGCAGTTGTTTCCATAGAGAGATACTTCCTGATCAGGCTTATACGATGGAGATGATAGTAGCAAGATCTGGCAGTTTGAGAAACAAAGTTGTTCATGGAGAGGGTAGAGTCAATGCAGACACCAAGGTTTTTAGCTGAATCAGAAATTGGGACTGATGTGTTACATAATGGGAGAGAAAGAGGAGGCAGCTGAGAAAGTTTCTGATGGGTGCCAATGAGGATAGCTTCTGTCTTGTCATCATTTAGCTGAAGTTTGTTGTATGTCATCCAATTTTTAATGTCCGAGTAACACTCAGTGGTGAGTCACTGTCTTGAAGTTGGGTGTCATCAGCATAGAAGTGGTGTTTTTATAGAGTGGGAGTTGATGATGGTGGACAGGGGGGAGGTGTAAAGAGTGAAAAGAACAGGGCCAAGGACAGATCCTTGTGGAACACCACAGGTCAGGTATGCAGGTTGAGAGTAAGTGCCATTGATGAGAACAGTTTGTTTTCTGTTTGATAGATATGAAGTGAACCAGGAGAGAGCAATGTCAGAGATGCCAAAAGTATGATGAAGTCTAGAAAGGAGAATACCATGGTGAATGGTATCAAAGGCTGCAGACAGATCAAGGAGTGTGAGGAGAGAGACTTTGCCAGTATCAGTTGCAAGGAGGAGATTGTTGAGAATGTGTAGCAAGGCAGTTTCAGTGCTATGGCACTGGTGGTAGGCTGATTGGAAAGGATTGAGGAGATTGTTGGCAGACAGGTGAGAGTTCAGTTGATTGAGGACAACTTTTTCAAGTAGTTTTGACAAGAAAGAGAGATTAGAGATAGGCCGGTAATTTTTCAGTTCATTTGGGTCTAAATTGTATTTGTTGAGGAGAGGGTGAACAATAGCAGACTTGAAAGAATCTGGGACAGTTCCAGTTTGGAGAGAAGTGTTGATGATGTCAGTGATGAATGGGAGGAGCGTAGGGAGACAGTCAGAGTAGAGAGAACCTGGAAGAGGGTCCATTTCGCAAGTTTTGAACGACATGGATCTGATTGTGTTGAGAATTTCTTCTTGTGAGACTGGGGTAAAAGTAGTAAGAGGTGTGCCAGAGAAGGAAGGGTCAGGTGGGCATGGTTGACAGGGTGTCCTGTCAAGCCTGTCACGAAGAGTTTGTATTTTGGTGGTGAAATACTTGGAGAATACAGATGGGAGTTCTTCATTTGTGTGTTTTGTTGGGAGAGGTAAATCTTTTTGTGTGCCAAGGAGATGATTCATGGTTGTAAAGAGTTCTTTTGAAGAAGAGGCATTCAGGATTTTGGTTTGGAAATAGCTTGTTTTTGCAGATGCAGTGAGGGTGGATAATTTTGTTTTAGAGGCTTGGAAAAGTTGCCTATGTACAGTGTGTTTGGATTTACGCCAGCGGCGCTCTGCTCTGCGGCGGGCACGTTTTGCACAGGCAATCTCATGAGTGAGCCAGGGGGTAGGGGGGCGGTCAGGTAAAAGACAGGTTGTGGCTGGAGCATGAGGTCCAGAAGATGGTGGAGAGTAGTATAGAATTCATCGGCAAGGTTATGTGACTTTTCAGAAAGGAGACGGAAGGCATCAGATGAAAATGTGGAGAGGTCGATAGATTTGGGATTGCGTCGAGTCACTGTGCGCATGGTACGGGAAGGAGGAGGAATGTCAAGAGAACAGAGAATTGCAGAGTGGTCAGATGGAAGGGCTGAAGTTAGACGGGTGGAAAGAACTAAGCAGTTGTCAGTAGCTGAATTGTGGTGATCACGAGAAATGATCCAGTCAAGAATGTGATCTTTTTGATGGGTTGGTTCAGAAATGTGTTGAGTCATATTGTGATTGGACAGAGGGTTGATGATATGTCTTGCGTCATAATGGTGAGTGTTGTCATAGTGGACATTGATGTCACCTAGAATGATGAGATTTCCAGGTAAGAGGCAGTAGTAATCAAGAAGTTGATCAAAGTCAGAGAGAAACATGGATGTGGTGAGCTTGTTGGCAGAGCTAGGTGGAGGTCGATAGACACAGGAGAAGGTGATGGGGTGAGGGGTGGATTGGAAGGATACTTCAACGTGCTCGAAAGAAGGATGGGAGAAAGGCAGAGACTGCGAGAAAGACAGGCGGGAATGGAGTGGGTCGTTGTAGAGGATGGCGATACCACCACCTCGGGATGGGCGATGGAAAGAAGCAAGCCTGTAACCACTCGGAGTGAGACTCGCATGTATAGGTTCATGACCAAGGGGGTTAAGCCATGTTTCGGTGATAAAGGCAATGTCAACATGCTCATCTGCGATAAAGTCAGCAATGACATCGGCTTTGCCATCAGTACATGTTGACTGAGCGTTATAAAGGCATAGTTTTAGTTTATCACAATGCGGCGACCGAGGTGGAGACGAAGGCAGCACCGACGGGACAGAAGACGAAGGCGACACCAGCGGGGCAGAAGATGGAAGGCAGCAACGACGGGACAGAAGACGAAGGAGGCACCCGCAGGACAGAAGACGAAGGCGGCACCAGTGGGACAGAAGACAAAGGCAGCACCAGCGGGACAGAAGATGAGGGCAGCACCGGCGGGACAGAAGACAAAAGTGGCACCGGCGGGACAGAAGGCGAAGGCGGCACCAGCGGGACAGAAGGCGAAGACGGCAGAGGAGGAGACAAAGTTTGCAGCAGCAAGGTCGAGTGCAGGGGCAGTGGAGGAGACGAAGAAGCAGAAGAGTGGTGTCGGACTGGCACAGCAGGAGGCAGATTGTGCCAAAGTTGATGGAGACGTCCTCCATGACAGGATCGCGCAGTGCGGGGCTTAGGACACAGCCCCAGTGTTCGTATGCGCTGGTAGACGCCTCCACCGAGGTAGCACTTGCTGTGTTTAAAAAGTGTCAGTCCAATTTGTTTTATAAAAGACGGGTCCATAATTGCGAGCTAGTCAGGAGAGGAAGATACTTGCAGGTTGGTGTGTGGGTTGGTCAGTTCACAACATTTAAAACCAGAGAACACAAAGGTTTGGGAAAGCTGTAGCGTTGGGCGAACACAGTAGGCTAAAATGTAAACACAGTTCACAGATAAAATGTCCGACTTGAGCGGCTGAATTAAAATGATGAAAAGTAGGTGTAAAAACTTTAAAATCAGATTATCTGGTAAAATATTCAAAATTTTTAAAAAATATTTACATCACCGTGTGTTGGGATTTAAAAGCAACAAACTGATACAAAATTCAATGCATAAAATCAAATAGAACCACGATAAAATCATTGTAAAACACCACACACACTTTTGCTGCCTGCTGGCGCGACAGCTACTCACAAATCTGAAAGATGTATGATGTAAGCATCAAGGATGCCCAGCTGTGTTAGCAAAAACCAGATTTTTGTCCACAGGCATTGAGGGAACCTGGCTCTCTCTCAGGCTACGGCAGGACACAAGGCGTCAGCAGCAGCTGGTACAGCAAATACAGTCCCCCATCACAGAACCGCGGGGACACTGACACTTCACAACTGTCTTTGCACTCGTCTCCATCAGAACAGAAAGATGGTTATGCCAGAGGTGCCACAAGGTCGTTGCCCGGGGGAAACCAGCCAGAGGTCATCGTGGGAGGGGAGGAAGTCACCACCTCCATCGGAAACTGGTGGAGAAAAACGTTTACGTGGAGGTGTGTACAGCAGTCCCATGCCCACCGCCAAGTTTAAAAGCTCAACTCGAGAGGTGAGTGGATGTGATAGCACGTTTAACCTTTCAGTGCCAAAGTGTAAATAAAAAGGTGAATCGCCAGTGCCACAAAGTTTTAAACGTCTTGACTTGAACTAAAATTAAAAAATCTTATCTCTTCATCCAGCCCAGAAAACCCCACAACACTATATATTTTCTTGTTCAGAATACTTTACAACACACCAGGAGCAGCAGTACTTTTGTTTTTATGATCGCCAGTGCTAATAATGTCACTACGACTCTTATCTGGTTCAAGTCCGACTTCGGACATCAACACTGAAATATTGCCTGCATGCACCAAATTATCGTCATTTTCACTCTTATCGGCAGACTGAAAATCAGAATCAGCTCCACAAGTAATGATTTCTGCAACTTCGTTTACTGCATAAGTTGTTTTTCGGGTCCGATCGATGCTCAGTGTTGAAGCGAGTTGGTCTGCCATTGTTTGCAGTCTCTGAATAGTAATCAGCTATAGGGGGTCACCTTTTCAACCACACAGGCAGAAAAGACCGTAAAACGTCACACATACATAATTAGTATCTATTTATAGAGGGAATCCTGAAGTTTCTGTTGATATCTCATACATCACTGAAAGTGTTGGGGTTTTCTAGCTAAAAAAAGGAAAAGTCGCCGACCGAATATTCGGTTGGTGGCACTGGAGGTGTATATTTCTTCCGACCAAATATTCGGTCGGAAGCAGTGAACAGGTTAAAGAAAATGACTAAACGTAGCGAGAGAGAGGAGTTGTTTGGTTTTTTTTGATGTGTACAATTGCGACATAGTTGGGACGTGATATTTTATTACAATGTCTGATTATGACTGTACCCTGGTGGTGCCTGGGGGGATAAAGGGTGAAGATATTTCTGATCTTCCAGGTGAACATGTGTGCAAATTTGCCAGTGCCTGAACCACCTTTGTGTGTAGCACAAGCAGAGGATCAAATAAGTATATGAAAGATTCTGAGATACATGTGGTGACTACTAGGCAGTTGAACTTGGACATTTAGTTTTGTATTTTTTGAAGCGGTTATAGCCCTGACATGACTCTGTGCAGTCGGCTGGGCATTAAACAACAATAACAATAATGGTCAGAATCCCTGTGTCCTGCCCATTTGGTTATTATGGCTTTGGGAAGGTTGACATTGAGTGACTGTGCTGACCAACTTGCACCTTGTAAGTGAGAACGTCCTCATCAGTGGTGGACAGGGTGCGAGAGTCAAAGGGTTAAGATATAGTTGGTGTCAACTGTCTTCTTGTCTGACTACACTACTTTAACCCTTTAAAATTTTGTGTGAGCAGTCGCCAGTCCACCCAGCTTTGAATGAGTACCTACCTGATCCTGTTCAGGTTTAGGAAAGGTAAAGCAATGGAGGAGAGAACGTGCCTGGGCCCTAAGGAAAGTTGAGGTCTCTGCCACCTCAGTCTTCAATGATTTCAGGGTTGTGGGACTCCCTTTTTTTATTTTTTATTTTTTTATATTCATTTGATTACTTTATCAAAACTTGAGGAGTTGTCCCATAACCTGGAGGAGTAGGAAAGTGAGATTGTAGAGAATGCAACTTTTCTCAGGGCCAGCATTTTGAAAGTGATGCCCATGTCCTGTCCCTTTCTGATTTACCTGTCCTAACCTGAAAAAGGTTAGATATCCATTCACAGCTGCTAGACTGGAGGTTGCATGCGCAAACTTTTTCTGAAGAGAGATTTGCTCCTGTATAAAGCCATGTGGGCCTCAGTTGAGTATCAGACACAAAAATATCACTGGACCAGTCGCCGTGGTGTAGTGGTTAGCGTGAAGGACTACCAACTGGAAGGTTGTGGATTCAAATTCCCATCAGTCCCTTCAAAATCATTGTGGGATTTTTCCGCTCTAACCAGCTCCTACCCAGAGTTGGGCGTGCTATGGACTCATTGGGAAGACTGGGACTACACAGTCAAGTTTCATCCACTTCACAGATGTGTCATTGAAGGTGTTGCTCAAATATTCTGACCAGCACTGCAGGTGTTTGTATCTCTTGGGCCTGGTTGATGCTAGGATATGTTATGATAGTAAGTGTAGAGTACAGCCCTGTCACGCAGTCTCAATCCTAGATGGAACGCCATAGCATCATGATTATCATCTGGAACGCCATAGCATCATGATTATCATCTGGAACGCCATAGCATCATGATTATCATCTGGAATGCCATAGCATCATGATTATCATCCTCATTGTCATCATCATCAATCGCATTGTAAAAGCTGTGCCTGCTTCTGTGGCCATTAAGGTGGCGTAGAAAATGGGACAGGGAAAAAAAAGGTGAGCACAGATGTAGCCTTCCTGAGTACAATGATCCTAAAAAAAAGTAATTATGAAAAAAGATCACTGGAAATTTGTGTTCATGCTGATGTTTGTGGTTTGTGGTTTGATGTATGTTCAGAGGTCAAGTTGTGACCCAGATGGTCAGTCAGCATACACAGGTGGCGAGACAATTGTCAGGCGAAGGCAGGGTCAGGAGGTCGACTGCGGGTCAGAGGGTAGAGATGTCTTGTCGCAAAGCTTATCACCAAGGTAAGTCTATGATGGTTTTTGATTAAAGGCAGAGGAAATGAAGATTCAGTTCACATATTCTCTTTGATTCATTCATTATAAACAAAAGATTCAACTTTAAAAATGATAGGGAAAGATTATGAACACTACTTGCTGACTGTAACTTCCAAGGCATAAGACATGCTGTTATAGAAGCCACCTCCATTTCTACATAAAAACTACAAAAATCCTAATGCATCTGTCAAAATTGAGGTGAATAAGATGTGAATTGATAGCATAATGGTTCTTTTCGCACAAGACAAACGTGGTATTAACACTGTCCCTATGTATGGCTGCCGGATAGGTCCCCACCCCACCCCCACCCCCACCCTTCCGTAAGCAGCTGTAGTTCATTTAGTGAGACAGCATAGAACAAGCACAGGCGCACGAAAAAGTAATCCGCACTGTCTCTGTCTCTGTCTCTGTCTGTCTGTCTCTCTGTCTCTGACTCTCTCTCTCTCTCCTTTCGTTTTTCACAGGTCTGTAGCAGACAGGATAGAGATGACAGGGTCCTGTTATCCAACAGTTGGCAAATCTCAGACCTGGAAAGACACTTGAAGTGTTTTCTCTGGTCACAGCCACAGACAAGATAATCAGGAAAGACGTTTCCGCCAAGCTAAGTGTCCCAGCAAATTGAAATTGGCCTGATCTTTGGCACAACTAATTAAGTGGGCTGGACTTAGATACGGATCACTTCAGTTCCAGAAATGCCATGAGCAATCAATCACATGTTAGAATGATGAAACATTCACCCTGCTGACAGAGCTATGAACTGGCTCTTCACACTGGCATGGATCATCGGGCGTGTCCACTGTATATGAAGTACTGGGGGAGAGGGAAAGCCATGTTGACGAAAGGTTGAGAAGCATCAACAGTACAAATCATTTGAGGATAAAATAGGGACGACATGACAAAGAGGGAGAGAGAGAGATGGGGTGGTAGGAAGTGGTGGGAGAAGTACATCCTCCATGAAGTATATAATCTAGACCAAGTATTGTACACACGTGTGTGTAGGCATATGGGTACATGTGTGTATGTGTATAGGCACATATGTATACATACATATGCAGAGGCACGTATATACAACTTAACTCACGTGCACACACACACATACCCACGCACACACAGTATCATCACCGTGTCACCCTCGTCATCATTTTCAAAAGTATAGTAAATGTCCATGGGCAGAACATTACTCTGGTCAGGGAGATGTACGGAGCCAAGCGCCTGTGTTGATACAAACTGTTCGTCAAGATCAGGTCGAAATAACCCAGAGATATCAGATTTCAGCCCATATCCACAAGTTCTGTAGGATTGAACTGAAACAGCGTGAATATTGTTTCATGTTTTAACCATACAAAACAGAAAGAGATGTCTCACTTGCAAAGTTAGGGGGGAAAAAACGATACATTGTCTCCACAACTTTTCAGTTTTCTCTCAAGATCTGTTTGTAATGAGTATTATATGCTGCTCCACAGGTCCTACTTCTATATGCTGCACAGAACACTCCTTCACTTGACAAACATTTTATGATGAGATGAAAACTTTGTGGAGACAGTCTAGTATTTTAGATTTCACAGTTTGACAGTTCTGCTAGAACTAACCTTGGTTACTTTTTCAGAAGTCAACTAAGTCTCCGGGAAAAACACACCAAACACCTTTCAGACCTGCGGTCCTACTATGAGGCAGAAATCCAGGACCTGCGCCACAAGTTGAGCACCGCATCCGAAACGCCCCTGTATTCCTCGGCAGCAGCCTCTGTTGGTAAAGCGTCAGCAAGGGAGAGAATTCTGCAGGAAGAGAACCAAATGTTGCGACTACAACTCAGGGACTTGCAAGATTCTCTGGATGATTCTCAAATGTGAGTGAGATTTTCAGTCTATTCCAGTCTTTCATTTTTCAATAAAATGGTGGATTGTTTCATATCAGCTTGAGAGTTTATGGGTATGCCTGTGACCAAAATGTACAGTATTTTCAAGATCATCTCAGCTGTATGACGGTGGGTCTTTACCAAATTTGGGTCAAAGATGTAAATTGTTGAGAAGTTGTAAGTGCATGAGTTTGGAGGTCCTGACTCCAAGTTCAAGATTCAGAAGTAAAGAAAGCCTTATGATAAACATTTTAAGAAGTGTATAAACAGCACTTTCTAGGCAACTTCTGACAATATGTACATTCTCTTTTCTCCATTATGACAGTCTGTATTGCCCTTGCTTCATGTCAAGTTTTATTTTATCTGACGCCTCTTCAAAATTGCCGTGACTTTGAGAAGTACAAAGTCAAGATTTTCTGTCATAATTCCTATATGAAAAGAAAGATTAGCTTGACCCTCTTGATTTTTTTTAGACATTTACAAATAGATTCTGTCATTAAGATTGTTTTAATAATGCTACCAATTTTGAAGAACAAGGTCTCCCAACAGTGTAAAAATCGCTACTCACAGTTCCGTAGCTTTCGATGGCGTTCTCGCCATCTTCGTCAGCGCTCTAATGCTGTCTGCGTGAATCTCTACTCAGATCTCGCGAACATGGGATGAACCCAGTTCACGAGATCGAATCAGAGAATGGTACACCGGGGGCAGGGTGTAACGGCCCCGGTCCCTGTTGAGCGGGGGGTTGGTGGCTGCGATGTAGATGGCCTCCTTGACTCCTCGCTGGAACCACTTATTTTCTCTGTCCAGGATGTTGACATTGTCCGCACTGAATTGATGTTTTTCGGCGTGTAGGTGAGCTCCTACTGGAGAAGAGTCCCTCTTGTGTTCTGTTAGTCTCTTCTGAAGGGGGCGTTCAGTTTCAACCGACATAATGTTGGTTACAGTCCTGGCAGTCTATTCTGTATATAATGCCAGCTTTGTCGAGTTTGCTGGTTTTGTCCTTGGGGGTGACCAGCTGGCTGCGTATGGTGTTGGAAGGTTTGGAATGTACAGCCACCCCCAGTTTTCTGATCTTTCTGGACAGAGCGTCACTCACACCTCCTACGTATGGGATGGTGATGTGTCCCTTGCGCTGGTGTTGTTTCACTGGCTGTTGGGATGCGGTGTTGGATTTCCTGCCTCCCGGGCTGTTCCAGGCCCACTTTTTGTAGCCCGAGATGGTGAGCACTTTTTTCAGGTGGTTTGTCTCCTTGTCTTTTGCCTCTTGGGTACTGCATATGGTGTTAGCTCTGTGGGTAAGGGTTCGAATCACTCCCAGTTTGTGTTCAAGGGGCTGGTGGCTGTCGAACTGTAAATATTGGTCCGTATGAGTTGGTTTACGGTAGACCGAGAAGGATAGAATGCCATCAGTTCTGGTGATGAGGGTGTCCAGCATGGCTATGGAGTTGTTCTGTTCCACTTCCCTCGTGAATTTGATGGCTGGGTGTTGGTTGTTCAGATGTTCTGTGAACTGTTCGACCAGTTGCTGGGGGAGGATAGTCATGGTGTCGTCTACGTAGCGCCCCCAGTATCGTGGTGGGGAGTGGAAAGAAGCCAATGCTTTCTCTTCAAAATCCTCCATGAACAGGTTGGCTACTATTGGGCTTACTGGGGAGCCCATGGCTGCTCCTTCTTTTTGTTGGTAGAATTCACCTTGGAAGGTGAAGTAGGTGGTGGTGAGTCAGCAGGACAAGAGTTCACATACGTCGTCCACTGTGAGAGATGTACGTTGGTGGAGGGTTTGGTCGTTTTGTAACCTTCGGCGTATGATCTCTATGCTTTCTTTCACTGGTACGCTGGTAAATAGGGCAGAGACATCATATGACACAAGGAGTTCATCATGATTGTTGTTTCTATAAATGACATTGTGTTTAGCTATTGTTAACAAGTTCACAAGAAGTTAAATAGAAATACCTGGAGGGTGAGGATGAGACCCAGAGTACCAATGCCCTGTCACTCCCCAGGTAGTTACCTCCCAAATGTCCAGTGCCACTCAATAGCCATTTCATCAAGCAGATGGAGGCTGTCCATGTGTTGTATGACCCATTTGGACCCAATCATCAGTTACTTTGTCTACAAACCGAATGGCAAGGTGGGGTGATGACAGACCCCAGGACATAGCCACATAACGCACACCAACTTGGTCCAGCCCAGCCTCCGGGCAAAGAGAGAATGGAAGAGCCCTCTCTCGCCCCACTCTGGCCTTCATCTCTCTTTCAGCAAGTCCGCCCTGCCACCAGCTCACATAGTTGCCAGCTCTTTCCCCTTAGTCTTGACAGTTAGCAGTCAGAAACTCCCAACATTGCCTCACTTCAACCACAGGGGTTGTTTAAACAGCAGCAAAAGTGGCAAGGCAGGATGCTGCAGACACAGCTTATTTTGTTGTTCAGCAATGTCTGACATGCCCCGAATGGGATTCCAGGTTTGCCATCTTCCAAGCAGCCAGCGGGTCTTTCCCTGCAGTCATCAGGCCTGATTCCCTGAAGCCAATGACCAAGCCACAAGCTGAAGTTCACAAAACACCACAAGGGTGCGGATGGACCCAGACCACCAATGGCACTCCACTCTCTGGATAATCACCTCCCAATCTCCGTATGCCGCTTGATAGTCATTTCATCAGGCAGAGGGGGGCTGTCCATGTGTTGCATGACTCATTCAGATCTAGTCATCAGTTACCTCATTTACAAACTGAATGACAAGGTGGTAAAATAAATTGAGCTATTGAGGTGAAAGTCTCCAGCAACCTGTCCCTCAATTTAGAACTCAACATCAGACACTGAAAGCTGCTGTTGCCATGGACAAGCTGTCTAAGACAGTGTAGGAAAATAACAAGATCACCGAGATTAGACCATACAGAGCATCTGTACTGAGTACCTTTCTCTAGGATAGCGAGAGCTGGATAACCTATGTGCACCAAGAGCACCACCTCTGTAGCTTCCATCTGTGTTGGCTGCACCAAGAACTGCTGCTGAAAAATCTGTTTGTTCAGCCTCAACTGACACTGTTCCATATCAAACCAAGTCCGCAGTCAAGCACAGCCATTGTCTGATCAGATAGAGACATCATGTTATTTTCATAATACTTGTTCTCTTGTTGCAGATACAGCCGAGACTTGGAACAGAAATTACAGGGCCTTGATAGAAGAGCAGTGAGTTCTTATCATATTTCTTATTCTTAATAGAAAAGGACACTGTATAGCATTTTGTGAAGCCCACAGTACTGTACAGTTGCTGATAGACAGGCAACTACTGGGGTGGTGCCCTAATGGCTAAAGCATCCACCAAGAATGCTGGAGAAAGATGAAGGGCCTTGGTTTGAGACCTGGTTGGATTCCACCTCCCCCTCCACTAAACCTTGAGTGATGGTCTGGATGCCAGTCTTCAGAATGAGAACATCAACAAAGATCTAGCATGCGCCCAGTTGATATAAATTAACATTTCTTTAAAAAAAATCTTTCCTGATTGGTAAACAGAACAAACGGTTATAATTAAACATGCACATTCTCAGGCCATAGCCAGCTATAGCCATAGTTAGGAGTAAAAGACATACTGGTCTGGTTGATATAAATGTAGAGCCCCTGCCTTCCAGTCTGACTTCAGCACAAGTTTGCAAAGATCCAAATCATGCCTGAGAAAATTGTGATATAACTACTCATCCAGTGCCCAGTCCACCCGGATATAAAGGGGTACTTGTTCCTCTTCAGGTTTAGGTTAGGTAAAGCAGTAAGCATTCTTACCAACAAATGCCTATCAGTTAACATCAGGAAGAGAGTTCTTGAGATGTTGTATGGAACCGATACTGTTGTATGGTTGTGAGGCGTGGACAGTCAACAGGCAAAGTCAGAACAAAATTGAGGCAGCTTAAATGTGGTTTCTAAGAACATTGAGAGTTCCATGGACAGCAAAGAAAACAAATGAGACAGTCTTGAAGGAGGCAGACACAAGAAGATCATTCATAAGGAAGACTAGGAAAAGACAAGAAACATTTATAGGCCATTTTATGAGGAAAGGGGAATTACAGCACCTGGTCACAACAGGAAAGCTGGAGGGAAAGAGAACACCATGTAGACTCAGGGAGAAAATATTGGACGGACTTGCAGGGTGGCTGAGGACAGAGAGGGTAGATGTACATGCAGCGACAAGGGATAAATTTGTATGAAGGGCCATGATTGCCAACACCATGCGGCAGAACACATGATGTTGATGATGATGATGATGAAAGCAGTAAGGAAGAGGAATGGGACATGCTGTAATCTGAGAATGATGATGTCTTTATCACTTCACTGCCTACAGGAACTAGTGCAGGGCATGGGACTGCCCTCACCTTATTTTTTACACTTAAAACATTGTTTTAATTCATTTAGTAATCCTGAAAAGAAACATTAACTTTTATATAATGCACAAGCTCCCAGGAGCCATTGCCGAAAAAGTTCCTACCACACCCCTGATGCTGGTAAGGCAGCAGTACTCTTAGCTGAAGAGGCCATACAGTGCCAGTGAAGTTTTGAAAAATTCTGTCATCTTTTACTGTATGGTCTCTCAGGAAAAACTATCAGTATTAAAATGGAATGTTTTACCTAAGGAACAGAATCAGTTTTGTCGGTGGATCTTTACACTTGATATCCTGAATGATAACGGAACAGAGAGACCAGCATCAGGTCTGCACTTTTTTCCTTGACAAAATGTTTTTTTTTGGCGAAGGAATGTGTCTAGGTATTAGAAATCATTTGCGTTGATTGCTGTGATTGGGGTGCGCATGTGTGTGTGTGTATTGTGTATGTATGTGTGTGTGTGTATGTATGTGTTTGTCTCTGTGTGTGTGTGTGCACACATTAATATGTGTGTATGCTTGTGTGAGTGTGTGTATGTTTGTGTGAGTTGTGTTAATGTGTTGTTATGTGTGTGTTTTTTTAGTGTGTGAAAGAGAGAGAGATATATATACTGGCACAGAAAGAGACAGAGTGAGAGACAGTGAGATGTCAGAGGCTTTTCGATACTCCCACACAGTTATCATGGAGACTTAAAAATGCTTCAGGTTTATGCTGTGTTACCTGTGTAGTTCTGGTCACAACAGTGCTCATAAGTTTTTTAAATTTTTGATTTGGAAATAGTCTGCCTGCAAAGATTACTTTTAGAACTTTGAAGTAATGTCAAATACTTCACCACTAACCGTTTACCAGTAGCTGTAAAATCAAATAAAAAGTGGTAAAAATAGTGCTTCAGCAGGGAAGTAAACATACACCAACAGCTTGGCAGTTAGGAGTTTTTCATGTTGCATGCTAGCCATCATGAAAGAACACATCCACACAACACACTACATGCATGCATGCATGCACGCACGCTTACACACAGGTACACACACACACACACACACACAATACACATGCACACATGCAACACACACACACACACACGCTTACACACACATACACACACACACAATACACATGCAACACACACACACACAACACACACACACACACACACACACATATCAATCCACACAACACACACAACACACCACGCACGCACACACACACACACACACATATCAATCCACACAACACACACACACACGCACACATCCATCCACACACACCCATCCACACAACACACACACACACATACACACACACACACATACACACACACACACATCACACAACACACACACACCACACACACACACACACACACACACACACACACACACACACACAGAGAGAGAACACACTCATTCTCCTCCCCCTCACAGAACCACACTCATGCGTAACCCATCTTCCTAAACACCCCCCCCCCCCATCCTTCCTAAACACATCCCCCCCCCCCCCCATCCTTCCTCCCCCAACACACGCAGGTAGTCTACACACAGTTTTTCTCTTGAACAGACTGATTATGCAGAGCGCTATGAGAAATCACAGAACAATGTCCTGAAACTGAAAAATCGCCTGGAAGAGCTGCATTCCTATGCCAAAGATCGAGAGTCTGTGTTGGAACAAGCCCAGTCCAATGAACGTCGACAGGCCTCAGCTTTACAGGAGCTTTACAAAGTGAGACCATGTTTTTTTGGTTTTTTGTTGTTGTTTTTTTACCTTTTTGTTATGCATTTATTGTCACAAATACAAAAATTGTATTCCACAATTCTGTTTATTGAAGGCATTTTTGGAAAACTCTACAAAGCTGATGAATAAAAAAAGTGTCTTTAATGATTACAAAAGATTTCAATCTGACTTTGTTCTTTTTTAGACATTATTTGAAATTGTATGATCTGATGACCCTGTTTCATTGTAATTTTTGCTGTTTTCTATTTGTTTCCTATGTTTCTTGTAGAAAACATATACGTATGTCAGATTGGATACATCTGCATGATGATGTTGTTAAGATATGTATATACATGCATGCATCGTAATTGTGTGTACATGGGTGCCACTCTTCCGTCTGGGTGACGGAAATCCGTTTTCTCGGCAAGGCCCCAGACGGAAATTCCGTTTTTTTCATTTCGTTATTCAAAAAAAAAAAGTTTGGGGGAAAAAACCAGTTGAATCGGCGGTATTATGACCGAAACATCACTGTAGCAGACGAACCAGAAATGAGGAAGCGCTCTCTATCATTGAAGACAACACAGGTCCAGCGATCTTTGTTAGGCTACACACATCACTTACGTCGTGCCATTGTGCTGCTAGTGCCTTCAAGCGAAAAAGTTTTCCAGTTAGCCTGATTTTCCGTTTTTTCAGATTTTCAAAGTGTCACCCTTGTGTGTATGTCTGTATTGTTTCTGTATCATCTTTGCATTTAACGTTTAACTTGTAATAGAGGCGTGGACAGAGATCGATAACTTACTGTTTAATATAGGGTTACATCTGTCATGGTGCGGCACAGTATATGCGGCCTTATGGAGAGTTCCAGACAATACAAATCACAGAATTTTGTCTCTTTATATATGTCTCTGACACTGATCAACTATCACCAAATGCTCTTTTTCTCTTTCTGAATGTATTTGCAGGCTAAAGAAGGACAAGAAGAAACAGCAAGGAGAGACAATGCAGCACTGAAAAGGGTAACGTTCCATTATTTTCTTTACATTATTTAAGATTAAGAATGGTGCAGAGATAGAGCATTTGCTTTCCAGTTTGTCAGCGAGGGTTTGCATGGTGTAAGTCATGCCCATAGAACTTTATATTTGTTGCTTCCAGTCTCCTGAGATATGAAATGGTTATCTGATTGTCTTCTAAATTATGAAAGACAAAGCAGCAACAGAGAGGAGATGGGCACCACTCTCATGATGCTGGCCCCAAGAAAAGTAGAGGTCTCTACCACGTCACTCCCATATGACTTCAGGGTTATGGGTCAGCCTTTGATTTTAACTTTTGAAACTTTTTAAGATTCTTCTTTTCTTCTTATTCTTCTTTCTTAAACCTTTCAGTGCCGACATGTAGATAAAGAAGTTACTCCCCATCTGCCAAGGAATTTTGAACATTTTGACTCAAATTTTATTTAAAAAAAGATGTCTTCATCCAGCCATGAAAAACTTATGAACTGGTTTTTTGTTTTGTTGTGTTCATTGTACTTAACCCAATCAAGTTAAATCAAAAGCAAAGAGAAAAAAACAAACTTTGCAGTCCCTTTCAGGATCATTCAGTCTGTTTTGTACAATTGTAGAGTACCAGTTAGGCTAATTAGGACCATAAACCATGGTCCCATTTGCACTATTCGCTTCGTATATAACTGAACCCATTGCTAATTAGGACCATAAACCAAAGTTCCATTTGCACCATTCACTTCACACACAGATGAACCCATAGCTAATTAGGACCATAAACCAAAGTCCCATTTGCACCATTTACTTCACATTTAAAGGAACCCATTGCTAATCAGGACCATAAACCAAAGTCCCATTTACACCATTTACTTTGTGCATAACTGAAACCATGGCTGTGAAAGAGTTATCCTGGCAAAAGTGTGTAGTAAAACTGTACTGTCAGAGGGGAACAAAAAAAAAACCACTTGCAGACAGTGAAAAAAGGGTGGCGCTACACTGTGGTGATGTGTTGTACCTGTGGAGAGCAACACCAGTTGGACATCAATAACCTGTTGTGACAGAACAGAAATGAATACTGTACAATATAAGAATGTATGTTGTGTGAATGCATGTTCGTGAATGTTGTATGTCCATATGCGTTCTAGCTATATCTGTCTGCAATTACCTGGTAGGCCTTTTAACCTTTCAACTCCTGCACTCTGTCCATCAGCATCCTGCTTTGTCAACCACGCTAGGAAAGCAAAAACTTAACCCTTCGACTGCCTCACTCTGTCCTCCATCTTCCAGCGGGAAAGTGGTGGATAGGGTGAAGCAGTTATAGAGATAAGTTTTTGCAGTTGGTGGATAGGGTGCGGGGGTCAGAGGGTTAAGCCTGCACAAAACCCTGTACACTGGGAAGATCTTGACATGGGAAGGGGAGGGAAGGATCTATGACATGCAAAACCAACACCACCACAATGATCGAAGCATTACAGTGGGCAGTGAATGGGACATTTTTGTGTGTGTGTGTGTGTACATATTCAAGTGTGTGTGTACCAACCATAAAACTTTTGTTCTCATTTACAGCTGCTTGGGCAGTGAACAAGCTTTTTTTATGTCTGTGTGTGTGTACATAATTATGCAAGTGTGTGTGTGTGTGTACAGACCATAATACTTTTGTTTTCATTTATCGTTACTTGGGCAATGAACAAGCTTTTTTTTATGTCTGTGTATTTGTACATAATTATGCAAGTGTGTGTGTATGTGTGTGTGTGTGTGTGTGTGCATGTGTGTATACAAACTATAATCCTTTCGTTCTCATTTACAGCTACTGGACAAGTATGAACTCCTGGAGAAAGACTACAATGCTTTAAAGGTAAAGAAAATAATGTGATAATAGTAAAGATATTTGAACTACTGTACAACAGTGAGTGCTACCTGGCAAATATCTCACATGTGCTTGAACCTCTCTTGTTCATTTAGAACCAAAAACAAAGCCAAATTTAACCTCATAATCATCGCCAGAGTTACTGCCAACAAGAGTCCGTACTTGTCAATCTCACATTCAGTCCTAGTCTCACCATTTTTGTACAAAAACTTGTAGAAACCAATTGAAGAACAGCAAAATGGCGACCATGTGAAAGGAAGAAGGCAGAGGCCACGCAGAAGAAGCCTTCTGATTGGTCAATTTGTATTCGCGTTATATATCAGATAGCATTCAGAGGGAGATACGAATGAGGCTCATTGTGTTTGGACAGTAAAACCACGATCGTGGCTTGGCGTGCAAAGTTGGTTAAAAGATTGAGATTTTGCAATCTTCCATGTCAGCATACATGTAGACCAGCTAATTTGTTAATGTATGTATGCACACAGAGCATCGAGTTCACACAGTAAATATCCTGTTGGTCATGTCTGTTGAAACAAATATCTAGTAGTCAAACCCATTGAAGACAGGTTATGTAGACTCTGCAGCAGCACACTGCCTGCATAGTATGAACCAAACATGCACAAATGCATCTAAAGGAGAAAAAGAAAGAAAAAAGAAAGGAGAAAAAAAAAGAGAAAAATATCAGCAGTGACAACTATCATCAGTGACAACTAAACAGCAAATATAACAACACTAAAATTTAATCTTTTGAAAATTGCATAATAATCTTTTTGATATAGAGGCTGATTTTTTTCTCTTGCCATTTCAGGAAACGTCTGCAGATTTTGAGCAGAAACTGTTCGATTCACGTTCAGAAGCTGTTCAGTTGAACAAGTAAGTGGATCAGTTCAGACAGTTTTCTCTGTCTGTTTCTCTCTCTCCTCTCTCCCGTCCTCATAACTGAAGAGTTACCAGCTAGATTACCCCCATGGGGATGCCGGGGGCTCTTTCAGTATAAATAGTATCCCCACCTTCTGGAAATTCTGTGCTTGAAATTTCCTCTTTTCTGTCACTCGCTTTGTTTCTTTCTCCCTCCTTTGCTCTCTCTCTCTCATTTTTTCCTATCATTTTCTTCCTTGCTGGTCCATTCACCTGTACGTGTTCGATAAAATCTTTCCTACTTCCTCTTAGGATTGATAATTGGGTACATGTACATTTTTGGCTCTAGGAAAATGAGATGTGCAGAAGCAATGTTAGGTAACTTAGCCCGTTTTTATATGTTTTTGTGTCCTTAGTTATGTTTACATTTGTATTCAGGTATGTTTTTTAAATCCCCTGTGCAATAAATTGGATGGAGTGATCCACACCAGGAGCTTCTCTTTAAATCATGTGCACGAATGCATTGATATGTGTACTTCATTTTCTTTTCCTTTTTCATTCCTGACAAGTATTGTGTGTGTTATGAAACGGTTATACCCCTGATATGGCTGTACGCACTCGGCTGGGCTTTAAACAAAAATAACAATAAAAGTAATCTGCCAGACTGGTGTATCACAAAAGGAAATAAAGAAGGCAGGGTCACCTTTCTGGTTAGTAACCCAGTTATTATTAATCCCCACCCTCTTCCCACTTCTCCCACTCATGCATCTTAAAAAATACATGCACACTTGTAAATAACGGTCATCAAAAAGCTGGTCATGGTTGCAATTCACTACCCATCAAAGATGTTGTAAGCAGACTGTGCAGCTGTATAATGCCTGCACAGTGCGAGTATAACAGCCAGAGTAAACTGTATACATGCAATTGAGACAACAATGCACTCAAAACACACAAGAAAATATGAACAAAAACAAGTACACAAATGACTGTTTAATTGCTTGGCAAGCTTATTGTGTTTTTGTTTCCCAGTTTGAAATCTTGTTAAATTAGCGCTGATGTATGTTAGATGCCTTTTAGTGATGAGAAGACTTGATCCTTGCTATAGTCTGGTTTTTCGTAGAGTTGTCATTTACTCTTCACCTCTGCATGAGGCCATTATTGGGATGAGTTAGTGAGGTTTTTGTGGTGTTCACCATCTGATGTCAGTGAGGTTTTTGTGGTGTTCTCCATCTGTATGAGGTTTTGTTCCATCGTAGTGAGGTTTTTGTGGTGTTCACCATCTGATGTCAGTGAGGTTTTTGTGGTGTTCTCCATCTGATGTCAGTGAGGTTTTTGTGGTGTTCTCCATCTGATGTCAGTGAGGTTTTTGTGGTGTTCTCCATCTGATGTCAGTGAGGTTTTTTGTTTTGGTTTGTTGTTCTCCATCTGATGTGTGAGGTTTTTGTGGTGTTCCCATCTGCTGTTAGTGAGTTTTTGTGGTGTTCTCCATCTGATGTAGTAGGTTTTTGTGGTGTTCTCCATCTGTGTTAGTGAGGTTTTTGTGGTGTTCTCCATCTGATGTTAGTGAGGTTTTTGTGGTGTTCTCCATCTGATGTTAGTGAGGTTTTTGTGGTGTTCTCCATCTGTGTTAGTGAGGTTTTTGTGTGTTCTCCATCTGTGTTAGTGAGTTTTTGTGGTGTTCTCCATCTGATGTTAGTGAGGTTTTTGTGGTGTTCTCCATCTGTAGTTAGTAAGGTTTTTGTGGTGTTCTCCATCTGATGTTAGTGAGGTTTTTGTGGTGTTCTCCATCTGTGTTAGTGAGGTTTTTGTGGTGTTCTCCATCTGATGTTAGTGATGTTTTTGTGGTGTTCTCCATCGTGTTAGTGAGGTTTTTGTGGTGTTCTCCATCTGTGTTAGTGAGGTTTTTGTGGTGTTCTCCATCTGATGTTAGTGAGGTTTTTGTGGTGTTCTCCATCTGATGTTAGTGAGGTTTTTGTGGTGTTCTCCATCTGTGTTAGTGAGGTTTTTGTGGTGTTCTCCATCTGATGTTAGTGAGGTTTTTGTGGTGTTCTCCATCTGATGTTAGTGAGGTTTTTGTGGTGTTCTCCATCTGATGTTAGTGAGGTTTTTGTGTTGTTCTCCATCTGATGTTAGTGAGGTTTTTGTGTGTGTTCTCCATCTGATGTTAGTGAGGTTTTTGTGGTGTTCTCCATCTGATGTTAGTGAGTTTTTGTGGTGTTCTCCATCTGATGTTAGTGAGGTTTTTGTGGTGTTCTCCATCTGATGTTAGTGAGGTTTTTGTGGTGTTCTCCATCTGATGTTAGTGATGTTTTTGTGGTGTTCTCCATCTGATGTTAGTGAGGTTTTTGTGGTGTTCTCCATCTGATGTTAGTGAGTTTTTGTGGTGTTCTCCATCTGATGTTAGTGAGTTTTTGTGGTGTTCTCCATCTGATGTTAGTGAGGTTTTTTGTGTGTTCTCCATCTGATGTTAGTGAGGTTTTTGTGGTGTTCTCCATCTGATGTTAGTGAGTTTTTGTGGTGTTCTCCATCTGTGTTAGTGAGGTTTTTGTGGTGTTCTCCATCTGATGTTAGTGAGGTTTTTGTGGTGTTCTCCATCTGTGTTAGTGAGTTTTTGTGGTGTTCTCCATCTGATGTTAGTGAGGTTTTTGTGGTGTTCCATCTGTGTTAGTGAGGTTTTTGTGGTGTTCTCCATCTGATGTTAGTGAGGTTTTTGTGTGTGTTCTCCATCTGATGTTAGTGAGGTTTTTGTGGTGTTCTCCATCTGATGTTAGTGAGGTTTTTGTGGTGTTCTCCATCTGTGTTAGTGAGGTTTTTGTGGTGTTCTCCATCTGATGTTAGTGAGGTTTTTGTGGTGTTCTCCATCTGATGTTAGTAGGTTTTTGGGGTGTTCTCCATCTGATGTTAGTGAGGTTTTTGTGTTGTTCTCCATCTGATGTTAGGAGGTTTTTGTGGTGTTCTCTCATCTGATGTTAGTGAGGTTTTGTGGTGTTTCTCCATCTGATGTTAGTGAGGTTTTTGTGGTGTTCTCCATCTGATGTTAGTGAGGTTTTTGGGGTTTGTTCTCCATCTGATGTTAGTGAGGTTTTTGTGGTGTTCTCCATCTGATGTTAGTGAGGTTTTTGTGTTGTTCTCCATCTGATGTTAGTGAGGTTTTTGTGGTGTTCTCCATCTGATGTTAGGAGTTTTTGTGTTGTTCTCCATCTGATGTTAGTGAGGTTTTTGTGGTGTTCTCCATCTGATGTTAGGAGGTTTTTGTGGTGTTCTCCATCTGATGTTAGTGAGGTTTTTGTGTGTTCTCCATCTGTGTTAGTGAGGTTTTTGTGGTGTTCTCCATCTGATGTTAGTGAGGTTTTTGTGGTGTTCTCCATCTGATGTTAGTGAGGTTTTTGTGGTGTTCTCCATCTGATGTTAGTGAGGTTTTTGTGGTGTTCTCCATCTGTGTTAGTAGGTTTTTGTGGTGTTCTCCATCTGTGTTAGTGAGGTTTTTGTGGTGTTCTCCATCTGATGTTAGTGAGGTTTTTGTTTCTCCTCTGTTAGTGGTGTGGTTCTCCATCTGATGTTAGTGAGGTTTTTGTGGTGTTCTCCATCTGTTGTAGGTTTTTGGTGTTCTCATCTGTGTAGGAGGTTTTGTGTCTCCATCTGTAGTTAGAGGTTTTTGTGGTGTTCTCCATCTGATGTTAGGAGGTTTTTGTGGTGTTCTCCATCTGATGTTAGGAGGTTTTTGTGGTGTTCTCCATCTGATGTTAGTGAGGTTTTTTTGTGGTGTTCTCCATCTGATGTTAGTGAGGTTTTTGTGTTGTTCTCCATCTGATGTTAGTGAGGTTTTTGTGGTGTTCTCCATCTGATGTTAGTGAGGTTTTTGTGGTGTTCTCCATCTGATGTTAGTGAGGTTTTTGTGGTGTTCTCCATCTGATGTTAGTGGTTTTTCGTGGTGTTCTCCATCTGATGTTAGATTTTTGGTGTTTCATTGATTTAGTGTGTTGTGTGTTCTCCATCTGATGTTAGTAGAGTTTTTTGTGGTGTTCTCCATCTGATGTTAGTGAGGTTTTGTGGTGTTCTCCATCTGTATGTTAGTGAGGTTTTTGTGGTGTTCTCCATCTGATGTTAGTGAGGTTTTTGTGGTGTTCTCCATCTGTAGTTAGTGAGGTTTTCGTGGTGTTCTCCATCTGATGTTAGTGAGGTTTTCGTGGTGTTCTCCATCTGATGTTAGTGAGGTTTTTGTGGTGTTCTCCATCTGTAGTTAGTGAGGTTTTTGTGGTGTTCTCCATCTGATGTTAGTGAGGTTTTTGTGGTGTTCTCCATCTGTAGTTTAGTGAGGTTTTTGTGGTGTTTCTCCATCTGATGTTAGTAGGTTTTTGTGGTGTTCTCCATCTGATGTTAGTGAGGTTTTTGTGGTGTTCTCCATCTGATGTTAGTAAGGTTTTTGTGGTGTTTCCCATCTGTAGTTAGTAAGTTTTTGTGGTGTTCTCCATCTGATGTTAGTGAGGTTTTTGTGGTGTTCTCCATCTGATGTTAGTGAGTTTTTGTGGTGTTCTCCATCTATGTTAGAGGTTTTCGTGTGTTCTCCATCTGATGTTAGTGAGTGTTTTTGTGTGTTCTCCATCTGATGTTAGTGAGGTTTTTGTGGTGTTCTCCATCTGATGTTAGTGAGGTTTTCGTGTGTGTCTCCATCTGTAGTTAGTGAGGTTTTTGTGGTGTTCTCCATCTGATGTTAGTGAGGTTTTTGTGGTGTTCCCATCTGATGTTAGTGAGTTTTTGTGGTGTTCTCCATCTGATGTTAGTGAGGTTTTCGTGGTGTTCCCATCTGATGTTAGTGAGGTTTTTGTGGTGTTCTCCATCTGTAGTTAGTGAGGTTTTTGTGGTGTTCTCCATCTGATGTTAGTGATGTTTTTGTGGTGTTCTCCATCTGATGTTAGTGAGGTTTTTGTAGTGTTCTCCATCTGTAGTTAGTGAGGTTTTTGTGGTGTTCTCCATCTGATGTTAGTGAGGTTTTTGTGGTGTTCTCCATCTGATGTTAGTGAGGTTTTTGTGGTGTTCTCCATCTGATGTTAGTGAGGTTTTTGTAGTGTTCTCCATCTGATGTTAGTGAGGTTTTTGTGGTGTTCTCCATCTGATGTTAGGAGGTTTTTGTGGTGTTCTCCATCTGTAGTTAGTAAGGTTTTCGTGGTGTTCTCCATCTGATGTTAGTGATGTTTTTGTGGTGTTCTCCATCTGATGTCAGTGAGTTTTATTTTGTGGTAGGTTGATGTTCCTTGACTCTAGCATTGGCTGTCTGTTCCGTGTCGCCATCACCGTAATCATCACAAGTCAGGTGGTAAACCATTGCACACACCTGTCAGTTTCTGTTTTGTCCTTGGGGTGCCCTTCTTATGAAAAAGGGACCTGTGGTAAGGATCAGCTCATTTCTTACCCAGGGAGAAAATATTGGACGGACTTGTAGGCTGGCTGAGGACAGAGAGGGTGAAGATGTGCTTGCAGCAACAAGGGATAGATACATATGGAGGGCCATGATTGCCGACGCCATGCGGTAGGACACATGATGATGATGATGATGGGGTGGCTGTCAGGTATCATCCTAAATACCCTGACATCATACTGATGATTTTGCAGGGTGATCGCTCAGCTGGAGCTGGAGAACAAACGTCTGACGCATGACAACGACAACATGAGACATCGATTGTCTGTCAGTGGCAGGTAAATTAACTTTCGCTTCAGTCTAGAAATAATAGCCTAACTTCCTCCTTGGGCCTATTTGGGGAGAGAAAGGGCTGGGGGAGGGGTTTGGAATGAACATAGGGTGTGTGCGCGCATGCACGCACGCACACACGCACACACACAGACAGTGAAATAGTAAAATCACTAACTGTTGATCATTTACCTGTACTTGATGCAGTGGGGGTTTTTTTGTTTTTTGTTTTCTTAGTGTTTTTTTTGTTTTGTTTTTTGGTTACTTGTTTGTCTTATAGCCCTGATTGGGTTCTCATGACCTGTACATGTTGAGTTTGACACCTGAAAAAAATTGGGGTGGTGGGGTAGATGAGCTGTGACATACCAGTAGTGATTTCTTGTGTATCAGCAAATTCTGAGTGCATGGAGACCATTTTCAGCCTCCTGTCTTTAACCCCATTGGCACGATGCAGAATCAAAATTGTACTGTAAGACAATGGCGTAAAATTACAGGAGCCAACTTGTCAACGGGTACTAAATGTTTTCAGTATTTGCTGCCCCCATGTAAACATTTCCTAGAAAAGTATACATACATTTAGGAAGGAGAAATCCTGAACTGCGCAATGAAAGTAAACGCCTGTTTGCAGGAGAAAGTGAAATCATGGCTTCATTTGTATCTCCCGCTGAATACTGTCTGATCTCTAAAGCGAATACAAACTGACCAATCAGAAGGCTTCTTTTGCATGGCCTCTGCCTTCCTCCTTTCAAACAGTTGCCATTTTGCCGTTCTTTGATTGATTTCTACAAATTTTTTCACAAAAATAAGTGAGATTGGGATTGATGTTCAGGTTGACAAGTTGGGACTTTTGTTGACAGTAAATCTGGCAATGATTACGAGGTAAATACGGCTTTGTTTTTGGTTCTAAATGAACAAGAGAGGTTCGAGCACATGATGAAGGGTATTTTTAGCACGTCGGTCATTGATGGATTGTGGGTTGTCGTTCAGTTTGGTTTGTTTACATAGTACTTCTCATCGCACATGTGTGGAGGTGTTTTTGATTTTAACACTCTGTCATTTCACTTTCTCTTGCAAACAGGCTTTTATTTTACTTTTATTGTGTAGTTCAGGATTTCTTCTTTGTAAATATATGTGTACTTTTCTAGAAATGTTTATATGAGAGCAGCAAAAATTAAAAAACAATTTGTACCTGTTGACAAGTTGGCTGCCATAATTATAATTCGTGCCAAGGGAGTCAAGGGAAAAAAGGTGAAAGAGAGAGAGAATAATGCATGTAGGAAATGACAGTAACTGATCTCAAAGAAAGGTAATTCTGTATAGAGCGGTGTCCTTCCCACCCTATCTTGCAACTCTGAAACACATACTGCATATTTTCAACAATATATTTGTTGCTTGATGATATTATTGATTAATGGTTAGAAAATTTGATGTGCATGTGTTTTAATTGACCTTGCTTGCATTCTGTAAATGATTAAACACATGCATGTGCATATGTATGTGTGTGCTTTTCTGTCTTAATAGACCTTACGTGCTCACTCTAACTTAGAAAATGTTGACTTCAGATTTACAAGTGTTTCTTTGTGTTCATAAGTGAAACCTAATTTTCATCATGGTATTAAATTTTGAGTGCATGTTTCATAGTTTTAGAAAATGTTAAACATTAGGTTTATCATGTTTTGTATTTTATAACTTTGAAAATTGTAAAATTCTGAAAAAAATTCTGAAAAAATGTAAAACTTTAATTTTATATAGTAGAGTTTTATTGTACTTCATTTCATGATTTTAAAAAATGTTGAATATTTAATGTTAAATTGTAGGTTTATGAAATGTGATTTCATTTGTGCATTTCATGTTTTAGAAAAGCATTAAACTGCAGATTTATGGTGAGCAATTTAGCGTATATCTTATAGTCACAACAAATATTTAAATTTTAGGTGTGTGATGGAAGGGGAAAGTTGTTGTTCGTGTGTTCCAGAGTTTTTAAAAAGAATATTCAACTCTGCATTCACAACTTGCAACTGTGTTCTGTACAGTTTGCCGATATCCAGAATGGATCTGGCGGAAACTCAGGCATCGTCACAGTCACGGCTGAATTATGGCAACCTGAATGGGTACGTCACTGCCAGCCAGGCCCTGACACACGATGACACGCAGATTGCTAGGTACCGGTAGTTCTTTTTTTTTTCTTCTTATTTTCTTTTCTGTAAGTTTTTCGGGTTGGTTGTATCGGAGTTTGGATTTGTTTGTTTATCTTTCTACTTTGTTTATAGCCGAGGCTTAATTTGTTTGTTTGTTTATCTTTCTTCTCTTTCTGTCTGTCTTGTCTGTCTGTCTCTCTCTCTCTCTCTCTCTCTCTCTCTCTCTCTCTCTCTCTCTCTCTCTCTCTCTCTCTCTCTCTCTCTCTCTCAAATCAGTAACCATCTTTGTAAGTTTTTAACAGACGACAGGATGGCTGACTCAGTTAAAGACCAGAATTGGAATCTTGAGAAGTTGATTTCAGTCCTCACAACATAAAAATGGACCTGTTGGCTGCTCATGTTTGGCTGCAATGTTTCATAAGTTTCTCTTCCCTCTTCCCACTCCTCCCCCTTCATTGCAGCTTCTCTTCCATTTAAATTTCATGACCTGCCAGTACGTAGAATATGTGCATACCAGAGGAGACAGCCAAATCATACTGACAAATTTGGATGGAGTACCAGTCACCTTGGTGTAATGGTTATCGCAGCGGACTACTGACTGGAAGGTTATGGGTTGGAATCCCCATCAGTCCCTTCAAAAATCATTATGGGATTTTTCGGCTCTAACTGGCTCCTGCCCAGGGTTGGGCACACTATGGGCTCATTGAGAAGACTGGGACCACATCATTGAGGGTGTTGCTCAAATCTTCTGACCAGCACCGCAGATGTCTGTATCTCTTGGGCCTGGTTGACGCCAGGATATATTATGATAGTTAATGTAGAGTGCAGCCCTGTCACGCAGTCTCAATGGCAGTCTCAGTCGTAGATGGAACTTCATAGCATCATAGTTATCATTTTCATTGACAACATCATCATCATGACATTGTAAAAACTGTGCCAGCTTCTGTGGCCATTAAGGTGGTGTAGAAAATGGGACAAAAAAAAAAGGTGAGCACAAAGGTAACCTCCCTGAGTGTGATGATCCTAACAAAAATAGATTTAAAAAAAATGAAAATGAAAAAAAGGAATTAAAGCTTGACATCCTGACCGTTTGGCTGTTGAGCATGTTGTTTAATTTATGACATATTGACTGACAAGATTTTCTGTGTCCTGAACCAGTTGTGTGCTACTTTGTTGTTTTAGCTATAACAACAGAGATGTTTGTTCCAGAGGCAGCATAAGACGTGATGTGACCCCTACCAGGAGAGGGCTGTCTGACGAAGAAGACAGCAGTGACGTGGGTAAGTCGGACTCTCCTCTGCTTCGAGCGGAGCGGGAACTGCGACGACTGCAGCAAACGTTTGGTCGGGGAGAGTTCATCCCGCGACTTCAGCCCAAGAAATACACAGTGCCCGACCCTCTAGGTCCATCTTCCAGCGAGGAGGTCACGATCATTGATGCTTTCTCTTCACCATCAAGAAGCGCCAGTAACTTGTCTGTAGACTCAGGTCCTAAAGATGGACTGAAGAAAGGGAAAAAGACTTCCGTCGCTCAAGCGGCGAAGAGGGACAGGCCTCCCGTCAGTCAGAACAAGCTGCAGGCTGCAAAATCTCCAGGAAAATCCGGTGTCAGTTCTGATGGAATTCTGCCTGCCGGTGTTTCCTCTCCCACGCGCTTCGATGTGGAAATCTTGCAGTCAAGGTCAAGGTCTCCGGCTGCTCACAGCACTGTGGTGAAGAAAGGAAGGACAGGGAGGGATGCGGTGGGAGAAATGCGAGAGGACGCTAAACTGGGGGTCAAGTCTGCATCACGTAAGTTCTTTACCATAATATTGGGCTATAAGATGCACATCCCCGATTTGTAAATAAGTTCCTGAGTGAATGAGACTCAAAAGTGAACTGTGTCAATGAACAAACACTGTTACACTGTAAACAAATTGAAGAAAATGGAAAAAGATTGAAAAATTAAATGAACAGTTAGGCATTTTCGTCTAATCATCTGTAGAACAGAACCTTGTCTATGTTAAAACTGTTTGAGAATGTGATATTTTTCTTCTGCTTCTGTGTTTATTGCTGCAACTTCCTCTTGCGCTCACATGTTTGAGTGGGGTTTGATGTGTGTGGCTGTTTTTTACCCCGCCATATAGGTAGGCAGTCATACTCCATTTTCATGAGTATGCATGTTGGATATTTTCATGTTTCCATAAGCACAGAACACTGTTGTGGCTTACAGAATCTTAACTCACTCACTACATACAATTATGCCCCTTGCCATTCTCCTGTTATGCACCATTTGTATAGGTCATGAGAAATATTCTCATACAAACAAATGAAAACAGAGAGCTTTGAAATTTGGCAGGTTATATATTGAAAGATTGGTGTACAACATGCTGAAATTTCAACTGTCTAACCCTCATGGTTGCAAGTAATGGTGCAAGTAAAATTAGAGAAATTTTCAGGTGAAAAATGTCTTGCAGAATACACAGTCAGGTCAATGTATCAGTTCCTACAGTCACATTTTGAATGAAATTTCATAAAATCCAACTTGCACACACTCCAAGCGCACTGAAGGAAAAGATCGTCTTGAAGAGCGCTGAGATGTTGAGTGTTGTTCGGCCATTTGCTTTTCCGTCGTCTGCTTCACTGCATACCTAGTTGGTTGTGAACTTTGCACTGTCTACACACACACTGCAGAGTACAGTGACCTAATGGCCTAAAACGAGGCTAACAATGACCGAAGAGCCTATTTCTGGCCATTAGTTTCGGATAACAGAAATATTGGAGAAAGTTGGATTTCTCTGACGCTTGTACACAAGCGTTGGTGAGACATGATCGAGAAATCCTGATGCTCGTAGCGAGAGAGTCAAGTGTGTTTTTTTGATGTTCTGAATGTGTGATTAGGTATTCCAAAGTGCTCTTCGCGTGCGGCGAAAGTACGGCAAAGTGCGGTTTTTCGCTGGTTTTCAACTTGCTCGTTCTCAACAAAATGCAGTGTAAGAAATAAAAAACATAGATCATGTTGATCTGTGATCCTTTAAGCTTTGTTTAAAGTCAAAATAAATCAATAAGTGTAACATTTACCGTTTGAAATATGCTTTTGATGATGGGTACTAAATTGCGATTTTGCTGCTGCTGGAACGACAAAATCGGTACGCGGTTTTGACCCCTACCTTGAAAACTCGCCTCGAGGAGATTCGCTGGGTCAGATATCAACAAACCATTTACACAGTCAAAAAGACGACTAAATTTGCTTTCATCCCATGTAAAAAGTTAACTGATAAGCTTCTATTTAGTCGGTCGTTTCGTGCGTTAAAAACTTCCGTCGATGATTTCGCGACCTTACTCAAAACCAATCTCGCCATATTTTCCACTGTGCAAAAGGTCAAGGTTTCAACTTTCAACTTCTGCTATTTGCATACGGATTCAACCACTGGCTATTTTCCTCGAGGACTGAGAACAACGCGACCTATTTTCGCTTTCTCTTAGCGTCTGACGCGCAATGGCGGACACGAGCGAAGACAATTCGGGCGAGCACATGGACGTCAAAGTTTACGTCGACCGCTCCAGCCACGACGAATCAAGCGATCCAACTTATCTAGAGGGTAAGTGAAATATCTTGCAGTTTGTTTACTATTACTTTTCGACATTTTGTTTCCTGATTTTAGAATATAATTGTTTGGAAAGCGCACAACTGCAGCACCCACAGTATCATGAATATGTTAGAAGGTAGGGGTAGGTGACGGTTTGGGGTGCGGTAATTTTACAGAGAGTGAGATCAGGCATATGATTAAAGGAAAATGTTTACAAAAGATTTTTTTAATAATCCATGCCTTTATTATATTTATTTATAATGATGTTAATGAGAGATTAGCGATTTATTGTGGTCACGTGACCAACGTTTTGATCAATCGATAGTCGAATCGGCCGAGTGCCCTCCCTTGGCTTCTTGTTGACTTCACTCGATCTGGTTCAGTGTCGTTCAATAATTTCACAATGTTACACCTTTTTCTTTTCTGCCTTTGTGTAAACTTCCTGAATGGTACCATTGAAACAGATCTGCATGTTTATCAATCCTATTATTTTTAGGCCCAATATTATTATCACCTAGTTCAACAGCTTTAAAAGTATATTATTATTATTAATATTGTTATATTTTTGTTATCGTTATTATTTTACTATCATTATTCATTATTATTTATCATTATTATTATTATCATTATTAGTTTACTATCATTCATTACTATTTATTATCATTACTATTATTGTCATGCTTTGTGAGTTAGGGTAAGGTATTATAATTTTATTTTCAAAGCTGACAATAATACTGGTAGGCTTCTTACAGCTCTACACCGATCTCTCTCTCTCTTGATCCTTTCTCTCTTTGACAGGCAGGGAAGTTAATTGAGCAGGGTACAAAAGTCCTTGTGTTCCTGCATGTTTTATGTTCTTGTTTTTTGGATTTGTTTTTGTTTTGGTCAGTATTTGCCTCTTGCTCTGTATGTATAGGCCTGTTTGTCCCTACAAATGGGATTTTCACATTACGCTACAGGATAGAACAGATAGATGTACTAATACTTTCCCTCTACACTATTTTTCTCACAGATGATCTCTTCATGAGGATGAAGGAGCGATTTCTTAAGACTGGCAGAGGGCGGAGACCTAGTCTTTTGGACAACTTTGACAGCAATGATGATGAACTGCGTCTTAACATGTTTTAATTTCCTGTCACTTGTGAAGGGGAATCACTGATCATAGACACTGACAAGTATTTTTTTACATTTCATTACAACATGTTTTTTGTAAAAAGAGATGATTTCTATCTTTTGTGCTTCCAGTTTAAGTTGAAGGCCAGGACAGTTATCTACTGGTAGAAAGAAACTCTAGGGAGAGCTAGACAACAGAAGGTCTTCAGAGAAGTAACCCCCTTTAGACAAGTGTTTCGGCCCTGAATTCCTTACACTCTCGGGGGCCGGGCCACATCCAGGTCATGACTCCTGGATGCCCTTCTGCTGTTGTCTATTTTTTTTTTTTTTTTTTTCCCACGCCGGGGATCGAACCTGGGCGATTCTGCGCTTCAGAACTGCGGTACCCGGTTTTACCAATGTGCTAACGGGCACACATCATCTGCAGGGAATTTAATCCTTATGAAGTTCACTTTTTTGGTTCCTCCTTGCCCAGATCCAGCTTGAGCTCCTTTCTGCTGCCTCTGCCATCGCTTTAAGGGCTCTAGTCCTCTTCTTCCCAGAAATGGCGAGTTGTTTCATGAGATCATAAGCGGAGGTGCCCACAAACCCTCTTGCCCCGACCTCTATGGCGAAGATTTTGACCCGCAGACCTGCTTTCTTCAGGGTGCTGGCAAGACCGGCATATTTTTCGGTCTTGTAGATATGTGCTTCTTCCATTCTGCTTTCGTATGGCACAGTGAGTTCTATCAGAATCACTTGTTTCGAGGAGTCAGAGTGGAGAGCGATGTCTGGTCTCATGCCTGTCTTGCTGATGACATCTGGGTAATTTCTCCACTCTGGGAGGTCTGCTGTACACTCCCAGTCGACTGCTCCATCCAGAAGACCCTTTGGCAATGTGCTGGTTGTCATAGCCCTTTCGGGCCAGACCTGTTTCCCTCCTGCTTTGTAGAACGTTGTCATAGCAATTGGTGCGTTTGGGGTCATGGTTTTTTCGCTAACCACATCTGTGATCACTTTCAGAACTTGGTTGTGCCTCCATGTATACCTTCCTTGGGCTAGCGCTACTTTGCAAGAGCTTAGGACATGTTCCACTGTTTGTTTCTTCTGACAGAGCGGACATGCTGGGTCGTCTGCTTTCCCCCATTTCACTAAGTTTGCATTCGAGGGGAGCAGGTCATATACAGATTAAGCAACAGTGAAAGGTCAAGACAATGATGTGGAAGCTTTTGATAATGTTCTACACACAGTTAAGGAACAGTTAAAGGTCAAGACATGTTTTAATCATTGTTTAATGATAAAAAAACAAACAAATTAGCATGTAAAAACTATGAAGATGACTTCTTTGAATGAATGTTGTTGATGTACATGTCTTGTTTGATTCGATATGTAAACAAAACGCATTATTTGTTACTATTATCAGCTGACATTTGTTATAATTTTGTCATCTGATTTTTGTTTACAGAAAGATTGAAACCTAATGTCTTGTTTGTTATACTGACAGATCATAAAAAACTGATCATTTTGGTATATGGTACTTTGCAGTAGGATGAATGTGACAGAAGTTACGGAGTCTTGCAAAAACTAGTAAAATACACAATTTTTTTCAAAATAGGTATTTTATCCTTACCCAAATATGGTTTGATTAAACATACAGATGTCTGGGGTTGTTTTACATTGAAAGAGTTTGTCATGCTGAGCAATTTGATATCAAAACCATTTTTGTAACTTTAAAGTGAAAAAAGTTATGGTGCACCAAATATGTGTAAAATTCGCCATTTTTTTCACTGTGACAAATCGGCAAATTTCGCATTTTTGACATCTGATATCTTTTCAACCAGCTTTCAGATGAAGCTGGAAAAAATTAGGGTTAAATTCCTTAATATGTTTATCATATATGATTCATTTCAGTGTCACTGTATTGTATTTCTTAAAGATAATGGAGTTTGAAATTAATGAAAATGGGTCCCTTGCCCAGTTGTTTGGAACGGCGGCGTCCAATTTTGCTATTTTTTGTCATTTTCATAGGTCTGTATTTTTATTGATATGCATTTCTGTCCATATGTTTTTTGCACATCAACTTAACAAGTAAAAACCTCCTCAGAAATGATTTTCTGGACTTGTGTGATTTTATATGTGTTCAAGGCATGTCTCAATGTGGCCTAAAATACCGTGCGAAATTTTTCTAAGTCCAAAAAGAAAGAAAAAAATCATAAAAAATTTATTTTTTATCCCACATTAAAAAATAAAGTATGTATGTGTTCAGAATGAAAATCTGTATTTTCCCAGCTGATTTTTATACAGATAAGTTCAAATTTGAAAATCACTTTGGAATACCTAGTGTGATGTTCTGAATGCGTGATGTTCTGAATGCATGATGTTCTGAATGTGTGATGTTCTGAATGTGTGATGTTCTGAATGTGTGATGTTCTGAATGTGTGTTGTTCTGAATGCGTGATGTTCTGAATGTGTGATGTTCTGAATGTGATGTTCTGAATGTGTGTTGTTCTGAATGTGTGTTGTTCTGAATGTGTGATGTTCTGAATGTGTGTTGTTCTGAATGCGTGATGTTCTGAATGTGTGTTGTTCTGAATGCATGATGTTCTGAATGCATGATGTTCTGAATGTGTGATGTTCTGAATGCATGATGTTCTGAATGTGTGTTGTTCTGAATGTGTGTTGTTCTGAATGTGATGTTCTGAATGTGTGATGTTCTGAATGTGTGATGTTCTGAATGTGTGATGTTCTCAATGTGTGTTGTTCTGAATGCGCGATGTTCTGAATGCGCGATGTTCTGAATGTGATGTTCTGAATGTGTGATGTTCTGAATGTGATGTTCTGAATGTGATGTTCTGAATGTGTGTTGTTCTGAATGTGTGATGTTCTGAATGTGTGATGTTCTGAATGTGTGTTGTTCTGAATGTGATGTTCTGAATGTGTGATGTTCTGAATGGTGTGATGTTCTCAATGTGTGATGTTCTGAATGTGTGATGTTCTGAATGTGTGATGTTCTGAATGTGTGATGTTCTGAATGCGTGATGTTCTGAATGTGTGATGTTCTGAATGTGTGATGTTCTGAATGTGTGATGTTCTGAATGCATGATGTTCTGAATGTGTGATGTTCTGAATGTGTGATGTTCTGAATGTGTGTTGTTCTGAATGTGTGATGTTCTGAATGTGTGTTGTTCTGAATGTGTGATGTTCTGAATGTGTGATGTTCTGAATGCATGATGTTCTGAATGTGTGATGTTCTGAATGTGTGATGTTCTGAATGTGTGATGTGTGATGTTCTGAATGTGTGATGTTCTGAATGTGTGATGTTCTGAATGTGCGTTGTTCTGAATGTGTGATGTTCTGAATGTGTGATGTTCTGAATGTGTGATGTTCTGAATGTGTGTGTTCTGAATGTGATGGTGATGTTCTGAATGTGTGATGTTCTGAATGTGTGATGTTCTGAATGTGTGATGTTCTGAATGTGTGTTGTTCTGAATGTGTGATGTTCTGAATGTGTGATGTTCTGAATGTGTGATGTTCTGAATGCATGATGTTCTGAATGTGTGATGTTCTGAATGTGTGATGTTCTGAATGCATGATGTTCTGAATGTGTGATGTTCTGAATGTGTGATGTTCTGAAGTGTTGAATGTTCTGAATGTGTTGATGTTGTTCTGAATGCATGATGTTCTGAATGTGTGATGTGATGTGTTCTGAATGTGTGATGTTCTGAATGCATGATGTTCTGAATGGTGATGTTCTGAATGTTGATGTTCTGAATGCATGATGTTCTGAATGTGTGATTTCTGATGTGTTGTTCTGAATGCATGTGTTCTGAATGTGTGATGTTCTGAATGTGTGTAAATGTTCTGAATGTAGTGATGTTCTGAATGCATGATGTTCTGAATGTGTGATGTTCTGAATGTGTGATGTTCTGAATGCATGATGTTGTTCTGAATGCATGATGTTCTGAATGTGATTTCTGAATGTGTGATGTTCTGAATGTGTGTGAATGTTTCTGAATGTGTGATGTTCTGAATGAGATGTTCTGAATGTGTGATGTTCTGAATGTGTGTATGTTCTGAATGCAGATGTTGTTCTGAATGTGTGATGTTCTGAATGGATGATGTTCTGAATGTGTGATGTTCTGAATGTGTGATGTTCTGAATGTGTGATGTTCTGAATGATGTGGATGTTCTGAATGTGTTGTGTTTCTGAATGTGTGTTGTTTCTGAATGTGTGTTGTTCTGAATGTGTGTGTTCTGAATGTGTGATGTTCTGAATGTGTGTTGTTCTGAATGTGTGATGTTCTGAATGCATGATGTTCTGAATACATGATGTTCTGAATGCATGATGTTCTGAATGTGTGATGTTCTGAATGTGATGTTCTGAATGTGTGATGTTCTGAATGTGATGTTCTGAATGTGTGATGTTTTGAATGTGATGTTCTGAATGTGATGTTCTGAATGCATGATGTTCTGAATGTGATGTTCTGAATGTGTGTTGTTCTGAATGCATGATGTTCTGAATGTGTGATGTTCTGAATGTGTGTTGTTCTGAATGCATGATGTTCTGAATGTGTGATGTTATGAATCATTGAATGCGTGATGTTCTGAATGTGTGTTGTTCTGAATGCATGATGTTCTGAATGTGTGATGTTCTGAATGCATGATGTTCTGAATGCATGATGTTCTGAATGCGTGATGTTCTGAATGTGTGATGTTCTGAATGTGTGTTGTTCTGAATGTGTGATGTTCTGAATGTGTGATGTTCTGAATGTGTGATGTTCTGATGTGTGTTGTTCTGAATGCGTGATGTTCTGAATGTGTGATGTTCTGAATGTGTGATGTTCTGAATGCGTGATGTTCTGAATGTGTGATGTTCTGAATAAGTGATGTTCTGAATGTGTGATGTTCTGAATGCATGATGTTCAGAATGTGTGATGTTGTGAATGCATGATGTTCTGAATGTGATGTTCTGAATGCATGATGTTCTGAATGTGATGTTCTGAATGTGATGTTCTGAATGTGTGATGTTCTGAATGTGTGATGTTCTGAATGCATGATGTTCTGAATGCATGATGTTCTGAATGTGTGATGTTCTGAATGTGATGTTCTGAATGTGTGTTGTTCTGAATGTGTGATGTTCTGAATGTGTGATGTTCTGAATGTGTGATGTTCTGAATGTGTGATGTTCTGAATGCATGATGTTCTGAATGTGTGATGTTCTGAATGTGTGTTTGTTCTGAATGCATGATGTTCTGAATGTGATGTTCTGAATGTGTGATGTTCTTAATGTGTGTTGTTCTGAATGCATGATGTTCTGAATGTGATGTTCTGAGTGCATGATGTTCTGAATGTGATGTTCTGAATGTGTGATGTTCTGAATGTGATGTTCTGAATGTGATGTTCTGAATGCATGATGTTCTGAATGTGATGTTCTGAATGTGATGTTCTGAATGTGATGTTCTGAATGTGATGTTCTGAATGCATGATGTTCTGAATGAATGATATTCTGAATGCATATACATATACAGCGATCACGCTAGATTTTTTCCTAGCCGGTACTAGCTACGGCAATTATAACATGTCAAAAATGCAACCGGTACAGACAAAAAAAAAAAATCAGTAGGCTTGTTCTATCAATTTTAATTGCCCTTCCAGATGCCGTTTCAGATTACTGCGAGAGGAAAGGGGACTAGGCCTACGGGAAGGAGGGAGGCTGGGGAAAGTATGGGGATGGGATGGGCACTAGCCGCGCTAATAGAAAGGGAGAAGGAGGGGAACAAACTGGTAGACTACCGGAAACTGGTTGAGTGATTCATGTCACTATGCAGAACATGGGACTAGGCCGGGAGAAAAAAGGTCAATGAAGCAACCGGTACAATGAATTTTTTTTTTGGTTTTGTGTAAGGACAGGTTAAATCACAGTCGGTATTCAGTGTTTTGAATCGGTAAAATACGGACTGTAGTCGGTTACCGCGGTTGCTGATATACATATGTACTAATGTAGATTTGCACTTATGTTCATCTGGGAGAAACCTCCCCCTGAGTGGGGATGCTGGGGGCTCATTCAGTATAAATAGTATCCCCACCTTCTGGAAATTCTGTGCTCTAGAAATTTCCTCTTTTCTGTCACTCTCTTTGTTTCTGCCTAGTTGTTCCTTTGCTTTCTGTCATTTCTACCTATCATTTTCTGCCTTGCTGGTCCATTCAACTGTATATGTTCAATAAAGTTTTCATAGTTTTGGCTCTAGGGAGGCGAGATATGCGGAAGCAATTTTAGGTAATTTATGCCTGTTTTTTATATATGCTTTGGTGTACTAAGGTATGCTTATATTTGTATTCAGGTGTGTTTTTTAAATCCCCTGTGCAAAAAATTGGATGGAGCATGTCCTTAGATTATGTGCGTGAATGCATTGATATATGTACTTAATTTTCTTTTCCTTTTTTTTCCTGTTAAAGTTGTGTATGTTTTGAAGCGGTTAAAGCCCCGATATGGCTTACGCAGTCAGCTGGGTTTTAAAATATAACAATAACAATAACAATCTGGGAGGCTCAAAGAGTCTCCATCCTTTACTCTGCCAGGCCAGGTCAAAACAGACATTCCCATTTGTAGTCCGGTGTTGAAACCTCTTGGCTACATACCTGTTGACAAGCATGTGCATACACTCATGTGTCTGTGTGTGTTACCAGAAGGGGAAAACGAAAACAGCCACTGGGTGGACAAGACGTTAGAGCGTGTACGAAGTGGGGAATTTGTGTCACGACCCCAGTGGGAGGATGTGTACACATCCCTTGCCAAGCCAGCCCAGCCTGATAAATCAGCCTCCATGAACATGGTGAGGGTCTTTCTTTTGTTTTGTTGTGGATTTGTGTTTCTGATGAATTTCTGTCACCTTTTTCATAAACACAAATCGGTATGATAAAAATTATCTGCTTTTTGATAAACACAAATTAGTGTAGAAAAGTTACCTAAGTTAATTATCTACTTTTTAATAAACACAAATTAGTGTAGAAAAGTTAACTTTTACGTAAATCCAGTGGTTACACAAGATATAAACTTATCAGTAAACTTCAGTTTAATCACATGCTGATATATGGATTATGACAAAAGACGATAATCAGTACATGATTAGAACATAGATAATTTTTTTTTTTTTTTTTAATAAGATATGCTTAGGTCACATGTTTAATAAAGAATAGAAACTAAAGAGAACTAATCCAAAACAATGTTGTACAGTTGTGAGGCGTGGACAGTCAACACACAAAGTCAGAACAAAATTGAGGCAACTAAAATGTGGTTTCTAAGAAGAATGATGAGAGTTTCATGGACAGCAAAGAAAACAAACGAGACAGTCTTGAAGGAGGCAGACACAAGAAGATCATTAATAAAGAAGATTAGAAAAAGACAAGCAACATTTATAGGTCATTTTATGAGGAAAGGGGAATTAGAGCACCTGGTTGCAACAGGACAGCTGGAGGGAAAGAGAAACCAGGTAGACTCAGGGAGAAAATATTGGACAGACTTGCGGGATGGCTGAGGACAGAGAGGGTGGGAGATATACTTGCAGCGACAGGGGACAGATTCGTGTGGAGGGCCATGATGGCCAGCGCCATGCAACAGGGCACATGATGATGATGATGAAAATAGCCAGCATGTATGCCCACTAAAGCCAAGCATGCAGACTGTGTAGCAACATGGCACCTATACATCATGAGCCAAACAGCATGCATACACACAGAGAAAACATCGGTCTGTATACAAAAGTAATAAATAACTCTTTCACCATATTAGTTACTGTATGGCAGCAACTTGATAGACAGCAGGATGAAAAATCTGTGCTAGAGATGTCCTCTGTTCTGTCACTCTCTTTGTTTCTGCCTTGTTCCATTGCTTTCTGTCATTTCTTCCTATTGATTTCTGCCTTGCTGGTCCATTCACCTGTATGTTTTTGATAAAGTCTTACATACTTTTTCTTAGGATTGATAATTGGGTACATGTATTTAATGCATTTTTGGCTCTGGGGAGGTGGGGTATGCAGAAGCAATTTTGGGTGATTTGGGTCCGTTTTTATGTTTTGGTGTCTTCAGGTATAATAAAGTTTATATTCAGGTGTGTTTTTTTTATCTCCTGTGCGACAAATTTGACGAGTGGTCAGTGCCAGGGGATCTCCTCAGATTGTGTGCTCGAATGCATCGATATGTGTAGTTAATTTTCTTTTGTTTTTGTTTTTTTTGGATTTTCCTGTCGAAGTGTTGTGTGTTCTGAAACGGTTATAACCCTGGTATGGCTCTGCACAGTCAGCTAGGCTTTAAATAACATTAACAATAACAAAAAGTTGTGGTAGATGTATGTTCAGTATTGCTCAAAACATCTTAAATCACTGGTGTTGATGTGTACTGAAAAGAGAGATTGTTAGAATGATTCAAGCTTTGTTTTTTCCAGACCCAGGAAGAGATGCTCCGAGATCGGATACGGTCCATAGACCAAATGGAAAGACATTACGATGCCCTGCAGGTGGAGAAAAGAAAGGTAATGAAGGTGGTTCAGTTCTATCAGCATGTGTTGCTTCCCTTTACGTTGGTCTCTGTTGTATCCAAGTTTCTTTTTTTGATATCCAAACACTGCTTTAACCCTTTGACTCCCACACCCTGTCCACCGGCATTTTGCATTGTCGACTGTGCTAGTAAAACAAAAACTTAACCCTGTGACTCCCACACCCTATTGAGTAATTTCATAAACCGTTGTGTCTCACAAGTGCTGATTGGCAATTATTAGCTGGGCCTGTCCCTGTACAAAAAATACCCTCCTATGAAAACTGAAAAAGAGCGTAGCGCAGCGCCTTCTACCAGAGCCATGAGAGGTAGTTATCTCCCTTCCTTTCAGCACCATTGCTGATTTCTTTATCATCTTCTACATTATTGTGGTGATATTTTTTCTCTTTCCATTTAGTGATCTGGTAAGATTTACCATGAATTGATTTAGATCGCCTCGGATAAAGCCTTTAACTCTATTGTGACTGCACTTGCCACAGCTGAGCTCTCCTGCTGGCCTAGGGCTGCCACAGTGAAATCACTGAGAACCGGATGCAAGCGAACTTATCCATCGATTTTAGACAAAGAAACCAGCAAAACATAGCTGAAGCGTTCAACGGAAGTTATCTCCTCAAGGGAAGCAACTGCCAACTACTAAATCATTAGCATAACAAAAGTAGAGGGAGTTATATACCCTAGACCGTCTGTTACTATGATCGAAGTAGCCCGTCCTCAGTGAGAGCTCAGCTGTTACTTCAATCGAAGTAGCCCGTCATCAAAGAGTTAATTATCTTTCTTGGCTGAAAGGGTCAGGCGGCCTCTGAAGTAATCCTGTGATTTGTCTAACTAGTTTGACTTCAGGTCCTCTGTTCTTGATCTTTGTCTCAGCCTGATACAGCTGCATTGATATTCATGGATTGGACTCTGTATACTTACAAACAGTTACACCACAGAGCTGGGCGTGCTATGGGCTCATTGGGAAGACTGGGACCACACAGTCGAATCTTATCCACTTCACAGATACGTCATTGAGGGTGTTGCTCAGATCTTCTGACCAGCACCACAGGTGTCTATCTCTTGGGTCTGGTTGACGCCAAGGTATATTATGATAGTAAGCGTAGAGTACAGCCCTGTCACGCAGTCTCAGTCCTAGATGGAACTTCATAGCATCATGGTTATCATCTTCATCGACATCATCATCATTACATTGTAAAAAAAACAGTGCCAGCTTCTGTGGCCATTAATTTGGCATAGAAAATGGGACGAAAAATAAAAGGTGAGCACAAAGGTAACTTCCCTGATTGCAATGATTCTATTAAAAAAAAAAAGAGTTGCCACCTCCTCCTCTTTAGTTTCTGTTTACAGAAAAAATACAATTGCATTGCAATGGTTAACGGTATTAAACCTACTTCATCCACCACCACCACCCCTGGGGATGCCGGGGGGCTTTTTCAGTGTAAATAATATCCCCTGGAAAATCTTTGCGAGAAATGTCCTCTTTTCTGTCACTCTCTTTTGTTTCTGCCTTGTTCCTTTGCTTTCTGTCATTTTTTCCTATTATTTTCTGCCTTGCTGTCCATTCACCTGTGTGTGGTCAACAAAGTCTTACGTACTTTCTCTCAGGATTGATAATTAAGTGCATTTTTGGCTCTAGGGATATGAGATATGCAAAAGCAATTTTGAGTAATCTAGGCCCATTTTTTGTATGTTTTAGTGTCCTTATTTATATTTGAATTTGTATTCAGGTTTGTTTTTTAAATGCCCATGTGCAACAAATTGGACGGAATGGTCAGCGCCAGGAGCGTCTCCTTGGATTATGTGCGCGAATGCATTGACACGCGTACTGAATTTTCTTTTCTTTTTCCTTTTGAAGTATTGTATATTTTGAATGGTTGTAGCCCTGATATGACTCTACGTAGTCGGCTGGGCTTTAAACAACAATAACAGTAACTTCATCCATACACTATCAACATACATCACAAGTAGCGAAGGCTGTATTTTTTCTTAATCCAAGTTAAAAGAATTTGTTTTATATAGTTAGGAAGCGGTGGCCTGTCAAGACTTCTGGATTATTCCTTGTATATTGTTCATTGTTTCTTTTAACTCTTAGAGCCCGAACGTACCGATATCGGTACCCTGCTCGCACAACGTTTCAGCCCGAACGTACCGAGTTCGGTACTTTTGCTTTCTGCATTTTTCATTCGCCGGAGCTCGACTGTGTACGAAACTAAACACTACAGGCCTCTAGTTCATTCCTTCATGAGTGCATCTGCACCATTCCCGCGAGCAACAAGGCTTCATTGTCTGTGCTGTATGCGAATGTGTAAGGGTAGTAGCTCCGTGTCAGCCTGCTGCGTGTTATCAAAATGGCGGCGCCTTCGACGTCAACAAAGCGAAGCAGACAAACTCGTGGCTACACAGCACCAGAAGTGCTTGAACGAATCGAACAGCTTCAGACTGAAGGCTCAGACGTTGAAGAAGAAGATGACTCGATGTGTAGTGAGTTTGTTGCAATAGACTCGGATGTCGGCCCTCAACTCAGTGACATTTCCAGTGACCAAGACTCGGTCTTTCGACTCAGTACCGAGTATGACACAGAGTCGGACGAAGCGATGCCTGCTGACGACGACAGTGCTGAGGAGATGGAAGTGGGTGGTGAAGAGAACACTGAAGCGTTTCTGGACTTTTTTCTAAAACCATGGAACGAGAACTTCACATTCTTCCCTGTGATCAGCAATTTCACTGAGGACAAAGTGAGTGGTCTGCATGTCGAGCATGTGCAGAACCACGCCCCCCACCCCACCCCCCTTGTTGGATTCAGGACTGATGTTGGATTCAGGAACAGAGTAAATCTGTGTTACAAAACATGTGCAGAGAATACTGCATGGACCAGAATATATGATGACTGTCTGATAACTTGATTTAAGCTCAATCTACACCCAAAAAAATTTGTTTTCTTATTTTCAATTCAGAATGAATCACTGAAACATGATTTCAAGCTTGCTTATTTGCTCTTGTACACTTTTATTGTGTACATGATTGCAAACTTTCTAGTCTCAATATTTCTTGTGATTATGTATGATTTTTTTTTCTTTACCTAATGCAAATGACCATTGTAATTTGTTGTTAGTGTGTGTGTGTTTGTAAAGTATAACATATACTACACATTGCCTCTTGACAAAGAAAGAGTTACTGCTAGGTTCTTATTCTTGGTACACATAATGCCCAGTCATATATCAACTGTGTAGAAGTGTTTTTGATTTCAAAAAGCTAACTTTTTTTTTTTTATTCTTTGGATATATTGGTACCCCCTGCGCAAACTTTTGAAACAAAATAATTTGCTTCAAAATTTAAAAAAAATAGTAGAAGGCATATGAACACTTTCATACTTGCTCAAAAGTTTATAACCATGTTAGTATCACCAGAAACTTTCAAGTCTATCTGTCTTTCCTATGATTTTTTTTTTATGATGTAGTCTGAATTGCTGTTGTTGTCTTTGGCATGTGTGTACGTTACAACATTGACCTAATAAACATTGCTTGTTTTCATTGAAAGACTTACAGCTGGTTTCTGAAACTTGGTACACATTATGCCCAATCATATTGCAACTGTCTAGAAGTGTTTTGATATCATAGAGCTAAAATTGTGTTTTTTTTATTCTTTGCATATATTGGTATCCCCCAGCGCAAACTTTTGATAAAATAATTTACAGTAAAATTTCTAAAAACTGTATCAAACATATCAACTGTTTCATTCTTGCACAAAATTCAGTTTGTAACAATGTAAGTATCACTAGAAACTTTCAAGTCTGTCTGTCTTTCCTATGATTTTTTATGATTTTTTTGTTGTTCATGAAGTGTGAATGGCCATAGCTGTGTCTGTGCGTGCGTGTATATAACATTGACATAAGGAACATTGCTTGTTTACATAGAAAGACTTGCAGCTGGATTCTGAAACTTTGTTCACATAATACTGAATCATATTACACCCTCTTGAAGTGTTTTTGATATCAAAAAGCTAAATGTAGGGTTTTTTATTCTTTGCATGTATTGGTACCCCCCTGCGCAAACTTTAAAAACAAAATAATTTACTTCAAAATTAAAAATAAATAGTACCAAACAAGTGAACAATTTCATTCTTGCTCAGAAGTCAGTTTATAACCATGTTAGTATCATCAGGAACTTTCAAGTCTGTCTGTTTTTCCTATGATTTTTTATGACTTTTTTGTTTATGTGTCTGAATTGCCATTGTCGTCTGTGGGTGTGTGTGTACATTATAATATTGATATAATGAACATTGCTTGTTTACATAGAAAGACTTACAACTGGTTTCTGAAACTTGGTGCCCATAATATCCAATCATATTACAACTATCTAGAAGTGTTTTTGATTTCAATAATCTTAAATTGTGGGTTTTTTATTCTTTTCATATATGGTATCCCCCATCCCCCCGCCGCGCAATTAAAAAAAAATCAATAAATAAAAAAAAAAAATGGCAGGAGACAACTCAACACCTTCATACTTGCACAAACATTGGTTTGTAATTATGTTAGTATCTCCAGAAACTTTCATCTTTATATATCTTTCCTATGATTTTTTATGATTTTTTTGTTTATGTAATGTGAATGGCTATTATTGTCTCTGTGCATGTGTGCACATTATGATATTGACATAATAAACATTGCTTGATCACAAAGAAAGAGTTGGTGTTTGTTTCTGATACTTAGTACACATAATACCTGATCATATTGCAACTGCCTAAAAGTGTTTTTGATATCAGAAAGCTGAATTTGTGAGTTTTTTATTCTTTGCATATTGGTACCCCTTCCCGCGGAAACTTTTAAAACAAAATAATTCATCTCAAAATTTAAAAAAAATAGTACCAAACAAGTCAACTCTTTCATACTTACACAAAAGCTGGTTTGTAACCATGTTAGTATCATCAGAAACTTTCAAATCTGTCTATCTTTCCTCTGATTTTTTATGATTTTTTTTGTATATTTAGTATGAATGGCCATTGTTGTCTGTGCGTGTGTGTGTACAATTTAAAATTTGCATACTTCAAATTGTTTGTTGACAAAGAAAGACTTGCAGCTAGTTCATGATACTTGGTAAACATAATGCCCAGTCATATTGCAACTGTCTAGAAGTGTTTTTGATATCAAAAGTCTAAATTTGTGGGGTTTTTATTCTTAGCATGTATTGGTAACCCCCCCATGCAAACTTTTGAAAAAGTCATTTTTTTCAAAATTCAATTAAAAAAAAATCAACAAAAGATCACCTTTATACTTGCACAAAAGTTAGTTTGTTCTTATGTTAGCAATACCAGAAAGTTTCAAGTCTTTAACTCCAAAACTTTTTTTTTTACAATTTTATTAGTAACCCTTCCAAACAGCCAGGGCAGAAAGGTTGTTGACTTGACACAATCGCCCAGGGCAGAGTGAGTTAACGTCTGTTCATGTATCTGCTTTTAGACAAACCTTGTATGTTCAATGTCAGTATGTTGCAAACATTTTATACAGAAATATTCAGGTATAAATGAGTACCAGTTTTTACTGTAAAATGCTATTTTTTGCTCGTTCAAGTAGGCTTCTGAATATCATGCAGGTGTGTCTCACCTGTCTCACCTGTCGGCGTCACCGGGAACAGTGTTGGCCGCTGCACATGATGTCCTCACAAGTTGCCTCCAGCACTCTCGATCTTGGCTAAGTCTGACCACCTCCTGGAGTTTCTTGCCACTGATGTTTGTGATGTTTCTAGCAAGTGATGCAGGTGGCCGTCCTCTGTTTCTCTTTCCTTCCACTTTACCTTGGAGGACAGTGGACATCAAGTCTGTTCTCTCATTACGGATTGCGTGTCCAACATATTTCAGTTTCCTCCGTTGTATGAGTACTAGAAGCTTGCGTGTAGTACCCAACTCATTCAGTATGCTTTCATTTGAGCGCCTATCCGTCCATTTGACCCTCAGCAGTCTTCGGTAAAACCACAGCTCTGCTGCTTCCACTCGTCTTTCATCCTCTTTCTTCATTGTCCATGCCTCGCAGCCGTATAACATCACTGGCCAGACAAGACATTTTAAGAGTTTTATCTTAAGGTCTGCTGTTATGCTGTGGTCTTTCCAAATATTGTTCAATTGAACCATACTGTTCTTGGCCATTCCAATTCTCATCTTTATGTCTTTTGAGCATGTTCCATCGTGTGTCTTGACTGAACCTAAATATCTAAAGTCCTTGACATTTTCTAGAGGGACTTGGTTTAGCATGATCTGGTCCTGGTGTGTATGCAGGTGTGTATTACGTGAAAAGACTAAACCTGGATTAAAACCTGGATTTTGTTATGTGATTTCAGCTGGAGTCCCAACTGAACAAGGTGCCTTCACACGGCCGTGACAGAAAATCCAGAAGAGAGAAGGTGAGATAGTAATGATCATGATGGAGATGGGAATTACAATAACATAAACAATAAGTGATAATAACTAATGTGTTTATATGATCAAGAATTATTGTGGATAACTTCTTTTGTGTGTGTGTAGGGGAGAGGGTGTGTGTGTGTGTGTGTGCGCCATGATCACCATACACATGGCATCTGTGACATTAGCGCGTATGAAATTAACTCCAAGAACGGAGACGTTGTCTTGAGAAACTGAAACTGAAAGTGTGTGTGCGCGCGCGCGCGCGCGCGCGGTGTGTGTGTGTGTGTGTGTGTGTGTGTGTTGTGTGTGTGTGTGTGTGTGTTTTGGCTGAAAACATTGAAGAGATAACACTAGAAACTTGGCCAACCTCTTGTGGAAATGTCAAATTGCAGTTTTTCCCCTTTGACCATTCAGAGAATTGATTATTAATTAGTCATAATTAACATCAGAAAATAACGAACCCAATAATGCAATTCAAGATGTCTCATCCTCCATTGTGCTACACCCAAGAACTTATTGACTGTTGCATAGAAAAACATTCACAGCAAGTAATAATAGTAAGGAAAGTTTTTCACTTGATGTAAGTTATATGCAAAAACCAAATTTTGCTCTGTTTTGTGTGGTTTTATGTGCTGCTGTGTGTGTATGTATGTTCCAAAAGCTTCTTTTTTTTTTTGAGAAAAAGGCTCATTATATCAGCTATATTCATACTATTTTTCAATTAAATAGAATGACTATGACATCAAACCATAGCCAAGGGCATAAGGGAAAAAACATGACAAAAACTGAAAAGATATCTTACGAAATGAATGAGCAGTAAACAAATTAGTGAACATAACGAAAAAAGCAAGATTTTGTCCTGGCAGACAGCAATGCAAAAAAACACAAATACGGTGGCAGGGAAGGGGTTAATCTCAGCTTTGAGGAGACAGTGCTGTAAACACTACACTGTCCCGTATCCCCTCCCCCTCACACACCCTTCTCAGTACATGTGTTTGTACATATGTAAATGTATTTCAGCAGGAAGGAAGTATGCACATGACATTTGTACATGGCCAGAGATCATTAAGCTGCCAAGCAGCAGTCATCTAGAACTCTGATGGTTTGTCCCTGAGAATCAAGGAAGATGTCTGACTACTGCGCAGGAAGTGGTCATAGGAACCTGAGCAGCATTGTTATTATTATTATCATCACTATTATTATGATCATTACTGTTATTGTTGTATTTGTTGTTGTTGTTATCATTAACCACAAAAACATGAAAAAAGAATCAGAACATGTATTCAGTACAACCAGACAAGACAGGTGCAAATTTTCAGCTGACTGGCTTTTGTCAAGCGTAAGATCACAAACAAGCACCAATACAAAAATTAGGAGAAAAAGACTGAAACTTCGCTGCTGCTTTGTTCAGTGTGAATGTAATAGCAGGTAAGTTTCAGTCTTTTTCTCCTAATTTTGGTATTTGGTGTTTGTGACCTTAGGCTTGACAAAGGCCAGTTAGCCGAAATTTTGCACCTGTCTTCTCTGGTTGTATTAAATACACATTCTGATTCTTTTTTTGTGTTTTTTCTGGTTCCTGTTTACTTGAATGCGGGCAGTCATACTTATTTTGGATTTTGTTATTATCATTGTTATTGTTGTTTCTTTGTTGTTACAATTGTATTTTCTTGTTATTATCATCATTGTTACTATTATTATTACATTGTTATTATTGTGTTGTACAGGAATTGCTGGAGGTATTATTATATTTATTGTTATTATTGTGTTACACAGGAATTGCTGGAGGAAAAGTTGGACAGTGTGGATCACGAATTGGGTTCTGTACGTATGACTCTCAAACGATACCAGGTTCTCAAGAGCACCTTCTGAAACTCCCTGCGTTGGACTGGCATAAATCTTTGGCTGGTGGACATGGGAGTTGACGCCATTTGCCTGGCACTCAAGTGATTCCTGGTCCCCGAGAGTATTCTCTGAAGCTGCCATCTTGGATGGGTGTGTTTGCTGGGTATTTTCATGTTCCCTTGAGACGCTGAACACAACGTTGCTCATATTACATAACATTGCTCTTCAGCGTATGTATTTGATATTCTGTGTGCCCATACACTGGACGGGGGTTCAGGAACAAGCAAGTCAGCATTTATACGTACTTTACTTTATCTGTCCTCTTGTACCATTAGTCGTCGAGGGGATATTCAGCTTTCAGGCATGGGTCAGATGGGTAGTATCTGCTGTTTGAATCTTTCAGTTGTTTCTTTCACACCTTCTAGCCATCTTTTCCTCAGATGCCCCCTTCCTTTGGACCCATGCCTTTTCATGTTACAAACTTTTGTGCTGGTTGTTCACTTGGCTGGCATGTGTTTGAGACTTCCCTGTCACAGAGTTGATGGATGTCATTCCAGTGGTTAAGACGTCAGGACTTCCAATGGGATGGTCTGGATTTGATCTCACGTGGGCACCACCTGCTGGGTAAAAGGTAGAGATTCTTCTGATTTCCCAGATCAGCATATGTACAGACCTGCTTGTGCCTGAATCCACTTCCCAGAACTTATATCAGCATTTGTCATAGGGTGTACTTATGAACATAGCATTTGTCATTGAGTATACTTATGAACATAGCATTTGTCATGGGGTATACTTATGAACATAGCATTTGTCATGGGGTATACTTATGAACATAGCATTTGTCATGGGGTATACTTATGAACATAGCATTTGTCATGGGGTATACTTATGAACATAGCATTTGTCATGGGTATACTTATGAACATAGCATTTGTCATGGGGTATCCTTATGAACATATAGCATTTGTCATGGGGTATACTTATGAACATATAGCATTTGTCATAGGTATACTTATGAACATAGCATTTGTCATGGGGTATACTAATGAACGTAGCATTTGTCATGGGGTATACTAATGAACGTAGCATTTGTCATGGGGTATACTTATGAACATAGCGTTTGCCATGGGTATACTTATGAACATAGCATTTGTCATGGGTATACTTATGAACATAGCATTTGTCGTGGGTATACTTATGAACATAGCATTTGTCGTGGGTATACTTATGAAATAGCATTTGTCGTGGGTATACTTATGAACATAGCATTTGTCATAGGTATACTTATGAACATAGCATTTGTCATGGGTATACTTATGAACATAGCATTTGTCATGGGTATACTTATGAACATAGCATTTGTCATGGGTATACTTATGAACATAGCATTTGTCATGGGTATATTATGAACATAGCATTTGTCATGGGTATACTTATGAACATAGCATTTGTCATGGGTATACTTATGAACATAGCATTTGTCATGGGTATACTTATGAACATAGCATTTGTCATGGGTATACTTATGAACATAGCATTTGTCATGGGTATACTTATGAACATAGCATTTGTCATGGGTATACTTATGAACATAGCATTTGTCATGGGGTATACTTATGAACATAGCATTTGTCATGGGGTTATATTTATGAACATTAGCATTTTTCATATTGTGAGATAAACTTATGAACATTAGCATTTGTCATGGGATATACGTGTGAACATTAGCATTTTCCATGTCATGGTGTACATGTATGAATATTAGCATTTTCCATGTCATGGGGTATATATATGAACAATAGCATTTTCCTTGTCATGGGGTATACATATGAACAATAGCATTTTCTGTTTGTGTCATGCTATACACATGGCCAGTGTATTTTAGTCTTCTCTTGTTGGTGTCTGCTAGTAGTTTTTTGGTGGTGTCAAGTTTTTCAGGGACGCTTTCATTAGTTCTTCTGTCTGTCTATTTGACATGTAGTAGTCTCTGATAAAACCACATCTCTACTGCATCAATTGCAATCACAAACATTACCATTTTTGCGTTTTGTGTCAGTCTGTGTACTTCTGAACATCAGCGTTTTTCATGTGTATCATGGAGTATGCATATGAACTTTTTCACTCCCTTCCCTTATCCACCAGCATGAGTAAGTCTGTGTGTGCTGTCCATTTTGTTTTGTTCTTGTCCTCCCCTGTTTTCTGTAGTGTAGTGTGTTCAGTTGTTTCTTCTTAAAAGCAGAATAAGATTTCCATATGAGCCAGCTTCTGCTGCAGTAAAGCGAAACTTATGGCAGGTCATAGGTTGAAAGTTTGGGATTCCAGTCTTAGTGGTACAGCCTGAAAAAGAAAACCAGAAAATCCCCCTCCACTTCAAAAAACAAAAAAAAGCTACCCATAAAACCATGTACCAACTCAATTTAAAAAAAAGAGGAAAAAGGGGGGAAAAAAGGTGTAGATAACTTTTCTGTGGCTGTGTCCCAGGGTTTGTCATCTCCCCTCCTTGCTATTTGGTTTGTACACAAGGTAACTGATGACTGGGTCCAAATGGATCATGCAATGCATGGACAGCCCCCTCCCCTCCCCCTTGCTTGATGAAATGGCTATTGAGTGGCGTCAGGAGCTTGAGAGGTGGTTGTCCAGAGAGTGGCGAGGCATTGGTGCTCTGGGGCCCAACCGTACCTTCGGGTGTTCCTTGTAAACTTTGGTAACAATCTTGTTAACTCATTAGCAGTGTTAACCATGATTTTGCCCAGTAGTATATGTACTAATGAAAGTGTCTTGGAAGAACTTAATACCACCAGAAAACTTCTAGCAGACATCAACAAAAGAAGACTAAAATACATTGGCCATGTGTCACGCAACAAGAACACGGACCTCATGGCAGCCATCTTTCAAGGAAAAACAGTGGCAAAAAGGAAGAAAAGCAGACCGTCAATCTCATATGTCAAGAAAATAACCAACAACAGTGGCCTAAATATTCAAGAAATTGTCCACAAAAGTCAAGACAGAGCGGCCTGGAGGGAGACGTGGTGTCTAGAAATGCAGCGGCCAACACCGAACATGGTGACACCGACAGGTGAGTATATGTACTAAACCCAGCTCTCCCATTTGCTCAAGGTCTGTTTAGGAAATTCTGAAATCATATGGGAAATTCTGAAATTATAGGAAATTCTGAAATCACATTTTGCCTTTTCCCATGTTGCCTTCTCTTGTTTCGTATTTTCACATTTTGTACAGTGTAAATTGTTTGTTTCACTTTATTCCACAAGGTGGCAGGATCCCAATGAGCACAAAGGTAATGTCCCTGAGTGCAATGACCCTAAAAAAAAAGATAAATAAATGAATAAAAAAAAAAGAATATTACAGACCTGACAGCATGCTTAATCCAAGTTTTTTTGTTCTTGGTGCCCAAACATTAATGCACATAACCTTATGGCTACCACCTTAAATCTCATTCATCTCTGTTTTCAATAATAATAATAATTTTTATAATAATAATTACAATATTTATATAGCGCAAAATCTTGATAAAATCAAATCTAAGCGCTGAAGCAGACACATACGCAAGCACGCACGCACGCACACACACGCACGCACGCACACGCACACACACACACACACACACACACACCACACACACACACACACGCATAATACACAGAAACCCTTTCTGTGAGGATTTTCTAAACATTCTTGATAATGTGGATGCGTATTTTTTATATCAGAGCACCTTATAGTCTGTAAATTACCATTCGCTGTTGAAGAGAAGGCAGAATTGGAAAAGGCAAGTGATTATGTCGCTGGTGATCTGACTTTTTCTAGCGCTACCTTCTGGAGCATTGTCTGAGAAGGAAAAGTGGAAAACGTCAAGATAGAAATGGAAAAAATGAACATCAGCATTTTAGGACTAGGAGAGATGAGGTGGAAGGGAGCAGGTATGATAACATCAGGCAAGCGTGAAATTGTATGTTCTGTTGGGGACACACATGAAAGACGGATAGACATTATACTGGACAATGACGAGTCAAAATCTGTCAAAGGATACTGGGCTGTATCAGATTTTTTACCAGTTAGATTGGAGGGCAAGCCATTTGATATCGACATCATCCATGTATATGCACCAACATCCGCGAGTACTGAAGAAGAAAGTGTAGAAGTAGACACAGCCAAGGCTCAATGTAAATCACAGGACAATACAATAACAATGGGAGATTTTAATGTTAAACTGGGACTGGAAAAAGCAGATGACATAGTAGGACTTCATGGACTTGACACTCAAAATAAAAGGGGAGAAAAACTTACTAAGTGGGCTCAAGTAAATGAATTGATTATAGGAAACACTTGGTTTGAGTAACCTAACAAAAGAAAACCAGGAGCCGATTGTGATAGTGATCACCACCTAGTCGCAGCAAAAATTGGACTCAAAACTTACAAACAAAACAGAGCCAAGCTGGCCCCGAAGTTTGATCTAGAGAAATTGAAAAATCAAGACATTGCATCTGATTTTGAGATCAAAGTCAGCAATCATTTCGAGGCTTTAATCCAGGACTGGACATTAAACGACCAGTATCAAGAGGAAATTTGGGCAGATATGAAGAAGACCTATGCTGAAGTAGCAGAAGAAAAGTTAGGCAGCAAAGAAAGAAAACCAACGAAGCCCTGTATCAGCGAGGAAGTTATGGATTTAGCCAATCAGAAAAGCCAAGCTCGCGTTTCTGGAAGAAAAGAAGAATAAAAAACTGGGAAGAGAAATCAAGAGAAAATTAAAAGAGATAACCGCTATTGAAATGAGATATTGGTGTTAAGGTTTAGCAATATTAACATTGCTTCCTAAACAAACCTCCTGACTTCAAGTTATTTGCGTTCATGTATAAATGTGCTTCTTACAGAAAAGACCACATCCACTCTGACAGCTTGTCGACTGAAGTTGACTGCAGTTGTGAACCTTTATCATTGACTGAAATTGCTAATAGTAACAAAAGGATGAAAGGCAAGCCAATCATGAAGACCATCTCGGAAGCAGATTATGGCAACATCTGCAAAATTATATAACGACTGCGATGGGCTCAGTAGTGAATTTGGAAAGACATCAGACTTCTAGATAAAAGGTCTAGGACTCATTCCTGCCTTTGCTCCAGGCAAAGGGTGGACAGTTTGAAGATCTCCATAGTCAACATGTGTGCCGACTTGTTCATGTCTAAAGCAGTGTCATGTGTGTGTTGTGTCACGTCAGCATATGGTCAAAATATGTACAGACTTGTTCATGTCTAAAGCAGTGTCATGTGTGTGTTGTGTCACGTCAGCATATGGTCAAAATATGTACAGACTTGTTCATGTCTAAAGCAGTGTCATGTGTGTGTTGTGTCACGTCAGCATATGGTCAAAATATGTACAGACTTGTTCATGTCTAAAGCAGTGTCATGTGTGTGTTGTGTCACGTCAGCATATGGTCAAAATATGTACAGACTTGTTCATGTCTAAAGCAGTGTCATGTGTGTGTTGTGTCACGTCAGCATATGGTCAAAATATGTACAGACTTGTTCATGTCTAAAGCAGTGTCATGTGTGTGTTGTGTCACGTCAGCATATGGTCAAAATATGTACAGACTTGTTCATGTCTAAAGCAGTGTCATGTGTGTGTTGTGTCACGTCAGCATATGGTCAAAATATGTACAGACTTGTTCATGTCTAAAGCAGTGTCATGTGTGTGTTGTGTCACGTCAGCATATGGTCAAAATATGTACAGACTTGTTCATGTCTAAAGCAGTGTCATGTGTGGTTGTGTCACGTCAGCATATGGTCAAAATATGTACAGACTGTTCATGTCTAAAGCAGTGTCATGTGTGTGTTGTGTCACGTCAGCATATGGTCAAAAATGTACAGACTTGTTCATGTCTAAGCAGTGTCATGTGTGTGTTGTGTCATGTCAGCATATGGTCAAAATATGTACAACTTGTTCATGTCTTAAAGCAGTGTCATGTGTGTGTTGTGTCACGTCAGCATATGGTCAACATATGTACAGACTTGTTCATGTCTAAAGCAGTGTCATGTGTGTATTGAATCACGTCAGCATCCAGTAATTTACGGAACATGAAACTCACCCTGCATGCCCATCAAAGACAGTGCGCAAACTGTGCAGCAACATGTCACCTGCACAGTGTGGACAAAATATTGTGCGGACATACTTCTGAAAGAATTTGGAACACTTTGCAAAAGAAAATATTGACTGTCGTTACAGTCATGAGTCTTTCAGAATGTTTAGTATACGAATGAACATCACTGTAAAGCACTCTTGAATGGTGGGGTGGCACTTGTTAAATTTTTATTTCTTTATACTGTTATTATCATTTGTTGTTCTGCTCATCAGTATAGACATTTGATGCACATAGGGCAAAATAATGATGTATCGGTAGACAGTATTACCTGTGACATGTAATGAATTAAGAGGTTATTTGTAACACTTAAACCCATAATGTATGTCTAAATTTTGTAGAAAGTTGACTTTTGTCTAAAGTTTGTGAGAACAAAGTGTGTAGACTATGAGATTTGTACTTATGAAATTTGTAGATTATGAATATTTATATTCCTAAAGTTTGTAGGAATTCAGGAATTCATTTTTACTTAAGTTTGTAGAAGTATGTTTTTGTGCCAAAAGTGTGTAGCATAGTGTGTACCCTAGTCATAGTCGAGTTGAATAGGGAAATGTAGATTTTGTGTGACTGTACAGTTTGTTACTTCAACAGCACAGACGTCTGTTCATGCACAAAATGATTTGTTTTGTATGTAGTTTTGTAATTGCCGTATAAGTTTCTGCTTTTTACAGGGTTTCTAACCCTTTGATTCCCGCACCCTGTCCGCCAGCATCCTGCATTGCCAACCATGCTATCAAAGCAAAAACGTTAACCCTTTGATTCCCTCACTCTGTCCACCAACTTCCTGCAGGAAGCTGGTGATAGGGTGAGGGAGTTAAGTTTTTGCAGTTGGTGGATAGGGTGAGGGAGTCAAAGGGTTAAGTTTTTGCAGTTGGTGGATAGGATGAAGGAGTCAAAGGGTTTTTGCAGTTGGTGGATAGGATGAGGGAGTCAAAGGGTTTTTGCAGTTGATGGATAGGGTGCGGGGGTCAAAGGGTTATGGTAAAGTGAAAGATCGTCTTTGAGGCCTGGTTCTGCACTGTTGCTTTCCAGTCTGCTGGCGTTGATTTGCATAGTTGCCAGTCTCACCTAAAACTTTGTGTATGTGGCCTTAACCCTTTGACTCCCTCACCCTGTCCACCATCATCCTGCAGTCAACCATGCTAGCAAAGGAAAAACTTAACCCTTTGACTCCCTCACCCTGTCCACCAGCATCCTGCATTGTCAACCATGCTAGCAAAGGAAAAACTTAACCCTTTGACTCCCTCACCCTGTCCACCAGCATCCTGCAGTCAACCATGCTAGCAAAGGAAAAACTTAACCCTTTGACTCCCTCACCCTGTCCACCAGCATCCTGCAGTCAACCATGCTAGCAAAGGAAAAACTTAACCCTTTGACTCCCTCACCCTGTCCACCAGCATCCTGCATTGTCAACCATGCTAGCAAAGGAAAAACTTAACCCTTTGACTCCCTCACCCTGTCCACCAGCATCCTGCATTGTCAACCATGCTAGCAAAGGAAAAACTTAACCCTTTGACTCCCTCACCCTGTCCACCAGCATCCTGCATTGTCAACCATGCTAGCAAAGGAAAAACTTAACCTTTGACTCCCTCACCCTGTCCACCAGCATCCTGCAGTCAACCATGCTAGCAAAGGAAAAACTTAACCCTTTGACTCCCTCACCCTGTCCACCAGCATCCTGCATTGTCAACCATGCTAGCAAAGGAAAAACTTAACCTTTGACTCCCTCACCCTATCCATCAGCGTCTTGCAGGAAGCTGGTGGTTAGGGTGAGGGAGTCAAAGGGTTAAGTTTTTGCAGCTGGTGGATAGGGTGCGGGAGTGAAGGGGTCAACCCAGCCAGCTGTGAATGGGTAGCTAACCATGTTCAGGGTTCAGGAAATACATTAGCATGGAAGGAGATGATGAGATGGTACCACCCTCATAATGATGGGCCCAAGAAAAGTTGAGGTCTCTGCCGCCTCATTCTTCTGCAACCTCGGGTTTATTGAAAAATCTTTACCTTGACTTTTTACTGTTAGAACTGAAATAGATATTTTCTGTTTGAATGAAAAGTAAAACAAGAGTGCTGGAAAATGAGTAACAATAACCAAATGCAGAGGTAGGGCCTACTTGTACATGTATGTGCATACACACACAGTGGGTACTTGCATCACACACACACACACACACACACACACACACACACACACACACACACAGTGACACACACACAGCGACACACACACACACCTACACACAGTGACACACACACACACACACACACACACACACACACAGTGACACACACACAGCGACACACACACACACCTACACACAGTGACACACACACAGCGACACACACACACACCTACACACAGTGACACACACACACACACACACACACACACACAGTGACACACACACAGCGACACACACACACACCTACACACAGTGACACACACACAGCGACACACACACACACCTACACACAGTGACACACACACACACAGTGACACACACACAGCGACACACACACACACCTACACACAGTGACACACACACACACACACCTACACACAGTGACACACACACACACACACACACACAGTGACACACACACAGCGACACACACACACACCTACACACAGTGACACACACACACACACACACACACACACAAGCGTAATGTATGCTCACGCTTATAGAACATCCACCATCAAAACAGTTTTTTCTGTTCAGAACAATGTTGTATGTACATAGTTTGGCCCACGCTGCGCAGGCGATGTGTTGCTGCGTAGTCTGCACACTCTGTCTTCAGTGGGTGTGCATGCATGCTGGACATTTTCACATTTCCGTAAGCCACTGAACACTGATATGGGTGACAGCATCTTAAACGTGTGTACTTGGTGTTCTGTAGTCTATACATAAAGACTTATAGGGAGTTTAGGTACTAGCAGGTCTGTACCTGTGGACAGAATTTCTGCATTCACTCACCAGACCCTGCCCAGGCAGGATTGAACCCAGACTTTGATAGGAAGTCTGACATGTCAACTGTTGGCCTGTCATACATTAACCCTTTGACTCCCACACCCTGTTTGGGGAAGCGGGCCTCAATAGCTCAGTTGGTTGAGCGTCGGATTCATATGCTAATGGTTGTGGGTTCGAATCCCGGGGGTACGCATTATTAAAACTGGCCTTGTCACTGTCCCATCGTAAAATTATTGTTGTGGTGGTGTCAGTATAGGATTAGGTAAGTCCCTCTTTCCCCGCTTGCCTGGGATGGTTATCCCCATCGGCCATATCACCTGATATGGGTGTCAACGTAAAAACTGAACCAAATCAACCAAGCAGCCTGTCCACCAGCATCCTGTATTGTCAACCTTGTGAGCAAAGCAAAAACTAAACCCTTTGACTCTCTCACCCTAACCACAGCTTCCTGCAGGAAACTGGTCAGATGAGGGAGTCAAAGGGTTGTTTTTGCTGTTGGTGGATAGGGTGCGGGAGTCGAAGGGTTAATACATGTCTGTGTTTCATACCAGTTCTCTATGCAGTGTACAGAGATTTGATTTATCTGCTTATTTATTTGTCCCCCACCCCACCCAGTTCTGTTCTCCTCTTGTTGCTATTTTGTTTCAAGTCCTGTCATCATGAATTATGATTGTGCTGTGATATTATTTTTTGTATGTTTGTCAATAATTGCCACTAAACGAATGTGCAGCTGCTATTTTTGTTTTGAATATGCCAATGTTTAGATCGATTGCTTTTTAGAAAACTTGGTTTATCTTGATAAATTGCTTCAGAAATGCACACTTCTGTCAATATTGATTAATATATCATTCAAGACATTTATTTATGTTTCTATTGTTAACTAAGGGTATCTTTGTAAATAAATTTTCTCATTTGTTTTTCTAGTTGCCGTCTGTTAAAATTTAGCTGTTTCTATGTAAAACAGAAACTTGTAGATAGAAACTTGTGTAATGATGTTGCAAAATGTTGAGAGAAAAAAATAGAGGGGGTGGGGGGTGGATGGTGATGATTCTGATGGTTGTGGTATGTAGCTGGAAAAAAAATCTTTGTTAACAACTGTTTGTCATTTCATTCAGTTGCGAAATTTGTAATGAGCTCACTTTCTTTATTAATTAAGAAAAAAAAAAAGGTGGGGGGGGGGAATGTTTGAATCAGGTGAGTAATGTTGGCAAGTTGTGGCGATAAAAATTCAGGTTGTACTTGTCGCTGTGAGATTTGTGTTCAGCTACATTTCTTTGTATAAAACAGGAATCGTGTATAAATCAGAATTTTCTGTGTGCTGATGATGCAATCCCTCAGGTAGGTGGAGGAGGGGGGGTGCTTGGTGAAGAGATGATGGGAACACTAGAGATACAAAATGTAAGAAATCAGTGGATTTAATTCTGTGATTCATATAATATATTTTTGTCATGTTTTGATGGTTTTACTGGAAGTTTATGTTTTTGAAGAAACAATGGATTTAATTTTTTTATTCATATTTCATGTCATTTATTTTTGTCATGTTTTGATGGTTTTACTGGAAGTTATGTTTTTGAAGAAAACAGTGGATTTAATTCTATGATTCATATTTCATGTAATTTATTTTTGTCATGTTTTGATGGTTTTACTGCAAGTTATGTTTTTGAAGAAAACAGTGGATTTAATTCTATGATTCATATTTCATGTAATTTATTTTTGTCAGGTTTTGATGGTTTTACTGCAAGTTATATGTTTTTGATATTTTTGTGTATGTGTGTATGTTTTGTTTGTATACTTTTACATGTGTGTGTATGTCTGTGTTTGAAACGAGATTGGATTGGTTGTGATTTTTTGTTTTTGTTTTTTTGTTTTGTTTTTTTGTTTGTCCTTATCCCTTCACATTGTGCATAAGTTTACTGAAAGGTGCATTTTGAACTCATCATCACTACGGTCAACTAACTTGCTGTTTCTCCTGCCACATTAGGTCAGTCTACAAGTATTGCCTCTTCTCTGCTTTCACACAGAGCTGACACAAATATTCAGCTCTTCTTGATGGGGAAAAAATTGACAGACTTACGGGTGTATTTCTTCTTCCATTTTCACTGTAAGCCTTTGACAGGTTCGTACGTTGTTAAGGGGATGGTTTGGGGATGGGGTGAGGGGGAGATTGCATCAGTGTGAGCGACTGATTGAGAGAATTTCATTACAATATCATTTTTGTTTTCAGGATGGTAGTATTCTGCCAGAAGTATTCTGGATCTCTTTCCACAACGCACATCCAGTTAACATATGCATGAAATTTTCTAGATGTGTTGACGCCTTCTTGAAAAGGTGAAGATGATTTTTTTGGGTTCACTTTTTTCTTATTAGTTTTAGATGCTTGAAAGTGTTGAAAGAGGAATGATTGTCCATTCTGGTTCTTTCTGCATTTATGTTCATGTGTTGATATTTGTATGATGTGACAAAAAATGTCTGCTTGGATACTTCTTATTAGTTGTTCCAGTAAAGATATTTGTATAGTTTTCTTTCATGTTGGTGTTTCCTTAATGCAGTTTGGGCAGTTGAGATATTTGATGCTAATCAATCTTTTTTTTAGAAAATGCCTTCCATGTATTCGAATGATCTTTGGGAAATGTCGTGTGTATGTGTGTGTGTGTTTTCCCCAAGTAAATACACACAAATAGTTCGACAAAATCTGTTCATTGCTCTGTTACAGGAATATGAAATAGAAAGGACTTGATTTTAGCCTCGTGCACAATTACCGTTTCTAACATGTGCAAGCCTAGTAGCTCACTTCTGTCTGTCTTGGCCAGATTTTCGGTCAATTAACATCCCTGGGCCTTGTTCTGGTTCAGCCAATCAGTGTCCTTCCCATCTAGTGAGCCCCCACTTGGTTTCCTTTAATTCCCTGGCCACATCTCATCACGTGCAGAGGTCTCGAGTTTTCCGCTTAGTCTTGGCTGTAGATGAACTTTTCTGCATGCTTTCTCAAAAATCTGACAGGGATACAAGAACCATATTGTCTGGCCCCTAAGAAGATCACCAACCTGGTTCTTAGGACTTTCCCCTTGGGGAACTGCCTGTAGAACTCAAGACATAAGGTACTCTTGTTCCCCCAGTACAGGAGAGTGACCCACACATACAGCCTAGCATAGTCTAAATGCACAAGGTTCATTACCTCGCCAAAGGGCTGAGGCCCATTCCTGGATATGCACTTTGTAGGCCTACCTCCTGTAGGAGAGACTTTTTCTCATGACACTCCCAAACTCACAGAAAAGATTGGAAGGAACTGTCTTCGTTTCCAGTCTCGATCACGACGCCATCATTGTTTCGGTTTTCCATGTCACTGATGTGTGAACTAAGTTCGTTTATAGTAGACAAAAGTTTGTCCATTTTTAATAACAAAAACATAGTGTCTATAAATGTATCGGTGTAGCAGGTTGTGAGTCTTAATCGATTCTCCTTTTCCCTTTGTTTTGTCCCGATTCAACAAACTAGTATCAGATATGGTCTTAGTTTGTCTTCCGAATCTTGACCAGTTCTTCGTCCACCATTTTACCTGTGACAGTAGCTGGAAAAATAGTTCCACACAACCTGATGCTGTCAGCATGACTGTTCACTGCAAAGCAGTCTATGAGACTACACAGCCAATAAGACTACAAAACTAGCCAGTGGGCTACATTAGTAGTCAACAGACTTATCAAAGGCCAGTGGGCTACATTAGTAGTCAACAGACTTATCAAAGGCCAGTGGGCTACGTTAGTAGTCAACAGACTTATCAAAGGCCAGTGGCTACATTAGTAGTCAACAGACTTATCAAAGGCCAGTGGGCTACATTAGTAGTCAACAGACTTATCAAAGGCCAGTGGGCTACATTAGTAGTCAACAGACTTATCAAAGAAGGCCAGTGGGCTACATTAGTAGTCAACAAATTTATCAAAGAAGGCCAGTGGGCTACATTAGTAGTCAACAGACTTATCAAAGAAGGCCAGTGGGCTACATTAGTAGTCAACAGACTTATCAAAGAAGTCAAGTTTAAGCGACTGGAAGTAAAATTTCGCCACAATGGAGTCGAAGCATTCAATCGCCTGAATCGGCCAGTCAACAGTGTAAAAGAAATAATATTAAATCATCTAGCTTACCGGGAAGTCCAGAAAGTTGGGAAATGAACGGTCACAAATCACTGTCACTAAACAAAACAAAACAGTTGCTTAACCCTTTCACTCCTGCACGCTGTCCACAGCATCCTGCATTGCCAACCATGCTAGCAAAGCAAAAACTTAACCCTTGGATTCCCTCACCCTTTCTGCCAGCTTCCTGCAGGAAGCTGGCGGAAAGGGTGAGGGAATCCAAGGGTTAAGTTTTTGCAGCTGGTATGTAGGGTACGGGAGTCAACAGATTTAAAAGCAAGTTAGTGAAAGGCAAACAAAGTTGGGAAAGAAAGAAAGATAAGCATCACACGTCTGCCTCCGACAAAAGCTCTTGCGTGAATGACAAACTCTCACATTCTCTCTCTCTCTCGCTTGATCCAGAACCCTGACAGAATTCTGGAAGGCAAAACCACTACTAAACACAAAAAGAACAGATAAACCAGCTTGTGCCAGAGGCAGCCATTCTGTTTAAGTTTATTAATATAAACACAATCCCACTACAGTAACTGTTTTTGACAGTTAACCACTTCACTGCCAACACTTTTGGTAAAGGGTATGCTGAAAAAATTGCTGGGAAAGTTGAAACACTGTGCATACTATCTTCATATCTTCATTTATATCTCCAAAACTATAGGAATAAGACCATGAAAGTATACATAAATAAAAGGGGAAAAAAAACGTAATTGAAATGGTATTATTTCAAAGAGTAAAACAGAAATTAAGTGGTATTTGAACGTACAGTGTATGTCCATACAGCAATGGTGGCCATGAATTTATGGCACACGGTGACAGTTGGAAGCATATAAGTTAGTAAAGAAACATTTAACCCTTTGACTCCCCCACCCTATCCACCACCTGCAAAAGCTTAACCCTTTGACTCCCTCACCCAATCCACCAGCGGGAAGCTGGCGGACTGGGTGAGAGAGTCAAAGGATTAGGTCTTTGCTTTGCTAGCGTGGTTGACAATTGCATGATGCTGGTGGACAGGGTACAAGGAGTCAAAGGGTTAATCACTCACAGATTCAACCACATCACCAAACATTCAAAGACAACACCAGTTCATGTAGGCACCAGCTACTTCCCTCATCTTACTTCTGGTTAGACAAAAACAGACAGACTGACCCTCTGGTTCCCGCACTCTTGTCAACCAGCATCCTGCATTGTCAACCATGCTAGCAAAGCAGAAACTCAACTCTGACTCCCTCACCCTATCCACCAGCTTCCTGCAGGAAGCTGGTGGATAAGGTGAGAGAATCAAAGGGTTAAGTTCTTCCTGTTGGTGGGTAGGGTGCGGGAGTCAAAGGGTTAAATAAAAAAAAGATGAACACTGTTTCCAGCATACACAAAATTGACCTCACAGTTTGCAAGTCAATTACAATTTCAAACTTCAACACAGCACCAAGCAATACCAAAATGTGTGACAAAAGGATGCTTTGTTATACAGTGAATCTGCTTGCATTCAGACAACAAATCATGAGGAAATATAATCACAGGCTCTCATACTTTTTCTTCCTCTTTCATACACGCAGTGAGCACACATTCAATTCACACACTCATCAAAAAAATCATGTTACATCAGTGTGTACAACCCCTCTCACATGAACACAGATGCCCCCACCCCACCCCCCAGTCAACCTTTTGTGGCCATTTCAGAGCTGGAAAAATAGACAAATATACTACAACACAACAATGACAACATGGCAAGTTTACCCTTCATCAAATTCAATCCCTCCATAATGCACCTGGCACATTTAAATAGTCATGCTGGATTCACCATAGTGCAATTTTATCATGACATAACAATGACATAAAATCATATTTAACAACACCGGTAAACTCTATATTATGTCCCTTTTGAGTTTGAATGTCAAAAGAACTGTCAAAATGTATTAGCAATGCATCTAGAATACATTAACCCTTTGACTCCCACACCATATCCGCCATTTGCAAAAACTTAACTCTTTGATTCCTCTACCCTATCCACCATGTTTTTGCGGGAAGCTGGTGGATAGGGTGAGGAAGTCAAAGCGTTAAGTTTTTGCTTTGCTGGCATGGTTGTCAGTGCAGGATACTAGTGGGGACAGAGTGCGTGAGTCAAAGGGTTAAGGAAAAAAGCCAGCAGATAATGCTGCAAAATGGTCGACTAAATCCCACGCCTGGTTCTTAAAATAACACTTCAAAGCCATCAAATGGAACAGGAAATTTTTTTTCCAAAAAGTATGTTTAATAAACATAGTCACCCTGACTCATAAGTGCTAATATTCTATGGCTAATACTGTAACCAGGAAAAAAAAAAAAAGAATCACAACACGTATTTAATACAATCAGACAAGACAGGTGCAAATTTTCAGCCAACTGGCCTTTGTCAAGTGTAAGGTCACAAACAAACAAACACCAAATTGTATTTGAACGTGGGCAGTCACACTTGTTTTGGCTAATACTGTATTAGTTATTTCTTCCTCATAAAAAGAAAATTTGTGCTGCGATCAGTGAGCCTTAGAATGATACCATGACTTGCCATCCCAACCACAGGTGACAATATGCGCAATGCTTGGTATCCACCTCGTTCAGTCACCGAAGAGTTACTAGAATAAGTGAAGTAAAAGAACTGGAGACAAACAACCAGCAAAAAATCAACACAGGAATTAAACATAACGAGGCAGAAACAAAGAGAGGGACAGAAAAGAGGAAATTTCTAGTACAGAATTTCCAGAAGGTGGGGATACTATTTATACTGAAAGAGCCCCCAGCATCCCCACAGGAACATATTGCAGGCTGGGGATTGAACTTGAGATATCAGATCTTGATTCCAGGCTCTACCGTAAGAACCAACCAGCCCACGATGTGTCACTGTTGGGTAGCACACAGCCAAAAACAGGCAGGTGGCGACTCCTACATGCGCCATTCCTGTCAAGAATCGCTGTGCCACCAAGGAAAGGATTGCTGCAGCGACTTTAATCAGCAGACTCTGGTATTAGGTGATCTAGACAGGAGGAAAGCCATCAGCTTGTGAAAAGCTACTTGCGCAGTCTTGGAAAGTATAGTATAGTGCTATTCTTCAAACTCATTTGGATTCACAGTGCATTACACTTTTACAAGAGTCAAGACACAGTGTAATACATATAGAAGGACTGATATCACATACACACACACACAAATTTAGGATATTCACATATATATATATATATAATAGTCACACACACACACACACACACACACACACACACACACACACACACATATATATGTATGTGTGTGCGTGTGTATATACATATATACACATACATACATATCTATACCCATATACATACACACACATGGTTATTGTTATTGTTTAAAGCCCAGCCGACTGGGTAGAGCCATATCAGGGCTGTAACCGCTTCAAAACATACAAAACTTCAACAGGGAAAAAAAAAAAAGAAAATAAGTTAACATACATCAATACATTCACGCACATAATCTAAGAACATACTCCTGGTGTTGACAACTCCTTCCAATTTATCGCACAGGGGATTTAAAAAACACCTGAATACAAATTTAAGCATACCTAAGGACACCAAAACATAAAAACAGGCATAAATTACCTAAAACTGCTTCCGCATATCTCACCTCCCTAGAGCCAAAAATGCACTTAATACATGTACCCAATTGTCAACCCTAAAGTGAAACCACTTTATCGAACACATACAGGAGAATGGACCATTCAGGCAGAAAAAGATAGGAAAAATTGACGTAAAGCAAAGGAACAAGGCAGAAACAAAGAGTGACAGAAAAGAGGAAATTTCTATCACAGAATTTCCAGAAGGTGGGGACACTATTTACAATGAAAGAGCCCCCGGCATCCCCATTGGGGGGGGTTCAAACTCATCTAGATTCACAGTGCATTACATATTTACAAGAGTCAGGACAGGGTGTAATACATGTACATATAGAAGGACTGATATCACGTAAACACACACACACATACTCACAAATTCAGGATAATCACACATATACACACACACACACACACACACCACCACCACACACACACACACACACACACACACACACACACACACACACACACACACACACACACACACACACACAGATAGAATCAAACCATACATACACACATACCTATGGTCACAAACACAGTACCACATGATCAGTATTTAGAAATGAAATACATTACCACATACTAGAAAGGAGTAAACACAATAATCAACAATAGAAAGCATGGCTGAGCAGACACGTTTTTAACTGTGACTTAAAAGTGTGAAAGGGTGGGCAGATTCCTCACATCAACTGCAATGAAACTTAACAAAATGGGATACAAATTGTCTGTCTAAACAGCAACACTTGCATATGTGACACAAGACACCAGCCATATATATATATATATATGTATATAAAGGGCTGGTGTCCTGTGTCACATCATATCTGGTTGCAGTAGCAGATTACTCACTCCATAACAAGACCCTGCCAGGAGGCTGCAAACTTGTGGCCATACAAATTAATTTTCTCTTTGCAGGTAAAAAACGTCCTTATTGTTATCGTTTTCACACCACGACTTAAATACTCTCAACCATCATCACCACCATCATCCATCACCATCGCCATGTCACGAAGGATCGCCAGGTGACACGGTCTCTGCTCCTGTGTATGATGTCAGTTTGCAGGCGTCAGCGATGTTGTTTGAGAAGGATTTTGCTGGCCTTCCTTGTTCTCTCTTTGCCTCGACTCTCCCCTACAGGACTGATGTCATCAAGTCTGTTCCTGAGTTCCTGTTCATGTGACGATACACTTCAATTTTCTTTTGTTGATCTCCGGGAGCATTTTACGTTGGACAGCTAATTCCTTTAGCACGCTTACTCTCAACCACTTTAGAAGAATACTGCCTAATGCAAAATGTACAGCTCATAGTCTGAACTCTTGTAATACACATCACAACATTCATTGCAGTCAAGAAGTAAAGGCTGTCAGGATATCACGACATGGCACTGATGTCATTTCAGAACTGGAATTTGTTCACGAGGGATTCACTGCACTTAGTTCCATACATGCTCTACCCACATCTGTCAGTAATTATCTATAAAACTCCTTCAGACTACACCCAAGCCTTGTGCACTGGTGAGGTCTTGAGACAGGAGGATGGGACATATGTAACGCCTAGTCAACTTCATCAGCATGACCAAAACATTTAACCTTTGAACTCCCTCCTGAGTGATGAAGTGAATTAGGACTGAACTGGACAGATCAGATCTTGAGTCCAAGGCCGCATTAACTGTTCTCATCTACCCTCTCTTTTCAAGTCTAATGAAATGATATTTTTGCCAGAGTCAGTCTGTTACCAAGTAGGCTACACTTTCTCCAGGTCTTAACCCTTTGACTCCTGCATTATGCCCACTAACATCCTATACTGTCAACCATACAAGTAAAGCAGCTGGTGGATAGGGCGAGGGAGTCAAAGGGTTAAGTTCTTGCAGTTGGTGGATAGCCTGCGGGAGTCAAAGGGTAAACATCGTGTAGCTAGATTTCAAACTGGCAAGGTCTTTATATCATGTTAACACTTCAACCTCACTCAAGACCTTAACATATCTCTGTGAGTCAGTCAGTGGAGGAATACTGCAGCAGAGACTGGAACACAGCCTGTATGCCAAATAACACAGTCCAGTACAGAATCTTTTTATTTACAGATTGTGCCGAAGTCAGGTGCCAATCTCCATTCACTCTCATAACAAGTACATTTTTCACAATGGGACAGGACGGCCAAGTTGGTCAGATGACAGACTTCCAATCTGAACATCTGATTTCAATTCTGTCTGGGCAGTGACTGTCCACATGTACGCAGACCTGCTGAACCTTTTACATGTATCTGTCCTTGCAGAGTATCAAATACACATGTTTTAGAGATCCTATATGCCATGTCAGTATTCAGTAACCTAAGGATGCATGAAAACAGCCAGCATGCACCTCCCATCTATTCCTGGTGGATAGGGTGAGAGTCAAAGGGTTAAGTTTTTGCAGTTGGTGGACAGGGTCTGGGAGTCAAAGAGCCAAAAAACAAGGACTTACAATTGATAAGAACAAAGTTGTTGACTGTAATCATATATGTAATTTTCTTCTTCAATAGGTCTACTGATGTGCAACAGTTTGTCTTCAATGTCTACCGATGTGCAACAGTTTGTCTTCCATGTCTACCGATGTGCAACAGTTTGTCTTCCATGTCTACCGATGTGCAACAGTTTGTCTTCCATGTCTACCGATGTGCAACAGTTTGTCTTCAATGTCTACCGATGTGCAACAGTTTGTCTTCAATGTCTACAGATGTGCAACAGTTTGTCTTCAATGTCTACCGATGTGCAACAGTTTGTCTTCAATGTCTACAGATGTGCAACAGTTTGTCTTCAATGTCTACCGATGTGCAACAGTTTGTCTTCAATGTCTACTGATATGCAACAGTTTGTCTTCAATGTCTACCGATGTGCAACAGTTTGTCTTCAATGTCTACTGATATGCAACAGTTTGTCTTCAATGTCTACAGATGTGCAACAGTTTGTCTTCAATGTCTACCGATGTGCAACAGTTTGTCTTCAATGTCTACTGATATGCAACAGTTTGTCTTCAATGTCTACAGATGTGCAACAGTTTGTCTTCAATGTCTACCGATGTGCAACAGTTTGTCTTCAATGTCTACCGATGTGCAACAGTTTGTCTTCCATGTCTACCGATGTGCAACAGTTTGTCTTCCATGTCTACCGATGTGCAACAGTTTGTCTTCCATGTCTACCGATGTGCAACAGTTTGTCTTCAATGTCTACCGATGTGCAACAGTTTGTCTTCAATGTCTACCGATGTGCAACAGTTTGTCTTCAATGTCTACCGATGTGCAACAGTTTGTCTTCCATGTCTACCGATGTGCAACAGTTTGTCTTCAATGTCTACAGATGTGCAACAGTTTGTCTTCAATGTCTACAGATGTGCAACAGTTTGTCTTCAATGTCTACCGACGTGCAACAGTTTGTCTTCAATGTCTACCGATGTGCAACAGTTTGGCCTCAGTGGCAACATATGCATCATTAACACAACAACAACATGTGCTTCTGAATTTCTGTTTTGTTTACTTGATTGATGTATAAAAAGGAAGACTGTCAGAATACCTTGATAATAGGAAATTTTTCTTCAAAAATTACGTTTAATCTAACATACTGTACCGTGGCTCACTAATGCAACTAGCGGCAGCAGTTTGCCATTTCTGCCTCGTAATAATTTTTCACTGTTTCTTTTCTTTTTTCTTTCTTTTCCGTTTCAGAGGAATAGAAGGAAGAGAGTGATGGTAGAGTGGAAGGGTGGGAGGAGGAATCCTGGCTGCGTTCACATAACCTGATGTGGACGTCCCATGTCCTCTGCCCAATGTCTTTTTCTCAAGCCAGCAAGAAGTGAGAGGGAGGGTTAGGGAAAACGAAGATGGGGAGAGGGTGATGTGGGGGTGAGGGAGGTGAGGAAGGAAGCGATGTTTCCGTTCACACAACCTGCTGTGGATGTCATGCCTGACTGAAGTCTGTCTCTGAATACGTGCTCTCCATGTCACTGCCATCAAAGTCAGGCTGCCACACAGAACACACATATACATCAATCACACTGTGAGTTTTGTACTGAAAAGAATATAAGGAAGACAAAAACAGGAAAAAAGACAAAAGAAGCTAAAAAATAAAAAAGAAGAAACAGAAGACGGAAGAACCTAAAAAAGCAACTACATACAACAAAAAAGAAAAGAAACAGAAGATAGAAAAATCTGAAAAACAAAAAGAAGAAAGTCACACAGAATCAAACCAACTTTTAAAAAATTAATCTGTTAACTCTTCGGAGACGTAACAGCGGGTATTCCGCTGCAGCTGGCCAAACCATTAGAGACGTGATAGCGGATATTCCGCTGCGGTTTTTAAAAATAGATGCAAGCCGGTCGCTGGTCTAGGGAACTAACTACACATATAGGAACACTCTTTGGTATCTTCTGAAGTGTTTACTTCCCTTGCATCAATTTTATCCCGATTAGTTACAGTTTTTGCCTTTATCCAAACCAACCGGAGTGACCGTCCTTGCACCAAAATGGCGACATTTAGGCCTTCTTCTTCTTTTTCTTCTTCAAAGGATCGTCATAATCACTTTTCTGCTTCAGCTGTGTGAAAACAAAGCTGTGTTTGTTCTTTTATATCTTCTGGTCATACCAAGGACTTGTGATTACCTGGATTTCTGGATTACCTGGTCAAGAATGGGTGTTTCACTGACTGTATGTGTTGGATTACTGTCAATCAAAAACTTCTTTCCCAGAGCCAAAACCCTACCCCATTTCACCTTCTAGGAAGGTAAGCAGAATAGATGTATTCTCCTTGTATGTAGGTTCAGCTCAAAGAGCGTAAACTGAATTTTATTTTGATATAAAATATGTTCTTGTGCTGTAAAATCTGTATTTTTGAGAATTTTTGAAAACCCCCAAAATCGTGCGTCACCAAGGGTTGTGGCAGATCCCGTTGATTGCGTCCACAGTGGTTGTGCAAGGCAACTATATTACGTCTTCAAAGAGTTAATGAAGAGAATGACATGCACCAATTTTACATACTTTCTATAAAAAGGAATAGAAAAATACACCCAAACAATTGAAGAAAATGACAGAAACAAACAAACTGTGTTATCGAAAACAAAAAAACGTAAGCAAAAAAATTCAACAACAAATACTGTAATAATTGTTAATGAAGAGAATGTCATGCACCACTTTTAGACTCTTTCTATAAAAAAGGGGAATCGAAAAAACAAGCAAATAACTGAAGAAAATGAAGGAAACAAACTGTGCTATCCAAAAAGAAAAACAGTAAACAAAAAATTCAACAACAAAATTCGAGGGTTGACAGCCAGAATCCAGTATCTCACTTTTTTGTCAATTTTCACTTTTTTTTTACTGAACTGTTGCTTTTGATGTGATCTTTCACTTGGTGGACTTTGTTTTTGCCATGATATTGATTTTTGATCAGTTATTGATAAACCAAAGACCAGTCTCTCAAAATGTAGATACAGCCTCTCCCTGAAAACCCAGTTAAAAATCGTCTCCTGTAAAATACCAGAAAACCGAGATACTTGGTTCTGGTTGTCGACCCTCGAAATATTTCTATACAAAAACACAAGACACTTGTTGAAAAATATTCCATCAATAAAAATTATGTCACCCTGACATGAATAGCAGCAGGATCAGGAACTTTATTTTTCACAATGCAATGATAATGAAAATGAGGATAACAACAATGATGCTATGGGAGTTCCACATTGAACAATGACCATGTAAAGCAGCACCTGTACTCTTCACTCCCTTTTGAAAAGTATCTAGGCATCAAACAGGCCTGGGAGAAACAGACACATGTGAGGCTGGTTATGAACTTTGAGCAACACCTTCAATGAAACATCCATTTACTGGATGATACAACTGAGTGGCTCAACTGGATAAGATACAACTGAGTGGCTCAACTGGATGAGATACAACCGAGTGGCTCAACTGGATGAGATACAACTGGGTGGCTCAACTGGATAAGATACAACTGAGTGGCTCAACTGGATAAGATACAACCGAGTGGCTCGACTAAATGAGATACAACTGGGTGGCTCAACTGGATGCAATACAACTGAGTGGCTCAACTACATGAGATACAACTGAGTGGCTTAACTAAATGAGATACAACTGAGTGGCTCAACTGAATGAGATACAACCGAGTGGCTCAACTGGATAAGATAAACCAAGTGGCTCAACTGGATAAGATACAACCGAGTGGCTCAACTGGATGAGATACAACTGAGTGGCTCAACTGGATAAGATACAACCGAGTGGCTCAACTGGATAAGATACAACCGAGTGGCTCAACTGAATAAGATACAACCGAGTGGCTCAACTGGATAAGATACAACCGAGTGGCTCAACTGGATAAGATACAACCGAGTGGCTCAACTGGATAAGATACAACCGAGTGGCTCAACTGGATAAGATACAACTGAGTGGCTCAACTGGATGAGATACAACTGAGTGGCTCAACTGGATAAGATACAACTGAGTGGCTCAACTGGATAAGATACAACTGAGTGGCTCAACTGGATAAGTCACGCGACTGAGTGGCTGTTCCCCTGCACCCTCAGACAAATGTTTCATACACCATGATCTTGACAACAGAACTCTATCGATCAAACTGAATCTTGGGACTGCCTGTCAATGTCAGGCTGTATGTTTAACCCCTTGACTCCTGTACACTGTCCACCAGCATCCTGCATTGTCAACCATACTAGCAAAACAAAAACTTAACTCTTTGACACTCTTATCCTATCCACCAGCTTTCTGCAGGAAGCTGGTGGATGGGATGAGGGAGTCAAAAGGTAGAAGTTTTTTGCAGTTGATGCATAAGCTGCGGAAGTCAATGGGTTAACCCAAATTAGTCTAGCATCATTCTTAAACAGCCAAGAGCATTCTCTGACACAACAGAATATTTCTGGTTATTTTATGCCTGTTATAACTGGTGATCACAATGTCTTGTGGCCCTAAAAAGGTGAAGATTTATCCAGAAATGAGAAAATTCTGGCAGAGATATTTTGTTAAAACACACACACACACACACACACACACACACACACACACACACACACACACACACACACACACACACACACACACACACACACACACACACACACAAACAAACACACACACATGTGCACATACACATACACATGCACACACACACACACACACACACACACACACACACACACACACACAAACACACATAAACACACACACATGTGCACATACACATGCACACACACACTCGCATATACACACACACAAAAACACATTCTCAGACATGTACTCTCTCTCTCTCTCTCTCTCTCTCTCTCTCACTCACACACAAACACAAGCACAGACACACACTTACCTCATTATCACTACCAGCCATATCCTCCACCTCAACATCATAGCCCCCTTCAATGCCCATCTCATTGTGTTTTTCCACTCTCTCCATCCCCTCTCGCGCTCGCACGTTAGATGGATCTAGACTGAAAAAATAACCCACACACAAATACTCACATTGACTTTATCTTGACTACTACAACATCCAAGATAACAAGGACATTTAAAAAACATGTTTACAACAGATTTACAGTATGAAATTCAAGGACTTCCATGTTACAACCTCAACCTCAACTTCAACTTTCCCCTGCAGGACTGTTGATTCAATCTATTGTGGTGTTTCTGATTGCATGGCCTACATTTTTCAACTTTGTTTTGTTGATCGCCGTCAGCAGTTAACATTCAGTTCCGTTAACACGCTATCATTTGTTCTTTTGTCTGTCCATTTGACTCTGAGAAGTCGTCTATAGAGCCACATTTCTGTTGCATTGATTTTATTTTCTTCGTCTTTTCTTAGTGTCCAGGCTTCACAACCTTACATTAAAACTGCCCTTACCAAAATTTTCAGGGACTGTTACTTTCAAATCATTGGGAAGCCCTATACACTGTTTAACAGGACCATTTTTTGTTTTACCATGCCAATTTTGTTTTCATATCTTTGGTGCAGGAGCCATCATTTACTTTTACAGATCCTACATACTTGAAACGTTGGACATATTCTAAGTCTCTTCTATTTATCTGAATGTTTGGATGTTCCTGGCCTTTTTCTTCTCACCATGTCCATGACTGTTTGGGTTTTTTTTCAGCATTGTTTCAATCCTGCTCTGCAACCTGCTGCATTTACTCGGTAATGAATTCTGATGACTGAGAGATAAAAAAGTTTTGTTTGAACAAGATTTGCACCTGTACTGTCAGACTGAAAGCAAGTGGTCTACCTCTGCACAAGCAGGCCCCAATTATTTATCATTACTACTTTACACTACCAATGCAACAAAGTGTAGCTAATGGTCAACAGAACCCACCTGACGGCTGTGTGGTAGTGCTCCAAAGCATCCTGAATTTGACTAGTGTGGAACAGACACTCCGCCAGTTGTGTATGAAGTCGGGCATCATTCTGTGTCTGTAGAGCCTGACGTAAGCTGAAATCACAGACACGTTTTACATAACTTCACAGTTACTGTCCTTCACTGACAAAACAAAACGATAATGTATTTCTAAAGGTCCTCCCCTCCAAAACAAAAACAATACTGTTGTTATTTGTTATTGTTGTTTAAAGCCCAGCCGACTGCACAGCGCTTCCAAACACACAAAACTTCAACAGGAAAAAAAAAAAAAAAAGAAAATTAAGTAGACATATCAATGCATTCACGCACATAATCTAAGGACGTGCCCCTGGCGTTGATCACTCCATCCAATTTATCACACAGGGGATTTAAAAAACACACCTGAATACAAATTTATGCACACCTGAGGACATCAAAAACATACATAAAAACAGGCATAAATTATCTAAAATTGCTTCCGCATATCTCACCTCCCTAGAGCCCAAAATGCACTCAATACATGTACCCAATTATCAATGCTATGAGAAAGTACTTAAGACTTTACTGCACACATACAGGTGAATGGACCAGCAAGGCAGAAACTGATAGGAAGACATGACAGAAAGCAAAGGAACAAGGCAGAAGCAAAGAGAGTGACAGAAAAGAGGTTTGTGTCTCTGACAGTAAATATTCAATCTTTGGGCAGTTTTTCTCAGTGTGAGTGCCTGCATGTGTGTGCCTGTGCGAGCGTGTGTGTGTGCAAGCGTGCGCATGCGTTGTGTGTGTGTGTCAAGTCTGTGCTCTTGACCTGTAAACATTCAATCCCATGAACAAAACAAAACATGCATACATTTTCAATGGAAGTAATCTTATCTACTTACAGACTGATACCGCGCTCATACTCATGTTCCTGAGCACAAATATCCGCCATGATGTAGACGGCGTCCAGGTAGGAAGGGTCCAGCTTCATGGCTTTGTCCAGGTATGGTTTGGCCTGACATGACAACATAGTTTGACAATGATGACAGAACAAAGACTGCAGGTTTTCCATCATGTAAACTTGAAATGGAAAAACAAACAAAACAGTCTATTTTCAAAATTTTTCCCAAGTGCATATGAAGTCTGAGCTACTCCTTCCTGGAGACAGTGCATCATACTGTAGCACCAGGCATCATTTTCTGTTTTCTATATGCATGTTTCTTCCCCCATAATAAAGGAATTTCTACAGAATTCTGTCAGGGACAACTCTTTCACAGCTGTGGGTTCTTGAAATTGCACAAAGTGCATACTGCACATGGGCTTTTGATTTATTTATCGTCTCATCAAAAAAAACTTGCATTTACACCACATCCAAGGTCTAGTGGAGAGGCTGAAAATTCCAATGTGGAATCTGACCTGGATTTCTAGAATTTTAACTGGATGCTTTCTTCACAAGGTTACACACTGACACAGGTGAGACACACTTACAAAATAACAAAAAATTACAATAAAAACAATATCATCAACACATCTTTAAAAAGAAACACTAATTAGAATATTAGTCTCACCTGTCTCACTTGTTGGCATCATTGAGTTCGGTGTTGGCAGCTGTACACTTAGACATCACCATCTCCCTCCAGGCCGCTCTGTCTTGACTTTTGTGGACAGTTTCTTGAATATTTAGGCCACTGATGTTGATTATGTTCTTGATGTATGAGATTGGGGGTCTGCCTTTCTTCCTTTTTGCCACTGTTTTTCTTTGAAAGATGTTTGCCATGAGGTCCGTGTTCTTGCTGCGTGACATATGGCCAATGTATTTTAGTTTTCTCTTGTTGATGTCTGCTAGTAGTTTTCTGGTGGTATCAAGTTCTTCCAGGACACTTTCGTTAGTTCTCCTGTCTGTCCATTTGACATGTAGTAGTCCCCGATAAAACTATATCTCTGCTGCCTCAATTCTTCTGCAATCAGTTTTTCTCAAAGTCCAGGCTTTGCAACCATAAATCATGATTGGTCAGATCAAACATTTAAAATTTTAAAGTCTAACTTTCAGGCCATTTAGGATGCCTCTGTCTATCCAGATGTTGAGCTGGACCATTTTTCGCTTTGTAGGTTACTGGTATTAATAAAAAAAAAATTGTCACTTACCTTTACAACAGTAGTAGGACTCTTGGCCAACACAGAGGCAAGAAGCTGTAAGAGAGAAAAAAACTAAATACACACTCTTCTGCAAATGTGTAAGAACAGTTTTGCACACACAAACACATAAAAATGTACACACACATGTAAGCAAGCATGCAGACACACCGGAGGCTGTACAGTTTTTTTGCAGGGTTATTATTATCACTGTTATTGTTGTTTAAAGCCCAGCCGACAGCTTAGAGCCATATCAGGGTTACAACCGCTTCCAAACATACAAAACTTCAACAGGAAAAAAAAAAGGAAAAGAAAATTTAAGTACACATATCAATGCTTTTGCGCACATAACCTAAGGACGTGCCCCTGGCTTTCACCACTCCATCCAATTTATCGTACAGGGGATTTAAAAAACACACCTGAATACAAAATTAAGCATACCCAAGGATACCAAAACATATCTAAAAACAGGAATAAATTACCTAAAACTGCTTCTGCATATCTCACCTCCTTAGAGCCAAAAATGCACTGAATGCATGTGCCCAATTATCAATCCTGAAGGAAGTACGCAAGATTTTATCGAACACATACAGGTGAATGGACCAACAAGGCAGAAAATGATAGGAAGAAATGACAGAAAGCAAAGGAGGAAGAAAGAAACAAAGAGAGTGACAGAAAAGAGGAAATTTCTTGAACAGAATTTCTAGATGGGGATACTATTTATACTGAAAGAGCTCCCGGGGGGGGGGGTTTAATATCAAACCAATGACAAACGTGCACAAAGCAAAATATGGGAGCCCTACCTCCATAACAGCCAGGCCTTCAACGATCAGTACATAACTACTGAGAGACCAGTCCATCATCATTACCATACAACAGTAAACCAACCACTCACTGTGCTAGTGCGAGCAGAACAGCCCAACTGACTGAAAGCTCTTGTTGCCAACGTGACAGCGTCTCTCAGACGATGGCTAGCCACGTAACAATCCACCAAACCTGTCAACATACATTTATTATTATCATCAACATTTGTGGTTTAACCCCTGAAGTGCCAAAATGTAAATAAAGAGGTAAACTGTCTGTGCCCAGGTATTTTAAAACGTTTTAACTTAAAAAAAACAAAAAACTCTTCATCCAGCCCAGAAAACCCCACAAAACTATATATTTTCTTCTTCAGTATACTTTACAATACACCAGGAGCAGCAGTATTTTCAGTTTGAGGATTGCCAATGCGAGTAATATCACTCTGACTCTTATCTGGTTCAAGTCTGACCCAGGACATCAACATCGAAATATCACCCGCATGCACCATATTATCCTCATTTCACTCTCATCGAGTGAATCAACAGACTCCAACTCAGAATCACTCCTCAAGTAATGATTCCTGCAACTTCTGCTGCTGTACAAGTTGTTTTTCGTGCTTGGGTGCCGCTCAGTGTTGAAAACTGGTTCTCTGCCATTATTTACAGTCACTGAATAGTATCGCTGAATAGTAATTAGCTGTAGGGTCATCTTTTCAAACACACAGGCGGAAAAGCCCATAAAACGTCATGCAAATGTAATTAGCATTTATTTATAGAGGGAATCCTGAAGTTTCCATTGATATCTCATACATCACTAAAATTGTTGGAGTTTTCCAGCTAAAAATATGGAAAGGTCGCTGACTGAATATTTGGTCAGAGGAACTGGAGGTGTACGTTTCTTCCCACCAAATACCTGGTCAGCAGCAGTTAACAGGTTAAAGACCAGGCAAATGTCCAGTGTGATATCAGGGCTATAATCAGCTAAAATCATACACATCTCACTGACACTGAACAAAAAACTGGAATAGAAAATTAATTACACATATCAACACAGTCACGACATAACTAAGGGTAACGCCCCTGCACTGACCTTTCCTTCCGATTTACCACCAATGGGCTTAAAAAACAAACCTAACGTATAAAAAATGTATAAACACAACAAAGTATATTTAAACATAAAAACTGCTTCTGCACATCACATTTGCTTACAGCCAAACATGCAGTTAATACATGTGCCCAATTATCATTCCTGAACAACGTTTGGAAGGCTTTGAATGGAAGGCTTTGTGAAAACATACAGGTTACTGATATTCAGGGCTCCCACTGAGGAAAAGCAAAATTTAGAAAATTTGTTTAAAATGGCGCAATCTGACACATATCTGAGCTTAATTTATAGTTTTTTATACGTTTTTTTTTTTCACAGAAATTTTTTTTTTCGCCGATTCTCACTCTCGGTTTTAGCGGAAATCCACGAATTCGCGGAAAAGTGGGAGCCCTGGTTACTGTTATTGTTGTTTAAAGCCCAGCCAAACTACTGTAGACAGTTTAATGTTATGTCATCGTTGTTTAAAGCCCAGCCAACTATGTAGAAGTTACTGTTATTGTCATCATTTGTTTTAAAGCCCAGCCAACTATACTGTTAGAGCCATATCAGGGCTATAAACCGCTTCAAAACATACAAAAGTACAACAATTAAAAAAAAAACAAGACAACAAAAAAGAAGTAACACATATCAATACATTTGCTCATATAATCTGAGGACATGCCCCTGGCGTTGACCACTTCATCCAATTTATCACACAAGGGATTTCAAAAAGATACCTGAATACAAATTCAAGAATACCCAAGGACACCAAAACATATATATAAAAATTTTCAGAAGGTGGAGATACTGCTTATACTGAAAGAGCCCCTGGCATTCCCACAGAGGTACACATACAGGTAAATGGACCAGCAAGGCAGACAAGACAAGAAGAGACACCAGAAAGCAAAGGAACAAGGCAGAAACAAAGAGAATGACAGAAAAGAGGACAATTCTTACACAGAATTTCCAGAAGGTGGGGACACTATTTCTACTGACAGAGCCCCTGGCATCCACACAAGTAAAGTCAACACACACATCACATCCACAATCACACACACTTTAAAGAAGCAGTCATACTCTGTATCGCTGTGTATTCAGTAAGCGTCCATGCATTCATTTTATTGACTGACTATATATTGTGAGTGTACGAAGTAAACGGCCTCTTATTCCCGTCTCTTCTTGTCAACTCTTCTTTTTGCGTGCGTGCATCGTGCGTGCGTGCGTGCGTGCGTGTGTGTGCGCGCACACACTCATCCTGTGCACAGCTGCAAACACCTGTATGAATGCATGTGTAAGTGAACATGTAACAATATGTGTGCATGTGCGTGCATATGTGAGACAGAGACAGAGACACCCACACACTTGCCAACACACACAGAAAGCTTTTATTACCCATCAACATACATATACAAACAGCTTACAAGACCACAACCCACCTTGGTAAGTTTCGAAGCGGTCCGGGGCCCTGGTCACTGCCTCATGGAAGTGCAGTAAAGCATCCTGCATGCGATTCAGTTCTTGGAGTGCTGTCCCCTTTAAGAGCAGTGCCTGTGTGCAGCGAGGGTTGATGGAGTAGGCCTGTCAACAGAGCCAGCCAATTTTGGATTAACAATCTTTATGTTACACAAGGACAAAACCATGCTTGACTGTTATGTATACCAAGATGTACACATGCACAAATACATGCAGGTACATACCTGTGCACAAACAAATGCACATATGCACATAAGCGCATGCTCATATACGCAGACAAACACAAATGTGCTTGCAAGATAAATATTTCTCTTTTCTCCTTTGTTTTGTTCACACCTGTATGGTCAGGTCACATCTGGCAATAAATGTGGCCCAAAACAAGTATGACTGCCTGCGTTCCAAGCACACAGGAACCAGAAAAAACACGAATAAAAGAATAAATTAGCTGAAATTACAGGGAAGTTTCAGTCTTTTTCTCCTAATTTTGTATCTGGTGTTTGTTTGTTTGTGATCTTACGCTTAACAAAGCCCAGTTGGCCGAAAATTTGCGCCTGTCTTGTCTTGTTGTATTAAATACGCGTTCTTATTCTTTTTTTGTTTTTTTCTGGTTCCTTAATGAATGTGACCATTTTGTTTTTAAGTTTCTGCCAGCTAACATGGATCCTGGTGAACAGAGGAGTTGTAGCCCATGTTTCCTGGCATGACAAGACAAAAATGAGGGATTTCCAATTACTGTTGTTTACTGCTGTTTTTCTATAAATCCCAGCTGACTGTGTAGAGCCATATCAGGGCTGTTTCAAAACACACACAAAACTTCTACAAGAAAAAAAAGGAAAAGAAAATTAAGCACACATATCAATGCATTCATACATATAATCTAAGAAAATGCCCCTGGCTCGACCATTCCGTTCAATTTATCGCACAGGAGATTTCAAAACATTACCTGAATATTAAACTAAGGCGCTAAAACATATGTAAAAACAGGCCTCACTTATCTAAAATTGCTTCTGCATATGTGATTTCCATAGAGCCAAAAATGCACTAATACGTGTACCCAATTATCAATTCTAAGAGAAAGTATGTAAGACTTACTGGAACTATGCAGGTGAATGGACCAGCATGGCAGAAAATGATAGGAAGAAATGACAGAAAGCAAAGGAGGAAGGAAGAAACAGAGTGACAGAAAAGAGGAAATTCCTAGCACAGAATTTCCAGGTGAGGACACTATTTATACTGAAAGAGCCCCCAGCCCCAGCATCCCCACAGGGGAGGGATTTCCAATAACTGAAGGTGGATACCATTCTGGCAAAGAACCAAGCACTGCTTCATCCTTAAATAATCCTCAATGAGCGAGAGCCGTTCTCATCTAAGATAGATCACTATGTAGACATTTGCTGTACACTACATGGTCCCTTATTTGTGATGAGGAGCTTGCAAGCCTGGTGCCACTGACTTCTGCACTTATTTCTTTTAGTCATGCTCATACACACATAAGCACTCATGTACGTGCATGCACACATGTGCACTCATGAAGACATACCCCTGCTTACCTTCTGAGCACAGTAGACAGTGCGTACGAGTCGTTCATTATGCTTGTTGATGCTGTTGAGCGAGTAGTAACCCATGCACACCCAGGGTTCCACCGCCTGCTCATTCACCTCCATCAGTTGCTGTGACAACCTGACGCACACAACAACAAATTGTGAGTGACTGCTCTAGCAAGGGACATGATAGCCAAGTGGTCAGACCATCACTTGGGCAGTCCAAGTCCAAACCTGTCTCTTTCCCTCTTGTAAAATACTTTCTACAGCAAACGAAATCTACGAGATCACATAACAATTCCTCTTCCTACAAACAAAATGTTTTTTTTCCAAAGGCCAAGCTTGCTATATATAATTTGCCCTACAACCAACAAGTGCTGAAGACTGGTCCAACAGCTCGGTACCACACTCTGCTTGCACAGCAAGGCCATCAGTGTCTGTGTATCTCCAAGATAAACGTATCTGTTTTTGGTCTGCATTGTCGGTGACATAATGCCTGTGTGTGCGTGCGTGCATGCATGCGTGCTGTGCGTGCGTGCGTGTGAGTGTGTGTGTGCGAGCGTGCATGTGTGTGTGTGTGTGCACGCGCGTGCATGCGTGCGTGTGTGTGTGTTGTGTGTGAGTGTGTGTGTGTATTGTGATTCTTCCATGACTGAGCATTATAAAATTGACTGATAAATATCATAATCATGACACATATTAACAGGGAATGTTGATAACATGACATCCTAAACTCCACCAGCAAAGCAACAAACAATAAACGCTACGTAAGGTCACTGTTTTTTCTCACTTGTAGCTACTATGAACTACTGTTATAACACAGACATATCTGTTCCCCTTGAAATTCCTTGCGCACGGACTCCACCATATATGCACACTTGCTTGTGATTACAATCCATTCATGTACATATGCACAAGAACATCAAATACATAAATTAAGAACTCTTTTAAGTCACGCAGTGTTTGCTGGCTTACAGAGAAAAGAAAAAACTCCCAGCATGTACACCCCCCCCCCCCTCCCTTCCCCGCACCAAGAAGATGAAACATACAGACTTGTGCAGCAACAGAACACCTGTAAAGTGTAGGCTAAACAACATGCATGTATGCATCAGAGAAAATGTTCAGAATCTTTTAAAAAACAAAACACACACAACACAAATGTTGATATGATAAATGGATGCAAGGAGAGACATACAGAATGCAGAATGCCATGGAGATCATACACCTAAATTCATGAACCAGAAAAAAAAATGAAAAAATAATTAGAATGTGGAATTAATACAACCAGACAAGACAAGCGAAAATTTTCACATGCACAAGATCACAAACACCAAATACAAAAGTTAGGAGAAAAAGACTAAAACTTCCCTGCTTCTTCATCCAGTGTGATAAAAGGACAAAAGTAAATTCATGTTGGAACAGAAATGTCCATCACTAAACATCTGTGAGAAGCTGGGTACAAACTGCACAACCTGTGTACCTCAGGAAGCACGACACAGACTCCAAGAAGACTACTCATTCTCCCTACATAAAACTGCCTAAAACCTTGTGAGGCTCACTTTTACTGACGACATTCCTTCTTTCGCCTCTACCTGAGAAATGTCTGTGTGACTTATGTGTGATTTTGTAAAAATAGGTCATATGTTTTCACATGTAAACAGAGGATCAAGTTGTCTTCTCCAGGATTTCACCATAAAAGGGGACTGAAATTTTGTACAACCACCTGAACAAGATCCCACCTTTTCACACCCAACGAGACTCAAAACACCACTCATTATTACTGACTGAACTGATGAAATCATATCTAATGTTTTCCCAGTTTTCAATACAATCTATTTATTTAAACACACAGGTAAAGTAAATCGTTCATGAAAATGTTACTATTAAAGAATTATCACACGCGCACGCGCACGCGCACGCGAACACGCACGCACACACACACACACACACACACACAAACAGGGAACACTCACGTTTGCAGATCTTTTGTACGTTTATCTTTGGACAGCAGAAAAGCATAAAGATCCATGTTGTGTAAGTGGAGTGGGTCCAAGGCTCTCACCTGTTCAAAAACAATGCAAGTATTAAATGTCAAAATAATCATGGTAAAGACACATTTCTCTGATGATATCAAAGCTCACCATGCTATACAAACTAAACTGAGAGAAAGAAACAACATATACACAAAGAAATATACCTGAAGTGGACAATATAGCAAAACACACACACACACACACACGCACGCACGCACGCACGCACGCACGCACGCAAGCACGCACACACACCTTTTTACACACATGTGCTCACATACACACAAGCTCATACCCGTTATGTATGAACACAAACACACAGCTTTTCCTTGAAAGATGGTTGCCATGAGGTCCGTGTTCTTGCTGCATGACACATGGCCAATGTATTGCAGTCTTCTCGTGTTGATGTCTGCTAGTAGTTTTCTGGTGGTATCAAGTTCTTTCAGGATACTTTCATTAGTTCTTCTATCTGTCCATTTGACACATAGCAGTCTCTGAAAAAACCACCATCTCTGCTGCCTCAATTCTTCTGCAGTCAGTTTTTCTAAAAGTCCAGGCTTCATATCCATAAATCATGACTGGCCAGATCAAATGTTTTAAAAGTCCAACATTCAGGCCATGATACAACCATGGACATATAAAAACAAAACAAAACAAGTCATTGTACAGTGCGTATGCTTACCCTCTGGAAGCAGACGGCAGCCTGGCTATACTGTCCCGACATGAAGAGAGCTTCTGCTAATCCATCTTGAACAATGACGCTGTCCCTCAGTCCTCCCTGTGACATCAATATCACCATCATTAACACCATCACCATCATCATAATCATAATAATGTGACCAGAACTAAATTCTCACACTGGATGATGCAGCAGGGAAGTTTCAGTCTTTTTCTCCTAATTTTTGTATCTGGTGTTTGTTTGTGATCTTACGCTTGACAATGGCCAGTTGACCAAAAATTTGCATCTGTCTCGTCTGGTTGTATTAAATACGTGTTCTGCTTCTTTTTTCTTTTTTTTTTCTCTGGTTCCTGTTTGCTTGAACGCGAGCAATCACACTTGTTAAAGATTTTCTTTCCAATGATTGTACAATGCTCACAACGCAATGTTACTCAACCTCTTCTTGATGAAACCACTGCCAAACACCTTTGTATTCAGCCATTCAGCCATCTCATGAAACAACTCGCCATTTCTGGGAAGAAGAGGACTAGAGCCCTTAAAGCGATGGCAGAAGCAGCAGAAAGGAGCTCAAGCTGGATCTGGGCAAGGAGGAACCAAAAGTGAACTTCATAAGGATTAAATTCCCTACAGATGATGTGTGCCCCGTTAGCACATTGGTAAAACCGCGTACCGCAGTTCTGAAGCGCAGAATCGCCCAGGTTCGCTCCCCGGCGTGGGAAAAAAAAAAAAAAAAAAAAAAAAAATAGACAACAGCAGAAGGGCATCCAGGAGTCATGACCTGGATGTGGCCCGGCCCCCCGAGAGTGTAAGGAATTCAGGGCCGAAACACTTGTCTAAAGGGGGTTACTTCTCTGAAGACCTTCTGTTGTCTAGCTCTCCCTAGAGTTTCTTTCTACCAGAGCCAGCTACATATAGCCAACCACTCAACTTTTTTTTCCTTGACTGCCCAATCCTCTACACCTTTCCTGTGTTATTACCCCCATACCCCTCATTTTGGTCTCCAAAACACTTCAAAGCCACGTAAACTGAGGCCAGAATGACCACATGATAAGAAGAGCAAAGAATCTGGGACACTTTGATAGATTAAAAATGTTTAAGAAAATACATTCCCAATAATATCTATGGATGAATACATACATAAAAACATGTACATTTATACACATACATGCATATTATAACACATACACATACATGCATATTATAACACATACACACACACACTGCACACACATACACACACAGATACACATGCACACACACACACACACACACACTCTCTCTTTCTCTCTCTCTCTCCCCTCTCTCTCTCACTCAAAACACAAACACATTTAAATAAGAACAAAGGAAATAAACCAACCACAAAATAATCAAAAAGTATTACCTTGGCTTCCAGATTTCTAAACGAAGAAACGGCAGTGTTAAAATCTTTAGCTGCCATCAAGGAGTAAGCACGAACAAGCCAGACAAACCTGCAAATAATGATAACAATAATAACAATAATAATAATGACATTTATAAGGCAACAAATCTTGATACAAAATCAAGTCAAAGTGCACACTCTCATCATTCACCAAAGCATTCACTCACAGTGACCAAAACTCCCAGGTACAAACCATAGATTAACTAGGACTGGGAGGACAGAGGAAAGTGGGACAAAACATCACACACCAATATTTTCTTTTCAAGTGAAGCATGTGGCCCAGAGAATAAAGCATGTGCTTAGAATACAAAAAACACAAGCTTTATTCCTGGCTGGACAAAGACTATTCTTCCCCTGCACTAGACATGAAGTGGCAGTCTGACTGCTACTTACCACTCTTTCAGATCAGATATTAAATTGAGGTCCCATGTGTAGCATATACCTCTCACCTCTCTCCCTCACCAGGATCGGCGGTAAGAGCCATGCTCGATGTCACAAGTCTTCTCCAGGTCACACAACTGAGACATCTGTGGGCGACCTCCTGGATCTCCAGACCACAGACTTCAGTGATTTAGTGTGGGGCAACCGACCCTGACCCAATGCATCCCCAGGTGGCCGACAGGGAATTTTTCTCCATTTCTTTCAGAACAAGCTAGGCATTGCTTTACACAGGAACAATTTTTACACTGAAACAGTCTCTGGCATCCCCATTGGGGACGACTTGTTATTCAAAATCACAAACTGCAGTACTGTGGTGGTATAATTTTCTGGATAAGAAGCCACTGAAAAGACAAAAGAGCTTCCATGTCCTGAGATACCATGTCTTGGACTCTGATGAGTGGTTTGTGAGGGCCGTCTTTGAAGAGACCTGTTAGCAGTCTCCTTACTAAGTCTCGCTTCTTGACTGAACGATTACCACCGCTGGCAAGGGGGCTCAGTAATGAGTGTCATGTGTAAGCATTGCAAAACTTCACTGAAATCACTTGGGAACAGTGCGGTTTCCTCTGGTAGGTGGTCTCACAACGGCCTGACTTAACTGAACCCTTGTATCTCCTGGTACTGCGGCTTCCAACTCAATGAACCTTATGTTTTTAGTCAGTTTATTCCTTTTCTCACACGGGATAGAGCAGCAGGGAAGTTTCAGTCTTTTTCTCCTAATTTTTGTTTCTGGTGTTTGTCTGTTTGTAGTCTTATGCTTGACAAAGGCCAGTTGGCCGAAAATTTGCGCCTGTCTTGTCTTGTTGTATCAAATACGCGTTCTTATTCTTATTTCATGTTTTTTCTGGTCCCTCAATGAACCTGGGTTCAGTGGTGTGTTAAGGAGCCAAAATGGGCAGTATGGCGACAACACCACCCAAGTAACACACCACCCAAGTAACACAGAAGATAAGGTGGTGTGATGAAGTTTAAAAAAAAGACTCACCATTCACAGTTGGAGAACTGAGGTACAGTGGCGGTGACCAAGGACATGATGTCAGTACCCCTCATCCCGAGTGACAACATTTCTCTCACAGCCACGAGAGCAAGAGGGTGTTCCCTGCACACACATGCGCACAATCATCAACAGTCATAAAAACATGTAACAAGGAATTCCCACCCCAATCCCTATTTATAACAACCCCAATCCCTATTTATAACAATCTTGACACTGATCAGGAGGATAGTGTGTCACTTATCATCATCATGTGCTCTGCCGCATGGCGTTGGCGATCAGGTCCTCCATACAAATCCATCCTTTGTCACTGCAAGCACATCTCCCACCCTCTCTGTCCTCAGCTTCCCTGCAGGTCCGTCCAATATTTTCTCCCTGGGTCTACCTGCTACTCCTTTTCCCTCCAGCTTTACGTTATGACTAGGTGCGCTAATTTCTCTTGCCTCATAAAATGTTCTTTGACCCTTTGACTCCCGCACTCCGTCTCCCAGCATCCTGCATCATCAACCATGCTAGCAAAGCAAAAACTGAACCCTTTGATTCCCTCACCCTATCCAATAGCTTCCCGCAGGAAACTGGTGGATAGGGTAAGGGAATCAAAGGGTTCAGTTTTTGCAGTTCGAAGATAGGGTGCAGAAGCCAAATGGTTAAGTGTTGCTTGTCTTTTCCAATATTTTCCTTAGGTCTACCTGCTGCTCTTTTTCCCTCCAGCTTTCCTGTCATGACTAGGTGCACTAATTTCTCTAGCCTCATAAAATGTCCTAAAAGTGTCGCTTGTCTATTCCTAATATTCTTCATTATGTTCCCTTTGTGCTCACCTCTTTAAAGACTGCCTGGACAGGCTGGTTCAAGAAAACTGCACCATACGCAGTCTTCCCAGCTGTGATTGGGTAACTGACCCTGTTCAGGTTTGAGGAAGGTCAAGCAGCAACCAAGAGACAGGCACCACCTTCATAATACTAGCCCTAAGAAATGTTGAGGTCATCTTTACCCCCTCTTGGATTCAGAAGCAATGATAAAGTGCTGAAAGCAGTGGTGTGGGAAACAAATACTACTGAAATGACACAGAAGACGGGGCAACAAAAATCCATACAAAACAAAACAACACAACACACAAACTAATCAGAAATTCGCAGCTCATACAGACACACATGAACAAGCACAAAGAGAGAGAGAGAGAGAAAGAAAGAAAGAAAGAAAGAAAGAGAGAGTGCATAAGAGAGAGCGACAGAGAAAGAGAGAGTGCACAAGAGAGAGAGAGAGAGAGAGGGAGAGAGAGAGAGGGAGAGAGAGGGAGAGCACAGAACCTGAGAACTTCTTTGTAAGCAGTGAGTGCAGAGCGATCTCTCCCCTCCTGTTGATACAAACGTGCCAGGGCCAGATTGATCTTGCCTGTCCTCTGTTTAGAGCTCACATTCTCCAACTGCACACAGTACAACAAGCACACGTATGACAGAACAATGACAAAAAAAATACTGCCGATAACAATAATGCACAGCTTTTATACATCATGAATATTAGTGAAACAATAACCTACATCTATTATACATCATGAATACTACTGATAACAATAACCTATAACTGTTGTACATCATGAATACTACTGATAACAATAACCTGTAGTTATACATCATGAATACTACTGATAACAATAACCTGTAGTTATACATCATGACTACTACTGATAACAATAACCTGTAGCTGTTGTACATCATGACTACTACTGATAACAATAACCTGTAGCTGTTATACATCATGAACTACTGATAACAATAACCTGTAGCTGTTATACATCATGAATACTACTGATAACAATAACCTGTAGTTGTTGTACATCATGAATACTACTGATAACAATAACCTGTAGTTGTACATCATGAATACTACTGATAACAATAACCTGTAGCTGTTGTACATCATGAATACTACTGATAACAATAACTGTAGCTGTTATACATCATGACTACTACTGATAACAATAACCTTACTGTTGTACATCATGACTACTACTGATAACAATAACCTGTAGCTGTTGTACATCATGATACTACTGATAACAATAACCTGTAACTGTTGTACATCATGACTACTACTGATAACAATAACCTGTAGCTGTTATACATCATGAATACTACTGATAACAATAACCTGTAGCTGTTGTACATCATGACTACTACTGATAACAATAACCTGTAGCTGTTGTACATCATGACTACTACTGATAACAATAACTGTAGCTGTCATACATCATGAATACTACTGATAACAATAACCTGTAGTGTTGTACATCATGAATACACTAACTGCATATACAATAACCTGTAGTTGTACATCATGATACTACTGATAACAATAACCTGTAGTTGTACATCATGAATACTACTGATAACAATAACCTGTAGTTGTTGTACATCATGACTACTACTGATAACAATAACCTGTAGCTGTTTAACATCATGACTACTACTGACAACAATAACCTGTATGTTGTACATCATGACTATTACTGATAACAATAACCTGTAGTTGTACATCATGACTACTACTGATAACAATAACCTGTAGCTGTTATACATCATGACTACTACTGACAACAATAACCTGTAGTTTGTACATCATGACTACTACTGATAACAATAACCTGTAACTGTTGTACATCATGACTACTACTGATAACAATAACCTTAGCTGTTATACATCATGACTACTACTGATAACAATAACCTGTAGCTGTTGTACATCATGAATACTACTGATAACAATAACCTGTAGTTGTAACATCATGACTACTACTGATAACAATAACCTGTAGCTGTTGTACATCATGACTACTACTGATAACAATAACCTGTAGCTGTTGTACATCATGAATACTACTGATAACAATAACCTGTAGCTGTTACATCATGACTACTACTGATAACAATAACCTGTAGCTGTTGTACATCATGACTACTACTGATAACAATAACCTGTAGCTGTACATCATGATACTACTGATAACAATAACCTGTAGCTGTTGTACATCATGAATACTACTGATAACAATAACCTGTAGCTGTTACATCATGAATACTACTGATAACAATAACCTGTAGCTGTTGTACATCATGACTACTACTGATAACAATAACCTGTAGCTGTTGTACATCATGAATACTACTGATAACAATAACCTGTATGTTGTACATCATGATACTACTGATAACAATAACCTGTAGTTTGTACATCATGAATACTACTGATAACAATAACCTATAACTGTTGTACATCATGACTACTACTGATAACAATAACCTGTAGTTGTACATCATGAATACTACTGATAACAATAACCTGTAGCTGTTGTACATCATGACTACTACTGATAACAATAACCTATAACTGTTGTACATCATGAATACTACTGATAACAATAACCTGTAGCTGTTGTACATCATGACTACTACTGATAACAATAACCTGTAGCTGTTGTACATCATGAATACTACTGATAACAATAACCTGTAGCTGTTATACATCATGAATAATCTACTGATAACAATAACCTGTAGCTGTTGTACATCATGAATACTACTGATAACAATAACCTGTAGCTGTTGTACATCATGACTACTACTGATAACAATAACCTGTAGCTGTTTACATCATGACTACTACTGATAACAATAACCTGTAGCTGTTATACATCATGAATACTACTGATAACAATAACCTGTAGCTGTTGTACATCATGACTACTACTGATAACAATAACCTGTAGCTGTTATACATCATGAATACTACTGATAACAATAACCTGTAGCTGTTGTACATCATGACTACTACTGATAACAATAACCTGTAGCTGTTATACATCATGACTACTACTGATAACAATAACCTGTACTGTTGTACATCATGACTACTACTGATAACAATAACCTGTAGCTGTTTACATCATGACTACTACTGATAACAATAACCTGTAGCTGTTTACATCATGAATACTACTGATAACAATAACCTGTAGCTGTTATACATCATGAATACTACTGATAACAATAACCTGTAGCTGTTGTACATCATGAATACTACTGATAACAATAACCTGTAGCTGTTATACATCATGATACTACTGATAACAATAACCTGTAGCGTTATACATCATGAATACTACTGATAACAATAACCTGTAGTGTTATACATCATGACTACTACTGATAACAATAACCTGTAGCTGTTGTCCCCCCCCCCCCCCCCCCCCCCCCCCCCCCCCCCCCCCAAAAAAAAAAAAAAAAAAAAAAAAAAAAAAAAAAAAAAAAAAAAAAAAAAAAAAAAAAAAAAAAAAAAAAAACATATGATCTACTGATAACAATAACCTGTAGCTGTTGTACATCATGACTACTACTGATAACAATAACCTGTAGCTGTTTACATCATGATACTACTGATAACAATAACCTGTAGCTGTTATACATCATGACTATACTGATAACAATAACCTGTACTGTTGTACATCATGATACTACTGATAACAATAACCTGTAGCTGTGTACATCATGACTACTACTGATAACAATAACCTGTAGCTGTTATACATCATGAATAAATACTGATAACAATAACCTGTAGCTGTTATACATCATGACTACTACTGATAACAATAACCTGTAGCTGTTATACATCATGATACTACTGATAACAATAACCTGTAGCTTGTACATCATGACTACTACTGATAACAATAACCTGTAGCTGTTTACATCATGACTACTATGATAACAATAACCTGTAGCTGTTGTACATCATGAATACTACTGATAACAATAACCTGTAGTGTACATCATGATACTACTGATAACAATAACCTGTAGCTTGTAACATCATGAATACTACTGATAACAATAACCTTACTGTTGTACATCATGAATACTACTGATAACAATAACCTGTAGTGTTGACATCATGACTACTATGATAACAATAACCTGTAGCTGTTGTACATCATGACTACTACTGATAACAATAACCTGTAGCTGTTGTACATCATGAATACTACTGATAACAATAACCTGTAGCTGTTGTACATCATGACTACTACTGATAACAATAACCTGTAGCTGTTGTACATCATGAATACTACTGATAACAATAACCTTAGCTGTTATACATCTGATACTACTGATAACAATAACCTTAGCTGTTGTACATCATGACTACTACTGATAACAATAACTGTAGCTGTTGTACATCATGACTACTACTGATAACAATAACCTGTAGCTGTTGTACATCATGATACTACTGATAACAATAACCTGTAGCTGTTGTACATCATGAATACTACTGATAACAATAACCTGTAGCTGTTGTACATCATGACTACTACTGATAACAATAACCTGTAGCTGTTGTACATCATGAACTACTACTGATAACAATAACCTGTAGCTGTTATACATCATGACTACTACTGATAACAATAACCTGTAGCTGTTATACATCATGACTACTACTGATAACAATAACCTGTAGCTGTTATACATCATGATACTACTGATAACAATAACCTGTAGCTGTTGTACATCATGACTACTACTGATAACAATAACCTGTAGCTGTTGTACATCATGACTACTACTGATAACAATAACCTGTAGCTGTTGTACATCATGACTACTACTGATAACAATAACCTGTAGCTGTTATACATCATGACTACTACTGATAACAATAACCTGTAGCTGTTTACATCATGACTACTACTGATAACAATAACCTGTAGCTGTTTACATCATGACTACTACTGATAACAATAACCTGTAGCTGTTGTACATCATGAATACTACTGATAACAATAACCTGTAGCTGTTATACATCATGAATACTACTGATAACAATAACCTGTAGTTTATACATCATGAATACTACTGATAACAATAACCTGTAGTTTACATCATGACTACTACTGATAACAATAACCTGTAGTGTTATACATCATGACTACTACTGATAACAATAACCTGTAGCTGTTTACATCATGACTACTACTGATAACAATAACCTGTAGCTGTTGTACATCATGACTACTACTGATAACAATAACCTGTAGCTGTTGTACATCATGACTACTACTGATAACAATAACCTGTAGCTGTTGTACATCATGACTACTACTGATAACAATAACCTGTAGCTGTTGTACATCATGACTACTACTGATAACAATAACCTGTAGCTGTTATACATCATGACTACTACTGATAACAATAACCTGTAGCTGTTGTACATCATGAATACTACTGATAACAATAACCTGTAGCTGTTGTACATCATGACATACTACTGATAACAATAACCTGTAGCTGTTGTACATCATGACTACTACTGATAACAATAACCTGTACTGTTGTACATCATGACTACTACTGATAACAATAACCTGTAGCTGTTTACATCATGACTACTACTGATAACAATAACCTGTAGCTGTTGTACATCATGATACTACTGATAACAATAACCTGTAGCTGTTGTACATCATGACTACTACTGATAACAATAACCTGTAGTGTTGTACATCATGACTACTACTGATAACAATAACCTGTAGTGTTGTACATCATGAATACTACTGATAACAATAACCTGTAGCTGTTGTACATCATGAATCTACTGATAACAATAACCTGTAGCTGTTGTACATCATGAATACTACTGATAACAATAACCTGTAGCTGTTGTACATCATGATACTACTGATAACAATAACCTGTAGCTGTTGTACATCATGACTACTACTGATAACAATAACCTGTAGCTGTTGTACATCATGACTACTACTGATAACAATAACCTATAGCTGTTGTACATCATGACTACTACTGATAACAATAACCACTTACATCTATATATAACAATACATTATACTACATCTGAATGAACAATAACCTAACTTTTACACATCATGACTACTACTGATAACAATAACCTGTAGCTGTTGTACATCATGAATACTACTGATAACAATAACCTGTAGCTGTTGTACATCATGACTACTACTGATAACAATAACCTATAGTTGTTGTACATCATGATACTACTGATAACAATAACCTGTAGCTGTTGTACATCATGACTACTACTGATAACAATAACCCACAACTTTTACACATCATGAATACTACTGATAACAATAACCCACAACTTTTACACATCATGAATACTACTGATAACAATAACCCACAACTTTTACACATCATGAATACTACTGATAACAATAACCCACAACTTTTACACATCATGACTACTACTGATAACAATAACCCACAACTTTTACACATCATGAATACTACTGATAACAATAACCCACAACTTTTACACATCATGACTACTACTGATAACAATAACCCACAACTTTTACACATCATGAATACTACGCATAACAATAAAAGGCGCCGCTGAACTTACGAGCACAGTTCACACACATGCACACACTTCCACAGACGTTTGAGTCGATTTTGTTCTCTCTCTCTAAAGTTTTGTACTGTTTATTAATATTATTCAAAATACATTAATTGATGTTAGAAAATAAAAAAGAGAAAGCAGCATTTCCAAAACTCACAAAGCAACTACATACAGCACAGTCATAACTACTGATGGACGGATCATAAAATGTCCATATTTCACTGGATTTTTCTATGGCACTCTGGGCAGCATGAAGTGTCCAGTCTGAGGGTTGTGATGCATGTTTAACTGCAAGTAACCTCTGATAGCATTTTGAGCAAAACGTACTTGAATAATACACACCATCAGTTTCTTCACAGACAGTGATACCATGAAACTTTTCCAGACCACTCACATAGTTTTTACACAGTTTTGCAGCTCTGTCTGCCTTCTTTTTTTTTTTTTGATCTTTCTCCGCAAATTCTGCATAGCGCATTCAATTTGCTAAAATGGGACTCATCTGAATGTTGTTCTGTATCCATTCTCTTGTAACACTACACTATCACAAGCACACTGCAGTTATCTGTCATTTACTTCTCACACACATATCTAACCCCAACAATTTTACTTACAACATCAGAAGCAAATACAGCAGAGTACAAATCCAAAACATGACGGCCAAACAAACTGTCAAACTGAAGTCATAACGATTCAAAGACAAGAGAAAATTGACATCAGACACAGCAGCACAACAGAGAACATACAGGGATTCCAGTGCCAGCCGTGACTGCATTCCAACCGGCCAGTACGGGCAGTAGCAGGAAGGGGTGAGGAGGGGTAAGAGTTACCACCTGTGGTCTACAGGGAAACTAAAGTGTCTTATCTGGCTTAGTTTCACTTGCTGTGATCCTGACCAGCCCCACACGTGTCTGTACTCTGGCCTGGTTGGTGCCAGGATATATTATGATAGTAAGCGTAAAGTACAGCCCTGTCACGCAGTCTCAATCCTAGATGGAACTCCATAGCATCATGATTACCATCTTCATCATCATCATCACTGCATTGTAAAAACTGTACCAGCTTCTGTGTCCACTGAAGTGGCGTAGAAAATGGGACGGAGAAAAAAAAAAGGTGACCACAAAGGTGCAATGATCCTAACAAAATAAAAAAAGATACGCTTACCACTTGTAGAGCTTCTGTGTTTTCCTTCAACTTCATGTAACACTGGTACAGACGATACCTCACCTCCACTTCTGGATATATCTCCTGATGAATCAAACAGCATACAGTCAAATACTAACATGACACAAAGTACATGGTCAAAAAAGCATTATCTAATTCATCAAACAGAAAACAGTCAAAATATAAATGACACACAGAAGATGAAAGGAACGTATATTTTTAATCAAAACATACACGAGCAAGCAGTGATGCCCACATCTACACACACACACACACACACACACACACACACACACACACACACACACACACACACACACACACACACACCACACACACCACACACACACACACCCCACAAACGCACACACACGCACACGCACTCACGCACCACACACGCACACGCATCACGCACACACACTCACGCGCGCGCATGCACAAAACGCTTAACACATACTTTCTTAGTATGCCCTGACACAAAAGAAAACTCAAAAACTGTCAGAATATTCAAATTCATAGACACATACACAGCCTTCATCATCGTCATCATATGCCCTGCCATATGGTGCTGGCGATCATGGCCCTCCAGACGAATCTATCCTTGTCGCTGCAAGTACATGTTCCAACCTCTCTGTCCTCAGCCACTGTGCAATTCTGTCCAATATTTTCTCCCTGGGTCTATCTGGTGCTTTTTCTCCAGCTTTCCTGTCATGACTAGGTGCTCTTATTTCTCTTGCCTCATAAAATGTCCTGTAAATGTTGCTTGTCTTTTCCTAATCTTCTTCAGTAATGTTCTTTTTGTGTCTGCCTCCTTCAAGACTGTCTCATTTGTTTTCTTTGCTGTCCATGAAACTCTTAACATTCTGCTTAGAAACCACATTTCAGCTGCCTTAATCTTGTTTTGACTTTGCATGTTGACTGTCCAAGCTTCACATCTGTACAACAGAATAGGTTCTATATAACATTCAAAAACTCTCTTCCTAATGTCAATTGATAGGCAATTGTTGGTAAGAATGCTTTTCACTTTCTTGAATGCTGTTTTAGCTTGGTCGATTCTGCTGGCTACTTCTAGTGTGCATCTGCAGTCTGGTGAGATGACTGTTCCCAGATCTATAATTTTTAAATTAACAATTTGTCTCAATGTTGTCCCATTTGCTGTTATTTCGCATGAGGAGAATTTTTCTTGCTATTTAGCTCCAGCCCTTTTATTTCTGCTTTCTATTTTTATTATATTCACAAGATTTTGTACGTCTTTTTCATTTTCTCCAATTAGAACAGTGTCATCAATGATTGTTTATCATTTTTCCTCCAACCTTTATCCCAGGGCATTCTTCTAAGTTTCTTATGATCGTTTCAAACTTGATCGTACAAACTAGACACCATGTGCTACAAAAGCCTCAATAACGCAGCCCCCGATTACCTGTCAAGCCTACTTGAGATCTATGTTCCCTCACGTATCCTCCGCTCTGCCTCCGATCCTCTGACTTTTCGCTTTCCACGCACTAAGCTCAATACCTACGGTCCAACTTCCTCTCTCAGTCCGTCAGCAACCTACTTTTGTCTCCTTCAAGTCCGCTCTCAAAACTCACCTTTTCTCCTCTGCATAAAATCCTGACCTCACTCAATCCCCTCTGCAGCCTGTCTCCACTCGGAGGGGAATCACATTGTAATATATAATTGTATATAATATGCTCTCTATAATTTTCCATTGCTTTTATTCTTTCTCCCCATTTATAGCCGTGTGCGTGTGTGTGTGTGTGTGTGTGTGTGTGTGTGTGTGTGTGTGTGTGTGTGTGTGTGTGTGTGTGTGTGTGTGTGTGTGTGTGTGTGTGGCGTGCGTGCTGCATGCGTGTGCGTGCGTGTGTGTGTGCGTGCGTGCGTGTGTGTGTGTCTGTTTCAGCGCTTAGATTTGATTTTATCAAGATTTTGCGCTATATAAATATTGTAATAAATATTGTAATTATTATTATTATGTTTCACTGCAAAGTGAAAACAAATCTGGTGACAAAACATACCTTTGCTTAACGTCTCTACTGATATTTTGAGAGAGCTTATATTATTTTCTACTCTCACTGCTGCTGTTTGTTCCCAATACATATTTTTTATTATTCTCAGATCCTTTCCATCAACACTGAGCCTTTCTAGTTAGATGATCAACTCTTCATGTCTCATCCGATCAAAAGCCTTGGTACATATATCTGTTAGGTTGCTCAAATCAAGTATTTCCTATTAATATATGAATTCATTTACTTGTGCCCACGCAACAAGGTTCTCTCCCCTTTCATTTCACATGCCAAGGCCATGAGGTCAAACTACGTCATCTACTTTCTCCTATTTCCCTTTTCAGCATTATTATTGTAATGTCCTGTGATTACACTGAATCTTGGCTGTCTCCAATTTCTTCCTCAGTACATTGTGGAAGTTGGTGCATATACTTGGATGATGTTGACATTGAATGGTTTGCCATCCAATCTAACTAATAAAGTTTGGTCCGATACAGCCAGTATCCTTTGATAGACTTTCGACTTGTCATTGTCCATTATGATGCATACTCCTCTTTTTGTGTGTCTCCACCAGAATATACAATTTTATATTTTATGCTGGCCTGATGTTATCATGCCTGCCCCCTTATCATGCCTGCCCCCTTCCATCTCACCTTCCCGTAGTCTTTAAATATCGATGTTAAGCCTTTCCATCTCTATCTTCACATTTTCTAATTTTTCTTTCTGCAGTAATGTTCTTAAATTCCAAGTATAAATTTTTATATTCTGACTTTAATTGCAGCAGTTTGATGACAATCATGTATCACCTACACAGCATGATTACGACATCTCCGTCATGTTGTTTAGTTTTCCTTTTTTTATGCTGGCCATGATATGTTGGAGCATACGATGGTGGTCTCCCGTTGCCTTCCACCGATTTTTGTACGAACTCTCCACTAGTCTACGTTCAGACCTGCCAACCCTGACTTTTAAGTTGGAGTATTTGTCCAGGAAAAATGGAGTATTTTTGAAAATATTGGTGTATTCTGAGTGCGCAGCGCCAAAGGCGCAAGCTAACTAGGGGAGTCCGGGGGCATGCCCCCCCGGAAAATTTTTAAAGAATTGGTGCAAATCTGTGCAATCTAGAGCATTCTGAGCCCAAAAATTCACTTTCTAATGGTACTTGATTTTTTTATCTTTAATTTTTTTTTCGTCGTATTTTTTATTAAGTCGGCGTATTGGTCGTATTTTGAGTAAACTGGCGTACTAAATACGCCAAAATCGTATGGGTTGGCAGGTCTGTACGTTATTCAGAAGACTACCCACAAGGCAGGGGGAGGGGGGGGTGTGATTTTCTGTCAGGGTTCACTCCCTTAGCCTTAGTATCTCACGAGACACCCACAAGGCAATGGTGCTAATTACCCACAGCTGGGGGTCTGGTTCGTGGGCACCAGGGCATGTCCACATGCCGGCGGGCCTGAATGCTGCACGTCTGGGGACCAGACCTCCTCTGAATCCCTCAAGTTTAGCCCGAGTCCATGAGGTGCTCAGTTACTGTGTGTCACCACAGGGAGGCACAATGTAGGGCTTGCTGATGGACAGGCCATGCACTGACAGAGAGAGACTTGTCTGGGTCATTATAAACATGTCCCAAACATAGAAAACAAACTCAACATGAACAAATATATTTACAAAACAAAATTTTAAAAAAAAAGAGCGGGAATCATAATTACTCACTGTGGCACTTCCACACTTGCCCTTTGCCTTGTTGATAGCTTTTCTAAGCAGTATTGCCTTCTTGAACATTCTCTGCAACAGAAAAAAAACACACAATCTGAACCAATCACCATGGTGTAGTGCTTAACGCAACTGACCACTGACTGGAAGGTCGTGGGTTCGAATCCCCATCAGTCCCTTGTGGGATTTTTCTGCTCTAACCGGCTCCTACCCAGAGTGCGCATGCTAAGAGCTGATTGGGAAGACTGGGACCACACGGTCGAGTCTCATCCACTTCACAGATGCGTCACTGAGCATATTGCTCAAATATTTTAACCAGCACCGCAGGTGTCTGTATCTCTCCATAGTCTCAGGCCTGGTTGACACCAGGATATATATTATGATAGTAAGTGTAGAGTATGGCCCTGTCACGCAGTCTCAATCCTACTCCTAGATGGAACTCCATAGCATCGTGATTATCATCCTCATCGACATCATCATCACTGCATTGTAAAAAGTGTGCCAGCATCTTTGGCCATGAAGGTGGTGCAGAAAATGGGACGAGAAAAAAAAAAGGTGAGTGCAAAAAAAATTTTAAATCCACAATCTGAGTACTTTTGAGACTGTAAAATTTGATTGACTTTATCATGGTAAGCTCTAAAACTAAAAACATTACCCACAGCCTGACCACAGAAAACCACGCCCTGTATACTTAGTCAATTTGAATCAAAGGGACTGTAGACCAGTGTTTACATAAAACAGAAACTAGTAGTAGTAGCACATGAACAGGGAAAAGGAAAATATAATTAACTAACAAAACAACATAGGTACCCATTTTATTCTATCTGTATAGTGTATGTTCCATGTTTCATCAATTTAATATGCATTTTTATTTTATTTTCAATTGTTTCTGGTTTATGAAATATTTCATTTAATCCATTCATTCAGGGCATATGATGAAAATCATTCATCAATTCATTCATTCACACCTGAATCCAGCACGTGTGGGATCAGCCTACAGACTAAGCATTATGAAGTGTCTTTGGTATGAGTATTAAGTCTTAAGACTATAAATATTATGAAGAGTACATTTTTAACAACGTATGTTACATACCACAGCTTTGCGATATTCTCCCTGCTGGTAGAAAGCGATGCCATAGTAGACGAGACACTGGTACTTCTGTGAAAGGGTCAACAGAGGCTCAGTACCACTATCCATCTCGTTGCTCTCACACATAGAGAGTGCCAGGGAAAACTGAAACAGTTCACATAAATTTACACTATCAGTGTTAATCCTGTTTAACCCCTTGACTCCCTCACTCACCCTATTCAACAGCATCCTGCATTGTCATCAATGATAGCAAAATAAAAACTTCACCCTTTGACTTCCTCACCCTGTCCACCAGCTTCCTGCAGGAAACTGGTGGATAGGGTGAGCAAGTCAAAGGGTCTAGTTTTGCAGCTGGCAGATAGGTGTGGAAGTCAGTCTTGAGGGGGGGGGGGGGGGAGTATAAAATGAAACTTTAAAATGAAGAGAAAGAAAGAAAAGAAAATATATAAGATAGTGGCAGTCCAAATTTGAACTGAAAATTGTGGTATATCTTCTGCACTTTTGAACAGAAAACATGACGCAATATTACAAAAACAACATAAATTAAGTTCTATCTTCATTTATTCAAGAAATATTGTTATCTAATACTAAAACTCCCCTCTTGCAAACTGTTTATCAAATCCATCAGAAGTGGCTACATTGAAAGATCATAACAATCAACGCATACCTGCATATCACTTTAGGAAGTTTATCAGTCATAAATATTTGGTAGGCCTAAATATATCATGAGTGACCATAATATGTAATTTCACCAAGCATATTCACAGAACCATGGATGCAAAAAAGTGTTCTGTGTTCTGCTACCAGCTAAAGGAGTAAAATAATTAACTAACAATTCTTGTGATATGAAATGTAACAAATCAGCACAATGTGACATCATTGATGACTTTATTTCTCAGACAAGATGACATTATAAAATACAGATAAAATTTTCAGACACATCTCAAGCAATGCTAGAGAAATTAAAAACACCACTGAGAGCATAGCTGCCTGGATGAAAGCAAACAAACTGAAAAGAAAAAGAAAAAATACATGCATCAAACCTAAAAAAAAAAATTTAAAAAAAGTAAACTCAAAAACTATGGTTATCTCACACTGTAGGCCAACTATAACCGTCAGCAAATTTGCAAAGAGTCTATATTCTTTTTTTAAATGATTATTGTCCCATGGTGATGGAAGCTCAGTTAAAGGGGCACCAGGACTATATAAGGCGGGAAGTAGATCGGAAGTCACTTGAATTCAAACGTTTGCCGAAGCAACACCGGCTGTTTGCTCTGAGTTAATTGCAGATTTCGGACGCTGTCGGAGAGCTACCTGGCTCATATTTGTCACACAGTACAATCTCAATCCCTGCTTTTAAACTGTTGTTATATTTTTATCGAAAAATGTGCGTATATGCATTTATTAGGAAATTAAAATCTGAATTGGACGAACTTAGAGGCGGGGCTACAAAACATGACGAGACATCTGACAGGCACGCCATCCAAAAATAGAAAAGCACGTGGAAAGAAAACAACGAAGGCATGTTGTCGCAACACACACACACACACACGAAAGGCCTACAATATAGACGTCTAGACTCTGGAGAATTAAACGATCAGCTTAATTAAAATTGTGTAGTGTATGAAAAGAAATCAAGCACATGCAATACATGCACACACAAGCTGTGCGCACATACACCTTATTCACACACACACACACACACACACACACACACACACACACACACATCGGAGCACAATACGAACACAACACTGACCTGTAGTCACCACCACTTATGTCCCATGTACGGCTTACCAGGTGGGTTAGGATACAAGTCTCTTACAAGCATCAGCACACAGTCTGGCATTATTTCACGAAGGACTGTCACCACACATTCATCTACACCATCACGCCCCATAGTCTCCGATTTCTTTCGTAAATATTGTGGATATCTCCACGCATTCCTAGAATTTAGCATGTTCCAAAATTTTCTATATATCTGTTTCCTAAGTCCAGAATTCCTAACATGTGCTGACTTGTCCATTACCCAGCCACCTCTGACGGTTTGCAGTAACACACGGCTCACAAAAACAAAACTGGCATCTGCCTTGACTAACTGCATGCTGTAAACTAACTCTAAGTCTATCACCTACACTGACACTAGCACCAGATGAGGAACACACTACATCTGTCGCCGGCGGAAGTCTATAACTTGCTGAGGACAATGTAGCCACTGAAGTAGGTGTACAAGATGCTGTTGTATCTACACAGGAGATGTTGGCAACACACACAGAACTACTCTCACTGACACTGTCAGCTTCACTGATTGTAACTTGTGATAGCACTTCACATTTCCACTCCCAACCACAGCTTTCAAACAGTTGTCTTACAGCCTCCTTCTTTTCTTCGTTTATATCCAGCAATAATAAATTAAAATTCATTATTTTGTCAAGGACAAGCTCTCTCAAACTAGACGTGTGCGTTTTCAGTAGAACCCAGAGAGAATGAGCGCGCAAATTTGCTTATAGACAATGATAGGTCTGACCACAGATTTCTGGCGCTATTTCTTTCACGCCCTGAGAGAGGCCAAGCATGGGATAGCAGTCATGCAGTTTCCATTAGCACCATCCTTTCCTTCTCATCTTTTGTTCTCATTCTCAGCAAGGTTCAAGTAACTTACATCTACCGGATCTCCTAGTCAAGGCCCCAGTTACCGCGTGGCAGCAGACGACAAACTCAGCAGGGTGTCTGTGTTAGTGACCGGAGTGTAATCAACTGTTTAGGGGTGAAGGAATGAGGTTATCAATCTGTAATTTAGATCTGCGCACGAAGTCAGGGGCTCTCAACAGTAATAATGCAGCGTGTGTGTATGACACACTGTCGAAACATACAAAGACTTCTGATCAAGTGTTCATACTATTTGATAAGTAGTCTTGAACACAAACTGATGTCCCCCTGTCCAAACTTTGGTTATGCCCCAGGCAGGAGACAGACAGGACTGCGGAGATAGTGTGGGGTGTACTGATTTCCAGTGAGGGGAGACCAAGCTATAATTTCTCTAAAACTACATCATGCTTTTCCAGTAAGAAAAGTCAATGGAAAGCATTAGTTGACTACCTTCACCCCCTAAAATGAACGTGCAAAATCCATTTCCTCATATAGGCTACGCCCGTTTCAAGTATTTTTCCCTCTTCCTTTCTTTCAAAATTTTGCGGGCAAATCAAACTCTGTGGGAAGTTAGTTTGCCGCCTGGTGTTACCAGAGTAGGTTGTATTTGGTTCATTCTCGAAAAAAAAAAATGGAAGATATTACAAATCATGCTAAACGGAAGTACACTAAGGATTCTGAAGAAGCAGTAAAACGACGGAACAGTGCCAGAACTGAAAGAAAACCAGCAGGAGCTATAAATTTCATGGCTGATTCCAAGGAGGATATTGAAAAAGTTCATTCCCTTTTTAATATAATAAAATCATTTTTGGGAGAAGGAAACCCGAATAGAATTGCGAGCAGAAAAGCTCTGGAAGAAATTTTTAAATTTTACATTTGTAAAAACATTGAAGGTGCAGGTGATGGTGGTGATGGTGTGTGTGATGATGGGAACAATCAAGCTGACTTAGATACATCATCATCATCACACTTTAGTGACTGTTCATTTTCGCAGTGTGAGGACATAACAAGAAGCCAGCAGCAACTTTTTGTTTGTGCTGATTCATGTGTGGACAAACTGGTTGACAGAGTGTCTAACCACGCTCTGTCTTGCCAACGCCCTCTTCAAAAAACAGAACTAAACATGTTGGGTCATGTGGCCACCGTGTACTTCGAATGTGACAGTGGGCATAAATTACTTTGGCCATCTTCACCCTATCTAGGCAGGAAATACCTGGTCAACTGCAGGATGGCCCATGGCTATTTTCTGTCTGGTATCTTGCCCAACCAGTACACAAGAGTTGCAGAGGCTGCTGGAATTGGACGGCTAAAGGACGCGTATTTGTCAGAAATGTTTAATGACTATGAACAGTGTGTGAAAACAATCGCAGAAACATCACGTAAAGATGCTCTTTACGAAGAAATAGTTGCATATCCAGAAATGGATGGCATAAACATTCTGACAGATGCGCGTCATGGCACTCGAAAAAATTCGAAGTACACAGATGTGGTGTGTATCGGTGAGCGAAGCAGGAAAGTCCTGCACGTGGAAACTGTCACCCGAAATGACGACCCCTGCACTCAACGCCACGAACTGTTAGGGACACAGAAAATCTACAAGCATTTAGAAGAGCAGGAAAACGGCAGTGTGGCTATTAGAGTCCACTGCCATGACAGAAACACTAGTGTAAACAAGTGGATTAGAGACAACAAGCCTGACACAGAAACCACCAACGACACATGGCACGCATCCAAAAACATCAGAAAACAGATTCGCAATGTATGTACAGGACCCAGACACTTACAAGGAAAAACCTGGCATCCTCAGCTCTCTGACAAAGCAGCAAGCATCAAAACCCACATGTACTGGTCCATGAAAAATTGTGAACACAACACAGATCAACTCAAGACAAACATCATGAACATCGTAGAACATTACAAAGACAATCACAACAACTGTCATCATACATCAAGATGCAAGACTGACCCAGCTTATGAGTGCAGTAAAGTCATCATTGACGACCCACAAGCTGAACAACTTCTCAGACAAGCACTCCAAAGAACACTCATTTACAAACAGTCACATGATTTTATTCATTGCATGGACACATTCTTAGTAGAATCATTCAACAATTGTTTACTTCAATACCATGACAAACGCACAGCAGCACAGTTTAACGTACACACCTACAAGTTCCGGACACTCCTAGCAGTGCTGGACTGGAATGAACACATAAACAGTCGAGTGGCAACATCAGTGCAGGCAGTGCAGGATTCGAAAAACCCACGGAGACAGACTGACAGCCGTGTGTTACGTAGGAAAACATTCGAGTTCTGGGGAGCTGTGTGGACGGAATTTGCGTCAATTTCTCTCCAGTAACTAAGAAGTAAGTGTCTGTTTTGTTCGTCACTGTTGGCGTGTTTGTTTACTACCCTCTGCCACGTGCTTTTCTTTATATAGTTTAGCCCCGCCCATGCTTACTGCGCATGCGTCCCGATCCATTGGATCGGCAGTTACCCCTTTAACTACCTTAGCAAAATCGTAACACCAAATACACAGAATAAGCAAATTCCACCTATTGTGTGTCTTTTAGTTTTACTCTATCTAGACTAGACAGTTGTACATATTACTCTCTCAGCTGGACTTTCCTGATAGTAAACTATCCAAACCCCAATAAATCTAAAACAGTGCAGTTTGACTTGATCACAGTACCCTGGTCAGACTCAAGCCTAAGACAAACACTTAAGACAAACACTTAAACAGCACGTATCCAGATATCCAGACCCACTCATCCACGGACTGACAGACTGAGAGTGAGACTGAACCAGAATCATGCTGCCCCTGATCAGACTGAATCACTGGTCAAGAATGATATTATGAATGATAGGCCTAGCCTATACATTTAACATTATCAGATTATGATATGCTATCAATGTATCATTATGATTATCATAGTATCAATCATCAACTGTACAATATACATACCAAGTGAATCAGATCCTCATACAATTCAGCCTGATACAGCTGCCGAATGTGTTCATATAATGTCATCTTTGGTACTAAACACGGTGCCGAAAACAACACTTATTAGTCGATGATAATTATCCTTTTTCAGAAGAGCCCGTCTTGTCTATAGGTAGGCTACTAACCAAGCTTTCAGTTTTTGAAGTCGAATGAATACTCACTCCCTATGTTCTACTTCCGGGATACATGATCTTCCCATTTTTAGTTTTCAAATTTGATTCGCCCTTCGAGGGAACCCTTTTCTTAGACCCAATCATAATGGCAGCCTAAAACTGGTTTAGACGGAAGTTGTAGTGAGGCGCTTCGAGCAGTCGCCTGGAGAGGCTCCACGCAGAGGGACTATTGTCAACTTTGAAACAGAAAAAGGTCTAAATCATGGTATTATTACACTTATTGCGTTATTATGATTTTCATTTGAAGATAATGATTTTCTTTGTTTGGGTCTCACATTCTATGCCTAATATTAACTTATCTTTAATTAACATCAAGTGCCCTGCCACATGGCATTGGCGAAAGCGATCATCATCATGATCATGGCCCGTCATCACGGTCATATTACATAGATCTATATCTATATATATGTACGAATCTATCCCTTGTCACAGCAAATACACCCCCCACCCTCTCTGTCCTCAGCCATCCTGCAAGTACGTTCAGTATTTTCACCCTGGGTCTACCTGGTGTTCTCTTTCCCTCCAGCTTTTCTGTAGCGACCAGGTGCTCTAATCTCTGTCTCTTTCCTCATATCATGTCCTATAAATTTTATGTTGCTTGTCTTTTCCTGGCTAATCATCTTTAGGGCCCATTGATCATTTGATGATCTTCTTGTTTCTGCCTACTTCAAGACTCTCTCATGAGTTTTCTTTGCTGTACATGGAACTCTCAACATTCTTCTTAAAAACCACATTTCAGTTGCCTCAGTTTTGTTCTTACTTGACTGTCCTCACCTCACAACTGTACAATATCAGTTTCATATAATATTATATAACACTCAAGAACTCTCGTCATGATTTAAATTGATAGGCATTTGTTGATATTTGTTGATGCTGTTTTGACTTGGCCGATCCTGGTGGCTATTTCTGATGTGCATCTGCCTTCTGGTGAGGTGACCGTTCCCTGATATTTTTAAAAAACTTATCAACCTGTCTCAAAGTTGTGCCATTTGCTGTTTGTTATTTTGCATGAGGGGATTTCTTGGTGTTTTTTTTTTTTTTTAACTGATTACCATGGCTTCAGTCTTCTTGCTGGTTAGCTCCAGCCCTTTATTTTTGCTTTCTATTTCTATTATACTTACAAGTTTTTGTAGGTCTTTTTCATTTTCTGTAATTAGAATGGTGTCATCTGCATAACGAATGTTGGTTTATCAATTTTCCTTCAACCTTTATCCCAGGCATTCTTCTAGGTTTCTCATGATGGTTTTGCTGTAAAGTGAAAACAAATCTGGTGACAGAACACAACCCTGCCTGACCCCTTTTTATATTAACTTAGTAAGTAAATAATTAAGTCCTTCGAGTTTGAGTTTTATACTGACACATGAATACTAAAACACTATTTGCAAGCACCAAGAGTAGTAAAGAAACCAACAACTATAACCATAATCCAAATGTAATTGGAGTTTTGATCAGATGCATACACTGATACAGTCTGACTAGAGAATAGATTACTTCTGGCTGATTTAAGTAGGGTGCATCTGGACCTGTAATTGTGTAAGCATGATGATTCAGTTTGAATAAAGATGGTGTTCCTTGTTCTTCTGTGTTTTAAACCTTTGACTCCCGCACCCTGTCCATCAGCATGTTGCATTGTTGACCCTGCTAGCAAAGCAAACATTTAACCATTTCGCTCTCTCATCCTATCCACCAGCTTCCTACAGGAAGTTGATGGATAGGGTGAGGGAGTTTAAAGATTAAGTTTTTGCAGTTGGTGGATAGGGTGCTGGAGTCAAAGGGTTAAACAATGGTGTCTTGGGTTTAGATGCATGTAGGCATGTCATATATATAACCAGAAGAAGTAGTTTGACCAACACTGTGCAGGCAGCATATTCTCCTGTACAGTCAGCATATTCCATCTTTGGTGAGTAGTGAATGCCCCATTAGTAAATCTGTTCACTGCCAAGGGGAATTTATGCCTGCTGCTGCAGGGACTCTCCCAGACAATTTTCAGTGAAAATTCTGGAGGTTACAGTTTTTGTTAAAAGTATACGAACCATATTGTTTTCTGTAAGAAAACTAAATGAGCTTATCATGTCTGAAAAAAGAAAGTCCAATTCTACGACTTCATTTTATTTTGTAGTATTTCAAATCAGTTGCCTGATAAGTAATATTCATATCACCAGTTTTCACAATGTCTGACTTTTTTTTTTCTCACGTTGTTCTTTTTCATCCCATTTTCTGCGCCACCTTAATGGCCACAGAAGCTGGCACAGTTTTGTACAATGCGATGATGATGATATCAGTGAGGATGATTTTCATAATGCTATGGAGTTCCATCTAGGATTGAAACTGCGTGACAGGCCTGTACTCTGCACTTATTATCAAAATATATTCTGGCATCAAGCAGGCCTGAGAGATACAGACACCTGCAGTGCTAGTCAGAAGATTTGAGCAACACCCTCAATGACGCCTCCATGAAGTGGATGAGACTCAACTGTGTGGTCCCAGTCTTAACAATGAGGTTAGGGCCAACTCTAGGTAGAGCTGGTTATAGCGAAAAAGTCCCACATGATTTTTGAAGTGAATGATGGGGATTCCAACCCACAATCTTCCAGTCAGTAGTCTATTGCGTTAACCACTTCATCGCAGTGACTGGTGTCTGAGACATCCTTGTCCATATCAAACAGATTTACAGACATAAAGTCCTTTTGATCAAAGGTGAACTGTTCTGTGTTTCACCAAGCTAATTCAGTAATTGGTCAACACTTTGTGTCATGGACAGCATTTTATACCAAATAAGGACTGAAATCATGTTTATTCATGGCAGAGGTTCTCTCTGCCATGAATAAACATGATTACAGTCCTAATCTGGTCATGTCTACTGGACTGGTCAACAGTTATGATGTTACTTCTCTTTTGGGCTGAGGAAAAAAATGGGAAAGTCCCAGAACTGGTATACCTATCCTGTTAAGTGTTCTGGCAGCAAATACAGTAGGACAGGTATACCCATCTCATATGCAGTCAACAGGTAAATTGTTAGAGGTAATTTCAGCCAGAATCTTGTTTGAAACTTAATGTGCAAAAGACTGAAGACTGGCCAGCTAATGGTTTAAATGTGCAGGCTTACAGCTTGTGCCATGATCACCATACACATGGCACCTGTGACGTTAATGCATATGGAATTCGTTCCGAGCGTGGAGACATCATCTTGAGAAAATGAAACTGAAGACAAATTGCATGTAATATCTTCTTTTTTTTTCCCACCCTAGGTAGATCAGTACATCAGGAGTATGCTGGAGATGGATCGTGCTGTGCTGATGGTCTCAGCTTCCCTCAGTGTAGGGTTGGGTATTGCAATTGGTTGGGCCCTTCGAGGACGAGCTGTTACTGGAAAGATCTTAAAGAAAGGTTTGGAAAAGGTGAGGGTCTTTTGTTTTAGATTAAAGTGACTGTGAATGATAAACTGAAATGGGATGCTTGTGTTCTAAAATCTGTATGCATGTTACCAGGCTGAAGACAAAAATGTAGATGGTGATTGTTTGAATAGACTTGATTTTTTGTCTTTACTTTGTGTTTCTTCAGCTGGTTCTTTTATGAAGATATAGTGAGCATACAGATGAGGAAAAAAATGTAATATGATAAAGTCTGTCCCATAGTTTGGGACTTCAGGAAGAGAGGTGGCAGAGTTGAACTTCTCCTTGAGCCAGCATTATAGGGTGATGCCCATCTCCTGATTTAACTTCCCTAAACTCTGGACAGGATCAGATACCCCATAAACAGCTGGGTGAACTCGGACTTGTACAGACTGGAAGTCAGGAGTTCTAGCTCTATGCCAGCCAGGCCTTAAAAAAGAGGAAGTCAGTAAGTCAGGATCATATAATACAGGGAATGAGACATAACATTACTCATCACGTTCCTCTTTATCTTCCACTTTTGGGCACCTGATATATTATTTCTACATATCTGTGGCAAATTAGGCTTGAGAACATGACACCAATGCATTGTTTTGTGGGAAATTTCCCTAAAAAATTTCTTTGTCTTTATAGAAGGTTGAGTTCATACTGAAATGTAAGAGTAACGTTGCCCAGAAACATAGCTTATACTTAAGTTATAGCTTCTTGTTCATCTCATTCATTGTATCTGTGACTCAGTGTCTGATTTAACCATGCATGAGAAAAATGGCAAAGACCAAAAAAATAAAGTAAGTTTCCTTCAGATGGCTTAGCAGTTGAGCATCTTCGCTCATTCAAGGTTTATAACAAAAACTAAAGTTGTTAGAGATTTTCATCCTCTCACATGTGTGAGCAATAAATATTTGTTAACTCGTTCACCCCCTCACTTGTCTGGCAACTGACTGCCTTTATCATGGCCTAATTTTCTAAGTTTAGATAGAGATTTATAATTAATTTATCTTCAGTCAGCAGATGGTATCCAAGCCATGGGGGACACTGGAGAGATCAAACTAGTGCTGGTTGTCAACAACGAGCTGAAGATGGGCAAGGGGAAGATTGCAGCACAGGTGAGAAGCAGTCATAATGTTCATTAACTCACTCCACCCTGGCCGAGTGCTCATTCTCACAACCTCTCCCCCCTGGCCAAATTGTATATGTTACTAATAAATTTGTAAAAAAATAACTTGTAAAGATAGAGGAATGAAATTTTGTGGAGATGTTGTCATTAGAATAAACTAACTTGTGTGCAAGTTTGAAAGTGTGTGTTTGTGAAATAATGGAATTACTCAATTTTTTTTAAACTTGATTTTTTTTTTTAAATCGTGCAAAAGGGTATCGAGATACTCAAAGAACCAAAAAACACAATTTTGTGTGATACACTCCAAAATACTTTTATTTTGTGTATTTATGATTGGTTAGTGTGTATACCAAGTTTGGGAGTCCTGCATTTATTCACCGTGCACGGCTAGCCGGTGTTTGACCCGATGCCATGTTGACCCCACGCGACCATGCAGTGAACTTGAGCACCCAGTCACTCGCTTCGACCTCGCCTCAACCGACGAACAAAGGTTGCCAGCACTCGGGAAGGGTACACACGTATTCTTGATATGTTATACAAGGGAGCCAGCATGTTTAGTTTGGCATCCAACCTTGACCCTTTCCTACAAAAATTCTGAAAGGTCAGCTACGCTCGGCCTTATGCTCGGGCTGAAGCGATGTGCGCGTGACCTACGTTCCAGCGTATGTTCAGGGTGAAAGAGATAACCCTTTGGCTTCCTCATCCTGTCTACCAAGTTGTCATACTCTCACTCTGTAACTCTCTCTCTCTATCTCTCTCACACACACACACACACACACACACAGAATGATCTGTTTGTGCATATTTTCAGTGTGCGCATGCTGCAGTAGGCTCTGTGGAACGCTCATTCCATCAGGACCCAGACACATTCAAGCAGTGGCGTTTGCATGGTCAACCCAAAGTGGTGGTCAGGGCTGACAGTACGGCCATGTTGTAAGTATGTTTGTCTAATTGTCACTACAGCCATGTTGTAAGTCTGTTTATCTAATTGTCACTTTGATCATGTTGTAAGTCTGTTAATCTAATTGTCACTACAGCCATGTTGTAAGTCTGTTTATCTAATTGTCACTACAGTCATGTTGTAAGTCTGTTTATCTAATTGTCACAACAGCCATGTTGTAAGTCTATCTAATTGTCACTACAGTCATGTTGTAAGTCTGTTTATCTAATTGTCACTACAGTCATGTTGTAAGTCTGTTTATCTAATTGTCACAACAGCCATGTTGTAAGTCTGTTTATCTAATTGCTACTATTGGTAGACAGATAGCCTATTGATGTTTCTTACCAAGAGGACTAAACAGTTGTCAGATTGTACAAGTATGGAACATTTTACACCACCACCTTCAAATTAACAGTGTTCCTGTCAGTCTACACACAGACACACACGCGAGCACATACGCGCGTGCACACACACACACACACACACACACACACACACTCTCTCTCTTTCTCACACACATGCATACACACAAACAGAGAGAGAGAGACCAACACACACTCACATTCAAACACAATCACTTATACAACTGCAACAATAAAGAGAGAATACATATGTTCTTTATATCAGTTTCTGGTTGGGTATGTTTTTTTTTTTATTCTTTTCTACTCTTAGCTGTTTTTGTGAATTTACTACATCCAAGTATTTTTGTGTGGTTGACTTTCTTAAACTGGCGTATTTTGGCCTGCTACCCTTGCATCCATGGACCTCCTGGCAACCATCTTTCAAGGATAAAAAATGGCAAAAAGGAAGAAAGGTAACCACCGGTCTCATACATGGAGAACATAACCAACATCAGTAACCTAAATATTCAAGAAATTGTCCACAAAAGTCAAGACAGAGCAACCTGGAGGGAGATGGTGGTATCTAGATGTGCAGCGGCCAACACCAAATCCTGTGACACCAACAGGTGAGACAGGATGCAACACTGCATGTCCACAATGAAACCCTGCAGGTCTTTTCTCTTTTTACCAAGTATGTAAAAACGACTACTGATGCGTATTTTGCTGTCAAATGTGTGCAGGAAGGAGTTAGGCAGCAAGGCTCTGTCCATTGGGTTGGTGACATGTCTGATTGCTGATGCCGGCAGAACTCAGATCGCACCAGGATCCAAAACCGTCCTGGGTGTGGGACCAGGTCAGGCTTTGTCTGTTTGACAATTTTTTTTTTTTTTTTTTTTTTTGATGCATTGAAAATTTGTGTAGTCATGTTTTCTTTTCTGACTTTATCCATGGGGTAGAATGTCATGATGTAAGGCTTTTAAGGTTACTCAGGTGTTCCTTGCATGTTACGAAATTACTACTTTAAAGCCCGCTATATATACCCTTTGACTCTCGCACCCTGTCCACCAGCATCCTGCATTGACAATCATGCTAGTAAAGCAAAGCAAAAACAACCCTTTGACTGCCTCATCCTGTCCACCAGCTTCTTGCACGAAGCTGGTGGACAGGGTGAGAGAGCCAAAAGGGTAAAGTTTTTGCAATTGGTATATAGGGTGCAGGAGACAAAGGGTTAAATTATAAAAATGGCCACTACTGACTAGTAGTTACATGGCCACTATCATTGATTCTGGCCAGAACTAGTCATTTTCATGTCAGACTGATCTTTTATGCTTTACGCACTTAAAAATAGTTGGGGAATAATCTAATACATTGTAACAAGAGACCATTTTGTCATGTAGGATCTTCACAAACTGTCCTCGAATATTGCTGAATGATTGCAAGAAATATGTTTACATTTTTTTGGTATTTTTTCAGGTCCAGCAGCACTTGTGGACCAAGTTACTGGACATCTCAAACTGTTATGACCTTCACTTCTAGTGTGTATTGTTTGGCATCTTTTTGACAGTACTGTTTTGTGCCTGCTGTATCTGCCGTTCTGTTTCATTCTTTAATAAATGCGGTCAAGACATCGTTATGAAACAGTGCAGGTATGACAGAGAGTTGGGCTGAGGGTGTTGGGAGAGACAAAGAGAGAGAGAGAGAGAGAAAGAGTGTGTGTGTGTGTAAATGTATGAGTGAGACAATCTGTGTCTGAGACAGTGGGGTGGGGTGAGGGGGCGTGTGTTTGTGCGTTTTATTCACTTATAATTCTTTGCTGTGTCAGTGGAAATGTTAGTTCAATACAGTTGCTGTAATTGTAAGAAAAAATTTCATTTGAATTCTCTTATTTAGATGTTGAATAATACTGCTGATAATAATTTTAAACAGGTTAAAGCCAAAAGTAGAGGAAGAGCTATCCGACTGTCAGGCAGGCTATAGGAAAAACAGGGGAACAATAGATATGCTGTTTGTACTCCAGATATTGATAGAAAAAATTAGAAACACAGACCAAGAGATGTTCATCGTTTTCATTGACTACAGCAAAGCATTTGATAGCGTGATTCACCAAAGTCTTTTCCACTTCATGATCAAAATGGGTTTTCCAAGACATCTGGTTTCCCTCATAGCTTCATTATATAATGATCAAAAAGCAACAATCAGATGGAATAATCAAAACTGCAAATTTTTTAACATCACTAAAGGGGTAAGGCAAGGTTGCATCCTGTCTCCACATCTCTTCAGCATATACACTGAACATATCATGAGAGAAGCAGACATAGAAGACATGGGAGTAAACATTGGTGGTAGAAACCTGTCAAATTTACGCTACGCAGATGACACAGGATTACTGGCAGACAACATTACAGGCTCTAGGAGGATCCTGTACAGGGTAGACCGGGTTGGAAAGGCAGCTGGGCTGGACTTAAATTCAAAGAAGACAAAGGTTATGCATGTTGCAGGCAAATATAACACTAGACAGGACCAGATCATGCTAAACCAAGTCCCTCTAGAAAATGTCAAGGACTTTAGATATTTAGGTTCAGTCAAGACACACGATGGAACATGCTCAAAAGACATAAAGATGAGAATTGGAATGGCCAAGAACAGTATGGTTCAATTGAACAATATTTGGAAAGACCACAGCATAACAGCAGACCTTAAGATAAAACTCTTAAAATGTCTTGTCTGGCCAGTGATGTTATACGGCTGCGAGGCATGGACAATGAAGAAAGAGGATGAAAGACGAGTGGAAGCAGCAGAGCTGTGGTTTTACCGAAGACTGCTGAGGGTCAAATGGACGGATAGGCGCTCAAATGAAAGCATACTGAATGAGTTGGGTACTACACGCAAGCTTCTAGTACTCATACAACGGAGGAAACTGAAATATGTTGGACACGCAATCCGTAATGAGAGAACAGACTTGATGTCCACTGTCCTCCAAGGTAAAGTGGAAGGAAAGAGAAACAGAGGACGGCCACCTGCATCACTTGCTAGAAACATCACAAACATCAGTGGCAAGAAACTCCAGGAGGTGGTCAGACTTAGCCAAGATCGAGAGTGCTGGAGGCAACTTGTGAGGACATCATGTGCAGCGGCCAACACTGTTCCCGGTGACGCCGACAGGTGAGACAGGTGAGAGATGTTGAATAAAACATGACTTTGTTAATTAATGTCTTCAGTGTCATCTTCTGTCTTAATTGGATCCATTTATTAATGAAGTGGAAAGATGAAGATGAGGAACATGAACGAAACAAAAAAAATGAAAACAACACAGTGTTTAGTAAAGTACAGCCAACTACACAGAGGAATATCAGGACTGTACCATTTCAAAACGTATACAATCATCATCATGTGCCCTGCCGCATGGCGTTGGCGATCATGGCCCTCAACACGAATCTGTCCCCTGTCGCTACAACTGCATCTCCCACCCTCTCTTCTTCAGCCACCCTGCATGTCTACCCAATATTTTTTCCCTGGATCTACCTCGTGTTCTCTTTCCCTCCAGCTTTCCTGCTTTGACCAGGTGCTCTAATTCCCCTTTCCTCATAAAATGGCCTATAAATATTGCTTGTCTTTTCCTATTCTTCTTTAGTAATGATCTTCTCATGTCTGCCTCCTTCAAGACTGTTCGATTTGTTTTCTTTGCAACTCTCAACATTCTTCTTACAAAGCACATTTCAGGTGCCTCAATTTTGTTCCGACTTTGTGTGGTGACTATCCACACCTCACAACCGTAAAACAACAACAAAAAAACACCTGGAAAAGAAAACCTTCAATGCATTTGTGCACATAATCTACAGACATGCCTCTGGTGTTGACCTTCCTCCCATCTCATCACCAAACGGTGTGAAAAAACGAACTTTGAATACAAATGTGAACATAACTTTGTTATTCATTGTTGCTTAAAGCCCAGCCGACTGTGTAGAACTGTATCAGGGCTATAACCATTTCAAAACGTACACAATACTTCAAAAGGAAAAAAAAAAAAGGAAAAGAACATTAAGTACGCATATCAATTGCGCACACAATCTAAGGAGATGCCCCTGGCGCTGACCTCTCCATCCAATTTACCGCACAAAGGATTCAAAAAACATACCTGAATACATATTGAAGCATAAGTAATGACACAAAAACATATATGAAAACAGGCCTAAATTACCTAAAATTGCTTCCGCATATCTCAACTCCCTAGAGCCAAAAATGCACTTTATACATGTACCCAATTATCAATCCTAACAGAAAGCATGTAAGACTTTATTGAACACATACAGGTGAATGGACCAGCAAGGCAGAAGTGTTAGGAAGAAATGACAGAAAGCAAAGGAACAAGGCAGAAATTACAAAGAGAGTGACAGAAAAGAGGAAATTTCTAGCACAGAATTTCCAGGAGGTGGAGATACTATTTATACTGAAAGAGTCCCCGGCAAACCCACAGGGGGAGGTGCAGAAGATAGGGCAGTGAAAAAAAAACATTTGATAAATGAATAAAATAAAGAGAAAAAAGTGGGGAATGAAGTAAAAAAAAAAAAGTTAAAAATTATTTTCCAGCAGTTTAGAAATTAGTACACAGGCCAACTTACATATCAGCTAATGCTATGCTACTTGTATTAAAACAAAAGAAAGTGGGATACGGCAAAAGAATTAAAATTTAAACAGAGAAAACCAAACGTACGCATCATAAAAATGAAGAGGGGGAAAATAAGAGAAAGAAAATAGATAAAACAAACACAACAAATAAAGACGTGGCTAAATTTCAAATCAGACAAATATTCATACACTTCATTTCTTCAAGAGACCAAGGGAGAAATTACCAGACAGTTTTGCAGAGTGGATGAGTACAAAAAAGTTAGGAGATGCACATGCAGCAACAAAATATAGATTCATGTGGAGGACCATGATCGCCAACACCATGTGGCATGGCACATGATGATGATGACATGAGAAAAATTATACACGTGCAATTTGCTGCCAGAAAGAAATGACCAAATATAATTCAATCAACACATCTCATTTCAAAATATAATTCAATCAACACATCTCATTTCAAAATATAATTCAATCACCACATCTCATTTCAAATACAATTCAATCAACACATCTCATTTCAAATACAATTCAATCAACACATCTCATTTCAAAACTAACACACATACACAGAGTCTCAGAACCAATGCACAAACACATGCAGACACAAATAGCCTCAAAATCAGTGCTCTCAATCACATGTCTCACATACATACCACTATCATAGCCTCAGAGCTGACAATCTCAATTTTTCGAACAGACACGTGCACAAATATAGCCTCAGAATCATCAATCTCAATCTTTTCTCTCTTGCACAATACACATACTTAGATACACACACATACGTATCTCAGCCTAAAACCAAAATTCAAAATCTGTCATACGCACACACACATACTCAAATACCCAAGTCACAGGCACAGTGTTGTCACATTACTCGATGTTCATTATCACACAACTACATCATCACACTCTGCATGGCAGACTGTTTTTTGTGCATTCTGTCTTCATCAAATGCTTATAACATGAATACATCTTCCTTTCTGAATGGTGAGCACTAGGTGCACCTCCATGGTCAACTTCAGAAGGAAATATAAAACAAAAAAAAATAAGAGTATTAATTTATCACAGCATCAGCAACAAGAATCTCTCTCTCTCTCTCTCCCCCTCTCTCTCTCACACACACACACACACACACACACACACACATACAATATGTCACAACACCACAGTCAACAATCTCCATCTCTCAAACACACAAGTACAACCTCCGAATCAACAACATCAATTTGTTTAAAACATGAACACACACAGGCACACGCACATGATCTCAAACACACACACACACATGCACACCTAAATACTATATCACAGATTTCCACATCACATCACATGTGCTAATCGTTGCTCCAATATGCCATCCCTTTTCTTAACAATGAGCTGTATCTTTGCATAACCTTCACAAATGGATTTGATTACATCATCCCCTTCCGAATGGTGGGTGCTATGTGCTTCTTTACGCCATGCTCATCTTTTTCCTCCAGTCCATTCATGATGACGACAATTTTCCGTTCTGTCCTTATCTGATCAATGATCTCTTTCCCTTCATCAGACGCTTTCAGTGCATAAATATCCAGTTTTTTTAAGGAAGGAGCTTCACTTAGCAGCTGTATGATACCAGTTTCTGTGATGCCTTTGTTCATGCTTAGTCCAACTGTGGCTAAGCAAGGCAGTTTGGTGATCAAGCATTTGATGCATTTGTCAGTTAAATGGTGGCACCCTGTGAGGTTGAGGAACTCGAGATCAGTGAGTTTCTGCAACATAAAGATACAATACGATGTAATGCAAACGTGAACCATAAGGTATAAACCAAAATAACATATCACGATCCAGTACAATTCAATACCAAAAAAATGTCACAATGCAACAGGATACAATACATACATTGCAGAGTAACACAATACATTGCAATGTAATGCAACACAATATATCACAGTGTAATACAATGCCCCCTCCCCCACCCCTTGTGGAGATGCAGAGGGCTCTTTCAGCATATTTTTTTTTAACTTTCTGCCTTGTTCTTTTTGCTTTTTTTTTTTTTCAAAGTCCATTACATTTTTAGTTTTTATTTGCAGAGCTATTCATTTTTGTATCTATAGATCTATATACTGATCTATACTGTCTTAGTCATAGATTCAGTATTATGAATATACATGACAGAAGCTTTTTATTCATTTCAAATAATAAAATAGGAACACAAGCAAAAATGACCACCACAAGAAGATATTACTTAATTTCTCTTGGGGTTAATAGCATCAATATGTGAAAATTATGATGCAATATACATAATGTAATACTTTTTATACATCATATTTACTACAAAGCAGACAGATAAGATCCAAAACATGGTCAATTTGTATTAACACTGTTGCTACTTTTTATGAAAACAAACATACTCACACAAACACAAAAGCATATGTGACCCCCAACCCCCTCTCCAACACTATCAAACACACATTCACACACACACGCATGTAAAGAAACCTGCACTGACAAAGACATGTACGCACACATATATATATGCCTGTATACACTCACATTTTTTGGCACATGCACTTATATCTTTCACATCTATCATTTCTTGATTGATTGTTTCTTTAAAGAAAAAAGGAGATTGTTAGAATGGCTCAACCATTTGGTCTCTTGTCACATTCTTTTTTTTCAAAGTCCATTGCACTTTTGTCAGTTACTGGCAGAGCTATTTATTTCACTTCTTACACAGATCAACACTGATGTAGAAAAGCCTTAGTGGTGGATCCAATGTGACTGATTTCTAGAAACAATCAGGTCTCCAGTTGTCATGAACCTATTCAGTAACCAAACGGAACAACCATGCCACCCAAGTCTTTTTTCATACAAAGTAATCAAAATAATCAAACCAGGAATAAAACAAACAAGAGTTTGTTCAAGAGGGATTCACTGCACTCGGAAAACTCCATATGCGCTCCACCCAAATCCACCAGAAGTTATCTGAAAGGCTTTCCAAGCCTACGTAAAACCCTATCCATTAGCACGGTTTTGGAAACTGCATCAACAAAACATTCATTGATCGTACTTAGGGTTCAGTATCAGAGCTGGCATTTAAACAAATAGATGCAACATATACATCTAACACATCAGACCTACTATAGTGCAGACACAATAGATCCAAAACGTGATCAGCTTGTAGCCTACTACCACTACTACTTTTTTTATACAAAAATAAACATACACATGCAAACACAAATGCCATGTGATTCATCTTTTCCCATTTTGCATGCGCCTATGCAAAGACAAACTTGCACACAGCGCAGACACATACATATACACATAAAGCCAGACTGCACTGACAAGAATACATGTATACACAAATGCATGCTCATTTTTGCACACATCTTTTCATGCTCAACACTTTTCAGGCAAGTAATTGGAGAAGACAATATTAATGGAGATTGTTAGAATAGCTCTACCATCTTGTTTGTTTGTCAGAATGGCTCTACCTTCTTGCTTTTTTGCTTTTTTTTTAAAGGGAGAATTAAAACATCCATTCATACAAAACTTTAAACTGCTTACCTTACAAAGCTGACTCAGCATGCTGTCTGTGACAATGTAGCCACAGTTGCGCAGGCTGAGACTCTTCAAGTGCGGACACTGGGCGTATACAATGCGCAGCGTGTTCTGCGTTAAGTAGACAGCTTCAAGGCTCAAGTGTTCCAGTGCAGGCACTAGCAGCACTTTCAGGGCAGCATTGTTCAGCTTCTTCTGCCTTGCCAGCCGATTCAACATAAAACTGTTGAGGAGAACAATACAAAGATAAATATCACCAAGTACGTCTAGTAAAATAAATGAAAAGAATGAACAGACAATCAAAAAAAATATTTTCTAAACAAATTTTTACTACATCAGAATTCTTATGCTACCAATAAAACAGTATCGAGCTGAAGAAAAGACTGCCAACCAAAAAAGTACATTTATTCTCTGTAAGATGCATAACATATCGGCTAAAGTTAACTTGCATCAATCACCACTGAAAGCTTACAAAATCTTATATGATTTAGATTGTAAGGTAAACATTCCTGGGCTTCAAATGTTCACATGCACATAGTTTGGGATAACCAAGGAGTTGAAAATGTAAATGCTTTATGTTATGCTTCAAAAAGAGAAGGATAGATTGTAGATGGCATGACTGGAATAGACACATTCAAACCAGAGACAGATTTGTCATGTGTGTTTTACAAAATGTCTAAAACATCAAACTTATTGTTGTAATTGTTGTTTAAAGCCCAGCCGACTGCATAGAGCCATATCAGGGTTATAACCACTTCAAAACATACAAAACTTCAACAGGAAAAAAGAAAGAAAAGAAAATTAAGTACACATATCAATGCATTCATGCACACAATCTAAGGACATGCCCCCGGCACTGATCACTCCATTCAATTTATCACACAAGGGATTCAAAAAACACACCTGAATGCAAATATACAACTTACAAGCATACCTAAGGACACCAAAACATATATAAAAACGGGCATAAATAACCTAGAACTGCTTCTGCATATCTCACCTCCCTAGAGCCAAAAATGCACTTAATAGATGTAGCCAATTATCAGTCCTAAGAAAAAGTACATAAGACTTTATTAAACACATACAGGTGAATGGACCAGCAAGGCAGAAAATGATAGGAAGAAATGACAGAAAGCAAAGGAGGAAGACAGAAACAAAAAGAGTGACAGAAACAAGGAAATTTCTTGCACAGAATTTCCAGAAAGTGGGGATACTATTAATATTGAAAGAACCCTCGGCATCGCCACAGGTGCAAACATCAAACTGTGCTAAACTCTACATACTGATGGATGAGAATAAACCTGTCAAATAATCATTTGCAAAATGAAGATGTGCTATGCTAGAAACTACTATGCAATTAAATGATACACAGGATCTGAAGAAAACACTGACATGGAAACCGTGTGCCAGTGAAGATGAAATACACCTTGTTTTGGGGTGTCCTGCCTTGGCCGATTTTAGAAAAGAGCTGATTCTGCAAAAGTAATGGGGCTTTCCGAGAGAGATATGCTTAACTAAGCTTCCCTAACCAGGAAGAGGAAATAATTAAAAACTTGATGGTATTCTTATAAAGATCTCTAAAATTCATAAAAAGATGTTTCATAAATACGGTGGTTTCTGTTTCATCACTTGTTTAAAACTTGTCTTTGCAGCAGAATTGTTGGAATTGCCTTGATGAACTGTTTCCAATGCATTCATACACAGGGCATTACTGAAGAATGGTTCAATAATTTGGTTCGAGTTCATCAGGGCTGCATTCTGTCTCCCACAAATTCATGATTGATGGCGCTTGGAGATCATGTCCGCACATTCAGTATTTGAGGAAAAACCATCACAACCCTTCGTTCTGCAGCCAGTCGCCGAGGTGTAATGGTTAATGAAATGGGACTACCGACTGGAAAAAAGTATCATTGTGGGATTTTTCCGCTCTAACCGGCTCCTACCCAAAGTTGGGCGTGCTATGGGCTCATTGGGAAGACTGGGACCACACAGGCGAGTCTCATCCACTTCACTGATGCGTCATTGAGGGTGTTGCTCAAATCTTCTGACCAGCACCGCAGGTGTCTGTCTCTCTTGGGCCTGGTTGATGCCAGGATATATTATGATAGTGAGCACAGAGTACAGCCCTGTCACGTAGTCTCAATCCTATATAGAATTCCATAGCATCATGCTTATCATCCTCATCAACATCATCATCATCATCATCGCATTGTAAAAAAAATTGTGCCAGCTTCTGTGGCCATTAAGATGGCATAGAAAATGGGACAAAAAACAAAAACAAAACAAAAAGATGAGCACAAAGGTAAACTCCCTGAGTACCATGATCCTAAAAAGTGAAACTGATAAATAAATAAATAAATTCAAAAACCTTCACTCTGCAGATGACATAAAACTGATGGCCTGGCAGGCAGTGAGAAAGAACTTGCTAAGCTTATTAAAACTAATAACAATAATAAAATAATAATGATAATACTAATACTAGTAATAATAATAATAATAATATACTGGTAATAATAGTAATAATAATAACAATAATAATAATAATAGTAATAATAATAATAAAACTATTAAAAGACAGATGAAACATCGACAAGACATGGCACAGAAATTAGCACCAAGAAGACCAAGTTAATGGCCAGCTACACCACCACCATCGTTACTTATGTAACTGTTCATGGTCTGAGGATAGCAAATGTTCTACAATAGTGAATTTACTTCATAAAATTCACTTTGAATGAAAGCAGCCTGTTCTTCCATGCTAAATGTGACCATGATGCTCAGAATGACTACGTCTGAAGTGATGCCATAAGAAATGGTGTGAAAATATCTGTACATAATTTTGTACTCAGATCAGAGAATGATTGGGTCAAGTGTGTGTAAAGTTTCAAAGCACTGCAACAGCTACTTTTTAAGTTATTTGGACAATCTTGCTATTAACTGGATGACCTTCACATATTCAGGTAAATCAAGATATAATCTTGTCTACAAATATTTTAATGTTTAAGTATGTAAGATACACCAACACATACAAAATGTACAAAGATACACGCACTTGTGCACACATCAAATACACACACGCACTTGTTTAGAAGCATACATCAGAACAGACATCATGTGAAATAATAAAGGAACACACACACACACACACACACACACACACACACACACACACACACCCCACACACACACACACACACACACACACACACACACACACACACACACACACACACACACACACACACACACACACACACACACACACACACACACACACACACACACACACACAAAGCCCATACCCAATCAGATAATCATCAGGAAAGTCCTCCAAGTCATAGTGAACCAAGTTATCAAGGATGATCTGCATAGAAGACTCGAACAATGTGAAGACCTGGCTATCATCATGACACGGATTCTGTGGAAAAGTGAAATAAGTACATATATTTCATTACATGGACAGCAAAGAAAACAAATGAGACAGTCTTGATGGAGGCAGACACAAGTAGATCATTCATAAGGCAGATTAGGAAAAGGCAGGCAACATTCATAGGCCATTTTATGAGGAAAGGGGAATTGGAACACCTGGTCACAACAGGAAAGCTGGAGGGAAGGACAGCATCAGGTAGACCCAGGGAGAAGATACTAGACGGACTTGCAGAGTGGCTGAAGACAGGTAGAGTGGAAGAGATGCTTGAGGCAACAAGAGATAGAGACAGATGGAAGTCCATAATCACCAACGCCATGTGGCAAGGCACCTGATGATGATGATGATTTCATTACAACTAAAATTCACACACACATACACAGTAACACACACACACACACACACACACACACACACACACACACACACACACACACACACACACACACACCATGTACAAATCTTTTTCTAATGGGTTACCTTTTCCATTCTCCTACCATAGGAAGCACGGACCAGTGTCTTGCCGTTTTCTGTGTGGCAGTCAAAGCGATGGCTACCTCTGTGTGACTGGGAACTTTTAATCTCCTCCATCACCTCCTTCCCCACTGTACTGGGCCAGCATAGGTATTGAAAGTAGCTCCCGAAGATCCACAAAACCTTTTGTCAACACAGAAGAAAAACAGCTTTATTTTAGTTTTATCTAAATGTATTTCATTATTTCATTTCATAACAGAATCTGTCTGACTGATATAGGTTGTTCTCAGAGAAAGTAGTCATTGTTATGTCCATCACTTTTGGGTTGTTTTTTTTATATTTTTTTTTATACTGCTTTTTCAATGAAAAGAAACGACTGCCAAGGGTTGCACTTTGAAGAATAATAACAACATATAATTATATGTAAAAGATAGCTGGATTTCAGCCCCACAAAAAAAGAAAGCAGAGCTTTGAAAAAAAAAATTAAATAAATAGTCCAGCCATTTTAACATTCTCCCCTTTTTGAACAACTGATGTTTATCCCAAGAATGAAACAATTCTTTAGAAATTCAAAAAAGCCTCTTTTTATTATACAGAATGACATAAGTTGTTTGGGGCAGTGATATATAACTTTTTCTTGTTGTTTATTTATTCAAACGTCAAAGATACGTTTCTGACAGTGGAAGATGACAAAAAAACAATGGGTGATTTATTTATATTTTCCTGGTCACTAAGACCAATATATGTATGTGTAATACACAGAGACAAATACTGAAGAAGAAAATTAGAAATGATATAACTCTTTTTCTCAATGTTTCTGTCATAGACTTAGACTAGTTTCTTTCTACCTTTGTTACAACAAGGACAAAGGATAGTCAAGCCATGCTAAAAGATTTCCCGCTGTCATGCAGATGATAGAAAATACTGATGGCCTTGATTGAAAATGGCTCAAAGCCAACTAAATTAAAATATTTTAGAGACACTCAGACAGTTGTCATTCAAATATACTAACATTGATTGCATTCAGTTTATACAGTTTAGGAGTTATGTCAAGATATGTACATTCCAACAATCTTTTAATTGTGACCAGTTTAAGATTTAAATGCAATGTTTTCAACTCTCTGTGTGTCACTGTTTGTGTGTGCATGTGTGTGTTTGTGTGTGTGTGTGTGTGTGTGTGTGTGTGTGTGTGTGTGTGTGTGTGTGTGTGTGTGTGTGTGTGTGTGTGTGTGGTGTGTGTGTGTGTGTGTGGGGTGTGTCACTGTGTGTATGTGTGCGTGAGTGTGTGAGCGAGGAGAGAGAGAGAGGTGTGTGTGTGTGTGTGTGTGTGTGTGTGTGTGTGTGTGTGTGTGTGTGTGTGTGTGTGTGTGTGTGTGTGTGTGCACGCGCGCTACCAAAAATACCTGGCCTTAGGGAGTATGGTGGGGCTACCATGAGGTAGGGTGGACCATATCATAGAAACAGCAACAACAACAAAATAATAAATAAATAAAAGTTAGGCATAAACAACTTACCGGAATCGTCGACCTGCAGTCCCTCTTTCCGTGCCGCATATCGTAAAATGTAGCTCAGCCTCTTGCTCAGACGTTCCTTGTGTGCCTGTTCTTTGGTCAGTTTTGGCGAA